>QXEO01000455.1:0-600000 GCA_007115705.1 Dactylis glomerata | reverse complement strand
GGACATAAACTAAATTGTTGGTCGCATGTGGTGTTTGTTTGAATGTGGGAATTTTCAGATGAAATTTGTATGGAACTTCATTCCGTAGTTGCTATGGTACTCTTAGGGCTCGTTTGGCACCCATCATTTCATTTCATTTGATAAAAATGAAATGAAATTACATGATGATATCATTTCATTTTGAAAAATCCACAGAAATAATAGGGTACCCAATAGGTATTAAGGTTATGCATGAGATGAAAACCCATAGAATTTCAAATGAATTCCATAACCAATTCCGTGGCAGCCAAACACGTAATAGTTAGAATCATAAATGAATTCTTTGATTCTAGCCCCAAATGATGGGAGCCAAACGAGCCCTAATACTTCATTTTTAGATCAAATGTTTGTGTAAATATTATTTATATATGCCACGTGTTCGCACACGAACACGTCACCGTGTACCTCCGACGTCGAGCGCGATACGCAGGACACGTCGCCGGAGGAGGCTAGCCGAAAGCGCGATACGCAAGACAATCCGGTGGGCTCTTTTGAAGACCCGAAACCCCACACGCCCAGGAGAGACCCCGTCTGGGCGCACGGCGGTGATGGGCTGCCCTAGGTCGGTTCGCCCGCCCCTAGGAGTTCGCAGATTGAAGCTCTCCAACATGAAGAACACCGATGAACGATGAGCAGAAAACAAGGGCGAGAGAGAAAAAATAGAGGTTTGTAGATTGGTTTTTGCGATTGTGTGTTGTTCAATCGGCCGTCACCCCTCAGGTATATAAGGGGCGGCTGGACTTCCCGTACAAGTATTGGACTTCTACAAGGATTACAATTTGTGTCTAAGTTGAATTCTATTTCTAAACTAGGCATATTCTGGCCGGTTTCATACTGAACCCGGACCCAAGTGTCCTCTGGCTCGAAAGTGGCCCTTGTCCTTCCACGTTGACCTGAAACTTGCCTTCTCTTTGTGCACTTGAATTGACCTGATGTCGGGGTTTCTGGGCATCGTAAGCCACATAGTGGGCCACACCATGAGTTACACATTGGATCCTATGAGTGGATCGCTGGAGAAATGAATAGCCACACGGAGGGCCACATGGGATCCCCTCACATACGATCCCAAGAGAGGATCGCTTGGACACACGGAGGGCCACATAGATCCTTTCACATGGGATCCCAAGAGTGAATCGCTTGGCCATTTTTGGCGGGTTTCCTTCGAAGTAGTCTTCTTCCCGGAGAAACTCTTCAAGCTTCAAGCTAACCTGTCAAAAACGGGTGCTAACACATGCCCCTATTTTCTAGTAGAGCTTACATGCCCCCTGTTTTCTAGTAGAGCTTGCGTACTAGAAAATATCCACTGTAGAAGTTTTGTCTAAGGACCATGCCAACACTCCATCGGCCATCTGTTCTTAGGGCGATAACTCTATATCGGCCATGTATGCTAAGGGCGATAATTGTATATCGGCCATATGTGTGTTTAAGCTTCTTGCCACACGCTCGGGTAAAACTTCTTTAGATATCTTACATTGAGAGCTCGAGGTAATAAATTTCCCTCCATAGATTCAACCAAATATGAATTTCCAGGAACTACTCTCATGACCTTGAAAGGACCCTCCCAGCTCGGAGACCATTTGCCAAATTTTCTGTCTTTTGAACCAACTGGCAAGATTACCTTCCACACTAGGTCACCAACCTGGAAGCTCTTCAACTTTACCTTTTTGTTATATGCTCTTGCTACCCGCAATTTCTCCTTCTCTATGTCTCTTAGAGCAATTAGACGCTTATCGGCGACTTCATCAATGTTATCCATAATTAAGTTATGAAAATCCACCGCCGATAAATCATTTTGCTTAGCGAACCTCAAAGCAGTCAGATTCACCTCTACTGGTAAAACGGCTTCTTGCCCATACACGAGCTCATATGGAGTTACTTTTGTTGCACCATGCCTTGAAATCCTATGTGCCCACAAAGCTTCAGACAACACTTCATGCCATCTCCTTGGATGATCTTCAATCTTCTTCTTGATGAGCTTGATTAAAGTTTTATTGCTAGATTCAGCTTGTCCATTAGCTTGAGCATAATATGGGGATGAATTGAGCATCTTTATCTTATATGATTCGGCGAATTCTTTTACTTCATTTGCCATAAATGATGAACCCTGATCTGTGGTCAAAGTTTGAGGAACGCCGAATCTATGTATAATGTGCTCAGTTATGAATTGGATCACCTCCTTATGGGTCATATTCCTGAGAGGTATTGCTTTAGACCATTTGGTAAAATAATCAGTGGCTACCAACACGAACCGATGCCCTTTCGAAGAAGAAGGATGAATCATGCCAATGAAATCCAATCCCCAACCTCTAAATGGCCACAGCTTGATAACAGGATTCAACATAGCAGCAGGAGCCAACTGAATATCACCAAACTTTTGACAAGCTTAGCATCCTTTATAATATATGAAGCAATCATTTATCATCGTCGGCCAATAAAAACCTGCACGTCGTAGTAACCACTTCATCTTGTGCGCCGACTGATGAGTACCACAGATACCTTCATGTACCTCCCCAATAGCGACCCTTGCTTGGTCTTCATCCAAACAGTTCAAGAGAATACCATCAACTGTTCGGCGATAGAGATTATCATCTATCAAAACATATTTGAAAGCGATCCGCCGAATAGCCCTATCCGTCCTCCTGCTAGGATCCTGCAAATATTCAACAATAGGCCTTCTCCAATCTTTGTTTTCACCTGCACTAGATCCTTCATTAGTGACCGAATCAATGGGCTTTAATTCGGTCTTACCTACGTCAGCAAGAGCAAACATCGGCTTATAAGATATATGAAAAACACCACGATCAACATGGTAATCAGATGCTTGTTGTGCTAACTCATTTGCATTCCAATTATCCTGTCTAGATATATGAGCAATGCTAAAATAATCCAAGGTAGAAATTATGTCTAGACATTTATCAAGATACATATTAAGTGATTCGTCTAAACATTGGCAAACCTTGGATATTTGCTGAACTACTAACAATGAATCACCATAATCCTCAATATGTGTAGCACCTACAGCAGTTAAAAGTTCTAGTCCGAATAGTAAAGCTTCATATTCGGCTTGATTGTTTGTGCAAGAATATTCTAAGCGGCATAAGGCTTCAAACACAGCACCATGAGGAGATATATAAACAACACCAACACCTTGGCCATTGTTACAGACTGAACCATCAAAATATAATCTCCACGGTACTAAAGAGACAAGGATAATATCAATATCATGTTCACTATCAATCCGATGTTCAACAATAAAATTAGCAACGATTTGGCCTTTCATAGATTTCAAAGATTCATAAGCCAAATCATATTCAATTAAAGCATAAGCCCATTTACCAATCCTACCACTAAGAATTGGTCTATGCAACATATATTTAATGACATCGGTTTGACAAGCAACAACGCACATGCTAGACAATAAATAATGCCTTAACTTAGTACAAGCAAAATACAAGCACAAGCATAATTTCTCAATAAAAGTATACCTTGTCTCGGCATCCAGTAAATGCCGACTCAAATAAGTTATGACATGTTTCTTTCCTTCGGTCTCTTGAGTCAAAACATCACCAATAACGCCTTCCTCCGCAGCGATATAGAGCCTAAAAATCTCTCTATGTTTGGGCGCCTTCAATACCGGCGGAGTAGACAAACAAAGCTTGATATTTTTGAATGCCTCTTGCTGTTTTGCCCCCCAGGTAAAATCATCATCATTCTTTAACCGAAGAATAGGAGTAAATGCATCAACCTTCCCTGACAAATTCACTATGAATCGCCTCAAATAATTAACCTTGCCAAGGAATTTCTGCATATCTTTCTTGCATTTCGATGCTTCTATTTTTTGGATAGCCTCTATCTTCTGTGGATCAATCTCTATGCCATGTTGATGTATAATAAAACCCAAGAATTTCCCAGCCGATACACCAAAAGCACACTTCAAAGGATTCATCTTGAGCCCATACTTCCTCATCCTCTCAAAAGCTAAGCGCAAATCGGCTAAATGAGATTTATTAGCATCCGATTTGACAACAATATCATCAATATAGACTTCAAGTATGACCCCAAGCAAATCATGAAATATTAAATTCATAGCCCGCTGATATGTGGCACCGGCGTTTTTCAACCCAAAGTTCATTACCGTCCACTCAAATAAACCAACAAAGCCAGGGCACCGAAAGGCTGTTTTGAATGCATCCTCTTTGGCCATAAAAATTTGGTTATACCCCGCATTGCCATCAAGAAAACTAATAACTTTATTACCAGAGGCATCATTAATAAGCATATCGGCTATTGGCATAGGATACTCATCTTTGGGTGTAGCTCTATTTAGATCCCTGAAATCAATACACACCCTCAACTTGCTTGATCCTTTTTTTTCTCCACAGGTACAATATTAGAAATCCAATCTGCATACCTGCAAGGTTTAATAAAATTAGCTTTAAGCAAACGACCGATCTCCTCCTTGATCCGGTCATACATTTTAGGATTGAATTTCCGGGCCGGTTGTTTATATGGATTTCTATTTTCGTGCCCCTGGTTCGTTAGTTGTACTCAGTTTTCCCCAGCCGCTTAACTTTTCCTCAGTTTTCCCCTCGCTCTAGTTTGAAACCCCTCGCAGACGCTCGGACGGGAGGGTTGCGGTCTGGTCAGAGGCCTTAGACCGTTACCGGTGACGGCTAGGGAGCCGCGGTGGTTGTGAATGGACCGTTGCTTTTGAATTGTGTTGACTGTTGACCTAATGAGACACGTCGGACTGGCGGTCTGTCACTCACCCAAAGCTTTCCCCTCCGCCCGAGACTGGAAGAGCTCACACACCGCCCCGCCGCCGCCACGCCGTCCTGCCCTCCTACCTTATGGCGTCGTCCGCCACCGAGCCGCCCCCGCCCCCACCACCACCCCCGGGAGGCGGAGAGGGCTCCGCCTCCACTAGATCTAGATCTACCCCTATGGCGGTAGAGTTTGTACATCCGTCTAATGTGCCGATTATGCCCCTCAATAGCGGAGAAGATTGGGAATCGGAGGGATCTAACGCATGGATTCCATCTGGGTAAGCATCGTCTACCTATGTGAATTAAGAGTACGCAGTTTTTGAGCGCGAATCGTTGTTGCTCAACTAACTGCATTGCTTTTCGAATAGGATTGATCCAGCGCTGGCTTTTCGGCTGGTGGTTAGGCTGGATACTAGCTTTTTGCGTGATTCTGAGCGCAATGTGAGCGGATTTTACATCCCAGCGGTGGTTGCAACTACCATCTCGTTGAGGGATTTAAAAGATAACATCTGCGCTCGGTACACCTGGGGCGCTGGCGATTCAGTTGATTTCCAATATTTCAACAGCACGGAGGGGAGATTTGTTCCACTAATTTCTGACGACGATCTGGGAATTCTTTTTGCTTTAAATGATTCTTGCCATGTCGGTAAAATTCGAATCCATGTGGACAGGGTCCAGGCATCATCTGGTGTTGGGGCATCATCAGGTGGTCGGGCATCATGTCTCTCTAGTGTTGCTGCCTCTGCTAATCGTGTGCGCCGCCCCGCTCCTTGTAGGTCCACAGCAGCACCATCTGTCCCCAGTGCTAGTGGTAGCCAGATTGTTCCTGCGGTCGATGTGGAGGACGATGCAGAGATTGAGGATCCGTCTCCTCAAGATGATGAGGATGAGTTGATATTTCCTGAATTGGTAGATCGATGCAGTAAGCAGGCAATGGAGGATCAATACATGGAAGATATTGCACAAGGTGCCAGATTTGATGACACTGATGATGAAGAGAAGGATGAGAACAATAACAGCCTTGTTTTAGCCGATTACGAAGATGATGACTTGCCAATAATTGAGTGGAACAGGGAGGATCCTCAGCTTGCAGAAGGCACTGTATTTCAAACGATGATGGACTGCCGTAATGCAATTACTACATATTGCATTCTCACCAAGAATGATTATGAGGTTATTAAAAGTGAGCCAGGTAGGTTCACAGTTAAGTGCCCATACAAGAGGTGTAGGTGGAGGCTGCATGCATCCACAATGCTCAGAAGCACCGTGGTTTAGGTACTACGCCAACCAGTTGTGTATTTTAGATCACGGTGTAAAATTTGTTAACTGTTACTGACATCCCTTATAATTATGTTTCAGATAAAGAAGAACTCGATCGACCATACTTGTCCACCTCGAGCGGGAGCGCCAGAGGAGAAATCAAAGCTAGCGAAGACTAGGTGGTTGGCAGATGCAATCATAGATTGGCTGAGAGAAACTCCAACACTTGGTCCAACAGCACTCATAAAATTGATATCTGATAAGTTTACTATAAACATACCTTACATGAGGATGTTCTATGCAAAGGAAATGGCTCTTGACAGGATAAATGGTCCATGGAATGAAAGCTTTCAGTTGCTTTACACTTTCAAAGCTGAAGTGGAGATGGCTAGTCCAGGCAGTGTTGTAGCGATAGACAAGCATACAGTTCCCTACAAATTGAAAAGCGGGAGGATGATGCAGAAGGAATGTTTTAGAAGGGCTTTTGTTTGTTTCAAAGCTTGCTGGAAAGGCTTTCTGGACGGTTGCAGGCCTTATTTGGCCGTGGATGCAACAGCTCTTCATGGCAGGTTTAAAGGACAGCTAGTTGCTGCTACTGCAATTGATGGACACAATTGGATGTTCCCTGTTGCTTATGGAGTTTTGGAGGTTGAGTCAGAGGAAAGTTGGACTTGGTTTCTGCAGAATTTGCGCGACCTTATAGGTCATCCACCAGGACTTACTATCCACACAGACGCTTGCAAAGGTTTGGAGAGTGCAGTAGAAGCAGTATTCCCTGGAGTGGAGCATAGGGAATGTATGCGACACTTGGTACAGAATTTTACAAAGAAATTCAAGGGTAAAGTTTATACTGACAACCTATGGCCAGCTGCATACACATGCAGCATTAGGAAGCATCTGTTTCATTTGGAAGTGTTGTATAAACAAAAAACTGGGGTGAAGGAGTACTTGGATGAACATCATGGTAGGGTGTGGTCAAGAAGCCAATTCAATGAAATTTGCAAGGTAGACTATGTAACAAGTAACCTTGCGGAGAGTTTCAATGCAAAGGTCAAGTCATTGAAAGGGCTTATGCTGTGGCAAATATTTGATAAGATTAGGCAGATGATCATGATAAAAATCGATCTGCGTCAAAGAATTGCAGCCACAAAATATGTTGGCCATCTCATGCTCCCATCTTTGATTAAGTCTTTGCATGCCAGGGCAAAACAATTGAAGATGAAATGCATCAGAAAAGGAATGGAGGCTGAGGTAACCTACACTGATAGTAAAAACAGGCAGTGGAGGTATCCAGTGAGTTTGGTTGATAGGACATGCCATTGTAGGCGATGGCAGATCTGTGGGATACCCTGCATACACGCATTGTTTTTCATGAGTGTTATAGCGGGTGCAGAAGGTGAAGTTGATCAGTATGTGTCAGAGTATTTCTCTGTTGCCAAATTTAGGGCTGCATATGCTAAGAATGTTCCTACCTTGTTGGGAAAAGACCAATGGATCAAAGTCGATCCAGGCTTCAAACTGTACTCTCCAGTTTTGACTAGACCGGCAGGTAGGCCGAGGAAGAATAGGATCAGAGCTAGTGCAGAGGGTGGTCCACCGATTCGACGACGTAAGTGCAAACGTTGTGGAATCCCTGGACACATTGCTAGGCTTTGTAAAAATCCAGTTGACCCAGCTTTTGGAATGGAAGATCAGGCGGGAGCAGCAAATGCAGAGGAGAATGAAGCAGCAATTCAACATGAGGAGATTGAAGCAATGGATCATGAGGAGATTGAAGCAATGGATCATGAGCTGCTTGAACCGATGGATCCAGAGCAAATTGAACCGATGGATCGAGAGCTGCTTGAACCGATGGATCAAGAGCTGCTTGAACTGATGGATCGAGAGCAGAGGGAACAGATGGATCGAGAGCTGCTTGAACCGATGGATCGAGAGCAGAGGGAACAGATGGATCAAGAGGCCTTTGAAGCAATGGATCGAGAGCTGCTTGAAGCATTTGAAGAAAATGCATTAGAAGAAAGAGCACAAGCTTCGCATGATATGGTTGTCTCGGTCTTGGCACAACCCGAAGAGAAGAAGAAGAAGAACAAGAAAGATGGCAAAAGGAAGGTAGACACCGGTAATATCCCTGGTAGGGTTACCCGGAGTAAGGTGGTGGACCTAGCGAGTCACACCAGGAGCAAGAGAAAGATTGTATTTTAAACAATTAATTTGAATTTGTATGAACAATTTGTATTGGGGATCCCTTTGTATTGAATTCGAACTAGTGTGACGTTCCCAAGTTTGTATGTTGAATAATCACAATAATGTATGTGTTATTTGCTTGAATAAGTTCCTAGTCCATGAGCTACTAGCTATAGTTCATCGCTTGAGTTTTCCTCACTTTTCCCCCTCTTAGTGACTAAACTCAAAAAATATAGTTTTGGGTTTATTTTAATTCATAATAATTCAAAACATGGTGGAACCTTCCCATGGAGTCTTGTTATGTTACCTACAACCTAGAGAAATAATAATGGAAAAGGAAATATAGAGATATGAAGTTTCCCTTTCCCAAAACCACTTCCTAGTCCATGAGCTACTAGCTATGAAGATGCAGGGCTTTCTACTCAACACACCTCCCAAATGCCCACAATACTTACAAACTTTGTCCAAATGAGTCCAAATTCATCACACTTGTGTATCTTTGAATTGCAAACAATATCACGTCGGCCAAAATGTACTAGATTGTTCAAATAACACAATCTAACAATTTTTATGCCAAAAGCTTCAATTTCCCTTACTCCCTTTATTATTTGGGTGCCCCTGTTTTACTTAGTTTTACTCAGTTTTCCCCCTCCGGGTCCACTTGTTTTATTCAGTCATACTCAGTTTTGCCCTTCCGATAAACATTTCCTCACTTTTCCCCCTCTTAGTTCTACTCAGTTTTCCTCCCTTGTACTCACTGGTTGATCTCTGATTGGTCGAGATGTATTTCACATGAATCTTGGTTGGTTGACAGCTCAACGCACGCTTGCACCGTTGGATCATTTATGATCGGACGGCCTGTCAACCCTGGCGGTCGCGGCGGCGCGGATCTGCAGAGCACATACCTACCAACCCTGGCAGTCGCATATTCCAGTCGCATCTTCCTCTCCTACTCTGGCGGTCGCGGCGGCGCGGATCTGCAGCGTGCGTGCGTGCGTGCGGCGGCGCGGATCTAACCGTGCGTGCGGCGGCGCGGATCTAACCGTGCAGTGGCGTGGATCTAAGAGTGCCGGTGAGGATCTAACCCTCAGAAATAGTTGAAATGTCTCTCTCTGTCTCACTTTCGTTTATCTTCTCAGATCTGTTGATGATGAAGAACACCAAGACGGTGGCCGTGCCGACAGTGCTCACCGATGCCAAGACGATTGAAGCCATCGCCTACAACATTGCTGCCACGGTGCAGATCCAGCCTTCAATGTCGGAGCCTGCCGATGTCTCACTTCCGTTACCCTCCTCAGATCTGTTGCTGATGGACACCAAGACGGCGGCCGTGTCGATAGTGCTCATCGATCATTTTGAAGCCATCGCCTACAACATCGCTGCGACCTACAACATCGCTGCGACGGCGCAGATCCAGCCTTCAATGTCGGAGCCTGCCGATGTCTCACTTCCGTTACCCTCCTCAGATCTGTTGCTGATGGACACCAAGACGGCGGCCATGTCGACAGTGCTCATCGATCGTCTTGAAGCCATCGCCTACAACATCGCTGCGACCTACAACATCGCTGCGACGGCGCAGATCCAGCCTTCAATGTCGGAGCCTGCCGATGTCTCACTTCCGTTGCCCTCCTCAGATCTGTTGCTGATGGACACCAAGACGGTGGCCGTGTCGACAGTGTTCATCGATGACAAGACGATTGAAGCCATCATCCACAACATCTATACGACGGCGCAGATCCAGCCCTCCTCCATGTCTGAGTTTGCGGATGGCGCAGATCCAGCCCCCTCAGCCGCCCGTCGTCCAGGCCCTTCTAGCCCATCGGTGCGCGGCCGTGTTCGACGCCGCAAATTGGGATAAATTATGATAAATTTGTATTTTTCAATTTCAATTTGGGATAAAATTGTTCGAACTACTACCTCCGTGTCAAAAAAAGCTTCTCCACTTTCTCGATGTGTCCCTGTACATCCGAATGTATGATTTGAATTCTATCCCAACTTGATTGGGAAGATTGATATGTATTTGATCCGAGAGGCTGGTACATGCTTTCACTTTTGGGATCCCTTCACTTTTATAAGATGTTCATGCATGAAAATTATCGCGCGCATTACTTAGCACAACTAGGAAATTGTACGACAAAATACAGTGGTTAGAGCCACACCAAAATACAGTGGTTAGAGCCATCTACTGAATAACAATTCTATACTATCTAAATCATCTACCACAACCACATAAATGCTAGGACAGTGATGACACCTAATAAAACTGCCCAGATGAATCTACTTTTCCCCTCTCCCATCACTTGAAGTTCATGTTCTAGATTTTCTACCACTTGATCAGATACGGCAAGATCTGTCTCAAGTATCAACTTCTCCTTGCGAATAAGCTCTGAATTCTTCTTTTCTTCCTCCACAGTACCCTTCAGCTCGAATATCATCAGGTTTTTACGGGCCAATTCATCACCTAAATTGGCCACCTTCTCCTCCAAATCCATCCTCTAGCTACACCACTGGGTTGATTCATCTTGGTATGCAATGTACCATGGATCATCGGCTTGCCTGGCGAACTGTAACAATAATGGAAACAAGAACAACTGAAATCACTCCAACAGGCCATGGCGGCACTTCAAATTCAATGGTAGTACAGAGAGCAGAAGCTAGATACCTGCACTTCCGACGAGGTAGGAGAAGTAGAACGTGGCCACGACATGATCGAATCCCCACCCTCGCTGGTGTACCCGCTACGACCAGACATTGAGGACTATTTCGCACCTGCAAACTCCAAATAAATTACGGGAACCGAATCGATTAGGGGGCGGGGGAGGCGGAAGCGGAGGTCGTCGTGGGCGGTGGATCTGCTTGCGGCGGAGCAAATCCCGGTCGTCGTGGGCGGCAGATCTGCTTGCAGCGGACTTTCCTGCGGTGGGTACAATGCGTGCGGACGAAACAAGTGCTGGAGCCGTGGTTGACGTACAGCGCCGCAGTCCATCCGACGCCGCCGGGGAACAGAGCCGGCGGCGCGACGAGGCGCCGGCGATGGCTGCTCTGTCCGAGGGTGGGGAACGAGCTGCCAGCGGTTCTCCGATGACTAATGAGATGCACAACACTAGGTTCCAGCCATGTTTAGCACAAGATTCACTTTAGATTAAGCTGCGAAAATAGTCACCTGCTGTGTCTAGCTTAAGATAAATTAATTAGTGAACTTGTTGCTTCTCTCTAACTAAAAGCAGGGATATATGCCTTTTCACTAAGGGTGACCCCAGCGGTCATTGGCTGAGGCGGCCCCACAGAGCAGCTCTATATGATTTTCTCTAAATAAATAGACGACCCCAGCGATCATTGGCTGCGAAGGCCCCACAGAGCGGCAATATATGATTTTCTCTAAATAAATTGACAACCCCACTGGTCATTGGCTGCGGCAGCCCCACAGAGCGGCAATATATGTCTTTTCCTGAAAATTACACGACCCCACTGGTCATTGGCTGCGGCAGTCCTATAGAGCGGCCCCATTTGTCATTGGCAGCACCGCGTATACAATCAGGAAATAAAACGGCCCACACGTCAGCGATAGATGGATGGCTGCTCCGACGTGTCTCCTGACCCTACCCGTCAGCACCATTCAAAAGCATCGGTCAATTCACAACAACCGCGGCTCCCTAGCCGTCACCGGTAACAGTCAAGGCCTCTGACCAGACCGCAACCCTCCCGTCCGAGCGTCTGCGAGGGGTTTCAAACTAGAGCGAGGGGAAAACTGAGGAAAAGTTAAGCGGCTGGGGAAAACTGAGCACAACTAAGGACCCGAGGGCACGAAAATAGAAATCCCTTGTTTATAAGGTCTAAAACCGGCCTTGATAGGCAATCGATGCTCAACTAAATCCCGGCTCAAACCAGGCATCTCATGATACTCCCACGCAAAGCAATCGACATATTCTTTTAACAGCCCGATTAACATATCCTTATAATCGGCTTTCAGATTTTTGTTTACAAACGTCGGCCTAGGAATTAAACCATCTCCTATATCTACCTCTTCTAATGGATCAGCCGATGTAAAACCTTGTCCCAACTTATCCATATCATCTAATTCTTCAATTGACTCATACATATCGTTCCCACTGGACCGATATTCCACAAGCCTCTTCTGCAACCACTCTTCGTTGGGATCCATTTAAATCACATGTTTGGGAGCCGATTACTATAAATCGGCTTTAAAGATACGGGCACAAAGCCATTCTTTGTGGCACTAAGAAAATCAAAATCCGAAAGATCACGCCCCGTCAAACAAGTAGCATTAGGATGTTGCCAATCCACCGGTGAATCAGCCAAAGCAATGCACGATGAATTATCAGCATGGACTACCTCAACTTCATCATCAACCCACTGTATCAAGAACTGATGCAAAGTAGATGGCACACATTGGTTTGCATGTAGCCAATCGCGGCCTAATATGACATTGTAATTACCTTGCACCTCAGCAATAAAGAAGGCGGTGGCCAAAGATTTGCTTCCCACGGTGAGCTCTACACTCATGACACCTTTGGCCTCAGTTTTTTCTTTACCTTCAAACCCATTAAGCACCATTTTGGTCTTCATTAAATCATTCTCATCAAGCCCCAACTTCTTGAAAACTGAATATGGCATAAGATTCACCACAGCGCCACCATCAACAAGCATTCTAGCAACCGGCGACCCATTAATGTGTCCCTTGACATATAGTGGTTTCAAGTGTTTCACCGGTTCTTTTGGCTTCTCAAAGATGGCATTCTTGGGCCCAAAGTCCAGCTGTGCTACCTCCCCTTCTTCATCTACGGCACGGAACTCAGAGGGTAAATAATAAACCATATTCATATCCATACCTTCCCTAGTTGGCGAGCTCTCATAGTCCACCAATTCCTCATCATCTTCCGGTGCGGGAGTTTGCTCTAGAATTTCATCAGTTGAAGGAGGTGTAGGAGGTGGTGTAGTAACAATGCTCGTGCTCCCCTCCTGAGATGGTGTCAGAACTGTTGTGATTATCATGGAAACTGTGGTATCTTCCACTTGCTTACGTACCCACTTCTTAGAAGGCACTGGGTGAGTTTCATCAAAAACTGCATCCCTCCTCTTTTCAGCTTCATTCTCCACCTTCTCTTGATTCCTCATGCGTTGCAGCCTCCTTTTCTTGGTTTTTGTCAATCCAAGAGGACACCACTTAGGCTGAGTATATTTAGGATCCCTCGGCTTGGCTTTGCTTGTGCTAGCTTCGTGATCATTACCCGAGGATCTTGGCTAAATAGTCAGTATAGCTTTATCAGAACTAGCCGGTTTATCAATATCAACCGGCTCTTTGAGTTTCAACGCTTGTGTGCCCACTATGATTGAGCTGACATTAGGATTCTTCCCTTGTTGCTTGCCAGACTCTGAAGTTTCAGCACATGGCGACATAGGACGTCGCACCTTCTCAGCACCCTCTGAAGATTTTGGATGTGACCGATTAGTATTATAACTCAAACGGTCTCGAATAGGTCGAGTGATCCTGTCATGCACAGATTTCCTGGGTGCTGCCCATCCTGGATGAAAAGCATATGGCGCCATTGGGGGCTGCATCCATCCTCCATTGTAGTAATACGGTGCATATGGTGGCGGCGCCATCCATGGCCCTGGCGCCCACTGACCATACGGCCTTGAGTGCCTTGGATATCTCTCTCTTGGAGGTGACCATGGACGTTTCACATGAGATGACCGGTTTGAGTTAGAACCGCTCGCTTGGTTAGCATACTTAGACATTAACATATCAAAAGTTGGCTTGATCTGCTTGCGCTGCGCCTTGACCTCATTGGTCTTCCACTTGCCAACTTCTGGACTCTTGGGCTTGATAAACTTGGCACGCACATCACCTTGTTCTTTTGGTTGCCCCCCGGGTGTAGGATTTTTTATAGTGATCTTCACCGTCTCCTTGCCATCAGGTTGCTTTCCAAGAACAATCTCCCTTCCCAAGACCTTGTTATTTTCCTTGTTGTTCCTGGGTTCACCAACAACAACGTTATCTTTATTAGCAGATCCGGCCGTCTCTGGCCGAATTAAGACCTTCTTTCCATGCAGCTCCAAAGTATTCATTGGGAATGGCTGCTTGTCAATTTGCATATCAGCAAAGCTCAATCGTCCATCATTGATAGCCGATTGTATCTGTCGCCGAAAAACGTTGCAATCATTAGTAGCATGAGAAAATGAATTATGATATTTGCAATAAGCACGCCGTTTTAACTCCTCAAACGGCGGTATAGTGTGAGACAAACGAATGTATTTATCTTTTAACATAGCATCAAATATCCTATCACATTTGGCTACATCAAAACTGAATGTCATCTCATCTTCACGATTCTTGCGAATCGGCTTAAGAGCATCACAAATATAAGGTTTGGCCTTTGAGGGCCAAACAAATTCTGCAGCATAAATATCAGCCTCATCGTCCGAATTTTCACTATTATATCCAACAGTATTTATGCGAGGACGATCAGACTTTGACCTATGCATATCTTTTGTTTCTTTGCCTCGGCTTTCTTGGGCCAGAGCCCTTTGCAAAACTTGACTAATATTTAAGAACTCATAACCTTCAATTTTTTCTTTAATGTAAGTTCTTAAACCATTGAGCACTAAGTCTGCCATGTCTCTTTCAGTAATTACTAAACTGTAACATCGGTTCTTAGTATCTCTAAATCTTTTGACATAATCAGTAACTGACTCATCATGCTTTTGTTTAACCGATGTAAGATGTGACAACTTAAGCTCATTATCACCGCTATAAAAATGCTCATGGAATTTCTTTTCTAGGTGATACCAAGTATTAATAGAACCATAAGGTAAAGCAGAAAACCATGAAAAAGCAGTACCAGTTAAAGACAAGGGAAACAAACGCACTTTTAAAGGATCAGTATTGCCAGCTTCTCCTAACTGTGCTAAATATTGACTAACATGTTCCCAAGTCATTTTACTATCTACCCCATTAAATTTAGCAAAATCAGGCACTTTGTAACCCTGGGGGTATGGTAAAGAATCAAAATATTCCGGATAAGGCTTTTGATACATCCGGCTTACAGGCTTCGGCTCAATTCCGAAGTTATCATAGAACATCTTCTGCAATTCTGACCTAAGTGTGGCCATGTTTTCGTCTATGGCAGACGAATTTGTTTGTGGTACTTGTGCAGCCGTGGAGTTTACTCGCGCTGCTGGTACCGAATTAAAATTCGGCGCCGTGACTGTGGCTGCAGGACATGTGGCCTGGTTCAGCGGAATTGCCGAATAAGGCACACTTCTAATAGGAGTATGGTATGCTGGCGCGGTTACAATCTGACCATCTTGGCTAACGTAAGGATTCATCGGCATGCCCTGAGGAAACACCGATGTGCTAGGTAATGTATGGCTAGGGTTTTCAACAGCAGCATTAGCACTAACATTACCAAAAGTATCATGAGGCTTATTATTACTAGCTTTTATGTATTCTATCATAGCATCATAGGCTTGACGACTTGATTCAGTAGCATAATGATTAATTGCATCCAATTGATCACTAGAAAATACGCTAGTACTTACAGAGGGCTCGGCTGGATCACCGAGCATTGGTGGAAGTTGGATGTCTCCAAGCGAGGTGACAGCCCCATGGCGGTCCTTCTTGAAGCTTGCAAGGAACATCTCCCTATCTTCCTCCTCTTGCCTCTTCTTCAACGCTTCGAACTCCTCCTTGCCCTTCAGCTCCAGCGCCTCGAGTTGCTCTAGACGCTGCTTCTTCAGGCTTGATTATGTTTTCGGCGCTAACTTTAGCAGGCTGGAGTATACCGCTCGACATGATGATCTTCCCCAGCGGAGTCGTCAAAAAGTGTGTTCGCACACGAACACGTCACCGTGTACCTCCGACGTCGAGCGCGATACGCAGGACACGTCGCCGGAGGAGGCTAGCCGGAAGCGCGATACGCAAGACAATCCGGCGGGCTCTTTTGAAGACCCGAAACCCCACACGCCCGGGAGAGACCCCGTCTGGGCGCACGGCGGTGATGGGCTGCCCTAGGTCGGTTCGCCCGCCCCTAGGACTTCGCAGATCGAAGCTCTCCAACACAAAGAACACCGACGAACGATGAGCAGAAAACAAGGGCGAGAGAGAAAAATAGAGGTTTGTAGATTGGTTTTTGCGATTGTGTGTTGTTCAATCGGCCGTCACCCCTCAGGTATATAAGGGGCGGCTGGACTTCCCGTACAAGTATTGGACTTCTACAAGGATTACAATTTGTGTCTAAGTTGAATTCTATTTCTAAACTAGGCATATTCTGGCCGGTTTCGTACTGAACCCGGACCCAAGTGTCCTCTGGCTCGAAAGTGGCCCTTGTCCTTCCGCGTTGACCTGAAACTTGCCTTCTCTTTGTGCACTTGAATTGACCTGATGTCGGGGTTTCTGGGCATCGTAAGCCACATAGTGGGCCACACCATGAGTTACACATTGGATCCTATGAGTGGATCGCTCGAGAAATGAATAGCCACACGGAGGGCCACATGGGATCCCCTCACATACGATCCCAAGAGAGGATCGCTTGGACACATCCCAAGAGTGAATCCTTGGCCATTTTTGGCGGGTTTCTTCTCCGGGTCGCCAATTCTTTCCGGAGAAACTCTTCAAGCTTCAAGCTAACCTGTCAAAAACGGGTGCTAACACCACGTGTGTTTGAACAACAATTATGACGGTATTGTTCGATATCGATGTATAGTGGATTATTTTATTTAGACTCTTTCTGGATGAAGAATATGGGATATACAGCCTCGACAGTCAGACGGTTTGTACATGTCTTTACAGATCTTTTTGTTTGTAGGCATGTAGGTTGTGCCCTTGACAGATCATTGTACTCCCTCCGCCTGTGAATGAGCATAATTCTATCTTTTGTATTAAGTAAAAATAAATTTAAATTTAAGTAACTTTACTAGAAAAGTAGCAACATTTGTATCGCCAACCTAGTATAGTATGAAACTATGTTTCAAAACGAACCTAGTGATACTAAATTAATGTTATAAAGGTTGCTACTTTCTTCTATAAAATTCGTCCACGTATAAAAGATTTACTAAGGACAAAAGCTTGTCTGCGGTCTGAGGTAGTACGTACTAGTTTATTTTGTAGGGAAGACAGTGTAACACCGATGAGGTAAACTTTTGCTTGTTGCTGTTGTTACCCAAGCTAGTACTGATTTAACTACCATTTGGGACCGGTCAAAAATATATTTTAAGGCCCAAATCCAGCTAACGGCTAGCTGCACTGGTTCCCTCCCATGGGACATGTACACACAAACAAGTTGACCCTGCTGTAAAAAAAGGAAGTTGACCAAAGTTAATTATTCACCCAAAATGGTCAGGACCTGCTAGGTGCAGAGCTAGTCGTATCTTTTGGGTCTTAGAGCACGTAACCCATAAGTAAATTTGCGAATTGATCGCCAGGTATACATACAGGAGACATGATTTAGTACTCCTACTGGCAGTTCATGTCACGGTCACCAAAATATTCTCCAAGTTTGTGAGCTTTGAGTAATTCATCAGTATCTAAATGAACATTGACTACACATTATTTACAACACAGCGCCCGCTTGAAGTAGGATACCACAAAACAAAAGGGATACGTATATCTGACGATATGTCGAAGTGTATAGAAGTATATGGAAGTGTTACTGTATTATTTTGTTAGCTGTACATGCATGCACGTACGCATGTGCAAGCTGACACTTCGTGCTATCTTGGATCTCGGATACACAATGCACGCCAGTTTTTTATTCGTATATGCATAATTAAATTATTCACCCCGGTCCAAAATATTTGTCTAAAAATGTATGCATGACGTGTTCCAGTGTGTGTGCAGATTCACCCGTTTCACGACAAATATTTTAGATCTGAAAGAGTAGCATTTCCTGTATATGAGTCCCTGTATATGTGTCATGTGTTGTTGCCGGTTGGCGATCAAGACAACAACTTTTAGTTTCTCCCTAAAATATAAGCGAAATTGGTCTTGAAAAAAATCTTTCAATGGAAATTTATGATTGAAGGATGGCTCATTGTAGCTGACGATATCCTGACCCTTGAACCACGAGAAAGGGCAGCCCATTTCTGGAAAGAAACAGAACCTTTGGTAGTTAGAATCCTTTTTGGAAAATGCTGGTAGTTAGAATCGTGTCCTTTTCAGGTATTAAAGCTCTGAGCTAAGCATAAGAGAAACTAGCCATATATGTCCAGGGATGACATCATATATAGTAGGGGATCCATAATAAGGATCACATCCAAAAGAATGTTGATGTAAATTAATTTATGTAGAAGTTACCATGGTCACAAAGGGAAAGATTCTGCTGCAAATTGACTAATAACTTTGAGCAAACAAGCATGAAGTTAGTGTGTTAGTGAATTTTAACCATTTACCAACATTCTTTTTGAACAAAACGGGAAATATTGCCCCATTTTATTTTAAAAAAGAAGAAGATAACTGACCGGTTAATTAGCGGGAAATCAGCTTAAAACCGATACATACACCCTTGCCGACCGTCATGGAACACGACAATCTCGAGGGCACACATGGCCAGCCTGGCTATCAACACAAACGCACACCACCAAGAGCGAGGATCGTCGTCAAGGTTGCCCATCGATGTCATCATCATCACTCGACCACGAGCCAGCGACTGATTTCATCCAAGAGCCACCATGAAGACCTCGTCGCAGCAGCCTCATGAAGCTCATGCCGGTCTATGCCAAGCAGTCGACCCTTTACATGGCAAGACTGACAACTTCGATTTTGATGATGAGCTTCGAAGAGGAGATATGCAAGACTTGCGCCGAAACAGATCATCATGATCGGGCCGCCCAATGCAGGTCATCGTTGCCGCAGGATAGACGACCGCAGCTTGGCACAAGTCGCATTTACCAATATTTAGACAAAACAAAATACTGCACAAGTAGGATTTACCAGCAGCTTGGCACAGAAGTGACACTTGTGAGGCTGGCAAAGAATAGTCAAGTTTCTAGTACATTATTGGTAACATCACCAAAGAAGACCATACTAGATTGAGATCTCTACGATATTATTCACGTAAGCCGTTGCATTGGCGTACACATCACAAATACTTAATGCAGCCACTTGCAAGCTGCAAGTGGAGCAAGCAACAACCAACACATTATATTTCTTTCCCCGTCACGTATAGCTACGTTTCACCCGTACCTTTCCCCATCGCCACTGAACTTCTCACTTCTCCTGTTGCCAGGCGCTGGCCCTCAGATCTCTTTCAGATGATGTAATCCGAGGAAAATGCCTTGGACTAGAAGCCACCGGATTTAGAGGTTTTATATACTCCTATATTGACGATCAGGTTGTGTTAGAGGACTGGGATCTTGATTCTTGAATCGGGATAATTGATACATGGGACAGTTGGGCAGACGGCGCCAGACGACATGGCTTCGTACTAATTCTTTTAAGAACTTCAAGTTCATTTTGTGAAAATAAAGTGTCCTGCTTGACAAACCTTACAATAGAAGGCTAGCGCGGCATAGTATAAGGATTGTGCACCTAAAAAAAGTTATTGTGTTGTTTGCTCTTTTTTGTGAACTATTGAGTTAATAAAACTCCCTTTATCGACGAAAAAATCACACTGATCTCACTACTATACGTCTCAATCATGTTGCGGGTTGTAAGACTTCAGTAGACATATGGTTTACCTTCTTGCTTATATCTTCAAGATGCAGACACATATACACAGTCATACCACGGCTAAGGTGAACCTCCCACAAGATAAACTGTAATATTCACTTTGCTCCCAGTAAAATATATTGAGCAAAACCAGAGACTTTCAAGAACAATTTGATCTCTGCCCTGGTGGTGAATTGGTGATAGAGCTGATAAGCGTGCATTGCCGAAGGTGATAGATAGGATATATGGTAGTCTGGCGACAATAATGGTTGAAGTGGTGGGGTGGATCATGACCAGACGCATGTGGCGGCCTATGGCATGTTGTAATAGGAAGAGAATGCAATGAGATATATGTTCATGTTACAAAACTAGCAACATTACAGCGATAAAAGATAAAATCATGTCAATTTATGTCTTGGTAGGAGCGATAAATTACTTTTCTGTCTTTTGTATTCTTCCGAACTAAAGATAAAGTAAGTCATTACCATCAAATGATATGATAAGAGGTTTGTGTGTGACATACTGACATATGCAACAAAAACTCTTTTTCGCACTAAACTTGTGCTATCTTGAATGTAAGTGTGTAGCGAGAGAAAACTAGAATGTTTACAACAATCATTATAACTTCTTCTCAATTTCATGCCAAAAAATAAAAGCTATGTTGGCAATCATTTTATATTGTGTGTAATCACTTGAGTCAGAATTATTCGATATGTGTACTGAAATATAGAATATTCGAAAACTTAAGTGATGACTTCATACATGTTTATAGATGTAATCTATACCATGCATCATTTTATATAAAAAAGTTTACACATCCATATGATCAAATACATGCATTGTAAACAACAATAAGTAAGATTTACCACATGTAATTAATCATAATAAAAGGTGTAGTACTCAAAATATAGGACTTGGTTCCACATGATCACATATTATAAGGTCAAATTTGAAAAAATATTCCAAGACCATGGTTGCGCAATTAAGTTGTTACCAAAGGCTTATCAGTAATATACACCAAGGAACTATAGTCTTGGGCTTGTTATCTCTCTTGTCTAATTCTAGTGGTGCTTATTTGATTATCAGTCGACCTATAAATACATACGTGAGTTAGTAGACTTCTTAGAATTTCTCTCCTTAAATGCGGTACGCGGGTTCTCTATTCATTCGTCAAGATTTAAGGGATCAACGTTTTCAAACTTCTAGAAAAATAAATTAATGTTGGTAAATTCTAAGGCACCCATAAAATTCGCTGGTCAACGATTTACAACATTGACTAATCTTTTATAATAGATTTACAAAATTTGTATAAATATATGTGAAACGAAAGAGATTTGCAAGACGAATGCAACAATCCTAGATGGCAGAAAAATACTGCAGGTAGTACAGCGACACTACATAAGATCAGTGTGTCACCCACCCGCCACATATACGCGAACAATATAAAACGGCGCGCGGCCTCCCCATCGACGGCAGCGATGACGCCGGCCGGCCGGCGGTGTGGAACTCCGGGGGGCGGGGGACATGGCCCCCTCTCCCTCTCGTCGAGAGATACAAACCACCAGACGCCGATGCTTAAGCTAATCAAAGTGCGTGACTACTGACTAGATCTCAGTAGTAATCTTAATCTAATCCAATTGGCTGCGTCTTACGAGGTGATGCACGTACGGCTAAAAGCGGCCGGGTGAAAATTAAGAATCCGGCGTGATATCATGGCGTGATCACGGTACGTTTCGCGCCTGGATTGGCCTCTCGGTGCCGTGAGAGGGAACACCCGATATGTTTATCATCCCGGCCGGCGAGCATCCATCAGTGGCGCGCGCGTAAAGTACACCAACTTGCTCGAACCTCGGCTGTTAGCTTTCTCGTACTCGCTCCATCCATTTAAGCATCTGCAAAGTACACCAACTGATTGCCCAAGCGCAACATGGCACTATAATATGTACTGTACTACTAGTAGCTAGATCACCGACTCGTCGTATCTATGATTGGTGTACGACATGATTGCGTCCCCTAACAAAGGCCTACAAGAAGTCCTACGAGTACTTGTTCATATCGAAAACCTATTTATTTTTGGAACCATGTTTCAGAATGGTTAATGGAAGGATTCCTACAAGTACTTGACCACGTTTCGCGCCTGGATTGGCCTCCCGGTGCCGTGAGAGGGAACACCCGATATATTTATCATCCCGGCGAGCATCCATCAGTTGCGCGCAAAGTACGCCAACTTGCTGGAAAATCGGCTGCTTTCTCGAAATCTCGTACTCCCTCCATCCATTTAAGCATCTGCAAAGTACCAGGTCGATCCAACAGGTTCGAGAGGAAACGTGGTCACTGATTGTCCAAGCGCATGCAACATGGCACTATATATAGTATGTACAGCTTAGATCACCGACTCGTACATATGATTGGTTCACGACATGATTGCGTCTCCAACAGATGCATTGGAAAAAAAAAGTCTTACAAGTACTCGTTCCAATATCGATACTACGTACCACTAATGTATTTTTTTTTTCATTTTTAGATTCATAATTCAGAATGTTTTGTGAAGTATTCTCGAAAAGAATGTTTTGTGAAAGAATTCCAAAAATTTCAGAAGTTATTAGTATTCTACATATTGTTTTCCTGCGAAATTAACAGGCTACATATATCCCGTGATCTATTTTGTGTATTCGAGCATGATATGTACTAGCTACCTAGATCAACCACTCATATGATTGGGCATACCATGGCGGAATTATCTTTTTCTCTTAGAGCTTTAGCACTTCGTAGTGTTAATCAATCAGGCATTTTCACGGTGAAACTGATGTATTAAAGACTTAGTGAATGAACATATATGCTCGTTTTTCTACAAGATACGTATGAAGTTAAAAATCCCACTAAAGATTAAAAAAATGTGTGGTTCCTCAATAGAAGAATAAAGAATTTTGCTTAGAAAGGACGATATCTTGGCTAACAGGGATGCAATGGCCGCAAGAAATATTGCTTTTGTGACTCGGAAGAGACAATTGAGCATCTATTTCTTTCATGTCCATTCGTAAAAGTTGTTTGGTGCATTGTATATTTTATCTACAATACTCCACTTCCTACCAATATCAAAAATATGTTTTGGAATTGGTTAAACGGTATCAACAAAAAATAAATCAAGGTCAGAATATAAATTGTAATTTCTGTTTTGCATTGGTTGACATGAAAATGCAGGAACAACTTTATTTTTAACAAAGCTGGAGTCTCAACTTTTTTGCGGGTTAGGGTACACACTAGATGCAGCTATGGTCTCTCTTGCTCTCGGAGCATCGGCGGTAACTTATACCGGATGCAACTGTCTGTTTGTTGACGGTCGCTCTTGGCGGCATAGAATAGCAGATTGACATATGTCTAGCTGCTACTGTTTCGCTTTTATTTTCTGATGGTCAGTTATTTTACCAACCTTCTATAATACTTGAACTTCCTAATAATAAAAGGTTGTGTGCAACCATATGATACGGAGTGGGAGAAGGCTCCATCGGCACAGCCATTCAAGTGTGCTCTTCCACATCAGTGTAGACTAATCGAAGTATTATCTTACAAACCCAAACAAATTTGAGATATAGACGTCGTGAGAGCTAGACCAAACTTTCTGTAGATCTTTGTGCCACGGTGCGGATCGTCGATCATATATATGCATACGGACGAAGATGTCGATGACAAGTCGCTGCAAAGGAGCAGAAAGTGTGGCGCCGTCCTAGATAGGCAGGCGGGTACTGAAGGATCGCTGTCGCGCGCTCGCTCCATCGATCGATCGAAACATAACATGGCACAGGACAGTGTGGTGCTTTCATCTCAAGTGATCTCGAGATGGATGAAACGACATGGTTTTGCTTTTTGAGTCGTGGGAATTTGGGAGGTCAGGGCACATCGGATACGCTAGACCAAGTTAACGTTGCAGCACGCGTTTGTGCACCGTTTCTGCGAGAGAGATTTACATGTCACAACGAGGAGATGTGGTGTCGCTGCCGCCGTAACCAGGCAACACGGCAAACCAGAGGAGTCGGCGGTAACAACACTGTGTTCCACCGGCGGGTGCACCACTGCTACTCCTTTTTCTTTTGTCGTTTTACGAAACATCCCAAACAGTCGAACTCAGGGTACAGGTGGGAGCGGGCTACCTGCGACGCCTACTACCCAAGCCCACATAATACGTTAAGTGGGCATCCGCGAACAAGCACTAAAATTAAAGGGGATAAGTGAGTTATCTCACTTTCTACATCATCCCACATTTCTTCGTCTAAATCGTGATATGGAGTGAACAAGAAAAGTTGTGGAATGCAACCAGCTATGTCCGCCATGATATTTGCTAAACTTGCAACGACGTATTTACGGGCATATGTGGACATAAGTGGGGTAGTGGGCACCAACGTAAATTTAACGGACTCCCACGAAACACACATTTAACATGTGCGGGACTATGCTGGCATAAGCAGGCCTTCCGCGAGCAGTCCCAAGCATAAGCGGGCCTCCCACGAGCAGTCTCATCTGCACCCTTAAGTTGAACACAACTGTTGTTGCCCATAGCTAGGCCTGATATTCGAGCCGAGTCAAGCCTATTAAAATTTGTATTATATAAGCATAACCATTTTAGATCTCTATATTTTTTTAGATCTGTGTATGTTTTGTAAGGAAATCGTAGCCGACACTAGACCGTATTATATGTATAGCCAATTCATATAATATGAAATAATAGTACGGTGTGTATTTCTCTTCCATGTACTCCCTCCGTTTGGAAATATAAGATGTTTTAGCTTTGTGAAGTGGATGTATCTAGACATCTTTTAGTGTACAGGTTCGCTTGAATCTATACACTAAAAGATGTCTAGATACACTAGCTTCACAAAGCTAAAACATCTTATATTTCTAAACAGAGGGAGTACTAACGGGTCACACTCCTTTTTTTTAATCCGCTACCATTGCAGTTGGCCGACGCGGTGGCCACCGTTGAGTACATGTCCATGGGGCGCTTCCGCCAGACGCCGGTTGATTCCGCTAGCCGCCATCACTGGCCACCGCTAGAGTCTAGGCTTCACAGTCAGCCGTCGTCGATCGATCATGTCCATGCTACGGGGGCTGTCGCTAAACTCCGTGTCGATCGATCTAGAGTAGAGATGTAAACGGATAGGATAATTTCCGCACCAAATTCATCGCCGAATCCGTTTTTAAGAATTTATATCCGATTTATAGGAATCCAACGGATAAGGATATCTGATTCCGAACTGAACAACTGGATACGGTATAGGATATGGTATGCAAAATAGCTTCAAATATGGATTATCTGAAAATTAGTTAGGATAATCCGATGGTTTTTTACCGAATAATCTGATTTTTTTTCCCGAAAAGGTTAAACTAATATAGCACAACTAGTAGTTATTAAGTTGCCGGGTCATTGTACCATAGAGATTACAGGTTTATTTGGTTACTAGGCTACTCAAACATGTGTATATGTTACCTTGGGTCATGTGTGCATATTATTATTCATGTTATGTTTATTCATTTTATCATATTACCATTTTATTCTTTGTATTCTTGGTTGTATGGTTATTAACTACTTTCAAACGTACCAATCCGATTAGTTTTGTTTCCATCCCGAATCCGCTCCGAATCCGCGATCAGATATATCGGTTTCCGAATCCGCATTCGGTCATTATCCGCTTTGCTCCGAATCCGATGAAAACACATGGTAGAGGATATGGTAAAGACAAAATCCGATCCGATCTGATCCGTTTACATCCCTAATCTAGAGTACTAGGACGCAGTACACGCCAACAGGTGAATCACATATATTAGGCAGGATCACTTGCGTTGGATTTTCAATTGACTAGTAATTTCCATTGTCAAATTTTGATATTTCAGTCTTGTAGGTAGGAAAATCTGGATTTAAAGGAGATTATGCCAGATATATCGCGTGAGATTTGCATCTAAACAGTACTCAGATTTTAAGGAGTTTCCGTACATAGAGGCTTGGATGCGGAGTATAATTTGGGTTACCGACTTATTATTAGAAGAAGACAATTTTACCCTTTTGAGTTTTGAGGGTTACTTATAATATGGATTTTAATAGGGACAAATCGCAAATCAATTAAAGACTGAAGAGGTATGGTTTAATCTTTACCGTTGATGTTATTAAGTTTAGAGGATGGGGTTGTATAAAAAAAAGTTTAGAGAATGGGGTCTATGGAAGCAAACCCCTAAATACTATACGTTGGAGGGAGTATATAATTGTCTTCTCTTTTTCACGGGGCTCCACGAGAACAGGGCTGAGGTTCACTATCATTGCTGATAACGGAACAGCAAAACGATTTTAAAAAGTTTCAAGGGTTGATGTAGCAGGTCTCAAGCACACCCAGCTGCTTAAAAAAAAGGCGTTTTATATGTACCCAGGTTTTAGAATTCCACTCTACGCGTGGCATGCCTTTCAGTTTCGTACCCTGTAGATCGTATCAACGGACACGGAGATATCATGTGACCACACCTAGTTTTCACTCGGAATGGGCGTTCTCATTTTTGTTGGTTGTCAGCATCATCACTACTGGAGCACGATAGGTAGTATCTTTCATTCTAAATATTCGCAAGACAACGATGTATTCTTCTAATTTTAAAACAGAGAGCATTTTGTTGCTTTGTATCATGCAGGTCACTTGTCTGTTCTCCTTTGCTCCTTCGGAAACATAACCAGGGGAGGTTCTGATATTACTAGATGGCGATGAGATCTGGTGGATACTTTTTTATCGTTGGCATAAGCATCAGATCTTGAAATTTTGCAGAGCTTGAAAGAGCACTCTGCCTAAGTGACAATATATTTTAGTCTGCTGTCCAATAGTTTGCCAAAAACTGCAAATTAAGAATTTAAGATCCCATCTTAATTTAGCAGCTGAGCCCTGATCAAGTACCTCCAGACTTAGTAAGCCACAAGGTACCTGTGAGATTCTCATATGTTGCTTCATGCAAACCAGATCGATGGGCAGATCTTGATCTAACCAACCAAGTGCCACAAAACTTGGCAGAGCATGTGGCTTAGTCAAGGTCAATATTAAACGGTTAGCATGATCCCACATGTCGGTGTCATCGTGCACTTACAACCTGTATACCACGCGATAGAGCTGAAAGGAATATTTGAGCACCATGTGAAGAGTGATCAATCACTTGATTGCTAAGGTTAATGGTGAAATTCTTGCTGGACTGGCTTAGAAGGATTTGTGGAAGGGTCAACAAATCCTAATTATCTACCTCAAGATTCTGCAGAACAAAAACTAGTAGTACAAAAGATACTTAGGAATTCAACGAGGGAGCAGACAAGTTGGAGAGCTTAAGTTCTTCCTTTGGAAAATTTCAACAATAGGAGCTCCAAATTTCATGACCTAATTTGCACCAGATACAAAATGTTCCCTTCTGCTCAACAGAGCTACAGCACAGGTGCAGTAAAACTACTTGCAAAGTTCCACTAGTCCCCCGGTTCCAATCTCTACATCCCCTTTCTGGCTCACAACCTGAACCAGCAATATACACAATAACACCCATATAGAATATATCATGCACATATGTTGACAGAAACTAATGGATTTGGTTCCCTAGAGGGTGCCAACAAATGTCTTTTCTTTGCTCCGGCGATGCTAGGCGGCAGCTACGGTGCTGCTGGCGCCATCCGAGCCACCGGTCGCCGGGAAGCATTTCTTTTCCTTGAGCTCGTCCAGGTTCATCTGCTGCTGCCTGCATTCGAGGCTGCAGAAGGCCACTTCACCCCTACACGATGTAACACAGAAAATAGCAAAGATCAGTGAGTGGTGATTGGTTGTAGGTGATCAATTCGATCATTTAATCAGCAATCCGTTTGATAGTGCAAGAAACACAGATCTGCAATCTGTTGGTATTATTGGAGGGAGGAGCCCACTCAACATCCCATGAATGATGCGGAGGTTGTTACAGAGAGCTATTTGCACAGCTGGAAGTAAGGGAAACAGCTTATTGTTTTTTGGAATCTTTCTGTTGTCACAAAAATGAATCCTTTTTTCCCTCAAGACAGGGCAGAAATGCAGAAAGCAACTGATTCTTACTATAGCTGTTTCCACTTCCTACTTGCATTTGGTTTCTGTTCTGTGCTGAACCGAGTAATATGCCAAAAATAGGTTGCGACAAGATCAAATCATTGTCCATTTCAACTAACAAAACGGGTCGAGCAACCAGATCATACAAAGATATGGATCACACGGAGAAGAAACAAACGATTAATCCCCCACAATCCAAAAGAAGTCTGAACTGATATTCTGATCAAGAAAAACTGCTCTACAAAAAAAAAAGTTCCGTCTTTACGTCGAAGAACAGCAAAAAGATTACGCGAGATTTAACGGAGAATAAGCAATTCCAAGAACTACGGCAGGCTCAAGGCGGACCTTTGCTTACATGTATATGAAGGTGTCGCGGCCGGGGCCGAGGCGGCGGCAGCAGAGCCCGCAGGCCTTCAAGAACGCCGCCGTCTCCATCGCCGCGTGGAAGTCCCCCGAGTGCCGCCTCTGGACGCCGCACCACTCCGTAGTCGCCATCGTGGGCGCCGGGGCCGCCGAGGCTCCCCTCGCCGCCCGCGTCGGCTGGCGCCCCAGCTCCTCCGCCGGCACCGCGAACCCGGACATGCTGGTGGTCCGCCGCAGCGAGCTGTTGGTCCTGTGCCTCTTCCCCAGCGTCGTCATCGGCGCCTAGGATCTCCCGGGCCTCGGCGCCGTCGACTGCCCCTCTGTCCTCCTCCTCCTCCTCCTCCTCCCCTTGGTGTGAAGTGGACGGATTCAGAGAGGGCTGAGAGGGAGTGGGAGATGGCGAGTGGGGAGGCTCCGCCGGGGGAGGGAGTAGTTAAAGGGAAGAAGATGCGGGAGACGAATGGGAGGATCTAGGCCGTCCATCGGAATCAGTGGATACTTTTCCCTCTCTCCCTCCCTCCTCGTCACTGATGCGATTCTGACTTCACGGGTGGGTGTGGGCCATGCCCTCTCAACCTCACCATTTCTTTCTCGGAATTTATGGCCTCAATATTTGTGAATGGAACTTATTTTGCTCCACAATTTTTGCTACGTGTACCCGGGACAAACAGTAAAACAGAGGCATGTAAACCTCTTTTTGCTTTAAATCTACATAGAGGGAGGCCCTAGATCATGTTTCAGGGTTCTTTGTTTCAAAGGTTATAAAAGATTGAGGGTTTAAAATTTTCCTTTCGCCCTCTTTGGAACCCAGGCAGGAAAAATGTTGGAACATGAAAACATAGGAATACGATAGAAATGTAGATGAAAATAGGATTCAAAAACATAGGAAAAAATCATAGGAGACCATTTTGAACGCAGGAAAAATAAAAACATAGGAATCTCTGTTATGAAACATCCATCATTGACAAAGTAAGTCGCTGATCTTAGTTAAGAAGATCAATTCATTCATATCAATATTGTAATTAACCAAATAAAATCCCGGTAAATCTAGCCACCTACAATGGGACCCCATGAACCAAGAATCTCACCCCCTCCTCTCAACCATGATCACATGATCCCATCCAGTCTCCCTTCATCGAATCATCATTCTTCTCAGACCTGAATCGCAAAAGTAATTCGGTTTCGACAGAGTGACAACCTGACTATACTTTTCCTAATTGATCGCGTCCTCGCTCTTTCCAACGAACAATTTGTCCATGGAAGCAGCAACAGAGAATTGGAGCAAAGCCAATGGCGATGCAATCCATGGCGACAACTACACATAAATGTCAATAGCGACATTGAGATTTCATGGCGCATCATGTGGCATCAGCGGCCCGCAACTTGCGCTTTGGGCGGAGCAGCATCATGCTATTTTGTGGTCATTCAATTCTTTGTGGTGCATTGATGGGCGGCCACGGTCTATTGAAAACAAGATTTCTCTTTTACTCCCTCCATTCTAAATTATAGGATGTTCTAGCCTTTTTCCGAATGATATGAATATAGACACATTCTGGTGTGTTTATTCACTAATTTTAGTCTGTAGCTAGTCCATATTGAAACAACTAAAACATCTTAGAATTTAAAACAGAGGGAGTAGCTTTTACCACCATCTTTCTTCTTCTCTTTTGTGGTCTAACTATATTAAACTTTGACTGAGTTTGCGCAAAAATTTAACATTTTTTTTTTGGAGTCAAATAGTTATTTGGCGAATCTAATCGGATGATACTAATTTTGTGACATAAAAAGTTGGTGCCTTTTGTCTCAACACTTTCAAACTTTAAAAATATCTTTCAAAAAAGCAAAAGTACACTCTTTTTCCTAAACGTAGGGGATTGTTGGACATGCAATCTTTTCACACAGCAACTTACCGTTTTGTATTTTTACTCATTTCAACGGCCACAAACAGAGAGCCTAGCTAGCCGACCTAGTAGCTATAGAAAAGGAATCGAAGAGCCTTTTTCCCTTTCCTATTCGTCGTGTCCGGCGTGCGGCGCACAGTGTGCGGCAAGCTAGAAAACACAGGCCGCGATCAAGCTAGCAGCTCTAGGCAGAGGGGACAGCCAGGCGAACGGTACGACGACGAGCCACCGTCCCTCAAGCCTCAAGGTGGCCGAGCTGGCGGGGGAACACGCCAAGCTGTCGTCGTCGCGACAAATTTGTGTCAAGGACGGCACGCCTGATGCGTCCAAAACCACATGCTAGTAGGGAAAACGTACTAGTGCACAACAAGTTACCGCAACGATGTAACTCTCCTAGAGATCAGTCCGTACTGCAGGACTGTTGATGTACACTCCTTGTCATCCCATGACAATCTCCCCTAATCTTTCGAGTATGACTTTCCACAACCAAGTTCTAACACTTGTCAATATCTAGATTTTTTTTACAACACCTGTGTTTTTTCTGATGATCCAAAAGGTATTAACGTCGACCGATTTTTTATTTGCTTTTTTGGCAACCTAATAATTGTTTAACTATTAAATTCTAAATTTGTATTTTCTCGTCAATGTTCATGTTTTAGCCTAAAGAAATGTCTCTATTTTCTCAACTATTTGATTCTTGGAAGGCTGAAAGGTTAAATTCCTCTCAAGTTTTTTTACAAATATAGTTATCTGCATATAAGTATACTTATCTAAATATATTAAATTGTATTCTGACTCTGCTCCCTTTTCGATATAATCCTTATTCCGGAATATACGCACTCGAGTTCGGAGTTGGCCATTATCTGCTCCCCTCTAAATTTGATAAAAAAAATTATGGTAAAGGATACAACAAGAGAAAAATCTGATCCGTTTGCACCCTACCTCGAGACTAACCGCCCCTAGAAGAGATGCAAGTGTATCATCGTTGGGGTACCCTCCAATCCTTCTTAATTCAATCAAATGAACTAAAATCCTAAAATCATTACCACTTTTCTTTCGACTTATGGTTTGTGTAGGCTTCAAAAAGATCCTTGGTGTGGAGTTTGTACCACACTCGTTGTTCCTACGGAGTTGTCGTGTACTTAACATTCCGACTTCTATAAATGTATGGTATGCCTCGGTGTACCCTTGAAAAAGAAAAGATCCTTGGTCCTCCACTGCACGAACCTGCTGGGTTTGCCGCTGCCTATGACGGTAGGGTGTGGGAATGCATCACAAGCAATTAACGGCATAGATATCAAAGAAGCTTGAGCACCCAGACGGCTACGACAAGCTTCTGGAGTAGAAGATGCTGAAGATGGGAGTAGTTAGCATAAAACTGCGACAATTCAGACGAAATTTATCAAATGGTACCACTTTCTGTTTTTGGGACGGAAATCTACCATTTTCTCGCAAGTTATTTACAATTTGGACAAATCATAGATTTGCAGTCAATTGACGGCAAATCTGACAGGTGGGCCCCATTTGTCAGTGCTGAGGTGGCAGAAACCGGAGGCACTTTGCTGACTATGATTGGTCCCACATGTCAATCCACTTAAAACATAACAATTAAAAAATAAAAAAAAGTGTCACCTACCACCGTCTCGGCTTGTGCGCCGCCCCGCCAGGAAGTGGCCGCCGGCCAGCCCCCCCCCCCCCCCCGGGGCCGCCGCCCCGCCCAGGTCCCAGCACCGCTGACCGCCGCCGGTCTGAGATGGCCGGCTTCCCTCACGTCAGCGGCGGCGCTCAGATCCCGCCATGGCCGGCCCTCGTGAAGCTCGTATGTGCGCTCGGGCCGGGGAGCAAGGTATGAGGGAGGGGCTTGCCGAGCTCGGCCATGGAGGAGAGGGGCTCGGGTTGGGGTCGACGCCGGCGGGGATGGCTCGGGTCCTGGCTGCAGGCGGGGGTGGGTGGCTCGGGTCCTGGCCGGCGGCAGGATGCCCCGAGCGGTTTGGTTTTTTATTTTTTATTTATTTTTTAAGTGGACTGACCGGTGAGACCCAGTCCTAGTCAGCAAAGTGCCTCCCGTTTCTGTCACCTCAGTGCTTACAAAATGGGCCCAACTGTCAGATTCGCTATCAGTTAACTCTAAATCTGTGATTTGTTTGAATTGTAAACAACTTGCGGAAAAGTGATAGATTTTCGTCCCGAAAACAAAAAAATAGTACCATTTGATAAATTTTGTGTGAATTATCGTAGCTTAACTAATCGAAGATGGGTGCTCGCTCAACTCGTGGTACTAGCACCACAAGAAAACAATAGTAACTGCGTGGACTGTGGAGGCACGATCGACGATGAGCAGGCTACCTACAGGGGTCAAAAGCAAGCCTGGCACCCACACGAGAAAGCTAGCTGAGTTAACCTCTCCCCTTCACCTGAGCATCATCTTCCACCTCCGGATCTCCGATGGGTGGTGATCTGGTGTCACCATGCATGAACTCCACTACTCCGGGACAACTCGAGAGGGATCACCCATGGAAAGATGCATGCATCATACTAGGGATGGAAAAGAGATCATGTAGCAGAGCGACCATTGGGGGGTTGTCGTCACTCAAACATTCTGTTGATCTGCTGCTGGTGGACTGTTTTCTCCCTTCCTTTTCTAGATGATGATAGTGCTAGACTGCCAGTGACTGGCTGACTAACTGAATAATGGCCATGGCCTACGCATTCGTCGTCTCGGCCAGCTGGTCCATGACACATGGCGGCCACCATGATGTGTTGCTGACCTTCGTCTTTTTCACTGCGGACTGGTGTACAGGTCGATCTTCTCTTATATGATGTGTAGTGGTCACTGACCGATCTCAAAGTTCGCTTAGACAATCATCACAAGCCAGTGGAATGGATTAGTACAAAAGAACATAACTATAAGAGAAGTTCTAAGAAGACATGATGCTTGAAATTCGGTGGAACTACCTCCATTCCGAAATATATGGTTTTTTAGTGAGCTAATTTAGCTTCCACCACCTCCATTCTGAAATGTAGGCCTTTTTAGTGAGCTAATTTAGCTTGCTAAAAAGGCTTACATTTGGAACGGATGTAAGTAAAATTTATCAGGAAGTTCCCCATATTTGGAGATACTTGCTTCGGTGGAGTTGTAAGGAGGTTCCGCATATTCACTTGGCCAGAACCAGTTCTTCCGTTTCAGTCTTGTGTATTTCGCAAACAACTGAACACCAGGATGACCGGATGACCAGAAAATTTTGAGCCAGGTTCCCAACCAAATACAACCAATTCCCCTTGTTCCCAAGACAAGGGCTTTACAAAGATTACAAAAAATAATCCCGTGTAAAAATTAATGAATCGGTCCATTACAATCAGCACAAGAAAATCTGATCTCATCTGTTTATACAACAAAATAACAACTCTCTCTGCTGGCTATTTACACTGATGCACAAACACGGTAGCATTTAGCAGAGGATGAAACAAGAAACCACAACTCTTCACTTTATATATATCAACTTACACAAGGCCCGCTAATTCTGTAGATACTGTCATCATTTGTTTGACCACTGGAATTCGATTTCCAGATTCCTATTTGGACCGCTTTTGCTCTCCGGTAGCAAGGTATACTCTCCCGCAACTGACCCCAGCATGACGACCCGATCGATTTGGATTGTCACCTTACCAAATGATTTCTGCAACAACAGTTTGTTGAGCGGTTGAGGATGCAGATACAACGACATGAAACAGAAAGAATATGGAGTGGTAAATAATTAAATATAACGCATGTGTCACATTTCAGTACCTTTCCGAATTTGCTGTTGTTTTTGCAAGAGATGTGAAGCTTCTGGCCTTTGGGTGGGCTGTCAAAAGCCCATGCAAAGGCTTCATCCCATTCGGGTGCCTCACCAGTCGAGACGATCTGTGTATAGCATCATGTCAGTTATGTGAACCGACTTTGTTACAATGTGTGCATGAGAAAAACTCTAAGTCAAATATGTATGTTTATCAGTATCAATCATCAGTAAGAAAATAAACTAGCTAATATGTATGCTTCAAGTTAAGCACCAAATGAAAAGCCAATACTATTAGGTTACTGAATTTTTTATTATGTTAATGCTAATATTGGAGCCTGCTCCATTACCCAGCATTTGCGGAACAATAGCCCCTGCGTTCTACTGTTTGCTATAGTAGTGTGTTTTACATCAGGTCTACTGCGCTGCTAGACTAGCAAACCCCTGATACACCTCAAACCCTGGGCCCTGTTTGGAGGAGAGGTACTCCTTGGTAATGTTCAAGTACCTAGTTCTGATTTGAACTAGCTACTGGAGCTTTAGCAACAAATACCTCTCTTCCAAACTTCACATGCTTAAATAAATACTTGGAGGCACGACAGCACGAGAACTAGTAGGGCCAGTAATTAGCCACTAACCAATGCCCAAGCTTGATATGCATTTTCGAACCATGGTCTTGCTAATAGAGCATAGAAGTATACATAAAAACCAATAAATAAGAAAAACATATAGAATATTAACTTCAGACATAGCAACTTTCTTTTTGTCAGCATGGAGGTACTAAATCGTGCTATCAGCCTATATCCCTGAAATGAGAAGCACAAAAAAATTGCACATACCTTTGTCAGCCTTGCAGGATTATTTCCAAGAGTAAGCTTGCAGAATGCACTAGCATTTCCCACAGATTGCCTCAGGTTGTTGCCACGCTTTATAGTAACTGTAAGTGTGCCAGGCAAACACTGAAGTAGCAGCTCTGCCTTTTCTTGAAACCGTGGTGGGCCAGACTGTATCAAGTACTGAAGTAGAGGAATAGCCTCTGATGCAGCAACTGATTGAGCTTTAAATACTTCAGCTGGGCAAGCCGTCCATGCTTGCCTGAGCAGATATAGTGAATCCAGTGCTGCTTCTTGAGTTGCTTCAGAACCAGTTTTAAGGGATGTTACAAGATGTGGAATACATATTGTAGCAGGTTCAGTGACTCTCAGACGAGGGAAGTTGCTAAGTAGAGCATTAAGCGCCTTTAGATACTCCTCGTTAGCGCTCCCAGATGCCCATATATCCTTCTCAATTGAAGCTGCATGCAGATCACCATTGTCAGGTACATAGTTAACGCCACGTATAAAAATAAACCACATTTTTGGGGTAGAGGACTAAAAAATATTGGGTAGAGAAGCACTAAGACAGGTAGAGAGGCACAAAGAACAAAGGGCTATTATTTTACCAGTTATAACTCTGACTGTTTCACTTGTGGCGTATTCTTGGATAGTGTGATTATTGAATAGGAGTTTGACAAACATTGCTGCCTGAACAGAAGTGTCAGGATTACTTGAACTGATAAGGTCCAGCAAGACCTGGACGCCACCAGATTCTGCAACTGCTCTTTTATTTGCTCGGCTATACATGACTAGATTCTGCAAGGCACAAATGGCCACCACTTTCATCTCTTCAGTTGGCTGGTCTTCAAGAAGATTGACCAGAGCACGGCATGCTGCAACGGCATCAGTCGAACGAGCAAGACCTTCATTTTGGAAAAGATCTCCAAGAGCAAGAGCAGCAAGCAACCTTCCCTGCTGGGACTGAGTCTGTGGATCCAGAAGGTACATGGACAAAGGTGCAATAGCATTTTTAGCAGCCTTCGCCTCCCTTATTCTTATATTGTTCAGCAAGGCCTCAATGAGTCTGGCAGCAGCTTCCTCACACTGATGACTCCTCAAGAGATCCAGCAGAGCTTCTACGGCACCACTTTCAGCCATTGCTTCTGCACTTGTCGAATCATCACTCTCCAATACAAGTAGAGCATTCAGTGCGCCCACAACAGTACTTTCAGTCCCTGATCTGAGCAATTGCACTAGTACCGCAACAGGAACCTCAAGGAAAAACTCGGTGCTGTACTGCAAAATGCTTGACAGGACAGCTGCTGCAGATTCCCATACGACATGAGGCAGAGGAGGATCAGACTGCAACAACACCTTGGACAACTCAAATACACCACCCTCCTTTGCAATTGTATTTGGCCAGGCTAATGCAAGGTTAGCAAGAGCTTTTATAGCTCTCTGCTGTAGATTCGGCAAACCCGATGAGAGAATTTGAATAAGAGGAGTGATGGACTGCTCTGCTACTGTATCCTTCTGGAGGTGTTCTTCCAGGAGGAGATGAGATAGGAGCTCCGCTGCTAATTGTTGTACAGCTGGTGGAGATGAGTTCAGTAAAGTAATGACTGGCTCAATTGTTTGGCGGGGTGTCAAGTTATAATCAGCACGGCATTCAGGATGCTCCAAAACATTGACAAGAACCTGCAAAGTGCTATACTGCCCCTCAGGACCTGTGTCTGCCTTAGATAGCAGAGAGAAAAGAGGCTGCACTACTTTGGCTGCAGATGGACCCTTTGCTATGCTAGCATTGTTTGTCAAAATCCGAAGCATTTCTGCCAATGCAATGCAAAGAAAATCCGGAGCATCATGAAGAATATCAAGAATGCTCTCAATCACACCAGCCTTAACCATTTCCAATTTGCAAGCCGGTCTATCCTTTCCAATCTTTACCAAAGCTCTGGCAACTGCCTCATGAAGCATGAAATTTTTTCCAAACAAAAGCCCAACAAGGGGAATGACTGCCCCATGCGCTGCCACTAACTCGGCGAGTTGCTCATCATCCAGAAGTTTATCCAGTGCACGAACTACAGAAAGCTGGGCCGGGTTAGCTTCACTAACCAGTAAACCGACCAAAGGTTCCACACAACGGGCTGCCGCCATCGTAGAACGGATCCTTGTATTCGCAAACAGAACACCGCACAGTTCAGCAGCATCACCTTTCAACTCAGCTGAACAATCAGAGGACAAAATCCGGCACAGAACCTCCACTGCGTTCATCTCAACATCAGCAACTGCAAGTGCTCTTGACGGATTGTCACAAAGCAACCTAACAAGTGCTGATATAGCCGCATGCTGCTCCCTCTCCATGCCAGTACTCAGAACTTCTACAAGTGGCTGAATAGCTTGTCGAGCTGACTCACTGTTCCTGACATGGTCAGCACAAAACAAGCTTTCTAATGCCTTTGCAGCACTGTAGCGTGAATTTCTTGCTCCTAGACGAAGGACTGCCACAAGCTGGTTTACAGCACCAAGTGCTGATTCATGTTGCCTTATTTCTGCACTACTAAAAAGAATGCCTAACAACTCAGTTGTAGCTTCTTCTGTTGTGTCTTGGGGACTAAGTGATAGGTATTTAGTAAGTGCTTCTATGATTCCAACTTCAGCCATTAGCAGCATGTTTGGGGTGCAATCAACAGCCAGTTGTGTCAGCAGACCCAATGCCAAGAAAGGAGCACCAGGTCTTTCTGGAATGGGTTTAAGTAGATCAACAAGAAGAGGAATAGATTTTCTGGAAGTTGAACCAACCCTGATATCATCAACTCTAAATAGTTTCTCTAGCGTAACTTCATCAGGATTATGCACCAACATGAATTCCTCTGATAATTCCACAAGATCAGCTATATCAACATCAGCACATCCAAGCAGAGATATAAGTCCAGTCGCAGCCCCAGAATTAGCAACAGCGAGAAGTGTTCCTCTGCTACCATTGCTCACCAGACTTGCCAAAGCTTGTGCGGCGAAGTATCTGTATGCTGGCTCATCTGACCTTAACAAGTTTGAGAGCACAGGAATTGAATGTGATACTGAATTAGACCGGTTCGTCTCTCTTTCTTGGAATAGCAATGCAAGAAGTAAGGCACAGACCCATGCAGTACTATCTTCTTCACCCTGATAAAAGCATGAACATACATTACAAGCAGTCCCAGTTGAAAAGAAAAGAAAAACTTGAATAGCTATAAAAGACAATGGATTGTGGGTACATAAGAAATGGCAAATCTGAGTTCAAGTAGATATTTGTCCAGTGGACCTTTCCTCATCAAAACAAAGAATTTAGGGAATGAACTGGTCAGCCAAATTATTACCACAGACAAAAGAGAATTCCATGAGAACTTTCAAAATTCCATCATGTTATCCAGCCAAAAAATCATGGCATAACTCTACTTTCGATCTTGCCGAATTTTGAAGTATGTGAGATAAATGTTACATAAAAGGATACACCTATCTTCCAATATGAATACCAAAATAAGTCCTCTATCCGATAAGAATTTGGAGGTCGGTGCAAGAGTAGGATATATGATGGGTCTCCAGAAGTAGTATTAGACAAGTTTCAAACCAAAATACTGAACAGAACTTATCATGCAGATAAATGGAATTTAGATGAAAATTACATATCCTCAAGCGCTTCAAAATTATCGTGCAGATTAATAGCAAAAATCATCTATAGATCAAGCGCAGAATTTTCAGATGGATTATGTATGGAGTTGATTAAGTTCACTATGTACTTCACAACAAAAATATGATGGAAGATACCATGAATCTTTTCTTTAAGAGTCAATTCAATTTGTGATTGCTGAGAATATGATTCAAGTTTATTGGGATATATCATGGGGCATCTTTTTGAAAAAATCTTCAGGACAAAATATATGGCAAAGTGCAGACTTACAACTCAACAGATGATTCATCGTCAACTTATTCAATCTAGAAGGCATTGCCGCATAAGCCCACATGTGTTGTTGCTAAAGATTTATTCAGGTCTATAGGAAAATTTAGGAGCTGTGACTGTAATCTGGGCATGTAAAGCAAGAACATTGAAGTGTGTAGGACTAAGAGAACTAACACTAACATATCAAATAGCATACATACAAAGAAACGAAAAATCAAATAACTTGCAGTCACATACCACATATAAGAATGCGTTTTGGGAAATCTTCTCGGTGAGCATTTGAACCCCTCCAGCTTCTAGAATTTCTGCTCTTGTTTTGTTGTCATGGCGAGTAAAGACAGCAAGTAGCCAGAGTGGAATCATGTTACCCGAGATTACAGCAGTGTGACATGCCATTTCAGCATCGCTGTTATTTTCTTTACAGTATCTGGAAATTTTAATGTCTGCTATGCTTTCACCATCCCCATTTTCAGAAGGCAAGTTTGCTGTGTTGATCATACCAACTAGAGAATGAATTAGCTGAATGTACAGGCTTGAATCAGACAGGATCTCTATCTGCTTCTGGCAATGTTCTTTTGCTGCACAAACAAGAAGAGCACATCCACCAACTTTAACTTTCAGCATGTTGGAACCAATGACTCGCCGTGCCACTGATGATATGCAACCTGAGATTTCAGATACCAAACCACCCACAACATCATGCTGATGAAAACAGAGCCTTGACAGAACTTCAATGGCTTTATCTTGCAAGGAAGGCACTGCATCAGCTACACAAGAAACAAGGGGAAGTATGGTGTGGGGATTCTCTGCAAGAGCTGCCCAGGGAGCCTTGGTATGCCCACTTGACACCTTTGATCTCGATAAAAGAACCAGTGCGTCGAGAACTTCAGATGTTGCAGAAGCATCACCATTAGCAGCTTCCAAGAGACCAGCCAGAGCAAGGACAGCACCAGAGCGATTAACAGTATCTGAGATAAGCTGGTTAATGGGTCGGCACTGCAAAAGGCGAGCTATTGCTGCTGCTCCATGAATTCTTCCATCAATAGATCCCTCCTTAAGGACACGCGTTAAAGGGAACATAATTTCTTCAAAAGATACTTGTGCAGACAATTCATGATCAAGAAAAAGGTTTGCCAAAGCTCGGGTTGCTTGCTCTGCTACTTCAAGGACTGTAGAACTTGCAAGTGAGACTAGTGGAGCTAATGCATCCCGCCCAACTGCAGCAACCTCCTTATTTTGCTTGACTGAAAGAAAAATGGCAGCAAGGCAACATGAGGTCTCCGTTAGTATTCTGTCAGACTGCGTGTCGATCAGTTTCATGACTGACCAAAGTGTCTTCACTGCCATATGTGTTTCTCGCAAATCTTTGCGGCAATGGAATAGACCAGCAAGAGCAGATGCCGAGTTAGCCTGAGTTTCTTCTTTAGGGGAGCTTAGAATTTTGATCATTGTCTCAACTGCATCATTTGCAGCACTTCCTTCATGCAGAATATCATTAAGTGGTGCAACAGAAAGCAAGCTTTTCAAAGCATCAAGAACATAAAGTTTTGATTCAGGCTGTTCACTTGTCAGCAGAGCAGATAACTGACTAATAGTTCCAGTATCTGACTTGTGAATGAGATGATTCAGTGTTTTGGATGCTATCTCTTTTCCATTGTCACTTCCGTTCTTGAGAAGCCATAGTAAAGCAGGAACTGCATCAGCACTTTCAACACATGCCCGTATGTCTTCACTGTGATTGCATAAATTGCCAATGATGGTTGCTGAATCTTCTTTAGCTTTGGGAGAACCAGTTTCTAATATTTGTACAAGAGGAGGTATGCCACCAGCAGCAGTGATAGCCCATTTGCACTCATCATTCTCCTTTGACAAAAGGGCAAGCAGAGCAACGGCACATTCCTGCTGCTGTTCCGAGGATAGACCAAGTAAAGAAATCAATAGCTGAACACCCTCACGACCTTGCAGAGCTTGCCATAAATCACAATCCTTCTTGCAGAGAGCAAAAAGTGATTTCATTAGGTCATCTTGCACCTCAGTAACTGCCATTGTTATCAAACCAACAAGCAAGCGTTTTGCATCAGAATCTGCAAGTGTCTTGCAGAGAACTGGGTTACTATACAAGCTGGCTAAAGCTTCAATTACACGCTCCTGTACAAGGAAGGGTGCCTTGGGCTTAAACTGTTTCATCAGTGTCTTCTCAATGACCAGCGGGTCTGAAGCGCTGATTGATTCTGCATTTATGTCATATATCATTAATGCTGAGGCTAATGCACCAAGAGTGTCAGCAATCTGTGCAGGGGAAGAGCATGATTCAAGACTTTCACCAAGGCTTGAGATTACATAAGATAAACCACCAGAAATATTTGCTAATGCACACATCGCATTTTCTTGCAGTGCTTGAGCAGATTCTCCTTGCATGAACTCTTTTGATGGAGCAATAGTAGCATTTATAAGAGCTGGAATCCCATTAGAACTAGCTATCTCACGCCGAGCTTCTTTACTCTGTGCAGAAAGGGATTTGAGAGCACCAGCAGCTTCTGCTCTAATTGAAGTTTCATTACCAGGACCAAGTAACTTGAGGAGTTGTTCTGTTGTTTCTCCTGATAAAACCTTTGAACAAACTGACGAGTCCGCCATCATTAGAGCCCCAAGAAGATTGCACACATTTGCTAGAGTATTTGTCTGTCCAGAACCAACCAGCTTTATAAGTATATCAACTCCACCACATTGCACGGTTGCTGACCAAAACCTCTCTGTGTTTTTTGACAAGTTCTTCAGTGCTCCAGTTAGCAGGCCATCCACCAAACTTTCATTCTTGAGGCTAACTTTGAGTTGCTCCCACAGTACTGGAACAACATTTTCCGTTGAAAATATCTTTGATCCAACATGATCCCTTATCCCACCTTGAGAAACTGCATATATAGTTTTGGCAGCTGCAGTCTGACTTTCAGCAGACTTGGACCTGAGAAGAGCAAGCAATGGAGGTATGCAACCACCAAGCAGAACCTTCACCCTTAGCTCCTCTTCCTTGCAAAGAGACCCCAGAACAGTAGCAGACAGCATCTTAACTCCAGATGAACCAGACCTGAGGAGAGAAACAAGTATCGGAACAGCCTGTGAATGCGATCCAACAGCTCCAAATGCAGTATCGCGTGTTTGAATAAGATCCAATAACTGCTTCAATGAACTTTCTTTTTCTTGAGTGGACGAAGAACTCTGTCGCAACTGCTCAATACATTGAGCAACACTTGAAAGTGTCTCCTCATCCTCCATATTGACTCTGTTCCTGCAATTACCGACAATCAACTTAGTTGTAGTGTTCAATACTTCACAATACTTTCGATGTGATACAACTTAGATGAGCAGAATATGATACTAATTCCTCCAATCCAAAATTTAAGTCTTTTAGGACATTGACAGCCTTCCAAGATTTTTTCTTGAACAAGCATCAAAATGCATGCCATCTGTATTAGGAAGATAGCATCAAGAAGATGCGAAATACAAACGGAAGGCCAAAGGGCTTCTGTACAAACATGTTGCCTCGCATATATATAATTATACATTATAAAAGTATGCTAGTAACATCGGTTCAACATTTTGTATGCTAGTAATTCTTTTCTTATATATGGTCAAATTTAGAAATGCTTGGTTGGTAAAAGAGGTAAAATGTGTTATATTTTGGGTCGAATATGGTAAAAGATAGCTTGACTAAGATATACTTCATATTTGCAAAAGTATTTGGAAAGAAGTAATCTCCAATAGGTGATATGTTAATATGCTAGAACATATTTAAGTTGGCCCTTAGTATGATTGTAAAGTTGTGTGTGCCTCTCTGCTCAATGCTTGAAATACCTAGGGTGTATTTGGTTTTTTCCCAAAGTTATTGTACCGAAGATTTGGCCAGCCGAAATTCTGGTTCAGGTTCTGTTTGCCCATAAGTTGGCCAACATTGGCTAGAAAAATGTACTAGAGTTGGTAAACTAGCATTAATATGCCAAAACAATGGCTACTATCCCAACCAATTTTTTAGTCATGACCAAACTATTGGTGGGGTACACTTTGATCACAATCCAAACACACCCCTAGTATATTATATACTTTAAAACTTGTATCCTTGAAAAGTAATCTCAGTCAGCAATTACACTAGTCTTGCATGTATGCCAAGGAGACATAACAAATGGCTAGACTGCTCCAGGTTTGTATATCTAAGTAGTAAACATAAACACTATATCCAATGCATGCATACGGAGAATACAAACTGAAGGTTGTTTATTATGGGTATAGAGGCAACATCAAACTTAGTTTTCATCGAAATATGAAATTTTCTATACTGTCTAATTTTTTAACAAAAAAGACCCTGCTTTTTTTCTACCAATCTGTGTTTTTCTTTGAGCAATTCTCGATCGATGTGTTATTAAAAATAATCAATTACAAGATTAAGACTAGGCAATTACAACTAAAAACCCACAAAAACCTTCTTTGACATTCAGTGTCCATTTTCGAAAGTTCAGGCTCCTCACAGTTCAGTATTAGTTGTTTATTTTGTTGCTTTCGTAATTTCTGCAAGACACGTCCAAATAATAACCAAGATATCAAGAAAGCTTTTGTTTGAAGCAGAAATGTCTTGAGAGGTACTAGACACAGTTGTTATAGACTCTTCATCATTTCCCCAACTAATTTTGAACATAGAAATGACTTATGAAAATGAAACCCTTAAGTGGTTAAAATGGACATTTTAGTAGTCCCGTCTTCCCTGTTTGATAATTCCCAATTAACAGAAATTCCTAGATCATCTTTTGAAGACTTCACAATTGTTGTATTGAATGACGTTGTGGAAGAAAATCCTAGAAATGCAACAGATATATATCCTCAAAGTACGAAAGAGAAAAGAACAATACAAAAGATGAGGTAGGAATAGTGGAATTTCTGTTGTTGTAAATTCACATTCCATCAATCATGCTAGTACTTAGCACTATCCAAACAAAGAAGTAGAATAACAACTTACTTGCCCATTCTCATGACTGAGACAGGAGTTGGCGGCTCAGAATCTTGAACTTTGTCTGCGTGCCTTTCCTGTTTATAGCCAAGCAGGAGTGATTAGCATCAAAGACGCCAACATGCAAACTTTTGAACTTTGCATGAGCTGATAGCATTTCATTGCGCAAAGGATTGAACACCATAAGTAATATATGCATTTGAATATCCAATAATCATCATAATACTTAACGTTACACAATATCACAACAGTGGACATAAAGATTTCAAAACATAGGCCGAATGTTTAATGATGATCATGTTGTCAGATCAATCCCATGTTTTCTTTTCAAAGTTAAAAGTAAGATAGAAAACAAAGTCATCCGCGTGGGGTAAAAAATGACAGTTATCTTCATGCAAACAAGTCTCAAGAATATGTATCTTGCTGATGGAAATTACATGGTTACGGATAGTTCAATAATAAGTATAGGTAGTATATACAATAATGTTTAAAAAATGCCTATGAAAAGTGTAGTAATAACAACACCATTAAGTATCATAACAAGCCTTATCTGGAAGCATTGCAGAATTATTATTTTATGACATGACTCCATTTACTTTCAAAGTGCCAGAGTAACTATCTAGATTATAGTTTTACTTACCGGACATGCCTTTGGAATAAGTGAAAAGGTAAGATGGGACAAGAAAATGATACAGAAATTGCGGCAATCAAAATAAATTGTATTGTCCATCAAACATAGGTTCATACAAAAGCGAACCTGAAATTCAGTACATCAAAACTGCACAAAGATGCAGTAACATCCGTAAAGCGTCGCCTAGGCGACGCCTAGGCGTCAAAGCGCCCTCCCTCCGCTTTGGAAAAACAGCCGCTTTGGGCGCCTAGGCGCCTAAAGCGTCCTCTTAGGCATCGCCTAGGCGTCAAAGCGCCCCTGTTTCGCCTTAGGGCGCCTTACCGCTTTAAAAACCATGGTCATTCAGTCATTTTACTTTCACACGGTTTTACTTAATTCAACATAACTAAATGCATAGATCACATTAAAGCTTTCCTGTGGCGACAAATGTCAGTTAACACAACACAAACATATGACTGTATCCAGCCAATGTTTGAACATCACTTGAGTGAACATATATGGCCCAGGCGAGAAGAAAGATAGTGCCAATGCAAAAAAGAACAACGAAGGTAACAGCTTCCTATCTCCTCAATCGCAAGATACAGATATTGCAAACTATTGTCCACACAAAAAGTTGGAATACCTAGTTGAAAGGCTTGTAATAGTACAACCCAATTAGAACGAACTCTAATGCTTAAAATTCGACCAATAGGAAGGAAGGACTTGTATCAAGTAGACTGGGTACTGATCTCACTTTCAAAGAGAATCCCAGTACTGTATCTAACCACTGTTTCAATTAATTTAGTGTACCCATACAAACCCAAATGCAGCCCCATGCAATTCCTTTTTAATTAGCACTGAAGCAAGATTACAACTGAAGAAAGACCGGAAAGCGACAGGCTGCCAGCCACAGTCTGTAATGCTAGCTCAGAGCCACAACGTCCAAGAGGGGGGCACCTACCAGATCTGCGCCGCCGTGGCTGCCGCCATTCGTCCCATTGAACCTCCACGCCAATGCCGCCGCCATCTTCTCAGCTGCACGTAGCCCCCTGAGCTGAGCAGATCAGGCTATCCGCTTTCCTCACCGCCGAGCACTCAACCTGAAACCGACGGAAAAGAAAATAGAGCAGCGTCAGATCCAGCCAATGGAGAGCACTGTAGTATTCCGCGCCGAAGTAAGCCCAGATTTCGCCTCGGTCATAGCTAGCTACCGATGCGCAGCCCCAGATCTGGCCGATGATGATGGAGCTGCTGCCTCTGAGTGGATCACGCACACTCCCGACTTCCTGCGCTAGCTCCCACGGAATCGCCGCATTCGGCGCTAATTAGCACGAGAATTCCCCGCTTTCTTGCTCCGGAACGGCCGCGATCGATCCCCGAGCTCGACTGAAGAAGCACACTAGTACCCGCCAATCCGGCCCAACCAACCAACCAACCGAAACCACCACGGAGGAAAATCGACTGAGGAAGGAAGAACCATACCTGACATGGAATCAGAGCTCTGAGATTTCGCGAAGAATCTCTGGAACTCGCCTCCTCCTGCTACGCGGCCACTGCAGATCCAGTGGGGAGGGAGGAGCTGCCGATACGCATGCGAGGCTCGTCGGTTACGCTCTCGGCGCGGAATTTTATTATTAGCGCTAATTATCGGGGGCTAAAAGCTGGCTGGAATTTATATAGCAAGTGAGCTCCCCAACGACCGCCGACAGTGGCAGTGGGGAGCAACTTGGTCTGGAACTGTACTGGCTCTTTTGCACAATCACCCTTCGAATCGTATTTGTAAATATGGGATCTTTTTTTGCACGTCCAGGAAATGTATAAAAAATTTAGAGGTAATTTTAGAGGGAGAAATGAAGAGAAAAAACATGTGAAAACTCCATGTAATAATTTTTATAACTCATGCTTGGGACCATCCAAGGAGGAAATAAATGTTCCGCAAGGCGCTAACCGCCGTTCAAACAAAAATAAGGCGTTGACCACTGTGATTTCTTATATGATTTTTCGTGTCACTCTTATAATCAAAGAAATGTAGGCACCATATGAAATGTAATTTACGCAAAACCGTACAACAAAGGTCCTTTGCTTAGATCAGCCCAAGCAGATTTTACATGTAAATATGTAATAACAAAGGATACTTCACTCGAAAAAGGCTAAAAAGGGTACTACCAAGATGTTTAGATTCTGAAGGGTGCATGTGCAATATTTTGATTATTTTATTTCAAGCTTTTGCTGTTTGGATTAAACAATCGTTTGGTAATCAGGGAGAGGAGCAAGCTGGTAGAGGTGTTTGTTGATTAGTGCCAGTCTGCATGGGCTGGACCTGAAGATGTTTTGTCTTCCAGAGCCAAAATCAACAGGTTGGGAGAGGTATCTGCCAACTTAGGCCCCCTTCTTTTCAGCTTATTTTCCAGATTCTCCCAGAAGCTACCCTCCACCAGCTTCTCCCAGAATCTCGTTTCTGAAATTTGCACAACAATCTAGATAAGTATTGGGAAGACTAATCTAGATTGTTGTGAAAATTTTAGAAACGAGATTCTGGGAGAAGCTGGTGGAGGGTAGCTTCTGGGAGAATCTGGAAAATAAGCTGAAAAGAAGGGGGCCTTATGCGTAGCTGTAAAACTAGTGGAGGTGCTTTCATCTGAGTCTCTTTCGTCAGCAGAACATTCGTACAAGTTGATTAATTTATGCTGCAGCTAAATATTTGTACAGGCTGACCCATTTATGCCACCACCACCTCCAGTCCATTTGTGTTGTACCATCCTCCATAGCACTTAAGTTGCACTTGTTATTACTAGCTATACTGCATGTGCATATATTGGAGCCGAATTAGCCACCTAATAGATGATTGAAGCAAAGACAAAGCCTGACAAAAATTAGTTCCTGCAAAAACATCATTGGCCATTATTAATTTTTCTGAAATAGACACTGAAATGTGCGGCTGAGTAGATATAAGAAATAAGAAAACAAAGGCAGATGTGGAGATCAAGGGGATTGTTTCAGAATTTTGTAATGTTTGTTGGATTTGTTGAAATTAGGTTTGATAGTATCCTGATATAATTCATACTTCTATTAATGGCATAGGTATTTATAAACTAAACGTAGAACTACAATTTGCAAATTCCCCTACATTGATTGCACCAACCTTTGCCTAGGAAAAGTTTCTCCTCATTGGAAAAAGGGTAACCCCTCCCGCCCCCGCGTCACCTGACCTACATGGCATGGTGGTCCAACAAGACGACAGACGCGACTAGAGTTCGCTTCACCACCGTTTGCACCCCTCTGGTGGCGATTTTGGCAAGACGGCAGACGTGGTGAGAGTTCCCTTTACCAGGGGGTGGTGCTCCTCCAACCGCGCCCACTAGATGTGGGTTTTCTCATGACCAGGGCAGGTTTGTGGGATCTAGGGCCACGACAGGCGGTGTGGCGACAGTTGGCTGCTAAGGTTGACTCGCACTATGGTAGTTGTCGGCGACACATCACGTGGCGTGGTGGCTCCGACTGTTGTGGCGGTTGGGCTGGTGGCGACATCGAGGTTTTGTGACGGCGACATTGTGAACCTGCAAGAGTGATGTGCTACTCCATGGCCCGGAGGGAAGGGACGAAGGGTGTGCGACACTCCAGATGAAAATTATGCTCATCTTCGGCTAGAGCGGGTGGCGATGATGCTTACGAGCATCGTTTCCCCTCCATGGAGATATTGTCGAGGAGTGTCGGCACCTTCGTAGCTTACTCGTGTTGTCTCACGGTGAAAATCGGATTAGGTGTGTCATGTCTTCCTTGAAAGTTATGCTAGGCAGATCACAATAAACGGCTTTTGTTCCGGCTAAACTGAAACATGTTCTTTTCCTCCGGGGGGTCATATCGTACGTATAGCTACTAGCATGTTCAGTGGTACCTTCATCGACATGATTGATGGTTCCATGAAAATACATGCTAGCTCTGCATATGATTATTGGGCTTGCCTAGTCAGCACGCCACTGTATGTATCGGACCACACATGATCGAAGCGAAAAGACGACGCAGCCCCCCAACCGACCTGGCAAGTGGCAACCGGCGCAACCATGTGCAGGATGATCGTTCAATTATTGGCCTGCCTTTTACACTAGAAAAAACCATGCATGAGTACGTTTTGATTGTTTGAAAGAACGGGTGGATGATTCGGCAATTTGAAAACGAGAACGTACTCCAAATCGACGGAAGAAAAAGAGAACTCCAAATCGTACGACATGAGAATTCACGTCGAAGCTTTGGCGCGGTTTTTCCTCCATCTTGTCCAGGAAGATGTCGACGGCGCAGCGGTGGGTGGCGACGTTCGTTTCTCCGGCGGGGTGAATGCGACGGCGCAACAGCATAAACTGCCAGTGCATGCATGGCTAGCTATATACAGTACGTGCTTAATTAACGAATCGATTGTTAGAGAACAGATTTAATTGTGTCGGTGCGTGTGTTGACGCCGCGCTAGCTAGGCGACGGCTGAGCTGGGGATTTTTTTTTTTTTTGAACGGAAAAGGGGTCTCGAAGGACCCCGAAGACCTGTCGGTTACACTTTTACAAAAAGGCCCTCCAAAAAGATAAAATTACACACAAGCCCAGTAAAAATGCAGAAAGGACCCTAGATCTAGTCCAGAAACGAGATCCGGTCCAGGAGCTTCTTCCTCCAGATTCCGACGAGGACGCCGACCAGAGCCACCGCAGAACAGCGATGGCGACACCGATCGAGGTGGCGGGAGAAGCAGGGGAGTGGTGCCCTGCACCATGAGTTTCGGACGGGGCGACGGAGCCAGCCACCGCAAGCCGCTGGAGAAGGACTCCTGCACGCTCCCAGCTGAAGAAGAAAACACCATCACCACAGCCATCCTACCACCGCCGCTGTGGTCGGAGAGGCGAGGGAGACAGCGCAGCTCCTCCAGGAAGAGCGGGCGTCGCTACCGAGAAGCCGAAGAACACGCCATGGGCTGCCTATCTCCCACGCCACCACGGCCGGCCGAGAGAGACAGCGCCAACAGCGAACCGCGCCGCCGCAAACCTCCACCTCGCCACCACGGCCGGCCAAGAGGGAAAAACGTCGGAGCAGCTCCTCGAGCCCTGAGAGGCGACGAAGATCACGGCTTATTAAGCGGTGCTGGTCAGCTTCGACGAGGCCTGCTTCCACCGGAGAAGCCAGGCGACGGCGGGCCAACCCTAGATCTTGGATCTGGCCGGGGCAGAACCGAGAACATCACCGGGACGACGGCAACGAGCCACCACGGAAGCTAAGGCTACGACTAAACCTACTTCTACAGGCGCCGGCACCTCCCCACCGCCGCTCCGACCGGCATCGCCGGCGGGAACGACGGCAGTTCGGGTCGGCTCACTCGAGCTCTCTCTGCGCTACTGTAGCAAGGGGGGGGAGAAGGGGGAAAGTCGTAGCTGGGGATTATTGTTGGAGGCCGAGTTTGGATATATGGAGTCCAATCAACATATATAGCTCGACGCCTCGACATCTATTGTAAGCAGCATTTGGATAACCCGTACCTTTTTCTTTTATTTTGTGAGGGTGTGGCTCGTATTTCATCAGAGTACACCGCCGAAGCCGAATAATAGCAAGTGTTATTTTTTCAATAAAGGAAATATATTAATATCAAGAAGATATCAATTATATCTAGCATCTACAACAACGCAGTGCTCTAATGGTATTATGGATACATATAGTTAAAAAAATATATAAAAAAGAAAAATCCCGCTACGGTGATCTAATTTCTTATAACACTAGTACAAACACTGAAACACGACCAAGACAACACGAGAAGTCCTGCCCCATCATCACCCATGGAGCCGCAGCCACAAAAACCTCACCTCCCCTCCGTCCTTCACCGAGAGGGGGGCCGCCACCGCTACCGATGTGGGTAGCAGCGCCGGCCAGGATTCGCTGACGGGAGGACCAACAACAGTGTAGATGGCCTCCTCCGGAGTCGCTCGGGCGAGAGCGACCCGGGAGGTTAGTTTTATTTTTTCTAGTAGCAAGTGGGATAAAGGATGCTCGCTTTTACGTGAACTTATATAGAGGTGCATGTGTCTGTTGGATGCGGTGTTTTCTAATTTCTTAAAGAAATTTTTTTGAAACCTTGTCATTTTTGTGTACCCCTAATTACAAGGTGTTTCGCTAGCGCCGGAAAAGAAAGGGGCATGGCTTAGAAGGATGGCTAGGGGTCGTGATGGATAGGCGGAGGAGGACCTTTGGGCAAGGCAAGGATAGTTGGGCGGTTTGGCTTATAGTGGTTGCGGGGGCTAAGCGGCTCGCTGGAGTAGTGGAAGGGGAGCAGCAACAATTGGCTAACAATTAATGAAAAATTGTTTATTGTTTATCTCTTATCGCCATTCCTAACAATTAATGAAAAATTGTTAATTGTTTAGTAAAAAATCAATTGGCTAAAGGAAGACAGATTGTACAATGCATAAAATAGTATTCTTATTTTCTAATGGATCATCTCTTAGCTATAAGAAGACAACTTTCTCTCTCTTATTTCTCTCTTCTCCAACTAATTAAGCAAAGATCTTCCACAACACTTGTGAGAGAAAAAGCTAATTAACATCACCCCCCATTGGCCCATTATACGTGCTCTTATAAGTTGTAATTCTGAAAGGACCTTAATAGCGTAGCTAGCTCACAACTGTGCACCCAACATGGCAATCGCACAAACACAGCCTAGTACAATCTTAATTTAGCTGTGTCAATTGAGCTTATGATCGAGAGGCGTTAATTGTACCACATGCATGGTGTAATCTGTTCGTGGTGGGGATGAAGAAAAATTTTACGCTTCCGGCCTCCGGCGGCGCCTCTCCTTGTTAAAACTTTTTGTTTCGACGATATGAGAGTCCGAGAGCAGCATGCGTTCGAGTCTTCCAGATCTGTTAAACGTGGCTAAACTGTACTATTACTCTAGTACGACACAGCCCCATTAATTCATGCTCCAGTGGGCTAGCTGCTGCTGCTGCTCTGGTCTCTCTCCCTCTAGCTCTTTTCCTCCGTCCATGTGATGTGGTGGCCACCGCATCCACCTCGTGGAACGTGCAGCTACAGCCTACAGGTACAGGTGTGGCAGCCGATGCTGACAGCCACGAATAGAATCTTCCGCCGCCTGCTTGCCTGGGTATTTTAGTTGCTGTGGGCCGTTTTTTGACAGAGAGGGAACGACCAGGCCGGGGGCCCACGGAGGCCTCCGGCAATTTCTGTTTGCAGTGATCGCGTTAACCGATAGGATAGAACTAAGCATATCGGATCCGTGGCGCAATGGTAGCGCGTCTGACTCCAGATCAGAAGGTTGCGTGTTCGATTCACGTCGGGTTCAATTCCCCGAACTGTATCCGATTCTTTTATTTATTTATTTTCCTTTTTTGCATATTCATGCCTCTGGAGTGCACCGTATAGCTTTCTTCGCAGATTCTATTGTCGGATACTAGCATCATCCACCATCGCATAAGGCAATGCAGTGCCGTGAAAGATACACGCGTAGATCAGTTAGAAAGAAGAGCGAACTCATATTTTCATAGATCAATTTACTGATTAGAGGGATCACATATTAACTATTTTGTGGACATTAATTATAGCCAAGTATTTGTATGAAAATAAGAATGTTAAAGCGAGAGCGTATTTTCACTGGATCAATAGATTCACATAAGGAGAATCCAATACTATTTTTTTTGACAATCAATACCACATATATTTATAGCAACAAATAGTACATGGTATAGACACACGAGCTGTCTTTGACGATTACCAAATAAAGTCTAAAAGAAACTAGTAAATCTTTAAGGTCTTCAAATTCCTTTTCTTCCATGACACAATCTTGTACTTTTCTGAAGGCAGCCCAACATAGATATCAAACCATAAACCTGTAAATAACAATGAAGGTTCTCCCATAATTTTAATTTGAGACGCAATGCCAAGGCTACGTGCACGCGCGCAACCATTGAAGTAGTCAATCCATATCGGCAAGAGTACCAACACCAATATGTCAGGGCAAAATAACCGGACAACTTGATCGACGTCGCTGGGGAGTCGGGGGTACGAATCACCATTGTCGAGGATGTAGCAGCCGGGACAAATACTGCGAGGATAATTCTCCTCGCGGCGATTAAGTGAAAAGATCCAAAATCGATCTGGCGAAGCAAGATCCAAAGAACCATACCTAAATGAGTTTAATCTTCCAACACCACCATTGACGCCGGGAGGAAGATCTCGTCGTCGATCGAAGGGCCAGAGATCAATTATTGAAGATGATGCCATCTCCATTGACATAGATGCCAAAAGAAGATGGCTAGCAAACCCTAATCTAATCTTGTAAAAAGGCTACTTTTATCAAAACCTCCACTCATAGATCGGGTTCCCCACCCCTCCTGACACCGGTGAGGCCGGCCGGAGGAGGGGTAACCAATCTATGGTGGAGTAGGAGGAGAGATGGCGCCTAGGTCAAGGGCGGCGGCTGAGTTGCGAACTTGCGATGCGAAAAGAAACCTCGATAGGGAGAATCCAATACTAAGTTGCTATTGTTTTCCTACTAGATACATCACTAAGGCTATCCTTCCGAGAGTGGATTTTTGTAGCTCGAGCTACATGTAGCTTGTTTTTTTTTTAAATATTGAAAATGGTACTTTAGAGTTTTAAAAAATTCTGAAAAAATTCCAGATGTTGACAATGATATGATCTACCAACATGCAAAATTTGAACTTGAGATTCCTAGTATTCTGGGCTGTACAAAAATGACAAACTCTGACAGATTGTGAGATTTCAAAAATCTGCACTTATTTTCATTGGATTAATATATGCAGATATGGTGAATCCAATACTAAGTTTTCCCCCTGCTGGATCCAACACTAAGGCAAGACATGATTAACTGGTGCAGTAAGTTTTTTTAGAGAATAAAAGGGGGGATCCGTTCAGGATGATCCTTAATTTGTTTCCCTTCCTGTGGGCACACTGGCCATGAAACACTGTCCGCTCGCTATCGGCGTACGATCTCAGTTAGAGGAATGGACCGACTGTGCCCCCACAAAGTAAATCTTCAGCTCGATGGCTGCAAAATTTCTCCAGGACGTCTTGAGCCTTACAAAGTACATGATGCGATGCGACATGCTATAAGGCGGGCGTGGCTCAATGTAGTGGCCAGTACGCGGCGAACCGCGAACAGTAGTAGAACCCTAACTTGTATCGTATCCAATCATGATACTAATCTTTTTTCTCTCCTCTAGAGTCTAGACACAGTAGTCTCAAATTTAGACAAAAAAGAATGAATTGGTTCGCTGCATGATTTTTGTTTCTATAGCTGCACGAAATTTGTTGTTCCGCGCATTGCCAAGCAATTAAATTCTCCTAAGACTGCAAAATTTTCCCCAAGAACCATCAGGGGTGTTCTCATCTCAATGCACCATCCTGGGCAGACTCACAGGCATCTTGCGCAGCGGGGACGTGCGGATCACGGCCTCGAAGCACGCCACCGCCGGGACGGGCGAGGCGGAACCCACCGGGGACGACAGCGCCGCTATTGGCGCCCGCACGGCGACCGGCACGTCGCGGCTGCGGGCGATGACAGTGTCGGCGTTGATCGCCGCCTTCTCCTCGTCTACCGCTTCGGCGGCGGGCGCGTCGGTTTCCTGCGCGATCGGCGTGGAGGGATGAGGATGGCGGGGCGGCGGGGCAATCGGGCCGCTGTCGACGAGGTCGAGGATGAGGCGGCCGTCGACCCGCCTGGCGACGACGCGGCCGCGCTGCGGGGCCGGCTGCCGCGTGATGACGACCCGCCCGTCGGGCGTGTGCGTCCGCGTCAGCGCCCACGACGAGCTCCCCGCCCGACGCAGCGACGGGATCGGCGGCGGCAGGCGGCGGAGGCGGCGCCGCCACCCGTACATCACCCAGCACCCGCCCTCCTCTTCCTCCGCGTCTTCACCTCCGTCCACGTCCTCTGGATCCGGAAAGGGCTCCGGATCGCGCTCGCCGCCGACACCGAGGCATACCGCGCGGCGCGAGGCGGCTATGGTGCGCGTGGCCACGTTGCGGCCTGCCCGGGCGTCATCGGCGGCGATGAGGGCTCGGAGGCCGAGGAGGCGGTTCTCGGATTGGCCGGCGGCGACAGAGCGGAGCATGGCGCACGTACGGCGGAAGAGAGAGATCTTCTTCTTCTAGAAGAAATCCCTCCCAGGCCAGAGGAGGATGACGTCTCTATTTATACCGGCTCGGAACCGTTTCATGTTTTCACGGTGGATATCGATTTCTTTCCTAATCTTTCAACAGCGCGAGCGACAGATAATCTCCTGAGGGGCGCGTGCAAGTGCAATGCCCTTCCCTTTCAATCTGGGCCGAGGTTTAATTTTAACAGCTGGGCGTGATACATCCGAACGTTGCTCACGTAGTAGCCAAATCTGCGATCGAGGGATAGGCCAGAGCTATTATGGGACATAAGTTGGTAGAGAGTAATTATCTTTCTTAGGTAGGAGTATAAATCTTTTAGTACTAATAGAAATTCTTTAGGTATTGAATAAATAAACTTTAGAATTAGTTGAATGTGATGATTACGTAGAAATAGAGTTTGCAACAACACAAAAACACATTTGCAACATGAAAACATCTCCTTGCGCCTGGAAGAGCTGCAACATATCATCTATGTGTACACAACAAACGAAATAGGCATGTGCGGCATATCAAAACAACCTATGCACTATAAAAGCCACAAAGTCCACCAACCTTTCTTTGCAAACATTTGGGGGCATCAATCTCCATCGATTGGGGCCTCGCTGGGAACGGATTCGCCTCGTTAGAGGCGTAACTAGTGGCCCCAAGACACATTCCTCGCAATCCCGACGGTCCTTCTAGATCTTGTTGGAGAGGAAGGCTTTAGTTTTGGATCCAACTCATATTAATGGAAGCAAAGCTCACTTCTCGTACATGTGCATATGGAATGGTGACCATTGCAAGAACGGTCAAGGAACAACACACAAGAGGAGGAACGGTATCGGTGATATTTTGAATAGGGTATACCACGATAATCATAAATACTAGAGAGTCTTGTGGCCCACTTGGGATGGTATTTCTATTATGAGGATCGGGCGGCCCAGTTGCTAGGAAAGACCAAGCCAAGGAAGACTCTAGAAGATTGGAGGCTTGCAGTACAAGACATATCATCCTTTCCATATAGGCCTACGACTTTGTATCTTAAAAAGTACTAGCGCGGATCTTGATGCACCTCTGAACAACCTAGATAAATGGTCACCTAAGTGGGTGCTCAGAAAGTCTACTCTCCCAATTTAGACGCCAAGACACGATAACCATCAGGCAAATCATGGATTTGAATCCACATAGAGAGCTGTTCCAACTTGATCATAGATGGTTTGTAAATCTTTCATACTTGTCAATCAAAACAACATTATTTTGAAAGGACCATGGACTGCCGTTAATGAACTTCTCCCAGTATGCGAGACTGAAGAACTGGATCATGTACAGATATACTTTTCCAATATTTTATTTAAACTTAATCTAATCTACTCAAAAGTCAAAACAAGAGTTACCTTTGTGTATAAGCAGAGGCAGTAGAATAATGTTGTTCTTATATGGGATGGCCTCATGCGTAAACTTAGTATACATAAAAAGTTTATTTTCAAGCATTATAGTACATAAAAAGAAGCTCATATTTTTCAGCGCAATAGCACAAAATATCGGGTCATAAGCAAGATAAAATTGGAAAAATAAACAACAGCTCCATGTATGTATTAAAAAACCAAGGAAGAAGATGCAGCGCCCAACAATTATAACAATCATAAAATGGAACCAAACAACAGCAAGCTACCGGCGAGCCAGCTCCGGCGTCAGCCAAGCGCTCCAGTCGCCGACAACCCCTTTTCTGAAGAACATCTCGTTGTCCATGGCTCCATGCCCCAGCTCCGTCTTCCCAATCCTGTTGACCTCGCTCCTGCCCTCGCAGGGTCTCGATGCCACACGCCTGCACCACCCTCTCCACCTCCTTCTCGGCTGCGCCGAATGGGCGGCCCAAGAATTCCGCCATCTTCCGCACCGCCTCCGCTGGCGCGGCCATCACCTCTTCGTAGCGCAGGAACATAACGCTGTCCGGCTTCTCCACGTGCGCACGCCAGTAGCCGAGGACGTGCTCCCAGTAAGGCCCGAACATGGTCGTGCCGGCGCAGAACTGCTCGACGACGGCGCCCACGGAGAGCGGCTGGTCGCCGTTGCTGACGCGGATCCTGTTCACGATGCCACAGCGAGACCACTGTGTCCTTGGCGCCGTGGCACAGGTAAACGACCTTGCAGCCCGTCATGGACGGCGGCAGCGAGGTGTAGGGGACGTGCGTGGCGAGGACGCGTGGCGCCGCGGCCGCGCTGACCTCGTCGGTGGGGACGCGACCGGCGGCGTAGAGCTGAGACTCGACGAACGGTACGAGCTCGTGCGGGTTGGCGGTGGACAGCGCCTTGAGTCCCTCGCCGCCGCGGACAATGGCGAACAGGAGCGCCTTGAGCCAGACGGTGCCGGACTTGGGGAACGTGGCTAGGAGCACGTCGTCGCCACGGGCTGTGAAATGCCGGCGCGCCGCGAGGGCTCCCAGCATGACCGGCATGCTCGCATACCAGCCGTCCAGGTGGCGGTAGAGGCGTGCTTGCGAGCCGCCGGGAGCGCTAGGGAGGCGGCTGGAGACGTAGTCTCGGTCCCGGAGGAGCTGCTAGTGAGCGCCACCGCCGGCGTCACCCTTGTTTTTTTTGTGGGAGTCGCTCGCCATGGGATAAGATGCCAATGCCGATGATTAAATTACACCGTGAGTCATACAACTTTCCCGTATGTGCACTTAAGTCACATATCTTGCAAACTCGATTAATCGATCACATAACTTGTGAAACATGTGCACCCGAGGTCACAAACGGGTCCGTTATCCGGTTTTTTGTAAAACCTATCATACGAGGTTAGTTGGAATTTTTTTGCGTTTAACCCTTGGCTGAAAATTATGTGGTACAATTTCATTCTTCAAATTTTCTGCGAGAGGTTAACTGCAAAAAAAAGAGTCCAAATCAAGATTTTATTACCGAAGGGAACTGGAATTTCCGGTTACCATGAAATCTTAAAAATCTCCTGAACTTATTGGATGAGATTATTCAAACAAATTTTGAATTTTTTTACGCAAAACAAATAGATTAGATATCCAGATCTGAGCAGAATTTTTTACAAGCCTTGGCGGTTCGAACATAATACTGGATATTAGAGGTTTGAAGTTTGAATCACACGGTCGACATAAAATAATTTTTTTCGCATTTATAGACTAAAACAGATAGAAAAATAATAATTATAATGGGAGACGAGCCCGCAATCCTAAATGGATTGCTCCTAGATACCTTGCCACCAGACCACGCGATAGAACATGAAATATTAGTATGTGGAGCTTATTGAATGTAAAATCGGACTTAAATTCAAATGCAACCAAATTATTTTAAACTGTATCAGTATTTTCGGAGGGGACCAAGAAAACCGGTTTCTGGAAGTATTTCCAAAATCTCGGTCAAAAAAAACTTTGTCCAAATGACCTCGGGTGCATAGCGTGTAACAATTTTTTTTATCAAAAACCGGACAGCATACCGGTTTGTGACCTCGGATGCACATGTTTCACAAGTTGTGTGACCGGTTAATCAAGTTTGCAAGATGTGTGACTTAAGTGCACATGTGGAACAAGTTATGTGATTCCCGATATCATTTACTCCAATGGCGATCAGTGTAGAAACTCAACTCTTTGTCTGCTTTGAAGATTCGCTCGATGGGCTCTCCGTTGAGGGCACTATCTTCAACACAAACTTGGTTAAATAAATGGATAGACTGTCTCAATAAAAATATGGATAGATTAGTCAGGCATAGATGCATGATGTGTACCCATTGCCCGTGTATCCAGGAATAAAAATATATTGAAAGTATGGATATGAAATACGAAATTAACTATGAGTATGTAAATGAAAGATAGCATACTCACTACTTTGGTTTTTGGTTGTACCTGATGATGATGATCTTGTTAAAGGCATTGTTTTGGAAACTCACACTTTCTTCAGGGTGAAAATTCAAGATCCACAATCGGATGACGACAATGCTTGTGCATTGTTTCCTTCTTGGAGACGCTGCTTTTGGAGAATCTCTTTTGTAGTCTGGGTGTTGTCTTCGGTGGTGGTTAGAGGCGACTGTTACAAGTGGTTCATCACCATGACGGGGTCTTTGTTTTCATTTTCTCTCTTTTTTATTTTTTTCCTTGACTGTGTGCATCTGTGATGTCTTTGGACATCTTATTGGTGCAGAGACGGGGTGTAATTGATATCTTCGTACTATTAATATATTAGCGTTGTGTGCTGGGATCAAAAGAACTTAAAACATGGGCATGAAAGATATAATCTTGATAGAAGAAACTTAGCAACCATGTTATAACATGAAAAAGAACACAAACGAAAGATTATGAAAATAAAACAATGAAAGTCAAACGTGTGTTCAAATCATAAGGAAAAACATACAATTGGTTTTCAGCTTGTCCCTCATGGAGTAGCAAAACATAAATGCATAGGACACCTTCAAGTTTAAGAGGGCGACTAGATACAAATAATTTAAGAACAAGTGAAACCAACAATATGAATCAATCAATGAAAACTTTGGGACAATGCATATTATACTCAGAATGACAACTATGCTCTCTTAGACGGTGCATAAAGGTAGAAGGTGGAGACTCAACATAAAAGTAAAAGAAAGGCCCTTCGCAGAGGGAAGCAGTGATTGCAAGTTTTATAAACCTTCAAAAATTATGGTACTTACCGGCTTTGAGCTCTCATTGCCCCCATCATAAGCATCTTGAATGGTTAAAGTTAATGCGAGTACACTTATGCTGCATATGCTTGACAAATCATCAGTTGAAAACCTTGTGTCCCGTGAAATACGAATACCCAAACCTCATGCTACTTTACTTAGAGTCCCAAGCAAGCTCTTGTCATTGTAAGTATACACGTATCATCGAGAACCGCCAACGGGGTACCTCCGTGCCCGATGACATGGAACAAGCCCACATCAAAATGACATGACAAACAGACAATGAACACATCGGCATCTCTTTTATTTACCATTGGTATAGCTTTTTATTGTGAGATGCGTCGTCGAATGTTCACTATAGGCATGCTATAAATTTCCACCATGAATTATGCATGGCTTAGATTAGCGGCCCAGGCGTTTCTCTAACATGTATACAAACTCCATGATCCCGCAAGATTCCCAATTCATTTCACACCGCGAGTATTCATAAACAAAAGATCACGATATCAACTCAAATGAAAGATAGTGCAATGTTGAAAGCTTGCCCCATGACGGCATGGCTGGGCTAATTTCCAACTTACAACTTGCAAGCATAATAACTCAACATAAGAGAGCCACAATGTCAAAATTTAAAAACGAGAAAAGTAAAGTGTGCCATCAGGTTCATGAGAGCTTTACTGACCAATTTTCGCATAACACCAAAAAGAGTTTAATTTGAAGGATAGATAAAAGCAAGTCAAATGTACTTTGGAATAGCAAATTGCTAATAGGTATGTATGGTGGACACAATGACAAACTTGGTTTTTAGGAGTTGGATTCATGAGTAGAGCTCATACTCAGTACAAAATGAGGGCTAGCAAAAGACTGAAGCGACCAACTAAGAGAGCAATAACGGCCATAATCATGCATAGCGACAAAGCGACATTAAAAGAAGCATAAGATGGCATCAAAAGTCAAAAACTAAATGATCATAGAGGCAATGGCGACTTTGTATGAGTCTAACATGTGTGAGCATGCGCCAAGTCAACCCAAATAAAGCATCAAAGGAGAAAACCAAAATAATGCTTCCAAATAATTAAAACAACGCATGATTTTTTCAAAGGCTTATTAAGCAATCTCAGTCAATTGAGACAAGTCATGCTACAGCAAAACCACTAAGCATACTATCAAAAAGACATGAAGCACGATATGCAAAAGCCTAGGCCGCAGTCTACACAAACTCCTTCTTGTACCACTTTTTTGCATAAAGCTTTTTCTCTTTTCCAACACCATTCAAACTTTTTATAAACAACTCTTTTGATGAAAACCAACATGGACCAGAGGTCAAAACACACCTTGATAAAAATATATAACAAGATCTGAACACATATCAAGGCAAAAATCGAAAGCTAAACGCAGTTTTAGAAAAAGAAGAACACTCGACCAAGTCCGTTTTTCACTCTTATCGTTCAACGAGTGTTCTTGGTAAATGAAAAGCAAGGCAACTTCTCCAAAAGAAATTTGTTGGGGTCCAACCATTTATTGCAGCAAACAAAACTAAACAAAACTGAAAACTAAAAACAACTGGCGCTCCAAGAAAAATGCATAATGCATGAAGCAATAAAAATATAGTGTTTTGAAAGGTGACCTGATTTTTGCCGATGAAGAAGGGGTGCCTCGGGGGCATCCCCAAGCTTTGACGCTTGTACCTCTTGGATATTTCTTGGGGTGCGTGGGCATCCCCAAGGTTGAGCTTTTGTCCATTCTTCAACTCATCTCATCATTCTCCAATCCCTACACTTGAAAACTTCCTTCATACAAAACTAAACACAAATCTATTAGCAACATTAGTGTAAGCATAACATTGAATCAACCCTTTTTGCTTCAGGTTTAAACTCAAAACCACCACATATAAAGCATATACTACTGTAGCAACTTCCCCAAAAGTTCCGTGATCAAAATAACTCAAAAAGAAAGCGATAAAGCGGCAAACACAAATATTGGCAGAAATCTGTCAAAACAGAACAGCTGACAAAGGTCGAATTGTTAGAGGGTTTTCTGTTGCTCAAATCAAAAAGTGTTCTACTAATGAAAATTTTGATATAACCTGGGGCATATGCACAAGAAATCGCAGGTCCAAAAGATATACATAGAATTTTCACGAATTTTTACGGTGTAGCACCGAAAACGGTTTCAGGACAGCAACATCCCCAAATCTTACCTCACTCAAATTAGAGGCTTCTCTTGCTACAAAAACGAAATAAAAAGGATAAGGAGAGGTCGTTACAGTTGTAATAACTTCCAAGACTCAAATAAAAGAAAAAGAACTGAAAGTAAAAACATTGGGTTATCTCCCAAGAGTGCTTTTCTTTAACGCCTTTGAGCTACGCGCAGAAAATGCGAATCAAGTAATATCAAAAGAATCATTAAGATCAACTGCAGAAGTCTTTTCAACAATGAATTGAATTGTGTCCAAATGAGTTTTTGAAGATCCCTTATGATCACTTTTTGGTACACTACCTTCATCAAAAAGGTTTCCAGGACAAATCCAATCAAAATTCTTTTCCAAAGCATCATGAATCCCTAAAAGTTTACAAGGTATTGGCACTCTAAAATCATTGGGTGTACTGTCGGTGTTCTGGATACCGGGGTATCCTGGTCCACCTGCTCCTGGGCCCCGTCATCGGCCCATCTTCAGCCCAGGGGACAATCAGCAATCCAAGTCACGGAGAAGACCCTCACGAGGAGGCGCCTCGTGAGGAGAACGACGACAGAAACGGCTAAGGACCAGAAGACCTCCTCACGAGCCCCTGCTGGTGAGGAGAGGACGCACGCCTACGCCAGCTCAGCACGATTGGCGTGCAGAGCAAGAAGCTAACGGGCAGAAGACCGCGTACCGCCCACGCTACCCCCGACAGGGAGGAGACCAACTTTCTCTGTGCCTGCCCAAAGCGGCACAGTGGCAGTTGGCCACCCCCCCTAAATATAGCATGGACGGTGCAGGGCGCCAGAGGAGGACGTCAGCCTCCTCCACCCACTCCTGTGGACCGGCGCCGCTACCCTACGAAGACCAAGTCTACAGAAGAACATAGTCTACAGCTGTCCTCCCTCCTTGGCCGTGTGTGGCAACCCCTTCCCCAAGAAGATAAGGGGAAGGAGGACCTTGGCGCTATAAAAGGAGGGAGAGGCCACCCCTTAGGGGGGATCCGGTCTAATCGAATCTTATCTTCTTCAAGCTGCTAGTTGGGCACGCAGGTTCTTCAACCTCTGGCCAGCTAGAGCTTTGTAACCAAGGCCTTGTACTCCTCGCGAGGTGTCGCGTTGCAATACAAGAAGGCAGGAAGTAGGGGTTTTACCTCACCACGAGGGCCCTGAACCTGGTAAAGCTCGGTCTCCCTCTCTGCAGTGCGTTGCGCGTCCGACAATCGAGGCTTCCGTCACCGTGTTTCGTTGCGATCCAAGATCTCACACGTTCAGCCCCCTGCGTTCGAATCCTTGGGTCCATCGCGTGGTACCCCGTGTTCTTGCGACACGAAATCCATCGACATGTACCAACAACCTCTACAGGCGAGCCAAGCTTATTAAAATGCTTAAGAACTTCCCTAGCTTCAATGGCCATATCTCTAAATTCTATGCGCAAAGTTTCAAGGAAAAAAGCTTTCTTTTCGGGATCCTCAATATCATGAAGCTTAAGAAACATGTATTGCATAAAAGGATTAAGGCTAGCAAACCTAGCTTCTAACATGTGAACTAAATAAGTAGAAGCAACTTCATAACTAGGAGCAAGCTCAGTCAAAGACTTCTCCTCAACATCTTTATGCATACTAATATGATTAAAGAACTCCTCAATGTTACTTTTTCCAATAATTGAACCACTACCTACTGAGAGGTCCTCCAAAACGTACTTAGGGAATAACATAATGAACTAGAAGTAAAGAAATAACAACTATAAAGGAAACTAATTTTTTTGTGTTTTTTATAAAACGAAGCAAGTAAAAATAAAGTAAAGCAAAACTTAAAACAAAGTAAAGGATGTGCGTGCAAAACTCCCCTTGCAAAAGTCTTCTTTTTCCCCGGCAACGGTGCCAGAAAACTTGTTGATGGCGCGGTGATGATGATGTGGGAGCTTCTTCTTCAATCCCCGGCAACGGCGATAGAAAACTTCTGATGCCAAGTTGACGTGGGAATGTGTAGTAAATGACCGGCCAGTTGGAAACCCCAAGAGAAGGTTTGATGAATATAGCAGCAAGTTTTCCCTCAGTTATGAAACCAAGGTAGTCAATCCAGTAGGAAAAAGCCAATACGACTGAAGGTGATGCCCGCTAGCTTCGCGACAGCTCCGGACAATTTATAGGGCGCCTTGTCCGAGCTTTGCTTTGCGAGCGGCAACGTGGAACCTGCACACAACACAACCAAATACTTTGTTCCCAACTTACGATGAGGTTGTCAATCTCACCGGTTTGCTTGAAACAAAGGAATGAGCGTATCGAGTAGAAAGCAATAGTAAAATGCAAGTAAAGTGAACAGTGCGAATAAAGTAAACAGGTGATAGCAATATAAAGGAAATAGGACCGGGGTCCACAGTTCACTAGTGGTGTCTCTCCATAAGATAAAATAACACATGCTGGGTAAACAAATTACAGTTGGGTAATTGATAGAATAAAGACAACGTGATATATCGAGAGGATCACTATGAGATTTACTCTGGGCATTACAACAAGATACATAGACCGCCATCCAACTGCATCTATGACTAATAATCCACTTGTGGCAAATCAATCCGAGAACTCCACAAGTATTAAGTTGCGAATAACAGATAACTGCATTAAGCAAAGTGTGTAATGTAAACAAAGCATATGCCCTTGAGCATATGAATGTTGTTTTCCCCCTAGTAGCAACATCACATCTACAACCTTAGAGGTTTCTATCACTCCCCCAGATTAAATAGAGGCATGAACCCACTATCGAGCATAAATACCCCCTCTTGGAGTCACTAGCAACTACTCGGCCAAGATAGCTACTAACAACGGAGAGCATGCAAGATCATAAACAACATACAGATAACATAAGATAAAATTCAGTACATCAACTCAATCATAACACCAATATTCATTAGATCCCAACAAACACAACATGTAGAATTACATAACGGTGATCTCAATCATGTAAGGTAGCTCACGAGATCTAAACATGAAGCACATGGTGGAGAAGACAACCAACTAGCTACTGCTATGGACCCATAGTCCAAGGTAGACTACTCACTCATCACGCCGGAGGCAAGCATGGCAATGAAGAAGACCTTCGGTGGCGATTCCTCTCTCCGACAGGGTGCCGGGAAGAGCTTCTGGACCCTCCCGATCTTCGGGTCGACGGCGGCAGCGGATCGCGATGTATTCTGGAAAAGTGATCGGGTCTTTAGGTTTTTCCCGTCGGGGGGTCTTTATAGGCGAAGGGGCGTCGTCAGAAGTGGCCCTGGTGGGGCTCATCATAGGGGGGCGCGGGCCAGCCCCAGGCCGCGCCCCCTGGTGGTGTGGCCTGCTGGTGCCAAGTTGACGTGTAGCAGACGGTCCTTGTGCGTGGTGAATAACCAGCCCGTTGGGAACCCCAAGAGGAAGGTGTGATGAGTATAGCAGCTAGTTTTCCCTCAGTTAAGAAACCAAGGTTTATCATTCTTGGAGAGGAGAGACAAACGACTGAAGGTGATGCTTGCTAGCTTGCGACAGCTCCGGACAATTTATATATGGCGCCTAGTCCAAGCTTTGCTTGCTAACTGCAACGCGGAACCTGCACACAAACAACCAAGTACTTTGTTCCCAACTTGCGATGAGGTTGTCAATCTCACCGGTTTGCTTGAAACAAAGGTTATGAGCGTATCGAGTGGAAAATAATAGAGTATGCGAATAAAGTAAACAGTGTGAGTAAAGTAAACAGGTGATAGCAATATGATGGAAATAGGACCGGGATCCACAGTTCACTAGTGGTGTCTCTCCATAAGATAAATAACACATGCTGGGTAAACAAATTACAGTTGGGCAATTGATAGAATAAAGATAAACGTGATATGTCAAGAAGATCACTATGAGATTTACTCTGGGCATTACAACAAAATACATAGACCGCCATCCAACTGCATCTATGACTAATAATCCACTTGTGGTGAATCAATCCGAGAACTCCACAAGTATTAAGTTGCGAACAACAGATAATTGCATTAAGCAAAGTGTGTAATGTAAACAAAGCATATGCCCTTGAGCATATGAATGTTGTTTTCTCCCTAGTAGCAACAGCACATCTACAACCTTAGAGGTTTCTGTCACTCCCCCAGGTTAAATAGAGGCATGAACCCACTATCGAGCATAAATACCCCCTCTTGGAGTCACTAGCAACTACTCGGCCAAGATAGCTACTAACAACGGAGAGCATGCAAGATCCTAAACAACATAGAGATAACAAAAGATAATATTCAGTACAACAACTTAATCATAAACACCAATATTCATCGGATCCCAACAAACCAAACATGTAGAATTACATAACGGTGATCTCAATCATGTAGGGCAGCTCATGAGATCTAAACATGAAGCACATGGTGGAGGAGACAACCATCTAGCTACTGCTATGGACCCATGGTCCAAGGTAGACTACTCACTCATCGCTCCGGAGGCAAGCATGGCGATGAAGAAGACCTCCGGTAGCGATTCCCCTCTCCGGTAGGGTGCCGGGAAGAGCTTCTGGACCCTCCCGATCTTCGGGTCGACGGCGGCGGCGGATCGCGATGTGTTCTAGAAAAGTGATCGGGTACTTAGGTTTTTTCCGTCGGGGGGTCTTTATAGGCGAAGGGGCGATGTCAGAGGAGGGCCCAGGTGGCCTCACACCATAGTGGCGCGGGCCAGGGGCTGGCCGCACCACCTATGCATGTGGGCCCCTGGTGGCCCCTCTCCTTCTCTCCTTCGGATCTCTGGAAGCTTCCGGGTAAAATAAGACTTCAGGAACTTGTTTCGTCCAATTCCAAGAATATTTCCTGTGTATCACTTCTGAAACACAAAAACAGCAGAAAACAGGGAACTGGCACTGTGGCAACTTGTTAATAGGTTAGTTCCGGAAAATGCATAAAAGTTCCACGAAGTGTAACGAAACAATAGGCAAATGGTGTAAAAACAAGCATGGAGCATCAAAAATTATAGATACGTTGGAGACGTATCAAGCATCCCCAAGCTTAACTCCTGCTCGTCCTCGAGTAGGTAAGTGATAACAAAAGAATAATTTTTGAGGTGACATGCACCTACACAATCTTGATCATATATGTAAGCATTTGTGAGCTGGGATCATAAGAACTTAAAACATGGGCATGAAAGATATAATCTTGACAATAAGAACTTAGCAACCATGTTGTAAACATGCAAATGAACACAAACAAAAGATCATGAAAATGAAACAATGAAAGTCAAACGTGTGTTCAAATCATAAGGAAAAACATACAAATGGTTTTCAGCTTGTCCTTCAAAGAGAGCAAAACATAAATGCATAGGACACCTTCAAGTTTAAGAGGGCGACTAGATACGAATAATTTAAGAACAAGTGAAACCAACAATATGAATCAATCAATGAACTTTGGGACAATGCATATTACACTAAGAATGACAACTATGCTCTCTTAATGGTGCATAAAGAAAGAAGGTGGTGACTCAACATAAAAGTAGAAGAAAGGCCCTTCGCAGAGGGAAGCAGTGATTGCAAGTTTTATAACCTTCAAAAATTATGGTACTTACCGGCTTTGAGCTCTCATTGCCCCCATCATAAGCATCTTGAATGGTTAAAGTTAATGCGAGAACAATTATGATGCATATGCTTGACAAATCATAAGTTGAAAACCTCGTGCCCCGTGAATACGAGTACCCAAACCTCATGCTACTTTACTTAGAGTCCCAAGCAAGGCTCTTGTCATTGTAAGTATATGCATATCATTGAGAACCGCCAATGGGGTACCTCCGTGCCCGATGACATGGAACAAGCCCACACCAAAATGACAGGACAAGCAGACAATGAACACCTCGACATCTCTTTTATTTGCCTTTTGTTTAGCTTTTTATTGCGAGATGCGTCATTGAATGTTCACCATGGGTATGCTGCAAATTTCCACCATGAATTATGCATGGCTTAGATTAGCGGCCCGGCGTTTCCCTAACACATATACAAACTCCATGATCCCCACAAGATTCTCAATTCATTTCACACCGCGGGCATCCATAAACAAAAGATCACGATATCAACTCAAATAAGAAGTGCAATGTTGAAAGCTTGCCCCATGATAGCATGGCTGGGCTAGAATCCAACTTACAACTTGCAAGCATAACAACTCAACATAAAAGACCACAATGTCAAATTTTTAAGAACAGGAAAAAGTAAAGTGTGCCTTCCGGTTCGTGAGAGCTTTACTGACCGAATTTCGCATAACACTGGTAAGAGTTTAATTTGAAGAGAAAATAAAAGCAAGTCAAATTTACTTGGAATAGCAAATTGCTAGTAGGTATGTATGGTGGACACTTTGGAAAACTTTGGCTTTTAGGATTTGGATGCACGAGTAGAGCTCATACTCAGTACAAGGCGAGGGCTAGCAAAAGACTGGGAGCGACCAACTAAGAGAGCAATAATGGCCATAATCATGCAAAGCGACAAAGCGACATTAAAAGAAGCATAAGATGGCATCAAAAGTCAAAAACTAAATGATCATGAAGGCTATTGGCGACTTTATAAGAGTCTAACATGTGTGAGCATGCGCCAAGTCAACCCAAATAAAGCATCAAGGAGAAAACCAAAATAATGCTTCCATACAATAAAAACAACGCATGATTTTTTCAAAGGCTCATTAAGCAATCTCAGTTATTTGAGACAAGTCATGCTACAGCAAAACCACTAAGCATACTATCAAAAAGACATCAAGCATGACATGAAAAAGCCTAAGCCGCAGTCTACACAAGCTCCTTCTTGTACCACTATTTTGCACAAGATTTTTCTCTTTTCCAACACCATTTGAAATTTTTAAAGACACCTCTTTTGATGAAAACCAATAAAGATCAGAGGCAAAATACACCTTGATGAAAAGATATGATAAGGTCTGAACGCAAATCAAGGCGAAAATGAAAACCAAAAGCAGTAGCAGAAAAAGAAGAACACCCGGTGAAATTGTAAGAATGAAAAACGGAGTGTTCTTTGCAAATGAAAACGAGTACATCTCCTCCAAAGGAAATTTGTTGGGGTCCAACCATTTATTGCAGAAAACAAACAAACTAAACTAACTAAGAAAACTAAAACAACTGACGCTCCAAGAAAAACACATAGTGCATGAAGCAATAAAAATATAGCGTCTTGAAAGGTGACCTGATTTTTGCCGATGAAGAAGGGGTGCCTCGGGGGCATCCCCAAGCTTTGACGCTTGTACTTCTTGGATATTTCTTGGGGTGATGCATGGGCATCCCCAAGCTTGAGCTTTTGTCCATTCTTCAACTCATCTCATCATTCTCCAATCCCTACACTTGAAAACTTCCTTCATACAAAACTAAACACAATTCTATTAGCAACATTAGTGCAAGCATAACATATAATCAACCTCTTTTTGCTTCAGGATTCAACTCAAAACCACCACATATATAGCAAATACTACTGTAGCAACTTCTCTAAAAGTTGCATGATCAAAAGAACTCAAAAGGAAGCGATAAAGTGGCAAACACAAATATTGGCAGAAATCTGCCAAAACTGAACAGCTGACAAAGGACGAATTTTTGAGGGGTTTTCTGTTGCTCAAATCAAAAAGTGTTCAACTAACAAAAGTTTGGATATAACCTGGGGCATATGCACAAGAAATCGCAGGTCCAAAAGATATACAGAGAATTTATATGAATTTTTACGGTGCAGCACCGAAAACAGTTTCAGGACAGCAACATCCCCAAATCTTTACCTCACTCGAATTAGAGGCTTCTCTTGGCACAAAAACGAAATAAACAAGATAAGGAGCGGTCATTACAGTAGTAATGACTTCCAAGACTCAAATAAAAGAAAAAGTACTGAAAATAAAACATTGGGTTATCTCCCAAGAGTGCTTTTCTTTAACGCCTTTGAGCTAGGCGTAGAAAATTTGCGAAGATGCTCACATAAGAAATATGAATGGAAGCCAAAAAGAGCATCAAGGAGCAAATATAAAACACATTTAAGTCTAACCCACTTCCTATGCATAGGAATCTTATAAGAAAATAAATCAAAGAAGCACATAGTAACAAGTACGGGTAGATAAAACAAGAGCAACTTCGGAACTTTCAATGTAAAGAGAGGTGTTTTAGTAACATGAGAATTCCAACAACCATATTTTCCTCTCTCATAATAATTTTCAGTAGCATCATGAACAAACTCAACAATATAAATATCACACTCACCCTTCTTTGTTAAGTATGGAGGGCTATCAAATAAGGTAATAGTTAAAGAGTTACTCTTATTGGGAGGTAGACATGGGTAGCTCCATTCTTCCTCCTCTTGATCATCACTCTCCTCCTCTTTTTCATCCAATGAGCTTCCAGTTTCAGCAATTTCTTCTTCCATAGGCTCCTTCAAGGCATTAGTCTCTTCCGTTGGAGAGCATCTATTAAGATATTTAAGAATATAGCCATTTTCTTCCTTGTAATTATCAAAGCAGAATGTAAGTATATCATAAACCTCATATTTATAAGGTGCATCATCCATATTTTCAAGCAAATAAGCAAGTTTGAATGCACCCTTCCAAGCAATAAATTCTTCAATTTGTTCCACATCATAAAAGTCATAATTTCCATTAATATAAGAAGATATGGTAACATCATCACTATACTCACATTGAAAAGGGAGGTGTTTATACCTCCTACAGCAACAAGATTCATCAAAGCAATAAGTAACAATATAAGTAGAGCACACATTTCTAGCAATGATATATAATCTATTGATTTGTTCCCATAAGTGTTTCCCTTTTTGTGACAAGCGGTGTTCCTCGTAATAATTTTGCTGCTCTTCCGTGAACCCACCTTGCCAAAAAGATTTAGTTTCAAAGAAACCAACCATTGATAGAAAGCATGATAAAGCAAGACAATAACAGACCAACAAAAATAACAACTATAGTAGGAACTAATTTTTTTGTATTTTTGATAAAACGATGCAAATAAAAATAAAGTAAAGCAAAACTTAAAACAAAGTAAAGGATGTGCGTGCGAAAACTCCCCTCGCAGAAGTCTTCTACTTCCTCCCCGACAACGGCGCCAGAAAATAAGCTGCTGGTGCCAAGTTGACGTGTAGCAGACGGTCCTTGTGCGTGGTGAATAACCAGCCCGTTGGGAACCCCAAGAGGAAGGTGTGATGAGTATAGCAGCTAGTTTTCCCTCAGTTAAGAAACCAAGGTTTATCGTTCTTGGAGAGGAGAGACAAACGACTGAAGGTGATGCTTGCTAGCTTGCGACAGCTCCGGACAATTTATATATGGCGCCTCGTCCAAGCTTTGCTTGCTAACTGCAACGTGGAACCTGCACACAAACAACCAAGTACTTTGTTCCCAACTTGCGATGAGGTTGTCAATCTCACCGGTTTGCTTGAAACAAAGGTTATGAGCGTATCGAGTGGAAAACAATAGAGTATGCGAATAAAGTAAACAGTGCGAGTAAAGTAAACAGGTGATAGCAATATGATGGAAATAGGACCGGGATCCACAGCTCACTAGTGGTGTCTCTCCATAAGATAAATAACACATGCTGGGTAAACAAATTACAGTTGGGCAATTGATAGAATAAAGATAAACGTGATATGTCAAGAAGATCACTATGAGATTTACTCTGGGTATTACAACAAAATACATAGACCGCCATCCAACTGCATCTATGACTAATAATCCACTTGTGGTGAATCAATCCGAGAACTCCACAAGTATTAAGTTGCGAACAACAGATAATTGCATTAAGCAAAGTGTGTAATGTAAACAAAGCATATGCCCTTGAGCATATGAATGTTGTTTTCTCCCTAGTAGCAACAGCACATCTACAACCTTAGAGGTTTATGTCACACCTCCGGGTTAAATAGAGGCATGAACCCACTATCGAGCATAAATACCCCCTCTTGGAGCCACTAGCAACTACTCGGCCAAGATAGCTACTAACAACGAAGAGCATGCAAGATCATAAACAACATAGAGATAACAAAAGATAATATTCAGTACAGCAACTTAATCATAAACACCAATATTCATCGGATCCCAACAAACCAAACATGTAGAATTACATAACGGTGATCTCAATCATGTAGGGCAGCTCATGAGATCTAAACATGAAGAACATGGTGGAGGAGACAACCATCTAGCTACTGCTATGGACCCATGGTCTAAGGTAGACTACTCACTCATCGCTCCGGAGGCAAGCATGGCGATGAAGAAGACCTCCGGTGGCGATTCCCCTCTCCGGCAGGGTGCCAGGAAGAGCTTCTGGACCCTCCTGATCTTCGGGTCGACGGCGGCGGCGGATCGCGATGTGTTCTGGAAAAGTGATCGGGTACTTAGGTTTTTTCCGTCGGGGGGTCTTTATAGGCGAAGGGGCGATGTCAGAGGAGGGCCCAGGTGGCCTCACACCATGGTGGCGTGGGCCAGGGGCTGGCCGCGCCACCTATGTGTGTGGGCCCCTGGTGGCCCCTCTCCTTCTCTCCTTCGGATCTCTGGAAGCTTCCGGGTAAAATAAGACTTCAGGAACTTGTTTCGTCCAATTCCGAGAATATTTCATGTGTATCACTTCTGAAACACAAAAACAGCACAAAACAGGGAACTGGCACTGTGGCAACTTGTTAATAGGTTAGTTCCGGAAAATGCATAAAAGTGCCACGAAGTGTAACGAAACAATAGGCAAATGGTGTAAAAACAAGCATGGAGCATCAAAAATTATAGATACGTTGGAGACGTATCATGGCCCACCAGTGGCTCCTCTCCGTCTCCTCTTCAGTTCTCTGGAAGCTTCGGTAAATATCTGGACGTCTGGCTTTTATTTCGTCCAATTCCAATAATATTTCATGTGTAACTTTTCTGAAACACAAAAACAGCAGAAAACAGGGAACTGGCACTGATACGTCCATTTTGCATCACTATTTTGTATCATAATTTACTGTTATTCATTGATATATTTCATATTTAGAGATGATACTTATGTTGTTTCCTCTGTTTTTACATGTTTGATGATCGTTGGAGGATTTGCTGCCGGAGTCAGGATTCTGCTGGAAAAGGACCGTCAAGACACCATATTTTGGAAGATCAGGAAAATTCCAGAAAAATACCAGAAAATTATATTTTGCCAAAAGACTCAGGAAGCCAGAAGGAGGAGGCGAGAGAATCCAGGGGGTAGGCTCACACGTAGGAGGCGCGGCTTGGCCCCTAGCCGCGCCGGCCTACTGTGTGGCCACCCTGGCCCACTTCAGGTCTCGCCCCTGCGCGTGCTTCATCGTCCCCGAAAACCTAAGTCAGGGGGGCTCAGAGATAGATATCGCCGCCTCTGCGGGGCAGAAAACCACCAGAGAGAGAAAAGCTCTCTAGCAGGCAGAAATCTGCCGAGGAAATTCCTTCCCGCAGAGGGGAGATCGTCGCCATCGTCATCACCATCACGCCGGACTTCATCAGGATCATCATCGTCATCATCTCCATCACCAGCACCTTCATCTCCACCATCACCACGCCATCCCGCTGTAACATCTTGAGTTGAATCTTGGTTGATGCTATTGAGTGGAACCGTTGAATTAAGGTTTATGTTCATATTGTTATTTACCATTATTTCACCTCTGATCATGATCCATATGATGTCTTGTGAGTAGTTCGTTTAGTTCTTGAGGACATGGGAGAAGTCAAGATGTTAGTAGTGGATTATTGTTAAGTAATATTTAGTGATTTGATATTTATTTGTTGTGGTGTTATTTCACTAGTGGTGTCAGGTGAACGTCGACTACATGATACTTCAGCATTTATGGGCCTAGTGAGATGCATTGTGTATTTGGCTACCAATTGTGGGGTTGCTGGAGTGACAGAAACCTAAACCTCCATTGGGAAACCATTGCACCAGGGAGCGTAGGATCTTAGAGTTTAAGGCTGTGGTTAGATTTATCTTAATTACTTTCTTGTATTTGCGGATGCTTGCAAGGGGTATAATCACAAGTGTGTATTTATCTGAGTAAGGGTAGTGCGCTAGCACAGGTTCACCCCCATAACACTTATCAAACCAATAAAGATTATTTAGCGGCATGAAGTGAAAGCTCTTGACAGAAACTCCCGTGTGTCCTCGAGAACGTTTGGTCATCATAAGTTCCACAACCGGCTTGTCCTTTGCTAAAGAAAGGATTGAGCCACTTGTTGCAATTATTACTACTGTCTTTTATTTACTCGCACTTTATTTATTTGCATTACCAAATACCCCTGAAAACCCGTTTGCTAGTATTTACAGTGAAACCTTGATCAAAACCACTTGTCAACACCTTCTGCTCCTCGTTGGGTTCGACACTCTTATTTATCGAAAGTACTACGATACACCCCCTATACTTGTGGGTCATCAAGACCATTTTCTGGCGCCGTTGCCAGGGAGTGAAGCGCTATTGAAGAGTGGAATTGGTAAAGGTAACCGTCGCTGTGAGTATTGTTTTTATTTTTATTTTTGTCTTTTACTTTTATTTTATTTTGCTATGGAGAATTCTCCATTTGGTTTCCTATTTGGGAACACTTCTACCACTGCTGCCCATGTGGATGAACCACCACCACCACCACCACCTGCTCAATTAGACCCTTTTAAAATACCTATGAAAATTGTTGAACGTGTTATGGATAACTGCTATTCAGGAGATGGAACTGTCCATCCGGGTGATCACTTACTTTTTATACATGAATTATGCGAGTTGTTCAAGTGTGCAGGTATTTCGCCGAGCCAGGTCAAGAGGAAGCTATTCTCTTTATCATTGAAAGGCAGAGTTGAGGAGTGGTATCGGCTGCTTAAAGATGGTCCATCTATTGCATGGGAGGAAATTGTGCCTCTCTTTTATTCCAAGTTTTATCCTCCAAGTGAAATTCATAAAGATCGTAATCGGATATATAACTTTTGGCCTCATGATGGAGAGAGTATTGCCCAAGCGTGGGGGAGACTGAAGTTACTAATGCTCAAATGCCCCATTCATGAGCTCCCCAATAATATTGTTATTGATACTTTTTATGCGAGGCTTACTCTTCCTGATAAGGATTATTTGGATGCTTCTTGCTTTGGATCATTTACTCATATGAAAGAAGATGCTAAGTGGAAACTTCTTGACCGTATCCAAGAAAATGCTGAAGGATGGGAAAATGACAAAGGTAGGAAGTCAGGTATAAATTATGATTATGAATGCGTTAAAACTTTTATGGGAACCGATGACTTTCATAGTGTTAGCATTGCTTATGGTCTTGATTCTCAAATACTTGCTAATTGTCTTAAGGTTTTTGCCTCTTATCTTGATGTTTCGAAGAAAGATTGGAACAAATATCATGCGCCTTATAAAGATTCTATTAGTCATATTCCTGTTGTAGCTACTGAAGTTTGTACTGTTGATAGCATTGTGCCTGAACCTTATTTTGAGAAGGCACCTTTCCCTGCTAAGGTAAAAAAGTATTCTACTTTGGTAAGTGTGTCTAATAAAAGTACTAAGAAAGCTGTAGAGCCTGATGAGCAAATTACTATTAAGTCTCATGTAGCTATATTGAAGGACCTTGTTACTAAAGATGTAGGGGATGAATATATTCTCTTTTGTGAAGATGCTTCTAACATTCTCTCACATCCTAAAAGGCATAGGAAAACAAGTGTTCCTGTTATTTCTGTCAGGATTGGAGATCATTGCTATTATGGTTTATGCGACATTGGTGCTAGTGCAAGTGCCATTCCCTTAGAGCTTTGCCAAGAAATTATGCATGAGATTGGTGCTTGTGAACTTGAAGATATTGATGTGGTTGTTCAGCTTGCTAACAGAGAGACTGTTTGGCCTCTTGGTATTGTTTGAGATGTGGAAGTCCTATGCGGTAAGACTAAATACCCCACTGATTTTCTAGTACTTGGTAAGGAGGCTAGTAAAACTTGTCCTATTATTTTTGGTAGACCCTTTTTGAATACTTGTGGCGCCGTGATAGACTGTAAGAAGGAGAAAATTTTCACTAAGTTTAATGGAGAGTCTTATGAGTTTAATTTTTCCAAGTTTGCTAAGACTTCTTATGAAAATAACATGCCTAATGAAAATTTTCGAGTTGAACAGCTTGCTTCTATTGCTCTTGCTCCTAATAATGCTTTGCAGCAATTCATGGAAGATCATGAAAGTGATATTTTCAGTAAGGAAAGAGAAGAGATTGACGATGTTTTTCTTCATCAACAACCGCTGATTAAGCACAATTTACCCGTGGAGGATCTTGGTACCACTTTGCCACCTAAAGAAGACCCTATTTTCGAATTAAAACCTTTACCTGATGGTCTTAAATATGCCTATATAGATGATAAGAAAATATATCTTGTTATTATCAGTTCTAAACTTTCAGGAAAGGAAGAAGAAAGGTTATTGGAGATACTGAGGAAACACCGAGGAGCTATGGGATATACTCTTGATGATTTAAAAGGGATTTGCCCCACTTTATGTCAGCATGCTATTAACATGGAGAAAGACGCGAAGCCGGTTGTGGAGCATCAACACCGCTTAATTCCCAAGACGAAGGATGTGGTAAGAAATGAGGTATTAAAGCTCCTTGATGCTGGTATTATTTATCCTATTGCTGATAGTAGATGGGTTAGTCCTGTTCATTGTATTCCTAAGAAAGGAGGTATGACTGTCGTACCTAATGAGAATAACGAGCTTATTCCTCAGAGGGTAGTAGTTGGTTATAGGATGTGCATTGATTATAGAAAGGTTAACAAAGTTACTAAGAAAGATCATTACCCCTTACCGTTTATAGATCGGATGTTAGAGAGGTTATCTAAGAAAACTCATTTTTGTTTTCTTGATGGTTATTCTGGTTTCTCTCAAATTGCTGTTAGAAAGGAAGATCAAGAGAAAACCACTTTCACTTGTCCTTATGGAACTTATGCTTATAGCCGCATGCCTTTTGGTTTATGCAATGCTCCTGCTACTTTTCAAAGATGCATGTCTGCTGTTTTTCATGGTTTTTGTGAAGAAATTGTGGAGGTTTTCATGGACGATTTTTCCGTCTATGGAACTTCTTTCGATAATTGTTTGCACAATCTTGATAAAGTTTTGCAGAGATGTGAAGAAACTAATCTTGTTCTGAATTGTGAGAAATGCCACTTTATGGTGAATGAAGGAATTGTCCTTGGACATAAAATCTCTGAAAGAGGTATTGAAGTTGACAGAGCAAAAGTGGAGGCAATTAAGAAAATGCCCTGTCCCAGAGATGTTAAAGGTATTCGTAGTATTCTTGGTCACGCTGGTTTCTATAGGAGGTTTATTAAAGATTTCTCTAAGATTTCAAAGCCTCTTACTAATCTTCTTCAAAAAGATGTTCCATTTGTCTTTGATGATGATTGTAAGGAATCTTTTGAAACTCTTAAGAAGGCTTTAACTACTGCTCCTATTGTTCAACCACCTGATTGGAATTTACCCTTTGAAATTATGTGTGATGCTAGTGATTTTGCTGTTGGTGCTGTTCTTGGATAGCGCGTAGACAATAAGTTGATTATTATTCATTATGCTAGTAAGACTCTTGATGCTGCTCAGAACAATTATGCTACCACTGAGAAAGAGTTTCTTGCTGTTGTTTTTGCATGTGATAAGTTTAGATCTTACATTGTTGATTCTAAAGTTACTATTCATACTGATCACGCTGCTATTAGATATCTTATGACTAAGAAGGATGCTAAGCCTAGGCTTATTAGATGGGTGTTACTTTTACATGAATTTGATTTGCATATCGTAGATAGGAAAGGTGCTGAAAATCCTGTTGCTGACAACTTGTCTAGATTGGAAAACATTTCTTTTGATCCTATTCCTGTTAATGATAGTTTTCTAGACGAGCAGTTGGCTTCTATAAATGTAACTTCACGAGACCTTCCTTGGTATGCTGATTATGCTAATTTTATTGTTTCCAAGTATTTGCCTCCAACTTTTACAGCTCAGCAAAGAAGAAAATTCTTTTATGATTTGAGGCATTACTTTTGGGATGACCCACATTTATATAAAGAAGGAGTTGATGGTATTATGCAAAGATGTGTTCCGGAATATGAGCAACAAGAGATATTGAGAAAATGCCATGGCAGTGCTTATGGAGGACATCATGCTGGAGATAGAACCGCACAAAAGGTTCTACAATCAGGTTTTTATTGGCCAACCCTCTTTAAAGATGCTAGAAGGTATGTTTTATCTTGCGATGAATGTCAAAGAGTAGGTAATATTTCTAGACGCAATGAAATGCCTATGAGCTACACTCTTGTTATTGAACCGTTTGATTGTTGGGGATTTGACTTTATGGGTCCTTTTCCTCCTTCAAAAGGCTATACCCACATACTTGTTGATGTTGATTATGTTACTAAGTGGGTAGAGGCCATACCTACAAAGAGTGCCGATGGTGAGACCTCGTTAAAAATGCTTAAGGATGTTATTTTTCCTAGGTTTGGTGTGCCTAGATATCTTATGACTGATGGAGGTTCTCATTTTATTCACGGTGGTTTTAGAAAAACTCTTGCTAGATATGATGTTAACCATAGAATTGCTTCTGCTTATCATCCCCAAACTAGTGGGCAGGTGGAGCTTTCAAATAGAGAGATCAAGTCTATCTTGCAGAAGACTGTCAATAGATCTAGGAAAAACTAGGCTAGTAAGTTAAATGATGCTTTATGGGCTTATAGAACTGCTTATAAGAACCCCATGGGCATGTCTCCTTATAAGATGGTTTACGGAAAAGCGTGTCACTTGCCTTTAGAATTAGAACACAAAGCTTTTTGGGCAGTGAAAGAGCTTAATAGGGATTTTAAACTAGCCAGTAAGAAAAGGTTACTTGATTTGAGTTCTCTAGATGAGTGGAGAAACGAAGCCTATGAGAATGCCAGACTTTTCAAAGAGAAAGTCAAGCAATGGCATGATAAGAGAATTCTTAAAAGAGAGTTTCATGTTGGTGAGAAAGTTCTATTGTATAGGTCTCGTCTCAGATTTTTTTGCAGGAAAATTACTCTCAAAATGGGAAGGACCATATGTTATTGTGGAAGTATACCGCTCAGGTGCTATTAAGATTACTTCTTTGAAAGACGACACTACACAAGTGGTGAATGGGCAGAGACTCAAATATTATATTGCTGGAGATTCTTATAATGAAGATGTTGATGTAATTGAAACAGTTTCTCTGGAAGAATTCATCCAGGACAATTTGCAGGAACCTGCAGAGTTCGTTTTCGAATAGGTAACAGTTCTAGTCAGAAAAGGTTCGCGAAAAACTCTTCCTTTAATATTTTTGTTGTTTTTACTAAATATGAAAAATCACGAGACGAAAACGGGCAGGAAAAGGAGTCCGGGTGCTCCTCACACACAAGGGGCGTGGGCCCACCCCTGGCCGCGCCACCCTGGTGTGAGGACACCTCGGAACTCGTTTCCGTCCCGGTTTCCTCCTGTGATTTCGCCTTGATGTATAATTTTCGCCTATATAACCCCCCGGAGTACCCGAGGTCTATATATCATTTTCTCGTTGTGTTTTTGTTTCGAGCTGTTTCTGCCAGGGGATTGTTCTCAGCCTTGAGTTGCAATGTCTTTGTCCGGTCCATCTGAGGAGAACTCTCTTGCGGATATCATTAATCCGTACATGAGGGAGCTGAAGATGCATCCAAAGGAGTTGTCGCTCAAGGATGGGGAGTTGCAGATTAAGGATTCCCAAGTCCCTAAAGGAGAAGGGAATCTCGAGGCCAGGATGGAAGCACTGGAACAAGAAGTTTTTAAATATAAGAAGATGGCGGAGCGCGAAGTGGACATCATCCATAGGATTAATCAAGAGCTTGTCACCAAGTACAAGAAGGAGACTACAGAACTCTGGAAGGACATCTTTTCGCTCCATGAGACCACTAACCAGTTGCAAGCACAACTCTATGACTTGCAGAACCAAAACTGTGAGTATGAAGCTAAGTTTAAACAAATGAGTGTTGCTGCAAGTTTCAGGATATTGGAGACCAAGGCATCCTTCCTTGACGGAGGACCTCTGCCTTGGAAGTATGACAACGATGAAGACTCGCAACCACCACAAAAGGAGTAATTCGTCATCGGTATTGGCATCCCCTTGGCTTGTTCCAAGCTTGGGGGAGTGCCGCGGTATCACATCATCACCCTTTACTCATTTACTTTTCAAGTAGAGTCATATCATGAATAGAGAAATTATCCTATAGAATAGTTTGCAGTGTGGAAGTATCCTCCTTAGTTGATTATCTATGTATCCCTTGGTGTGAGTTGCGGTAATGAAATATTAATCAGAAGTTTTATCGTTTACTTTCCACACACTTTATTTTAGTTTGCAATCTCTCTTATACGTCTAGTCTTGTTGATTAGTATTGGTATCACTTTGGGAGCATGAGTAAATTTAGTTGGTTTTGGCAAACTTAGCTTGGTCAGTAGCAACATTACCTTGAGGTTTGAGTAGAATAGAAAGAAAGAAGTGCTGTAGTTACATCACTTCAGTTTTCCTTCATGTTTGGCTTGTAAGCATTTTTATTCTTAAAGTTAAAATTGTTGTACTTTCAAGGAAGCTTGCATGATTGTTCTTATTATATGTATGTTTGTTTCATGCAACTCTTATGCTTGCTACCTAGCCTTGCTAGCGAAAGACCTGTACTGAGAGGAAATACTTCTCGTGCATCCAACTCCTAAAAACCAAGTCACTTCCAAAGAGTCCACTATAAATTCCTATGCATGGTATTTCAAGCCATTCCAAGTAAATTTTCATGTGCTACCTTTCAAAAACCTTCAAATATTTCTCATTTTGTGCCACTGTTTTTAGCTCATGAGGACATAGTGGATGGGTTTGTTATCTTCCATACTAAATTAAGTACCCTTCGACTAGGCAGCTCCATCTGCTCGTCATTAATTTGCAAGGGAGCTGGTCAGACCATTATAATCTAAAAAGAAAGAAAAGAGCACTCCTCCAAGGTATGTGAAAGTTGGTGGGCACCCGATGGAATCGGTTAGCCATGGTTTGAGAAAGGAAAAGGTGGGGAGGAGTGCAAAGCTATAAAAGAGCACCAATGTGCCAAATTAATCAAACATCTCGGAACCGCTCTCACTTGTTTAGTATGGAAGATATCAAGAACTCCGTTGCTAGTCGTTGACAAAAGCAACCACCTCTCAAAATAACTTTACCTCTGTTTTACAAATGAAAAGCTCTAGCACATGTTTAATCCCTGCTTCCCTCTGCGAAGGGCCTATCTTTTACTTTTATGTTGAGTCAACCTATTTCCTTCTATCTCAAGCAAGCATTTGAGTTGTTATATTTCACTCATCCATATGTTGATTCGTTTAATCATGTTTACTATCTTCCTTGTTTAGCATAACGCTTTTATCTGAAAGAATATGTCTCTGAAAGTTTTCTATGATTACAAAGAGTTTGTTTCAGCGAGCATATGGTTTTTGCTATATTAGCTCTGTTTTTAAAAGGGCTCCATTCGAAGGCTAGTATAGTTTGTTCATTGTTCTCTGACCAAGAACTAAGGTTTGCCACCACCAATTATAGTTTACTTTGTGCATCTTTATATGTGATCCCCTTTACTTATTGCAAGTCTATATTATATATAGGGAAGTTGCTGACACTACTACAGAAACGATTTTTAACGACAATATATATGGTCGTTAAAAGTCCAAATGTGGTCGCCAATGATCAATAACGACCACAAATGAGTGGTCGTTAGTTGTCGTTATAGGCTCCGTCGTTAAAAGTTATAACGACCACATGATGTTGTTGGTCGTTATTTTTCTAACGACAGAATGATGTGTAGTCGTTAATTGTGAGGAGACAACGACCACAATTTTTGTTTTAACGACCACTTTTGCCATCGTCAAAAACATATTTGTGATCACTACAGGAGCATTGTAGAACATTTTATATTATTAATAGAGGTCATTTGTAGAACGTTGTAGTATCAATTTGATTGTCTTTATTGACCATGTTAATAACAAAAATTTCCAATTTTATGATCACAAGAATTTAACAGCACGAGTACAATAAAAATCAGTAGAACATAGTCACTTTTATTGATCAAATACATGACTGAACACAATCCGCACATACAGTTCTGAAACAAAAAAAAACACAACTAAAAATGAAGAAAACTCTACATATAACCCTTGAAGCTGGTGATATACAGAAAGTTCGGAAAGCTAGATTTCGTCTTAGGGATGCCATCACCACTGTTGGTATTTGAATGCATGTCATCCTCCATCTACAACAATAATGTCTCGTCATGATACTACTATGTTGGACCATCATCCTACAAAACCATGAATTATTCATACAAAAGTCAGGATATATAGAAATAAAATTGGCACAATATTAGAGAGCATATATCTGTAGACACAGAGGAAAAAGTAGTGCCAAACGCTCTCGCAAGCAGCCTCCTGATGTGCTCCTGAATAGTTTCTGTCAACATATATTTACCATACATACCAAAGGTTAGATAATAAATCAATCCAAGGGTAATATATCATGAGATGAAGGCCAGGCCACTAGTTAACAACATAAATATGTTTCTAGTCTAGTCATAGTCTGTGATTACCTCGAATAGGTGGGCAGGCATGGCAGCTGGACGTATAGGGATTGCGACTTAGTCTGCAAAGTGGCTCCTGCAGCCAACGCTGCAACACTCCGGTAGTCCGGTCTCCGGTGGCAACAGTAAGACGCAGGAATTATCCCTGCTGACATCGATTATATGAGAAAAAGACACTATAAACAAAAAATTATGACTACTATATTAGAAAGGAGAAGGAGCTCAGATCCATCCAGATCTGGTGTTCCGCTGTTAGTATGGCTCCTCCTGGAGACCAACACTCCGGCCAGAGGAGTATGTTTGGCTGGTCGCAATACATCCATGGGATGCCTGCCGCCTTTGACCACGCTGGATCCATGGAGGACTTCTGATCCATCCACAATATCTGCAGAGATGGTAGAACAAGAAAAAATCATGAGTGGAGTCGAGATGGGGTTGCGCCGCCGCCAGGTTCTCTTGACGTGAGTCTTAGAAAGATAAACCTAGCCCAACAAGATTGGTATTTATCTTCTTTCCAGAAGCGAAAGGATAAGAAATTGCCTTACTCCCGAAAACCAAGCCAAATGAACAACAACGACCACCGGCTATCGCTAATTTAACGACGGGTAGATGGCTGGTCGTCTCCAGGGCCATGGTTGGATGCGGGACTGCTTTATCGGCTAGTAACGACCAAACATTATTTGGGGTTTGTCGTTAATGGACTAATTTGTAGTAGTGTGACTATTATAACTTGTGCCTTGGTAAATATGATGCTTCTTGTCCGTATTTTGATTATCGACACTTCACTCCATAAACCTGTGGTCATGTTTACCGAGTTTAGTTTTCGCTTGGGGACAAGCAAGATCTAAGCTTGGGGGGGTTGATACGTCCATTTTGCATCACTATTTTGTATCATAATTTACTGTTATTCATTGATATATTTCATATTTAGAGATGATACTTATGTTGTTTCCTCTGTTTTTACATGTTTGATGATCGTTGGAGGATTTGCTGCCGGAGTCAGAATTCTGCTGGAAAAGGACCGTCAAGACACCATATTTCGGAAGATAAAAAAAATTCTAGAAAAATACCAGAAAATTATATTTTGCCAAAAGACTCAGGAAGCCAGAAGGAGGAGGCGAGAGAAGCGAGGGGGTAGGCTCACACATAGGGGGCGCGGCCTGGCCCCTGGCCGCGCCGGCCTACTGTGTGGCCACCCTGGCCCACTTTAGGTCTCGCCCCTGCGCGTACTTCATCGTCCCCGAAAACCTAAGTCAGGGGGGGCTCAGAGATAGACACCACCGCCTCTGCGGGGCGGAAAACCACCAGAGAAAGAAAAGCTCTCCGGCAGGCAGAAATCTGCTGGGGAAATTCCTTCCCGGAGAGGGGAGATCGTCGCCATCGTTATCACCATCACGCCGGACTTCATCGAGATCATCATCATCATCATCTCCATCACCAGCACCTTCATCTCCACCATCACCACGCCATCCCGCTCTAACATCTTGAGTTGAATCTTGTCAAATTCTTAGGGGAAACTTTCCCAGTGTTGATTACTCTTGTGGTTGATGCTATTGAGTGGAACCGTTGAATTAAGATTTATGTTCAGATTGTTATTTACCATTATTTCACCTCTGATCATGATCCATATGATGTCTTGTGAGTAGTTCGTTTAGTTTTGAGGACATGGGAGAAGTCAAGATGTTAGTAGTGGATTATTGTTAAGTAATATTTAGTGGTTTGATATTTATTTGTTGTGGTGTTATTTCACTAGTGGTGTCATGTGAACGTCGACTACATGATACTTCACCATTTATGGGCCTAGTGAGATGCATTGTGTATTTGGCTACCAATTGTGGGGTTGCTGGAGTGACAGAAACCTAAACCTCCGTTGGGAAACCATTGCACCAGGGAGCGTAGGATCTTAGAGTTTAAGGCTGTGGTTAGATTTATCTTAATTACTTTCTTGTATTTGCGGATGCTTGCAAGGGGTATAATCACAAGTGTGTATTTATCCTAGTAAGGGTAGTGCGCTAGCACAGGTTCACCCCCATAACACTTATCAAACCAATAAAGATTATTTAGCGGCATGAAGCGAAAGCTCTTGACAGAAACTCCCGTGTGTCCTCGAGAACGTTTGGTCATCATAAGTTCCACAACCGGCTTGTATTTTGCTAAAGAAAGGATTGGGCCACTTGCTGCAATTATTACTACTGTCTTTTATTTACTCGCACTTTATTTATTTGCATTACCAAATACCCCTGAAAATCCGTTTGCTAGTATTTACAGTGAAACCTTGATCAAAACCACTTGTCAACACCTTCTACTCCTCGTTGGGTTCGACACTCTTATTTATCGAAAGTACTACGATACACCCCCTATACTTATGGGTCATCAGACACTGTGGCATCTCGTTAATAGGTTAGTTCCGGAAAATGCATAAAAATGCCACGAAGTGTAACGAAACACTAAACAAATGGTGTAAAAACAAGCATGGAGCATCAAAAATTATGGATACGTTGAAGACGTATCAATTTCTTCCTTTGTTCTTCCTCTCATATCTCTCCATAGAATTAGTTGCTTTGGTAGGATTTGAGTGAGAAGGATTTGAGCACTTGTGTTCTTGCAATTGCATCGGTTTGAGTTCTCCTCGGAGATTCGGCGGTGAAAAGTTCGTTAAGCTTTTTACTCTTGGGTTCTTGGAACCCTAGATGGCTTAGTGGCTTAGTGGATTACTTGGGGACATCCAATTAAGTTGTGGAGATCTTCCCAAGCTTTGTGGTGCCTCCGTGGCAATTACTTGGGGACCTCCAATTAAGTTGTGGAGATCTTCCCAAGCTTTGTGGTGCCTCAGTGGCGATTCTTAGGAGCCTCCAATTGAGTTGTGGAGATTGCCCCAAGCTTGTACGGGTTCGGTGACCGCCCTCAAGTGTCCCATAGTGGTCGGGTCTTCCATCTTGGTGGGAGGGCTTGAGGAGATTACGGTGAGCCTCCGTGGCGTTTGGGGAGCCTTGTGCCTCCACACCGCTCCAACGGAGATTAGCACTCGCAAGGGTGTGAACTTCGGGATACATCGTTGTCTCCGCGTACCTCAGTTATTTCTATACCTGAGCTCCTTTACTTATGCAATTTACTTTGTGACAGCCTTCGTGCTTGAAGTTTATATATCTTGCTATCACATAGTTGCTTATCTTGTCTAGCATAAGTTGTTGGTGCACATAGGTGAACCTAGTTTGTTTAGGTTTTGTATGCTTGGCAAATTAAACGTTAGTTTTATTCCGCATTTGTCAAGCCACTCGTAAAAGTTTTAAATTGCCTATTCACCCCCCTCTAGGCGACATCCTTATCCTTTCATATGTCAAATTCATCATCCCTAGCTAAAACTAGCAAAGTTGACTATCACACCGCCCCCTCATCATCATGGAGGGATAAGGTCAATGACAAAGATCATGTTGACAGGCGCGCGCATGGTGCTCCTAGTAGTGATCAACACAGTTGGCCAACTTCTAACTCTTCGTGTTGGCAGAAACTCCTTCACTCCCTTTTGTTGAAGGAGATGCGTCCACCTCCGTCTTTTACGATATGCGCGTGTTGTTGCCGTCTGCTAGACATATCCCTGCATCGTCTTCATCAGGATTGCCAATGGCTTGGGCCAACAACTGTGGTGATTTTTGGCACACAATAAAAGAGCATTGTAACATGATGCCATATGATATGGAAGGAAATAAAGAAAGGAAAAAAGCTACATATATAGAAGTCACACATTTACAGAACTTACCATCTTGCGGATCTCAATTTACTCTTTGTCAAACGGGTGACATAAGGAACCCCGATTGTGACATCCATTGGAGTAAGTATATCATGTAGGTTTGCTTGCTCATTCTCTATAAGATTGCATCTTTGAAATAAATGATATGGTCAAAAGGATCTTCCTACTCATCACAACCATCGACATACATAATATTAATATACAGAGCATCTCCTTTCAAAAAAAGTCATACCCCCCACCCCCCCCCCCCACGAGAGACGATTTCGTGTGAGAAACGTCTCCACTCTTTCCCTTTGATGCGAGTTATTCTCAATTTTTCTCTATTTTCATGTCGTATGTATGCTCATAAGCATGGAAGTTCACAATATCTTTAATCCATTCATTCAATTGCTCTCGCAAAGTTCATGGACAACATGTGCAACAAAACCAAAGAGAGAAACATGTCGTAAATGGTAAATATCGTAAAGTCCGATCATAATGGTTTCAAGCATGTGGAAATGAATAAGTTATTACCATCGATTTTTCAGAATGCCCCTTAAACAACGTAATGCTGAAATGGGAGCACGTCGACCCCACGCGATCAACCCAATGAGAGTAGCACACATTGCAGATCGTCATAACAATTCAACTAAGAAATATACATCACCAAGAATTGTTCAAGCTAAAAGACACTACATGCATGCAAACAAATGCAATAACGATTCATTAAAAAATGTAGTACTAATAAATCCTAAAATTTATCTAGCTCTAACCTAGCCCAAAGTTTACCTAATTAACCCTAAATTTATCTAATCCTATCACTATTGCAGCGGAGTGGAGCAGAGCCCATCAGGGCTTACCAGCGGCCTGAGCGGGAGGGCGGAGGTGGCGAAGATCTACCGGGCAGGCAGGTCGGTTGCAGGCGGCAGCGGGTACGGGAGGCGGCCGATCAGGACTGACGAGTGACCAGAGCAGAGCGAAGGAGGGGGGGGGGCAGAGGCGGAGAAGATCAACCGGGAGGATGGTTCCATTGCAAGCGGCAATGACACCGGGTGCGTGGTGAGGAAGAAGAAGAGGAGTGAGGACGACGGTACCGGTCGAGTCAATCGTGAAGAAGAATAGTGTGTATAGGGGGCCACGCCACTAGTGGCATTGTCTCGGACGCACATCTCGGGCCCAGCCCGCCTCGTACTACCAGTGGCGTGGTTTTCAATGTGCCACACCACTGATATATCACTACTAGTGGCGTGGCGTGGCGTACAACAGCCCGCCATTGGTATTATAAGTGATGTGCCATTAATCCAGCGTGCCATTAGTAAGATAACGGCTATAAGGTTTTTTTACTAGTGCATATTTGTGAACCCATGTAACCCTCTAATATTTGAGAGATCACCTAGACTCGGACGATCTAAAATCAATATAGCTCTAGTTTTTTTTTAGAAATCAGTGACCTCTTTATTGATCAAATGGCATAAGAATAGGGAATTTTGCAAGAGCTTTGGGTCCCTCTTAGGAAAATTTCTTATCAAATTCATCCATAGCACCAATTAGAAAACCTATACAAAAATTTGTAAAGATTCTAATCCTCCTATTGTGAAATTTCTTATGATCAAAGAAGCCCTAGACTTCAGACTTCAGAAATTTAGGCCTTCTCCAATACATTATTTTTAGCCCTAGATAGTAGTTTATTTTAAGAAATAAGTTCTTCAATACTCCATTTAATTATCTAAGTAAGCATCCATTTAATTATTATTTTTGTCTAGTGAGACCTTTATACGCTGCACGACACGGTGTCGCCACTCAGCAGGTAGGCAAGAAGACAGCTATTTTCCACTACGATTCCAGCATAAATATATTTTTCTCGGGGGACGTATCTGCTAAACACACCGAGGAATCCCACTCCTCCCTTCTCCCTCTTCCTCTCCTCGAGACGCCCGTCTCGTCGCTTTGCTCCCCACGAAAGAATTCTAAATTCTTGCTTAACTGAAGGAGAAAGCGGATCCTTCGTGGGATCCGCATCGGTTTTCTTGCCCTCGCTGCGCCGAATTTGGCAGCTTTTCCTCCCTGGATTCCTCCGCCGGCGCGGTCGACTGAGCCTGCCAGCGTTCGCTGCTGCGGTTGTTGGGATCTTGCGCCTTGACCCTGCCGGGGAAGATGGCCGGCGGGAAGGAGCCGATCGAGGTGAAGTTTCGGCTGTTCGACGGCACGGACATCGGGCCCAACAAGTACGACCCCGCCACCACCGTCACCGCGCTCAAGGAGTTCGTCCTCGCCCGGTGGCCGCAGGGTGAGACCGATCGACCCCTCTCCTTCTCCCTCCCTATCTCTCCCTACCGCCGCGTATATATACACGTCTCCACTTGTGACGCCATATGTTTCGGGGAGGTTGCTTGCGCGGTTGTCTCGCCTCTGGTGCCTCTATCTGTTTCTTGATCCGGCAAGAATTCCTGTCCAGATGGTTGGGTCTGGATCTGGGAGCTATCCATAACTAGTGAATTCCGCACCGACAGACCAGGTTGTTTCGTGGATTGCGTGATTCTTCTGTTCTTTGGCTAGTTAGGTAACACATGTCCAAGCAACTGATGCTTTTAGAAGTCTCCTTACCCCTAGTACTAGAAAGAAAAAATTAGACAGGTAGATATCAGTTGTTGATATTTAGAAGTTCTTGCCACTCTTGCATTTCGTGAAGGGGCAGACAGAAGATATTCAACTTCCTGTATTGGGCAGTATGTGATGGCAGAATTTGCTACTAGAGTACTAGTGCTCTAAAACAGTTTTGGCTCACTGTATCTTGTTATGCATGCTGAGGTTCTCTGCAAACGTGTGATGACAGGACCATCTGAGGGGACTGTTTGTCTGCCTTCATATCCTGTTGGTGTCCTTGGATGCTGCCCTGGTTTTAGTGGTCCAGTCCGAATTCTGAACTACTGGCTGTTAGTCCAGTCCGTGCTTTTAAAGAGGCAAGTATTGCTGGGTTATGCTGGATACATGTAAATTATGGAGACCATTTAAGCATTAGCATGAGACTGGACCGGAATATTGGCACACAGGAAGTACCATACACTAACAGTACAGGCGGCACATTAGTTATGGTGTGCATTTTTCTACTTTTTTGTTTGGTAATCAGACGTAGCAAAACACTAATTATTTTTGCAGAGATTGATCTTTGGTTAAGTTTTCTCAAAACCTGATTTGTCGGAAAGGAGCAATTAGTGTAAGCAGGAAGCTACAGTTATATTTTACTTGCATACGTTACTCATGGAAAGTGAGCCTAGCTCACTTGGGCGGAGTGGATGTACACCACCAGGGTTTATGAACTAGGATTTGTGTTCCTATATCGTCTGATAGAACGTTCCTGATACATGTTCGTTTAGTATCTAAGAAAACATGGATGAATTGTTGTGACAGGATCACAATAGACAAGGAAAGAGATGTATCTCTTTTTCAACATATACAAGTCTATCCATTGAGGATAAGACCGCAAGGTGGTACATAACATGTGGACGACCATGCTTCAGAAAGACTGAAGGAGTGTTTTCCTTGTGATGAGATCCATTGAGTTAGCACTTATAACTTTTTGCCCTTCTCTTTTCGGGGGAATATGATATGCAGCTTATGCAAGTGCGTCAGATTATCTGAATATTGCTGTTGATTATTTCAGTCTTGTAGAAGCTTAATGGTGTGTTTGGGGGAATATCAGGTATCTTTGTTAAGTGTTTCCCAACAATTTTTTAACAGATAAAGACATTGTTCCGAAAACTCTCAATGACGTGAAGCTCATCAATGCTGGAAGGATACTGGAGAACAACAAAACTCTTGGAGAGTCTCGAGTCCCAGTAGGAGAAGTTCCAGGAGGTGTGATCACGATGCATGTTGTTGTACGCCCTCCCCAAAGTGACAAAAGTGGTAATGCTTTGATTTTGCTCTTATATATTCAACGTCCATTTCCTTATATGTTTGATGATCACACTTAGTGTAGGGTCTGAAGGGTTGAAACTTTAGTAGTATGTGAATTTAGTCTGTTATCTTTCAGAAGTTATGGTTAACCTTTTTGGCTCAGTCTAACTTGTACTACCTCCATTTCAAGGCTTAAGGCCTATATTTTTTTAAGAAAGTCAAACGAAGTAAAGTTTGACCAAATTTTTAGAAGAATCTATCAACAAATATGATATTTTGTAGATACCACATGAAAATATATTTCACTATCTATCTAATGATATTAATTTTCTACTTTGTATGTTAATGATTTTTGCTAAAAACTTAGTCAAACTTGACATAGTTTGACTTTCTGAAAAAAATATAGGCCTTAAGCCTTGGGATGGAGGTAGTAAAACCTTACGAGTGTACACACTATACATGTAGGTGTACGTTTGGTTCTTTTTTGCATATTAAAATTCTGGATCTGAACAGTGTTTTATCCTTGTTAAGTTGTGAGTTCTGTCTATCAGAAACTGTATCATTGAACTGAACTAGCAGCTTATACTTTCTCGTTGTCGGAAGGTACTTGTGTTGCATACTTTAGGCATTGCTGCTGTTATCTGATGTCCTGTTGATGCAACCATTTTATTGTGAAAATTCGAAGTATCGATGTACAAACATATGTTGAATTCTTTGTAGCATCATAAATATGTGCATACATTTGCTGAATTCATGGTAGCATCATAATTATGTTTCATTTTATTCTGATTTATGTTCTTTATGAAATCCTTACAGTGTGTCCCCATATTCTTTTTTCAGAGAAGCATCTCTCAAATTCTCCCAAGCAGAACAGATGTGGATGCACAATATTGTGACGAGCCGATTCAGCCGCATTGTGTATTCTGTAAATTGGTGTCATGCTCACAACGATTTGCAAGTTCACGCTAACAATTGGTTCTTGCAAGCCATTCTTGGAAGCCTAGAGACGTTAGTTAACACGCTATATGTCATCCCTGCTCGACAGTAAAGTTTTCTCAGCGGCGGCCCTCCATATATCCATGTAAGCAGTAACGGGTGTTCAGGAGTCGAGAGCAGGATCGTTTGCTTTTGTTTCAAGTTGTAGACATGTGTAGTGACGTAAAATACGTGATGCCACTTTTTTCTGCTACTACATATATAGCCATATAGTATTTGTCGAGATGTTTTTCCCCCAGTTGCTGCTACATATATATCTGATATTTGTATCAGGGAATTGATTTCTGTCCAAAATTGTAAAGGGAATATGTTGGACCGATGAAGAGCAGTTTGTGTCTTTTGGATGATTGGATCGGACATTCCAAATAGAGGCCAGGCTCAACGAGGCCCCTTCATGTTCATAAATTCAAAATTCATATTTCAAAATTATGTTTTCTTTTAAAACTTGGATGTAAACAATGCTATATACTACAAGAGTGGTTCATCTCAATGCTTCCATACTTGGTCTTTTAGGCTACATAAAGATGACAGAAGTATGAGCGGGTATAAAAGATGGTGCACATTGCGAACCTATGAAATTTGTAAGATGTTGCATTTTTGTGTAGCCTAGAATACAAAGTACTTTGGTTGAGATTTCGCACGCTTGCAGGATAAACCATTGATTACATTTGCAGAATTCTTTTGGAACTTCTAAATATGATTTTCTTTAGAAAATAAAGGACTTTTCAGAGCTTGGCCTCCCATTTGTTCGTTCCCTTCTTTTTAATCTCTTGCTTGCTTTGCAGCTGTGGGCCGCCGTGGCGTTCGTTATAGTGGTTGTAGTGTCAGCATGTACTGGGCCATGCTGGCGGCAACCGCTGACTGGGCTGTGGACCCGAGCTGCAGTTTAGCTGTCACGTCAGCCAGCCGCCATATGAACAAGAAACTGTGACAGTCTGGCTAACGTCTGTTCAACGCCAGGGATGATAAGGCCGGCCGGTTTTCTTGTTTACTTGTGCGACCAGTTTTAACTTCTAAATTAGGAAAATGTTTTTTTTGCAGGGAAATTAGGAAAATGTTGAAGTTGGGTAACTTTTCTAGTCTTCAACCACTCTGAGTTCGTCTGGATCAAACCGTAATACTACTAGTCTACAGACGAAGCAGGGAAGGTTTGGTGACGAAAGCGATCAAAAGGAGACCACTTCCATGAATTGCATTGGCAAACCACGACTCCCCTGTGAAGGACACCTCCATGAAACTATCCACTGTATTTTGGGAGTCAAGTAAAACGCAGCCTCAACCTTTTCCCCATTTCTAGAACTCTGATGTCTCCAAATGCGCTGGACCTGGTGCCTTTAAGAGATGCAAGAGGGTGCCCAACCCTCTTTAGTTCAATAAAATGAACTATATCTCTGTTTCAAAATGTAAGCATTTTTAGAAAGTTAATATAGTATTCTAATAACATAATCATTTTGAGAAAGTTAGTTCATTTTTTAAAAACTATGTAGGCTACCCATTAGACCCTCTTGCATCCCTAGAGCCTCCTCACATTTCTACAAGCTCCAAAGAACCAATTCGGACAGCAGAAATGTTCATGTAAAAGTCATGCAAAGTCATGCTTGGAATGCAGGAAAGGAAATATACAAGAACAATTAGATGTCACGTCTTGTGGCAACATAGTAGTTGTTAGATACTGCGCAGGAAATTAGCTATAAGCTTTAGTGTTGAAGAGAAGAGGAGAGATAGAGACAAGTTGCACTTGCACTTACACGATGTGATGGAGAAGGATCCTATAGCCAACCTAAAATTCAAATGGCACCATAGGAAAAAATCCAATAACTCCTACGAAAACGGTTCGTTCCAAAGGGGGCATAAAAAAATGACTACAGACACTTCCTGATCACAAACTAAGAAAAAAAACGAAAGATAACACGAACCACATGTGCCATGGCCAAGGCAGCATCAGCACACAAAACAGCTGCAGTAACAGCTGAATAACAGCAAGCAATTCCAAAAGGCAACATCACATCTACAGTGCACAGATAACTAGGACTAATCAGCAAGAAAGAAACGATAATCAACAAATATGGAAGGTGCTCATTTCAGTCAAATGAACAGAACAAGGTTTGGTGGCCATCCAGTTTGGTACAAATCCACGATACGCCAATATTCATAGCGCACCCGACTTCGCAAAAAAGAGAATCTGGGTATACAAGTGGCGTCCTTCCAGAAATCATTGGTCGACAGGTAGTTTTACCAAAAACAAAAAAAAGACAGGTATTTTAGCTATAAGAACATCTGTATAAATAGTACCCTGGCAGCAGCTAAATGTTCAAGCTCCAGTCGTAAGGTTGATACGAGACTTTCAGTTGAGTGTTTGCAAGCAGTTCCAAGAGTTGCTCCGACGCTGCAGGTTCGAGATAATTTGCAGCATGCTTCAGCACTTCTGTCTCATTCTTACCAAAATCTGTGTTATACCTGAAAATATTTACAGCATTAGTTTTTTAGCTAAGTTGTCAAAGCATTAACCATGTTGTCATAAGATTTTACATAACAAATTGATCGTCAACCTCTCAATTCTTTGCTACCAGTATAATTTCATCACAGTGCATATTAGGCAAGAGTAACCACGTTAATATTTGGGACTTACTCACTAGTTGTCCAAGTCAACTGTATGATCATCTGCCGATCTGTTATTTAATGACATTAGTTATGCATTTCATTTGTGCGTTGCGCAGTTCCAGTTGTATTTCTTGTGATAACATCCTAAATTTGGTCAACATAACCAGCTGCACATGCCATAATGGCCTCCACACTACTGGATAAAACATTCTCAGTTGAACACATACATTTTAGTTATGCTTCACTAGTCTATATTCTAATAGGACAAACCGCCAAAAACACACAAATATGTATCTATACAACTGCGGAAGCAAATTATAAGGCCACATGCATGAGTTATATGCACCATCCAAGAGCAACAAGCTTTGGTGTCACGCTTTTTGGCACATTATTCATCATATAATCATATCCAACATAACCAAGGGCAGATCCAAGTAACGAAAAACACGCAGAATGGTGTACACCTATGAGCCAAAGTGGATTTCCCCAGAAATTATGGAAATCTATGTCATTGTGATGAACAAATATAGTCCCATCAGACAGGTATTCTACTTTATGCCTCCAACTAACAGACAAAAAACAAGAACACCTAACATAAAATTTGTCTAGCTTACGTTTTGACAGCTCTAGTGTTGTAACTTATACGTAGAGTAAACTGCCATTTTAAGGTAGCAGTATTGTTGAACATGTCAATGCGTTAGACAATCCAGTAAAATTAGCACTAAAACACATCGTAATTGTTATACTACAGATTCCGGTAACCTACATGAAATAAGCAAGAATAGTAAAATACTTGAGACCCTAATGTTGAAGCAAAAATAGCAGTTATCTTCATCTTACCATCGCAAAATCTTGCTTACAGATGCAACCTTTGCTTCAGGATCAACAGTCAGTCCTCCATTCCTTAGAAAATCACGTGCAGCTTCCATCAACTCTTTATCAATATTTCCTGGCGAGTAACACCTAAGTGCAGGTCCAGATTTGGTACCACATACCAAAGCAAAGTGAACAAGAGGTTCAGGGTATGATAGGGCCACCTGCAGTTACAAATAAGGGAAATAGGCGGTCAAAAATTGCCGGTATGGAAAATAAGCATTTTTAAACTCATTGGTGACACTTACGAACACAGGAATTAATTAACATAAAAGTAACGGTGTTTTAAAGAAAATTTAGTACTAATATTGCAGCGCTGCTATAGCATGCTAACGGTGTTGTGCATTATATGTTTTTTTAAACAATTATGGGGTTCCAGTGCGCTGAAACAAGCGCTAGGAAAAGTGAGGATTCTAGCTTCTGCCCCATAGACCATTCGCGTAAACCCTCACTACAGGCGTAGAAATAATACATGAAAGGAAAAGGGAACATATAGTAAGGACATACCCCTGCTACCTTTCATAGACCACCTACAACTTTCTATTTATTACAATGCAGAGCATTTAGCATCCAATTACAATATATAGACATCTTACCCTTGGTAGCCATTTATTGTGTGTATAACCTCTTACAAACTTTCACATCTCAATGACATTTTAGATGGGCCAAGCTGATTAGTGGTCGTAAGACTCGCAACCTACAGCCCTAGGCCCTACATACTAGGTAAGTTTCTGTAATCTCTTCCTACAGAAGTTAATGTATGGCTGGTTTCTGCAAATGTAGCACAACGAGTTGCGCATGCTATATCAGTGCTTGATGCTATCTGCTGTAAATGACTTCCAGCATTCACTAGTGGACACTACACTTGATAATACTCACTGGCTTGCAGCCTTCTATATGTCCAAATCAATATTATGTGGCACCAGATATTCAATTATATCAATAAGCATTTATGAGAAAAGAGAATCATGTTTTTGTTTGAACAGAAGGTCAAGATAAAAAGTTGAGTTTCATGCAAACGATAAGAAAGTTCGTTCCGATTATCTACCCACCGCACTAACGTTCAGTGATTTTTACAGCCACTAACACATACCAAGGATGTTCCCCTTAGGCTGCCCTTTCTAGGAAAAACTGCAGACAGATTGTATCCCCTAAAGTCTAAGCAAATTTAAACATTTAATTGCTCAAACACCTCTTGCTGAACACATACTTTGTCGCATGCATATGGTTAAGAAGCATTAATTGATATATGTAAAGTATATAACACAAAAGCTAAGAAAAAGAGCACTAGTATAGGTGTCATCACTTCATGATAGCACATATTTCTAGTAAATAGATACATATATGTTCCCCTTTCAGGATCTGCTTTTTTCACCTTGGATCTTTGGTCTTTCTGTCCGAAAGGTTTCACAAGGTTGTATGGTGGCCTTTGGTTGCCACGTAGAATGCCATTTTCGATAGCTGACAGTGAATAGGCACATCCGCCAATGACATACTTAAAATCTCCAAAAAACTTTTTCCTGTCCAATGGCCCAGCAGGATGACCACATGTCACTAACGCATGGATAGTCATCATATTGTACAGATTTACGAAGAAAGCAAGCTTTTCTTCACGTGCCAAGTCCCTAATTTCCACCCTCTGGAGCTCCTCAGTTGTTCTAATATACCTGTGCAAGAAATATGAGCTTACTATAAGTATACCATCACCTATGACACTAGGGTAATCAATACACAACAAAGTTATCAGTTATCAGTCTACTTACAAAACATGCTTTTATAAATTCATAATTTACAAGGTGGAACGTATAGAGATACTCAGAGTCTCAGATAGCAAATCGGAATCTAGTAATTACATTATAAACTGGAACATATGTACAGACAAAAAGTTTGTCACAAGTAGTCAGAACTAGCAAGTCATTTTCATTTTAGTATTTACTTAATACATGGATTATGCAGTAACTTGGCTCTTGCATATACTCGAGTATGTGCAAGTGCTAACCTTTTAAATTCCTCACAACCCTGGATGCTTCTATAGTCAACATGTCTACCATCTTCAGATACATAAGCCTCAAATATGGCATAAGACAACTTCCTCAACCTTGATGCAATTTCCACCATGGGTTTTGGTGCAACATCAATGATACCCCTAGGGATGTTGTAGCACTGTGTCATAATTATGGGATCATGATCTAGGAAACGATACGGCTGATTTCCATCTTCAAAGACATTTTCACTGCAACACAAGCAGCGTATTGATAATCACCAAATATTCCAACCAGCAGATGATAGAAATGAGAATAATAGTTTGACATTATTTTGAAGCTTACTCTAGAACATGATGAAAGAAGTGTTTGCTTGCAAGCTTTCTTCCAAATTCGACAGCCTGCATGGATAATATGTATCCACCAAATGGTAAGAAAGGTGACAGCAGTGCCATATTCTTACAGTACTGAACATACAAAATAGATATATAGTTTCCTAAATGTAAGATGCTTTCCACAGATCAGTTATAATTAATGAAAATTCATCATCCATTCCTAAATTCAAACTAGCCTCCAGAGTCAGACAAAACAAAGACTAATGTGCTTAAAATTCATATGGAAGTACTATATTTGGCACGGATACAAAAATATTAGCAGTAATTTTTTTACCTCATCTCTCTCCAAATACTGATCTTCAGATATAAAATCTACAGCTTCACTACCAGGAAAGCAGTTGCTAAACCTTCTCATTTTATAAAATCTATCCTTTGGAGCAATCGTCTCTCTCATTTTTCTGACAATTGTTGCCAACTCATCCATCTTCCCGCATCCAGATTCATCATCTTCTCCAGGTAAGGGGGGCAAAGGAGCAGCAGATGAGGGCTCATCTTTGAAAAGAACGTCGGTTTTCTCATCAAGTATGCCAGACTCCTCCATTTTCTTCAATTCAGTTAAGCCTCCAATCAGCAGATCATTGAAGTACACTATTGGTACTATGGATGACCCAGTATTCTTTTCCAGCTCCAGCTTTCTACTAGGGAATATATCAATGTTAATCTCAACATACTTGAGCCTTTGCTGATGCAGGAATAACCGAACCATTTTGCAGTCTTCACATCCCAGTTTTGAGTATAGGATAATCCTTCCTTTGGCAGTTGGTTGCTCTATCGAACCCGGCACATTTCCATGCCCAGATTCTCCAGTTGTAGAAGTGTAATTATCACCTCCAATTTTAATCAAGTTCAGTGGATTCCATGTTGTTCTTTCCTCAGATTTCTTCTGTGCTTCTTTTGATTTCATTTCAGAATCTGGGACAGCCTTTTCACTATTGCCACTTTCTGAACCATCATTCTTGTCATCTTCAACAGGAAGATCATTCTCATCCTTTCTACCAGATAGGCGGCGTACAAATGTTGACACTGCAATGGCTCCCTTTTCCTTGACAAAATCCCTGATTGCAGCAGCTCTTTCACTGATCACAGACCCTTGCTGAGCTTCTGAACCAGGTTCCACAGATTGATCTGAAGAACGCCTCAATCCTTCCATTTCAGGAACCTCAGTTCCATCAAAAACTGGATCTTCAGATTTTTCTTCTTCAAGTATCTCTGGCACAGTCTGGTTTGAGTCTATAGGTTCCATGGCATTGGGGGTTCTGCTTTTACCCATCTGCTCACTGAGATCCTTTTCTGAATCATCTCTCCCATGGATCTGCCCTTCCGCATCAGCGCTTGAATTCTCACTCGGAGAATTTACAGTTTCTTTTACATCCAATATTTCTGTTTTCTTCAGTGAATCCCCTTCATCTTCACCCTTTTCTCCAGGAACAGGGGATTCTTCACTGACGGAAACTTTTAGCGCATCATTGTCCCCGTCCTCCATGCCGCAAGGAAATGTTACCAATCTGCAAAAACAGCCTTCAGCAGGAAGCCTTTGCACACGAGAAAAAATTAACAAGTAAAGAACAGCATGGAATGAAAGCAAATTAAAAAATATCAGGGACATGTGGCACAGTGAACTACGATATCGCAAAGACTTTATGCAATGATGGAATGTTGGTATTTGTCAAAGCTCATACTGAAATGAACTTTTATGCAAGCTAAATCTGCCTAGAGGCAATTCTTATTAATTTAGCTTATAATGCATTTTCAGAAGACATGGTTACTACCAACCAAGTACTCAAATGAGTATGCAAGTGAGTGTTTTTAGAGTTTTTTTTGTTTTGCATAAACACACCAGATATGCTAACAGTATGAGGATACACATTTTTCATCCACTATCCCAAGAAATGAAATCATGATAACAAGTACAGTAAAAAGCTCTTGCACTGCATGATGAACCATTAAGCCTCAGCAAACAGTAACTGAATAATCAACACACCAAATGCAAACAGGTTGTATCCAATACTAAATCACAGGACCAGAGACCGGTGCATCCAGAATAGCAGTCTGGCATGGCAGACAGTCATTGCACGGCATGTTTTTCAGAATTATCACCAGCGCAAAGTACTGCTGGGCCAATCCCCGTACAGCCAGCCATACGAAGGGGGGTCAAGCATGTGCGCAATCAAACGCATTTTACAGATTGAGATCTCACACGGGAAAACCCCGAGAGCAATCGCACAGGCAATGCACGGCAGCCGTGTCTGTATTTCCGACAAACATAAACCATGTCGTCTACCCCCTCCCCCCCAGACCGCTCGCTCCTGAAAAACATGGTCGGATCAACAGACCGCACCTGCTACAGGCATCGAAGCACCAATCCGCGCACAACCCAACGGAACATCAAACCACCACCCGCCCGCAGATCACGAACCGGAAAAAACCACGAGATCCCAGAGACCGCCGAATAACCGACAGCAGGACGAGACGATAAACCCTAGGGAAATCTCCCCACCACAGCGGGCGCAACCGCGCAAGCAAGGTGAAGGGCGAGATTCAAAATCGATTGCGACCATCTAGCAAAGCAAAACGGCAAGCACCTCAGCCTTATTAGGACACGACGGCGAGAAACGGGGAAACGGATTCGAACCTGAATCCCGGAGATCTCGGGCCGACGGAGACGGCGAATACGGCAGAACTGAAATCGGGAGGAGGTTGGGGGTGGAGATTGATCTGGGGAGAGGTCGGGAGGAGCGGAGAGGCGGCGGCGTGAGCGAGGGTTTACTGGTGCTGAGACGGAGAGGAGAATGGATTTTGACTGGGAGGAGAGGATTGGAATGGAAATGGAAATGGAGACCGGAGGAGCGGGAACACCGGAAACTGGCGAAAAAGGGCCTGGCGGACGTTTCCGACCACGTGGGACGGTGGATGGACCTGGACCGGACCCAGGGCCAGGGGGTTGACCGTAGCGGCCCACGCACGCCGAATGGGAAAACTAGACGATACCCCGCGCGTTGCTGCGGGATTTTTTAGTAAATAATATAGATAAATTTTTATGAAAAAGGGTTCGAGTTTGGTTGCTAATTGCAACCTTTGTGAGAGTTTAATCATTTGCAAGAGATGGAACTATGCACGACTGCAAATAAAATGTAAATGGTTATGCTAATGTAAAATTCTTTATTTATATACCACGTAAAAAAATAGAATTGGTAGATAAAATCATCAGCAAAAGTTGTACCACAATTATCATTGAGTTTAGAACAATAAGAGTAACTCATGAAAATTACAATAGCACGAAATCACGGAAATACAAATCCGATCACCAAAGATGGAATGGCATTAGATGATCTCACTGCGAATTGGGAAAAGCTACAAATTGCATGTTGAAGTGGTGTAGTTATACAGGTTTCCAGTATCGTACACCACAAAGTATTTCAGTATGTACAAAAACACTCAAGGAAATATAATGCTAGATATGTGTGGAGCCACTAAACAGTGCCAATGCAGAAGGGGCGGCTGGTAACAAAATAATGGGAAGAAGGCATGTACATTATTAGTGTAAAGAAAATTCTCATCTGTAGTTACTTGTGAAGAAACAATTGTATGGTAATTTTTTGTGATGATTAACATTGAGTAACAACAGTTGCCAAAACAGCTTCCTCGTCGCCAAAATACACCACGGAGATTTATAAATCAACAAAAATAATTGAGACTATACTTAAGCCCACAAATCAAATGTGTTCCGTCAGGATAGATGGAAGAGCAATTGATTGTTCCCTCGATCAAATACCTTCCCAGGAGAACTCTGAATCATATAGCCGCCTACAGAGCTATAATTCAATAATATGGATTCTGCCCTTGGAAGTTGAAGTGCTGCAACATACAAAGTGGATGCAGTCAAAGAGTGTATGAAATGAGGAATTCATCATCATGCATTTTTTGAAAGATATGCGAAGCTTGAATTGAATAAAAGTAGAACTGCAGAGCACCCTCGGGCAAACATACGTGAGCAAAGAAGGTAATGACGCCTTGCAGCTGGTCACACACTGAAAAATCATACCAGTCTTAGATTACAGAACGCCAGCAGGAGCATGTAGCAAAAAAAATCAGCAAAAATAAATAAAAACATGAACAACAAAAAAGCTTAATCAATCGCTCATAACTCTTTACCTACTAGTAGTTATGCACGCGCACGCGCGTCTTATAAAATCAATATTATTCTCTATCCAAAAAACCAACAATATGTCAAAAACCATGATCATTTTTGAGACTTTGACTCAAAAAGTCTACTATGCTTAACAATATATGCACATTAGTGGATGACTAAGAGAATAACTCAAATCTTATCTCTACTATTACCTGTATCTTGGGACATCTTGTAATGGATATATATGAAAACATAGCAGTTAATATGACGGAAGAAAAGATACAAAATTAAAACCAATTGTACCTGCTCCACTTATTTGATAACATATCATAACATTGAACATCCGTGGTGGCACCAGCAAGACCTGCAATCAAGGAGACCGATAAGCAAATCAATTTTATGTACGACCAGTCTGACATTCTCAACTTGAACAATGCACTGTCCTGAATTCCTGCATATAGGAGTTATCTGTTGCACTAATCATAACTTTGGTATTTTCGCAAAAAGAACCATTTGGCATGTACGTAAAGAAACGTGCTCCGAGGGAAAAAAAATCAACATCAAATCAAAAGAGCAACAAAAGTTGTATTAATATAGACTCATCTGGGCACAAAGTAAAACCTTGAAGTAAAAAATGGGCCTATAACATAAATCTCATGTTTCAACAAAAAAGATAGTGTGTGGACAAAGTGTTATGTTTCCTCTTAGTTTCCGTATCTGCAGGAAATGTTCTGAATAGTACCAGCATACATCTGTAAAGGAGATAATGAACCTGACAAATAACCAGTATAATTTACCATGATTACATACAGAGCAATTTTTGTAGTACCTAATTTGAATCAATAGGAAAGTAAAGCATAAGAAAAACGATGTCTTCAATTTTAAATGTAAATGGTCAACACCATCCATGTATGATAGGGTTGGGTAAACTTCTACCAGCAGGTTATGGTGTATACTATCATAGGGATCCTTCTCCCAACAAATAATATATATACTGATTCAGTTCAGTTCGTCATCCATATATCTGGGAGACTGGAATAAATACTTGTACAAAGTTCAGCGGTGATACCACGTACCGAAGTACACAAACTGCAATTTTTATTACCTTGTCTTATGAATATTATCAACGCCCCTATTGTTCACACTCTACTGCAACAGGGGAAGTTAACAAGGCACCTACATGAAGTAAAAAAAGAATCATGTTATAGAAAGGTCAGTATACTTGAAATAAAGCATATTTATCTCAATTTCACTGAAATCCGCTTCTCGAAGATCCATGAGGGGTGAGGCCGTGGGAGAAGCAGGGCATTTTTTGAAGAGAAAAATTCCCTCTCAGATAACTTCATTTAACCCCTCTCGGGGTAGATCGTACAAAGAATATCAAATTTGTTGTGTTTTCAAAAGGAAACTACTGGTGTCTCGAAATAGAGGTATGCCTTCCCTCCAAGCTACACAGACAATAGGAGTTGTTGCAGTGCAGGGTCCAGCTGATCTCACCGGACTTATGTAACCATGCTCTCGTGGAATCAATTCTTGTACTGTTTATTCTAGTGTCTAGAGATCGCAAACGAATTAACAAAGTACCGATTTCTCTGCATGTTTGAACAACGAACATATCAAATTCAGAGAGTAAAAGATCATTTGGCAAGTTGCAGAGCTAAACTGAATGCAGGCACCTACACATTTTGTGAAGCACTTAAGAGAACAAGCAAATAGATCGCAAACGAATTAACAAAGTACCGATTTCTCTGCATGTTTGAACAACGAACATATCAAATTCAGAGAGTAAAAGATCATTTGGCAAGTTGCAGAGCTAAACTGAATGCAGGCACCTACACATTTTGTGAAGCACTTAAGAGAACAAGCAAATAGATCGCAAACGAATTAACAAAGTACCGATTTCTCTGCATGTTTGAACAACGAACATATCAAATTCAGAGAGTAAAAGATCATTTGGCAAGTTGCAGAGCTAAACTGAATGCAGGCACCTACACATTTTGTGAAGCATTTAAGAGAACAAGCAAATATGTGAGTTAATTATTGATTACCAATAGAGATGATGAGGTCCACACGCTGTCGTGCGGCCATGGAATCCACGCGATGATGTGAGTCGCTGTCAACCTTGAGACAACACCAGCTGCAGAGCCTCTGTCGTGATTTGCCAATGCAGCATGCAACTCCGCGGAGCAAGGCCAGTTCATAGAGATACAACTAATAGCGGTGGAAAGGATAGTGCAAAGGTGTGGCTAATAGTGGCTGCTGATACCTCGGAGGCGAGCAGTGGTAAGTGCGTGTGCTATCCAGTTCAGGGTTCGACGACGCGGAGATGAGGGATCTGGCTTCTAGACGCGGAGGCACCGCGACGATGCGGAGGTAGGGCGTTGACGGCCGAGTTGGTGACGGGCGGCGGCGTCGGACGCACTGGTGACGGGCGGCGGCGGTGACGGTTTCAGCACGGCGACGGCATCGGGGACGTCCAGTTTGGGAAAAAAAATGGCACGTTTCGTTACTGGAGGCGGGCGAGGGCGTGGTCCAGGAACTCGGCGAGGGCGTCCTACAGGAACTCGGCGAGGGCGTCCTACAGGAACTCGGCGAGGGCGTCAAACACGTACGCTCGCGGTGATGGCGCCGTGCAGGGTCCCTTCCGGTGATGGCGAGATTATTTGTTTCCTTGTTTCTCGTTCGTGTGATTTGTTTCCTCATTGGTCAGCGATCAATTTTTTATGCGGGATGAGTATTCAGTCCGTCGCTCTAAATTGCAAAGTGCACACGGGGATCTGATTAGTGGGTCTGCCGTGTAGATTTGTGTGGTATTTACTCCTTCCGTGTATTGTTTGCGGGGTGCGTCTAGCGAAATTCTTGTTGGCACGTTTATAAGTAGTAGTAGATGGACTATTCAGCGATGTGTTTGTTTGGCGGTTCTCTCCAACATTTGATCATACAACGTCATTACACTCTCTAACTCTGGTTGTGGTGTCCAACTCGTTCAGCACCATTGCGGTCGCCGGTAGAACCTGGGGGAAGAAGAAACGTGAAGCTCAAAAGCACCAGCCACCAGGGCATCAGAAATACCTATAAGAACAGGGCGCCCAAAGATGGTGGATCGTTCCGTACGGGAGCAATATATACCAAAGGCCCAAAATCGTCCTGGATGCCTTCATCAGTTTCTTGCCTTTTTCTCTAAAAAAATCGGTTTCTTGCCTGACTGTTTGAATGCTTCTTGCCGCAGTTTATCGTGAAAAGGAGGAAGTGGGCAAAAAAATATTGTGAGACAAATCGGGAAGAAGATGAACAGAACAGAGGGGAAAATAAATCGCAAAATAAGATGTAGTCCAATTAAATCCAGGTGGTCTTGACTGAGCAGCACGCACGACCCAAAATCCAACCAAATCATGGGAGGCAAAACTCGTCAAGCAGATTTGTGAGCTGGAGCACAATCAAACAGATCCACAAACATGAGCGTACGATTGGATTATAAGAAAAGCACAGAAGGATGAACATCTGGATCGAACGCCGCGACCCGCGAGTAGGCGGGCGAGCTGGTTGTCCGCGGTAACACCGGTCGCTTTTTAAACATGCGGTGGCGGCGGCTGAGTTCATCGAGCAGTTTCTTGCGTATTCTGCGGGACAGCGATTGGGGATGAAAGTGGCGATGAGGTAGTACGTCCTAGTGGAGCACTTGTGGCCATCAAGGCATAGGTAACGGCCGCAGAGAGCACTACCAGCAGTCTTGGAAAACAAATAGTGGCCGATTTTCTTACAGAACAAAGCGAGGCGAGGTGGGATGTGTGCGGTCTAGTGCATGGTATGGACAGAGACAAAGTGAGTTGATCGCGTCCAGTCGAGCGTATGGTTGGAAGCGAGGCGGGTCGTGCAGGTAGCTGATCATGGCGGAACAGGGCATGACAATAGGGGTGACGTGGCTGCATAAGAGAGCAAGAAAATCAGGTAGTGGGGGGTTCTTATTTAGATATAGAAGATATCACTGCATCCCACTACTTGAAATTTAAATTTGTCTAAACAACCAAAATTTTAATTTACAAGTTTTTTTAAAAAAAACATGAGTGCTTACAAGATAGATGTGTGTTTATATTCCTAAAATCTTGAGAAACAAAATTAAATACACACAAACAGTTAGTCTTCATATTCTATCTCTCATGTCGTGGGTACTACGTTGTCGCCGCCGTGGCTAATGCGTTCAGACCTGTTGCGCCGGGCAGAGGGAGGCCCAATACCATGGGCTGAACTCCTTCCAGCCGGCGGTCCGTCGGGTCTTTGGGCGTGTTGCCTTCGATGCCCACTGCAATGGTTACTGTCGGGGCGCTGATGGAGGACGACCAGGACGCGTGGCGCCATTGTCGCCCACAGCGACATCTGCTGCGGGGCCGTGGCTGGTGGACGGTCCAGGACGAGAGGATGCTCCAGGACTAGGGCGGTTCTCTACCTCGACCAAGACCGCCCAGTTCTCTGGACCTTCTTCGAAGCATGTGGTTCTTGAGGAGGTCCGACGCTCCAAATTCTATCCAAGCCCTGATCGCATCCGAACCAGAACAAACCTTTTGCATCGCCCATTTGTATCGACCCGCTGAAGATGCCCTAAGACGTGTGGGTTCTCTATCGCTCCTGCACGAATGGCACGCGTCACGCGGGGAAGGCCCCCTGGTTGGCCCCGAACAGGCACCACACACCCCTGGTGGGCCGGACCATATGCTCTTTCTTCTTCCTTCCTACTTCGTTCTTCCTCTAGGAGCACAACGCCGCCGCCGTTTACTTCATTTCTTCTCCCCATCAACTCCCCCGCCGCCAGCGTTGGCCGAAGCCGCCTACTTCCGCCATCCGCGGCCGTCGGTGCTCCCGCACCGCCCTGCTCGAGCCGCCACCTCCGCCAGTCCTCCACCGTCCCCCGACCTTCCTCTAACCCTCCCCCTTCTCCTACTTAAGCGAGGTCGCCGGACCACCACATGGAACCCTAAGTCGTCGGAGCCTCGCCGCACCCCACCCCACCTGAGAACCCTAAGGTTTTCGGCCTCACCTCCGCCGATGACGACGCGGCCAACCGCTCGTCCCCGCCGCCGGAGAGAGAGCTGCCGACAGTCTTCTTCCTCCTTCAGTCATCTTCTTCCTCACCTAGCTGCCACTAACAGACCCGTCCCAAAACACTACTCGGGGTGTACGACGCGGATAGGGTGCCGACCAGGGTGGCATATAGGGATTGCCGTGAAGGCGGAGGATGCGAACAAGGGATCCCCTGGAGGATCCAAAGCATTTTCCAATACTACCATTTTTTTTTTTTGAACGAGAGTCATCTAGGGCTGCTCGAGAAATACATTTCTTCCAGAAAATCGGAATAGGAGTAGAAGATAAGATTTTACGCGCCCTACACTATCCCCAAGCCGCCGGAAACCATCCGCCGGCTGGCCGCCGCCGGAACGCCATGATCCATCTCCGAGCGCGCATCCTCGCTTTTCTCATACACTCCCCGTCCCGTCACCCCGCGTCCCGCTTCTCTCCCCTCTTCGCCGCTCACCGCAGCCTTTCCGCCACCACATCCGCTCCAGCAAGCACTTTCGCCGCCGAGGACTACCTCGTGGCCACCTGCGGCGTCACCCGCTCCCAGGCCGTCAAGGCATCGAAGAAGATCTCCCACCTCAGATCCTCCTCCAAGCCCGACGCGGTCCTCGCCTTCCTCGCGGGCCTCGGCGTCCCGCGCTCCGACGTCGCCAGCCTCGTCGCCGTCGACCCTCGCTTCCTCTGCGCCAGCGTGGAGCGTACCCTGGCGCCCCGGGTCACCGAGCTCACGGAGCTGGGCCTCTCCCGCTCCGAGATCGCGCGCCTCGTCCCGCTCGCCCTGTGCTCCTTCCGCAGCAGCTCCCTCAGCCGCAACCTGGGCTTCTGGCTCTCCGTCTTCGGCTCCTACGACAAGCTCCTCAAGGCCCTCAGGATGAACTCCGGCCTCCTCGCCGCCGACCTCGACAAGGTGGCCAAGCCAAACCTCGCCCTCCTCCAGCAGTGCGGGCTAGGCCCCTCTGTCTTCTCCGAGCCCTTCATCTCCCGGGTGCTCATCAGGACCCCGCAGCAAATCCAGGACGCTCTGCTGCACATTGCCAAGTTCGGCGTGTCGCAGGATTCGCGGATGTTCCTCTACGCGCTCGTGGCGTTCACCGTGCAGAGTCCCGAGAAGCTCACCGACAAGATTCAGGTCCTCGAGTCGCTTGGCTGGTCCAAGGACGACCTGCTGTTGGCTGTGAAGAAGATGCCGGGTATCCTTACCGTATCCGAGGAGAGGCTGCAGAGGAATATGCATTTTCTGACGAAGGTTGCTGGACTTGATATATCTTACATCGCTCAAAGGCCGGTGCTGCTCAAGTACAGCCTTGAGCGTCGTCTGTTTCCTCGGTACTGCCTGCTTAAGCTACTCAGGGCCAAGGGGTTGCTGGATCTTCAGTTCGATTACCATGCCGCCTCGCTGTCCGAGAAGAAGTTTCTTGGCAAGTTCGTGCATCCTTACAAGGACAGTCTTCCCGGCCTTGCTGACGTTTATACTTCTAGCTGTGCTGAGAAATACCGATGGAGTTGCTATCAAAGGAGAACTAGAGAATGTGCGATGCCTGTCCTGGGTGAGTACCATAGGATTGCTATGTTGGGCGGAAGAGTTTAAGGTTTGTCACCCCCCCTTAATCCACAGCTCTAGTACATTTTTTCTCTAGACTAGATGATCCTCTGTAGTGTTATTGACCAATGAAAAAGCAGAGCTACAGACTGTACATGGCTGTATTTGAATTTTGCCACTTTCTATAGATTATCATCTTGCCAGAAATGGACCATGTAATGAGAATTATGGGAACTGTGACTTAACATCTCTATATCTGATTGTAAATGGTTGTATCATGTGAATTATGGCTTCCTCAAAAACATGCATTTGAATATTTACGTAGTTATAGAGGCTGTCACTTCAGCTATTGAAGGTAACTTCTAGAAAGTGGCAAATTTTGTGCTTCAAAAACCAAGTTGAAGAAGTTAAAAATCAGTTAGATACTAAATCACAAAGCATAGCCATGCAAATCATAGATTTAACATTTTGCAAGACGACTGGATAATTTCTATAGACGGTGTGAAGTTGTAATCTTCTAGCTCTTACGCGCGTCCAAACGAGCCAAATTTATTTAATATATTCCTTCATAAGATAGGTAATTACATCAGAACTCAGTCGTAGCTGTCATTTAGTGGTTGTGATAAATTGTAGTACTTCAAACCTCAATATCCCCTGAGGGTGTATTTTCCTTTAAAAAAAGCACTTCAAAGAGCGCATAGGCCACTATAGAAGGAACTTCCACTAACATAAATATTCAAAACTTAACAGCTGTGCTTAGATCTTAACCCTGAATTTTTTGAACACCATTTTAATAATCCCTTTGCCCAAAGTATGTGGGAACAATAAGGAACATATATGCGTTGACTGCAATTCTCAATCCAAATAACACACATTATCGGTAAAAGATCGTCTGGAACTGGAGCTCAAAATATTTAGTCCTAATTACAGTTTGGGCCTGCAGATTGGTTACTTTGTCAAGATTTTCCCTGGGGTTTCTCATCGACGAACTGTCAGATACGACATCAATGACTCAGCTGCTGTGAAGAATCAGCCGTTTACTTTAACTGGAATCTCTGCTTACCTTATGTACGTTATATCCTACTGGAGTATTATCATTGACCTTCGATTTCTCAATGCATTTACTTTTTAGGTGTTATTTAAACATATAATATAATGTCATGGTGGTGTGCGTTATCTACGGGGTTTCTTGTCAAATGGGATCTTAATTTGAAGAAATTTAGCACTGGCTTACATTGAGTTCAAAGCCATGTTTTTTGGCAGATCCAGGTTTCTATTTTGTGTGCTTTAATTTATGTTTCTTTTCAATGCCATCGAATCTTGTTAACACTACAGCCTAACTATAACTATATTATCCTGTGTATCATTCTTCACACCGACTAAATTAAGAAAACTTTGATTTGGGCCACATATGATGTACTTAAGCAACAAGACTAAGTGAATGCAATTCTATTATTCTGGTATGGTATGATGGAAAAATGGACATAGGTACAGTATGTGAGCATAAATATTATTTTGCTGGTTATCGACGTAATCGAAACCTGACCAGTATGTTGGCAATTTGGCATTCCTTTGGCTTTTGCTGCATCATGTCATGGAACTCTGTATTTTATTACTGAAGCCTTTCAATTTGGTGGCAATTGCAATGATAGTGAATCTGTGCTTATGATGCTTCATTTATTTGTTGATGTGTGCGCTTCTGGCAGTACCCAGTTAGTTGTGTTCTTCTGGAATTTTTTGGAATGTGCTGTTAAATTATCTCCTTTTTGTCCTGTTATTTCTCCAAATAATATATAGAATCATGTACTATCCAGTTCCAGAAATAGTTTTATTTGGCTCTTGCAACTACTTTGCATGTTCACGGAATAATCCTTGCTACCTTGGGACTCTATGCTCATTGCATCCTTTCTGAATTTTTTAGCTCATGTTCTTTGGTCACAGTGCAAAGCTATCTTGCTTACTTTACAGTTAGGTTTTGGAACTGACCAAGTATTCACCTTGCGCTACGATCTCATGGTGACAAATGTCAATTACTGGCAGTGCCTCTATCACAGGCAGGAGGAGCCAACCTACTGGAGCACCTGATTTAGATACAGGCGGTTTTGTTTATATGCTTCATGGTGGAGAACCAACGCACACCCAATAGGGGTCTTTGAATCTAGCCACTCTTTCTCACTGCACGCGATCAATTACAATGAGAATCAAATAACTCCATGGGCTTACTACAGGTGCAATATCAAGGCTTCCCAGTTACGACTTACGAGACATGCTTAACAGAGATAACTACCTTGCAAGCTTAGTACTACTACTACTTGAGATGTAAGAGCAATTCCAATAGTGTAGTCGGCTGTTGGCTATAAGCCTAGTGCCATGTCATCTATAGCCAACTTAGAGCTAACATGTACAATAGTGAGTTATGAAATTGTAGTACTTTATCAATATGTGGCCCACCTTTCACTCTCCTAAAGTGTCTAGGAGCACGTGTTAGAGCTGGCTCTTGCATGAGAGCCCACTCCCCTTCTCTCTCCTCTTCTCTCACCTCCAACTAAGCATAAATATACTACTTTAATCCTTATAGCCTGCTGATTGGACCTTATTGTACTTGCTCTAATTAAGACTACTCATAGTGGAAGTAACTTAAGGAGTAACATCACATATTTCAAAAGAGAATGATGACATGACATGTAATTAAATGAAGAAAGAGATGGTGGTGGTAACTAGCTATGTTACCATAACATCACACAAACCAATATAAAATGAGTCTACAACATAATAAATAACATCTTGTATGACACCATATATTAGTTACTACCCACTATGAAGATAGTAACATGGAGTACTCCCTCCGTCCCGGTGTATTAGGCTCACGTTACTGTGCATCGCGATCAAGGTGGGAGTAGATTGGATGAAAATGATCGCTTTGTGTCTCTCCTCTTCTCCAATCAGCACCGCTTATCTCTCGAATATTAACTGATGCGATTTAATTAGGCATGTGAACCATCAGGGGAAGCCCACAACGACAAGCCCACCCACGCATAGTTTTGCATGCCTGGTGAGAGAAAAATCTGTGAGCCAATCTCTAGCGACCATGGCGGCCATGCATTGGTAACCCACCAGCGCCACGCTCGGTCACTTTTCCACCGCATGCAGTCAAACCGTTTTAAAGAGAGAGAATTAGGGAGAGGGATCGGTGAAGAGTAATTGTAGAGAATATTAACCGTAAACCGGGCCTTAGAGTGGAGAGTATTTCGGGACAAATAGATTTTAGGAGTAGGACTAATACACCGGGATAGAGGGAGTAGTAATATACGCATAACACTACTCTATGTTACTCCCCACTATGAGCAGCCTTATAATCATGAAGGCTCGCTCCAAATAGCAATGCCTTGAAAGCCGTGGACCTGTAATGTAATTGTCTTAATAAAGAACGAATAATTTATGTGCCCTTTTCCTTATAGAAGAGTCACTTCTGAAATGTAAGTTAATTTTTGCAAATTATGGTCCCACATAGTTTCATGTCCAAAATCTCTGGATTTTCCGACGGATAAAAGCCCAGTGGTAGAATAGAAACAGAAAAGCCGTATTGAAGCACAAATGTATACATCATGTAACGTTTTGTCAAATCAAAAATCGGCGGCGAGGCGAAGCTCACTTTTTCATCTAGTTATCTTGAGTCCAGGTTACAAAAGAACATCTTAGAAAGGATTTACTCCAAAGGACAGTAGAGCAGAACTAAAAAGTCCCCGTAATGCACCATCTGATTTAGAAACTACCAAAACCAATGTATCACCCCAATTGGCATCGTCTTTTGCCTCATCCCCTAAATCCTAGGGTCGCCTACCTCTAGGGGATGGGATGAATATGTAGTTCTGGTTTTGTTGTAGGTAAAATAACTGTTTCTTCACGGTAAGCTCTGGTGTGTTCTCCTATACCATTCATTTCATCTTTGACTTTCATTTTCTTGACTTATTGTATGGAGAGTTTTGGAATGAACATGTGGTTCAAATAGAGCTACACTGCACTTTTATTTGGTCTAGTAATAGATATCACCCTATGAGTGGATTGTTGATGCCACTTCCACTTCACCACTCATTTGGTCTAGTAATACATACTGAGAAGGGATGTGTATAAATTGTCGCTAACTTAGTGCAAATTTATAATTTTATTGAATCAATACAAAAAATCTTAGCCGCAAAAAAAAATCAATACACAAATCTGGCCACAATCATCTGTGCTGAGCCACATTTTAAAATGACCATATCAGCGCTTTCAACGCCTTCGTATTTGCGAGAATCAGGTTTATCCTTTTTGTCTGAGGAAAAATGACGAAAGTACCCCCGGAATTTGTAGTGAATTCCATAGCTGTCTTCAACCCTACCAGAGTCCACAGATCCCGTCGACAGCGAGCATTCCGCCGCCGCCATGCTCCGCCTCCAAAATCGACTCTTCTCTCTCCTCCGCAACGACGGCGCCTACCCTCTCCCCGCCTCCACCCTCGCCTCCCTCCAGCGCCACCTCTCTGCCGCCGCGTCCAGCTCCACCGACTCTCCTTTCTCCGTCGAGGACTACCTCGCCACCACCTGCGGCCTCACCCGCGCGCAAACCCTCAAGGCTACCAAGTTCCTCTCCCACCTCAAATCCCCCTCCAAGCCCGACGCCGTCCGCGACTTCCTCTCGAACGTCGGCCTCTCCAGCTCCGACATCTCCGCCGTCGTCGCCGCCGACCCGCGGTTCCTCTGCTCCAATGTGGACGACACCCTCGCCCCCCGCGTCGCCAAGCTCCGCGAGATCGGGTTGTCCGCCTCCAGTATCGCGCGCCTCGTCCTGATCGGCGCCCCCGTGCTTCGCTCCTGCGACATCGCCGGCAGGCTCCAGTTCTGGATCCCACTGTTCGGCTCCTTCGACGAGTTCATCCAGGCCGTGTCAGGAGGTGCTCTAGGAGGCGTTTCCCTCCTGACGCGTGACATTGACACAGTGATCAAGCCCAACGTTGCGCAACTTCTGCAGTGCGGACTAACCGTCCGTGACCTCGCCAAGACCGGCCTCAGCGGGACGTGGGCGCTTGTCTGCAAACCAGACAGGCTCAAGGAGTTGATCGCGCGCGCAGAGGAGCTCGGGGTGCATCGCGGCTCAGGCCAGTTCATGTACGCCCTCGCGACAGTGTCCTTCCTGAACCACGAGAAGCTCGCCGCAAGAATGGAGCTGCTGAAGAAGACCCTCGGCTGCTCTGATCAGGTGCTGCGGATCGCGATCGCCAGGCACCCGAGCCTGTTAAGAGCGTCTGAGGACAACCTGCGCAGCACGGCGGAGTTCCTCGTTGCCGAGGTCGGTCTTGAGCCAGAGTACATCGTGCGCAGGCCTGCACTCTTCAGTTACAGCCTCAGCGCGAGGCACCAGCCTCGGTATATTGTCAAGAAGATACTGCAGGGCAAGGGGCTTCTTAGGTCTGACTATTGCTCAATGATTGCTGCGACCGAGCGTCACTTCGTTTCAAGATACATCGACCGTTACAAGGAGAGTGTTCCTGACCTCGCAGATTTGTATGCTGCAGCTCGTGCAGGGAAAACACCCTCTCACCTCCAACCTTGACACATGTCTAGGGATACTGAAGGTTCATATAGTTTTCATGGTCACAGCTAGTGTTCGCATAGCACGGCTGTTGTTTCTTTATCCTTTCTTGATTTAGTATTGTTACTGAAACAGAATTGCCGCTGATTTTATTGGCCAAACCATGGCAAGTTCCCTTTGCTGCACTATATGGAAAAGTTGAAACTCTGATTTTGTCGCCTATCTCTTACAGTTTTGTTGGTTAGTATCTATGAAAATACTACTGGAAAAGGGGCTTCAGAACCCTAAATTTATCGCATTGATTATTGCGAGCGGGAGTTACTTCATTTAAAGGTTTATCAACTATATTACAAGGAGTGTTCCTGAGCTTGCAGACGTGTATGTAGCAGTGTTCTTTATCCTCTCTTGATTTGAAGCATTGTGACTGAATCAGAAATGGCGCTGATTTCAGTGGCCATACCTTGAAAAGTTCCATTTGACAAAACTAATGGAACAGTTGAACTTCTGATTTTGTCGCCCACTTCTTATAGTTTTGTTGGTTGATAGCTATGAAGCAATTGAGTTGGGGAAAATTGTGGTATAAAGCCATAAAATTGGGTATTGTATGTGCTGTTGGACATTGAAAATGGATGGTCCTGGCCAAATGATGTTAATCCGTACGCGTTGCTTGTTTTGTAGCATTGCAATTGTTTTATTGGACACAAAATGAAAGGTGGCTAGGGGGGAAATGAACGCGATACCCTTTACTGTTTCTCTGATTTTGTTTGACCCCAACCTTGACTGATCTGATCAGGGTTCATCAGGATTAGAGCTTTTAGCGAGGTATATGGAGCTTATGCAGTTCAGGTTCTCTGCCCTCCACTTTAGTGGCACTGCCACGAAGACGAGTTCTTAACCCTATTCTGTACTAATCTTCTACATTGAGAAGTCTGTCAAGCCAAACCTTGTGCTGCAGCTGGCAATTCAGCCTGTTTCTGCCCGAGTGAAAACCAGAGAGCATCAAGGTGTAGCCACTGCACATTAAGAAGTAAGAACGAGGGAGCACCATCATACACTGACATACATTTCCTGCATCATCCAGGAGAAGGTTGCTTAATCTAGAGAACTGAGTTAACTGAAGCTTCCAAATACGTCTAAGAAGCTGCGGCGTGCAGAGAATTTTCTTGTCACCCAAGTCAATCTTAAAGTTGAGCTGGAGAATATTGCACAAAGGTTTTATCGATTGCAGTTGATGTCTTGGTATGTGCATCTTGAGTGCTTAATGTTTCTACCAAAGCTATTAACTATGGCGGTCTATATACACACTGTGTCAACATGCTAAAGCATCTTTCTCTAATTGTTCACAACCATTTTTGTATAAAGCACTATGATGTCTGGCTTCTTCATTTCTCATGGTTCAGTACAGGTCATATCAGGGTGATGAGCTGATGATCCTTAATTCGTACATCTTCCTTGTCGAAGTTGTAGCTAGGGTGACTTGCATTGTTTTGAGAGAAGTTCCATTAATTTCTCTTAGTAAATAGTTGGTCTGAGCTGCTACCTTCTGGTCATTTTTTGCTTTAAATTTTGTTGGTTCTGTGAGAATTCAGCAGTTCAATTTTAAGTAAAATAATTGCCTGATGTTGTGAACTCGTGCATACTGGGGTTGCGTGCACCAGTGATCCAAACCGGCAATATCTTTGTATGACCCAGTGCTCGCCCATAAAAGAAAGTTTGAGCGTAATTGATCGACGGGTGGTTTATCCTCCTAGTCTGCAAATGCATTCAACAGTGCAAGTTTGTTTCACAGCAATCTATGACCTGACCGACAATCTATTTTGCAAGTTGTAGTCTCTGTACCCACACATGTTTCAGAACATGTGAGATTTGTTCAGGAAGTATATAACAGAGCCGCTGGTTTTGTAGCAAGGGGTAATATTTTTTTTGCTTAATATATCTGTAACTCACAGATACCAGGTCATATAAACTATGGACCATAATTAACAACATCGGATCCGTGGCGCAATGGTAGCGCGTCTGACTCCAGATCAGAAGGTTGCGTGTTCGATTCACGTCGGGTTCAAAACCCTGAAACATATCCGATCCTTTTTTCTTCTCCAAAGAAAACAAGTACTGCTGTCTGCACTTTTGTAACAGAATTCGTTTTTATGGACGGGTTTTGTTAACAGTTATTTTGCTCTTCAATGGAGATCCGCTGCAAAATATTAAAACAAATGATGTCGTTAGTTTGCGGATGTGTGGCGCAATTTCTGGGCGCTGAGCGATGCAGAATTTTGGATAGAGGCGAAAGTTGGATTGCTCGAAAACATGACATAGGTGTTCGGCGGTAGGTGAGGTGAAGCGACAACCTCCAAAGTTTGGCTGAACAAAATTGAGTCGGTCCTATAGCACCTTCAGTTCACAATTGGATTAAAAATTAATATGTGTGAGCTAACTGGAAGAATATCATATTGTTTCTAGACCCGGTGATGATGCTAGCGTCTCCTATTTTCCGTCCCAGATGGTCCCCCCGCAAGGAAAAAGTTCCATGCCTACAAAAACTCCTTGTATGCCAAGCTTGCTGGGAGGTGCGCGCCATGTTTGCCCTTCCATGGAGGGTGTGAAACCAGCCTTGCGAGGTTGCATTGGCGAGAACATGGTTGATAGGATCAATGGCCAACACGAGTAAACGACGGGATAGCGGGTCGCCTTGTCTAAGGCCTTGGTCGTGCTTTATTGGGTCACAAGCCACACTATTTAAGAGCACTCTCGAAGTATAAGAAGATAGTAACGCCCAAACCCAATCACACTTGGAAAAGCCACAATGTTGCAGAACATCCATGAGATAGTCCCATCTTACCTAGTCAAACGCCTTTTAGAATATCAAGTTTGAAGAGGAGATAAGGAGTTTTGGAGCGATGGAATTTGTGAGCAAGGTTCCTCACATACATATAGTTATCATGTATGCTCCTTTTTTAATGAAAGCACTTTGAGCATTAGACACAAGAGAGTCCATATGAGGCCCAAGCTGCGTGGCCATCATATTGGCAATATACTTGGTATTGGCGTGGATGAGACTTATAGGCCTAAAATCTCAAATTTGTTCGGCTCCATCCTTCTTGGGGATTAAGGCAATGTTGGCGGAGTTTATCCAATGTAGATGCGAGTTTATCCTTCTTGGGGATTAAGGCAATGTTGGCGGTGGTATTTTTGGCTCCTTTTAAAGAAAACATTCCTTGTCCCGCTTCCATCCTTGCTAGCTTTGGAGATGTGAGCGGTTTTGTGTGCCAACCATCATAAAAGTCTTGTGGCTCCGATTCAATGTGATGATATTGATCTTAATGACATCCCCCAGCCTTTCTTGGCCAAGAGAACCACCTTCCCAGTGTGCTATTTGGGTCTCCCTTTGAGTGTCACTAGGCTTAAGAGAGCGGACCTCCAATACTTAGAAGACAAAATAGCCAGAAAGTTTACCTCTGAAAAATGGAAGAATGTCAACCTGGCCAGTAGAAGGGTGTTGGTTTGTGTCGTCCTCACATCCCAAGCAATTTAACACATCACCTCCACTGACCTCCCCAAAGAAGTCATTAATAGAATCATTTCCCTCCTCTGTGCACATCTATGGGCGGGTTGTGACAAAGTTTTCGGCGACAAGTGCAAAGTGAATTGGGGCAAGTTTGCCAGCCCAACGTGGCTTGAATTCTGAATCATTTCCCTCCTTTGTGCACATCTATGGGCGGGTTGTGACAAAGTTTTCGGCGACAAGTGCAAAGTGAATTAGGGCAAGTTTGCCAGCCCAACGTGGCTTGAATTCTAAATGCAGACAACGTGAAGTGCGTTCTAAAATTGATGAGAGTGATTGTGATGTGATTTGTTTGCAAGAAACAAAGTGTGAAAATTTCAACTGGAGACTGATCCGTCAATTTTGTCCTAAGAGATTTGATAACTTTGTGTTTTCACCCTCGATTGGGGCATCGGGAGGCCTTATAATTTTGTGGAACTCTTCTATCTTTATGGGGCAAGTGGTGGAAATTAACAGATCAGCTATAATAGTAAACTTCACTTCCATGCATAATAATGCTATTTGGACACTGGTCTCTGTCTATGGACCATGTCAAGGTGTGGAGCGTGATAATTTTGTTGCTTGGTTGTATGATTTACAAATTCCTCAAGGTGCTAATTGGTTGATTTTGGGTGATTTTAATTTCATCCGATCACATGAGAACAGAAATAGACCAGGAGGAAATGTCAATGACATGTTCCTTTTCAATGACATTATTGGTCACTTGGGACTGCTTGAGCTTCCTCTGAAGGGAAGGGCGTATACTTGGTCAAATATGCAATCTGAACCGTTACTTGAACAGCTGGATTGGTTCTTCACAAGTTCTAATTGGATTTCTGAATATCCAAATTCTATAGTGCTCCCTTTGGCCAAAACTGGTTCGGATCATGTACCTTGTGTGGTGACAATCAATACTTCAATTCCTAAGGCTAAAATCTTTAGATTCGAAAATTATTGGGTGGATATGCTAGGTTTTTTGGATTGTGTCAAAAAGTCCTGGTCCAATGTTTCAAAGAAATCCTATAGCTCAGCAATCATTGCTAATAAATTCAAAACCCTTTGTGGGGATCTGAAAAGGTGGCATACTAGTTTGGCCAAGCTCAAGGGTTTAACCTAGGAGTGCAATACAGTTATCTTTTTCTTTGATTCTCTTGAGGAATATAGGCTGCTGTACAGAGCTGAGTTTAATTTCAGGAAAATTTTAAAGTTGCACCTGGAGGATTTGTTACTGTTTGAATGTAACTATTGGAGGAAGAGATGCACGATTAGATGGATAAAACAGGGAGAAGATAACACAAAGTTCTTCTATGCAATGGCTTCTGAAAGATTTAGAAGAAATTATATTGCCATGGTAAAGGATAGTAATGGGGTGGAGGTTACTGATCATCAAGTGATGGCTGGCATGTTCTGGAAAAGTTATAAAGAAATGATAGGGCAGACTAAAGGTATTGATATGCAATTCAATTTGCAGAGCTTGTTGAGCAAGGTGGATGATTTAGATGCTTTGACCATCCCTTTTGAGAAACAAGAAATGGATGATGTTATCAAAGCCATGCCTGCAGATAGAGCTCCTGGGCCAGATGGTTTCAATGGTCAGTTTCTTAAAAAATGTTGGTCCATTGTGCAGAATGATTTTTATCGTCTTGCACAAGATTTCTGGGAGGGAAAGTTGAATCTGCAAAATATTAATGGATCATATATAACCTTGGTTCCCAAAAAGGCAGTGCCAGAGGAGGTAAATGATTATAGGCCAATTTCACTCACAAATGTGCGTTTAAAGTTTCTCACTAAGCTGGCAGCCAATAGACTTCAAAGCAAGATTTTGGATTGCATTCACAAAAACCAATATGGATTCTTGCATAACAGATCAATTCAAGACTGTTTAGCTTGGTCTTTTGAGTATCTATATCTCTGCGATGCTTCAAAGAAACCAATTATCATCCTTAAATTGGATTTTGAAAAAGCTTTCGACACTATCGAGCATGAGGCAATTTTGCAGATTATGAGACACAAGGGTTTTAATGAAAAGTGGTTGCAATGGACTAGCTCTGTCTTGTCAACTGGAACATCTTCTATTCTTCTTAATGGAATTCCTGGTAAGCAATTTGTTTGCAAACGTGTGGTTCATCAAGGGGATCCTTTGTCGCCCTTGCTGTACATATTTGGATCGGATCTTCTTCAGTCGGCTGTCAATGACATGGTCAGAGTGGGCTCTCTTTCTCGACCCATTGAAACTAATGATTTGGATTTTCCCATCATCCAATATGCCGACGACACTTTGCGGATCGTCCCTGCTGATAGATTGCAGCTCAGAGCACTAAAGGAGACACTAGAGAAATATTCAAAATCTACTGGATTGAGAATAAATTACAGTAAATCTCAATTAGTCCCGATTAATGTGCCAGATGATCTTGTGGCTTTACTCGCTGAGGATTTTTGTTGTCAAGTAGGCACAATGCCTTTTACATTCCTTGGTTTGCCTCTTGGCACGATTAGACCGACTATGAGGGATATGATGCCTCTGGTTTGTAGGCTAGAGAGGAAGCTGTCTTCGAGTTCTAGCTTCCTATCTCAAGGTGCTCGCCTTCAACTAATCAATTCTGCACTTGCATCACTGCCTCTACATTTCCTTTGCTCGTTGAAACTTTCTGCTAGATTCACGTTGCAAATGGACAGAATCTTGCGGCAGTTCTTATGGCGTGATTTTGATAATGAAAAAAAAACAATCTTTAGCTGCTTGGGAGATGATCTGTAAACCGAAGGACAAGGGTGGTCTTGGGGTTGTTGATTTTCAGAAACAAAATGCTGCACTGTTGATCAAATTTCTAGACAAATTTTACAATCATGATGAGATTCCCTGGGTGCAATTAGTTTGGGATGCTCATTATGTTAATAGAGTGCCCCATGCTGAAGATCTTTGTGGTTTGTTTTGGTGGCGTGATATCCTGAAGTTAGTGGATAATTTCCGTGGTGTTGCTACTGTCAAGATGGGTTCCGGTAATACTTTTTTATTCTGGTCAGATAATTGGGAGATCCAAGAAAGCTCTCAACCTATGAAATCACGCTTCCCTCGGCTCTTTTCTTATGTTCTTGAGGAGAATATGTCTGCCTCGGAGGTTTATAGTAGGGAGGATATCACTTCTATTTTCTACCTTCCCCTGTCACAGCCGGCTTTTGCTGAGCTCCAAGAGCTTATGTTGATCATGCAGGCCAACCCTGTTACAGATGTCAAAGATAAGTGGAGTTATGTATGGGGGGCTGATGACCCACAAGTATAGGGGATCGCAACAGTCTTCGAGGGAAGTATTACCCAAATTTATTGATTCGACACAAGGGGAGCCAAAGAATATATGCAAGCCTTAACAGATGAGTTGTCAATTCAGCTGCACCTGGAAACAGTCTTGCTCGCAGCGGTTTATCAGTAGCAACAGTTTTATAGCAGTGACAGTAGTGAAACAGTAACAGCAGTAGTAAAATAGCAGCAGTAATAGTAACAGTTGTAAACAGTAGGAACAAATACTGTAGGCATAGGGATGGATTACGGGCGTTGCATGGATAAGATAATTCATGAAATCAATGAGACATGAGCATTGCAGATAAATAAAGATAAAGCATCATAGTACAAACAATCATAGGCATGTGTTCCGTATATAGTCGTACATGCTCACAAGGAGAAACTTGCACGACATCTTTTGTCCTACCAGCCTGTTGCAGCAGGGCCTCAAGGGAAACTATTGGTAATTAAGGTACTCCTTTTAATAGAGTACCGGAGCAAAGCATTAGCACTCGGTGAACACATGTGATCCTCACATCATAGCCATCCCCTCCGGTTATCCCAATTTCTGTCACTTTGGGGCCTCGGGTTCCGGACAACAATATGTGTATACAACTTGTAGGTAAGACCATAAGCAACAAGTATCATCATAGAAATAATAACATATTCAGATCTGAAATCATGGCACTCGGGCCCAAAGTGACAAGCATTAAGCACAACAAGTTGCAACAATGTCATAGGCACTAAATAAAGATACTAGGCACTATGCCCTATCAATCTCATATCAAATTACATGAACAATCTCATCCAATCCCTACCATCCCCTCACCTACAGCGGGGGAATTACTCACACATGGATGGGGGAGTCATGGATGGTTGATGGAGGAGCGTCGGTGGTGATGGTGATGAAGATCTCCTCCGAATCCCCGTCCCGGCAGGGTGCCAGAACAGAGTTCCTGGTTCCGAATCGCGGTTTCTGATGGCGGCGGCGCAGCGGAAGTCTATCTGGGAAAAACGCCGTCTCCCCGATATTATGTCGTCAGGGGGTATATGTACGTGAGAGGGGAGGTCGAGAGGGGTGCTGGGGCCCCCTCACGCAGGGGTGGCGCGGCCAGGGCTGGGCCGCGCCACCACTGTGTGACGGCCCCTCGAGCCCCTTCTCCCTCCTGTCTTCTGGCTCCGTGGGTCTTCTGGTGAAATATGATTTTTCATGATTTTTCCCGAATTTTTACTGGAAGTTGAATTTCTGCACAAAAACGAGACACCAGAGCAATTCTGCTGAAAACAGCGTCAGTCCGTGTTAGTTGTATTCAAAACACACAAATTAGAGGAGAAACAATAGCAAAAGTGTTCGGGAAAGTAGATACGTTTTTGACGTATCAACTCCCCCCAAGCTTAGCTATTTGCTTGTCCTCAAGCAATTCAGTTAACAACTGAGAGCGATAAAAGAAACTTTCATGAACACATTTGCTCATATGATGTATATATACTAACTATGTAATCAGGTACTCAGGCAATTCATAATAAGAAATATCTAATGTCACCTCATAGTCAAGCAAGCTATGAAAGAGTGCCAATGCACTAATAACAAGTAACATGTGCATGAGAAGCTACAAGATTGTAATATGCATAAATGATATGAAAGAGTGGTATCCCACTTGCCTTTATTTGTAGAGCAAAACATAAATGCTGAGGCACCTCTGAAGTCCAAGGGAAGACTAGAAGTAGAAATATCAAAGATACAAGCATCAAAGTTATACCACAATTAACCGTGTTCTAGGACAAGCACATTACACTAAGAATAACAGCTATGCTCTCAAGAAGTGCTTAAAGTTAGAAGATGGTGACTCAACATAAAAGTAAACGAATGGCCCTTCGCAGAGGGAAGCAGTGATTTAACATGTGCTAGAGCTTTTCATTTGTAAAACAGAGATAAAAGTTTATTTTGAGAGGTGATTGTTCTATGTCAACGACTAGCAATGGGGACTTACTATCTTTCATAATAAACAAGTGAGAGCGGTTCCGAGTTCTTTGAAATTTGGCACATTGGTGCTCTTTTATAAAGCTTTGGCACTCCTCCCCACCTTTTTCCTTTCTCAAACCATGGCTAACCGATTCCATCGGGTGCCCACCAACTTTCACATTCCTTTGGAGGAGTGCCTTTTTTCTTTCTTTTAGAATTAAGATTATAATGGTCTGACCAGCTCCCTTGCAAAATTAATGACGAGCAGATGAAGCTGCCTAGTTGAGGGGTACTTAATTTAATATGGAAGATAGTAATTCCGACCACTACGTCCCCATGAGCTAAAAACAGTGGCACAAAATGAGAAGTAGTTGAAAGTTTTGAAAGGTAGCACATGAAAATTTACTTGGAATGGCTTACAAATACCATGCATGGGAATTTATAGTGGACTCTTTGGAAGACTTGGTTTTTGGTAATTGGATGCATGAGTAGAGCTCATACTCAGTACAAGTGAAGGCTAGCAAAAGACTGGGAAGCGACAATCGAGAGAGCAATAACTGTCATAATCATGCTTGCGACAAAATAAAATTAATATAGGCATAAAAATGATACAAGAACTCTGAGGCAATTTAGATCATCGAGGCTTAATTGACTTTTTGTTCAGTCATATGCATGCGTGAGCATGTGCCAAGTCGATTCAAATGAAGCTTTCAGAGGTGGATACCACAATATCATACCATATTATGAATAAAACAATGCATGCAAGTGTCTACATGACATGCTACAGGCTAATAGTAAATTGAAACTAATCATATGAAAGCAAGAACTACAAAGCATCCATTAGATAACATATACCTTACATGAACCGACTAAGCATGTCCACATAGATGAGTATATGTACAAAAATGAAAACAAATAGAGTCCATACCAGCCTCTTACCACATCTTGGATTGTCATATGTCGTCATTACTGCTCTTCACTTGTGTGGCTTGAATAATATAAAGTGAATACCAAGCTCCAATGGAGTAACGGGGACTGAACTCTGCAACAAACTTTACAAAACCGAAGAAGAACAACAAATATTTTTTGGGGTTTTCGATTTTTGAAACAAAAACGGAAGGAAATAGCAAACAAAGCAAAATATTTTTGGATTTTTCAAGTAGCAAACCGAAAATAGCAAGTAAAGCAAACCAAAGGTAGAAAACTAAAGAACCAAATAGAGAGAAACAACGGAAATATTTTTGGTCTTTTTGTGTTTTGGAAAACAGAAGTAAGAACTAGAACAATAAAGAAGGTGAAACATGGATATACAAAGGTCCGACAAAATATGATATATAGATGAGTGAATCGTCGGCGTACCTCCCCCCAAGCTTAGGCTTTTGGACTAAGTGGAGATCAATCCCAACTCGGCCAACTCGGCCATGAGGTGGTGCCTTCGTGGTGTGACGAAGAAGCACCATCGTCCTGATAAGAGTTCGAGGATGCCTCGGAGTGGTACGTGGTGAAGTGATAGGGCGGCTCCTCCTCTTCCTCCTGGACCACCACGCCGTGTTGGATATTGAAACCAAGCAGCCTAAGCTGATCGTCCAACTCCACCTTCGTGCGCGACCATGGCCTCATATGAATGCTGAACAAGTTAGGCTGAGGCAAGGGAATTTCCCTTTCCTCTCCATCAATAAATAACATCCTGTAAACTAATTTCCCTGCACATGAGTTAGCAGTAACAAAGTGATGGAGTTTCATAGCAGCAAGATCAAGCCTCTGTGGAGCCAACAATACATCATTAGGAGCAATAGAAAGTCCTAGCTCAGCAACAATGCGTGCGGCAATAATACCTCCATAAATAGGTCCCCTAGCGGCTAGGCGACGAGCAATAACAGCACCAAGGTTATACTTCCTACCAACATCAGGAGCGGTAGCTAGAAAAGCTAAATGATAGTTGGAGATATTGCTAGTGTTTTCTCTACCAAGTACACTAGTTGCAAGATAGTAAGTAAAATATCTAATAGCTGGGAGCTGAATATTTCTTATCTTGCCACGCTGTGCGTTGCGGTCATCATCATTGGTCACCCCTTGGTAAAGCTCCAACAAATCAGCGGGGTGATTTTGTATCTTCTTGGCCGTTCCAAACATGGGAATACCTAAAATAGAACAAAACCTCCCCAAAGGCATGGCGATAGACTTATCATAAATCTTAAATGCAACGGAAGGATTGTAATGAGCATTAATAAATTTAAAACTTTCAACAAAAATCTTTGTAAGCAAAGCATATTGGTCTCTTTCATCTGCCACGTAATCGGTCAACCCAACCCTGTTAATAAGGAGCAAGAAATCATCAAGAATCCCTGCATCACTCAAAAAGTTAAAACAAGGGAAGGAGGATGGATGTGCATCTCCATCGTCCCCTTCAAGGTTTGGTGACATGAGATCCTCATTATAAGATATCCTATATTGAGCAGTGGATCTTGAGGGCCTTGATGACCTTGGTGCATCACTTTCAAACACTTCTCCATATGTGAAGTTGGCCATCTCCCTTCTCTGAAATTTTTCAACAAACTCATAAAAAGTGATTTAAAGACAAGCAAGTGTAGGAAACTACTATGGTGAGTTACTAGAGAGCTATCATGCATCAAAATAACCTCTCTAAGCAATAGAACAAGCATGCATACTCATTTATACTGTCACCTACAATGCTAAAATACTCAAGAAATACTTTACCAAAAGAAAATCTGCTTGGACAAGTGGAGGAGTCACATACCGGAGAGCAAATGATCCAAGTTTCAGCAGAAATGTTGGGCTGAACAAGGAGATCGAAAAATCCAGGTGAAGAACGGCAAGAACTCGGGCTTGAGCAAATGGGGCGGTGTTTTTCGGGAGAGAGAAAGAGCAGGGGAAGAAGAGATGAGTGAGGGGCCTGGTGGGGCCCCCTCACACCTGGGTGGCGCGGCCAGGGCTGGGCCGCGCCACCTGTGTGTGAGGTGGCGTGGCTGCCCCACCTGGTGCCTCCCAGGTGTCTCTCTGCCCCATTTTTGACATAAAAATTTATAAAGAATTTTCTGGAATTTTTCGAGAAACTTTATTTTCGAGGATTTTTCAGAAATTGGCATATCGATAAAACTCAGAAAAACGAGGATGAAAAGATTCCAAGTAAATCAAAACTAAGCATGCAGCAGCTCTGAGATACTCTTAATCATACAACTAAACTGAAGGAATAACATTTTGATGAAAGTAAATACAAGTAAGATGGAGTGGATGCGGTGAAAACGAAGTTTCGTTCATATAAAATCACTTTGTTAACAAGGTTGATCAAGTCTTGTTACCAAACTAACTTTGTATGAGGCAAAACTTTGCACTTCACTAAATGCTTATGTTACCTCAACTTTGATAGGTATAGCCCCAACCATAACAATTTGATATTCTTCCTTGGGCTTTCGCTCTGAACAAATAATTTGACCAACTTTGATGGTCTCAACATTCTTGATTGAACTTAGAGCATTCTTCCTATCAATCTTCTTGGGAAAATAGACCGTATACTCTTTGTCATTAACATTGAAAGTGACTTTTCCTTGATTGCAATTGATAAGAGCACCTGCAGTGTTTAGAAAAGGTCTCCCAAGAATAATAGACATATTATCATCTTCAGGCATTTCCAACACAACAAAATCAGTTAATATTAAACAACTGTTAGCAACTTGAACAGGAACATTCTCACATATACCAATAGGAATAGTAGTAGACTTATCAGCCATCTGCAAGGATATATCAGTTGATACCAATTTTTCTAGATCAAGTCTCTTATAAAGAGAAAAAGGCATGACACTAACTCCAGCTCCCAAATCACATAAAGCAGTTCTAACATAGTTATTTTTAATGGAGCAAGGAATAGTTGGTATACCTGGATCTCCAAGCTTCTCCGGAACTTTACCATCAAAAGAATAGTTAGCAAGTAAAGTGGAAATTTCCTCACTAGGAATTTTCCTTTTGTTAGTGACAATATCTTTCATATACTTTGCATAAGGAGGCATTCTAATAGCATCAGTCAAAGGAATTTGCAAAAATAAAGGTCTCATCCATTCACAAAACCTGTTGTAGTGTTCTTCTTCCTTGGACTTGTGTTTCTTACTAGGAAAAGGCATTGGTTTTTGTACCCAAGGTTCCCTTTCCTTACCATGCTTGTTGGCAATGAAGTCTTCTTTGGTGTACTTTGCATTCTTATCACTCTTTTCCGGTTCTTCTTCAACTTCTTCTTTATCTTCTTTATCGGAAGCATCTCCTGGTTCAGTTTCAGCATCAGAAATAGAAACACTGTTAGGATCTTTACCTGCATCAGAGGATTCTGCGGTTGTTTTATGCTTCTTCTTCTTCTTCTTGGAAGGAATATCATCACTTGAAGTGCGTTGAGAATCTTGCTCAACCCTCTTAGGATGTCCTTTAGGATATAATGGGTCTTGAGTAGCAGCTCCACTTCTTGTGCGTCTTTCACATGCTTGCTTCTCTCTTGCAGCATTAACTAGCAAGTCTTTTTGCACCTTGGTAAGCTGATCAATTTGTGTTTGAACCATTTGAAAATGTTTAGCAAGTATCTTCACATCATTGGCGGTTCTCTCCACAATATCCTGCAACTTTAATAGCTCTAGAATTCTCCAACAAATGATTATGCACCATTCTATTAAAATTTTCTTGCTTAACAATAAAGTTATCAAACTCATCTAAGCATTGATCATGGGGTTTAGTATAAGGAATATCTCTTTCATCAAAGCGTTGGAGAGAGTGTACCTCAATAGTAGATGAGTGAGGGATTGGCTTACATAATTCTTCAATAGGAGGTAAATTCTTCACATCTTCGGCCTTAATACCTTTCTCCTTAAGAGATTTCTTAGCCTCCTTCATAACTTCATCATTTAATTAAATCATCCCTCTCTTCTTCGGCGTAGGCTCTGTAGATGGCGCAGGGGTTGGTGCTGGTGTTGGCTCAACTAAGGTCCAATCATCATGATTCCGGCTTATTTTAGCCATTAATTCTTCTGCTTCAGCCGGAGTTCTTTCCCTGAAAACACAACCAGCACAACTATCCAAGTATGACTTAGATTCATCCGTTAGTCCATTATAAAATATATCAAGGAGTTCATTTTTAGGCAATGGTTCTTTAGGCAAAGCTCTAATTAAAGAACAAAACCTTGTCCATGATTCAGGCAGTATCTCTCCTTTTCCCTGTTCAAAATCAAAGATTTTCTGCACAGCAGCATGTTGAGCACTAGCAGGAAAATATTTCTGAAAGAAAGCATTAACCAAAGCAATAGGACTAGTAAGAGATCCAGGAGACAAGCTATTAAACCAAGTTTTAGCAGCATCTTTCAATGAGAAAGGAAAAAATCTTAGCAACAAAATAAGTGCGGAGCTTAATATCATCAGAAAACAAATTACTCAAAGTAGAAAGCTCATTCATGTGCTCCATAGCACTCTCATCTTTAGTACCACAAAAAGGAGTTTTCTCAACAATAGATATGTAAGATAAATCCAAAGAGAAATCATAATCCTTGTCTCTAATATTTATGGGAGAAGCAGCAAACTTAGGATCAGGAGACAAATTATATCTAACAGAACGTCTGGCAAGAAGTTCTTTAACATTACCTGCATTATGAGCAGCACGTGCTTCTGCAATAAAATCATCATTAAGCTCAATGTAAGCATCATCATCATAATCATCACTAGGGCATTCCCTAGACTCAGGTGAACTAACAGGTGTAACAGTGGTGTTTCCCAACTTAGCTCTAGCAATAGTAGCATCTAAAAAGGAACCTAGTGAACCACTCTCATCAAGCACAGTAGAAGCATCATCTAAATTATCAGTGGCATTTTCAATCTCAGCAGAAGTAGTAGCAGTAGCGTGTGGGTGTGGTGGTGTAAGCAACTTACTCATAACAGATGGCAAATCAAGAGCAACAGAGGTGTTGAGAGTCGTACCTCTTCTTGTAGTGGATGGCAATATAGGAACTTTACCATCACGAGGTTTACCCATGATGAAAGGATTGCAGCGAACAATATGAATACCAAGTGAACTTACAAATAAAGCTATGCTCCCCGGCAATGGCGCCAGAAAATAGTCTTGATGACCCACAAGTATAGGGGATCGCAACAGTCTTCGAGGGAAGTATTACCCAAATTTATTGATTCGACACAAGGGGAGCCAAAGAATATATGCAAGCCTTAACAGATGAGTTGTCAATTCAGCTGCACCTGGAAACAGTCTTGCTCACAGCGGTTTATCAGTAGCAACAGTTTTATAGCAGTGACAGTAGTGAAACAGTAACAGCAGTAGTAAAATAGCAGCAGTAATAGTAACAGTTGTAAACAGTAGGAACAAATACTGTAGGCATAGGGATGGATTACGGGCGTTGCATGGATAAGATAATTCATGAAATCAATGAGACATGAGCATTGCAGATAAATAAAGATAAAGCATCCTAGTACAAACAATCATAGGCATGTGTTCCGTATATAGTCGTACGTGCTCACAAGGAGAAACTTGCACGACATCTTTTGTCCTACCAGCCTGTTGCAGCAGGGCCTCAAGGGAAACTACTGGTAATTAAGGTACTCCTTTTAATAGAAAACCGGAGCAAAGCATTAGCACTCGGTGAACACATGTGATCCTCACATCATAGCCATCCCCTCCGGTTATCCCAATTTCTATCACTTTGGGGCCTCGGGTTCCGGACAACAATATGTGTATACAACTTGTAGGTAAGACCATAAGCAACAAGTATCATCATAAAAATAATAACATGTTCAGATCTGAAATCATGGCACTCGGGCCCAAAGTGACAAGCATTAAGCACAACAAGTTGCAACAATGTCATAGGCACTAAATAAAGATACTAGGCACTATGCCTTATCAATCTCATATCAAATTACATGAACAATCTCATCCAATCCCTACCATCCCCTCACCTACAGCGGGGGAATTACTCACACATGGATGGGGGAGTCATGGATGGTTGATGGAGGAGCGTCGGTGGTGATGGTGATGAAGATCTCCTCCGAATCCCCGTCCCGGCAGGGTGCCAGAACGGAGTTCCTGGTTTTGAATCACGGTTTCTGATGGCGGCGGCGCAGCGGAAGTCTATCTGGAAAAAACGCCGTTGATGTCTACGCACTTCTATTCTTGTAGACACTTGTTGGGCCTACAAGTGCAGAGGTTTGTAGAACAGCAGCAAGTTTCCCTTAAGTGGATCACCCAAGGTTTATCGAACTCAGGGAGGTTAGAGGTCAAAGCTATCCCTCTCAAACAACCCTGCAATTACGATACAGAAAGTCTCTTGTGTCCCCAACACACCCAATACACTTGTCAGATGTATAGGTGCACTAGTTCGGCGAAGAGATAGTGAAATACAAGTGGTATAGATGATTATAAGTAGTAAATATAATCTGGAATAAAAATCGCTGCGAGCAAACATGTAACAAAACAGCAAGTAAACGGTGTGCAATGCTTGGAAACAAGGCCTAGGGATCATACTTTCACTAGTGGACACACTCCCAACAATATAACATGATTGAACAAATAAACAACTTCTCTCCACTATGGTACTCTGAATTACTCTCCTATTGAATAACACTAATCATTGCGTAGTGGCTACAGAAGCACCCCTTAAAGTTCATCAAGTACTTGACAAACACCACTCATAGAGACATCCAAATCAGATCACAATTCAAGATAGAAATCATTGCAACTTAGACCAAGTACTAACACGGTGCACACACTGTCAACATTACACCATGAAAGGAGGAATAGATCACTCAATACTATCATAGTAATAATTACTCTCATAATCCACAAGAGATCACAATCATAGCCTAAACCAAGTACCACCATGATGCACGCACTGTCACCGTTACACCATGGCAGGAGGAATAGATTACTTTAATAACATCACTAGAGTACACTATAATAATTAAGCATAGGAGTAGCATAACATCTGAATAATAACATCTACTTGTTCAACATGATACAAAGCTCACGATCACATAAAGATCACATAATGGGAGAGAAAGGTGAACCACATAGCTACCGGTAGAGCCCTCAGCCCCGGGGATGAACTACTCCCTCCTCATCATAGGAGACAGCAAGGTTGATGGAGATGGCGATAAGGTCGATGGAGACGGCGGAGACGGCGATGGAGACCGATGGAGATGGCTCCGGGGGCACTTCCCCGTCCCGGCAGGGTGCCGGAACAGAGACTTCTGTCCCCCGAAATTTGTCGACGGTGGCAGCGGAGCTGCGGAACTGTTTCTGGAAAATTGCCGACTCTCTTAGGGTTTTCCATCCCGAGGCTTTATATAGGCGAAGGGGCGATGTCAGAGGGCTGCCAGGGCCTCCTCACACAGGGGCGGCGCGGCCAGGGCCTGGGCTGCGCCAGCCCTGTGTGAGGGAGGCCTGTGGCCCCTCTCCTTCCTCTCTTCGGATGTCTGGATGCTCCCGGAAAAAATAAGACTTCTGGCTTTTGTTTCGTCCAATTCCGAGAATATTTCCTGTGTATCACTCTGAAACACAAAAACAGCAGAAAACAGGGAACTGGCACTGTGGCAACTCGTTAATAGGTTAGTTCCGGAAAATGCATAAAAGTGCCACGAAGTGTAACGAAACACAAGGCAAATGGTGTAAAAAACAAGCATGGAGCATCAAAAATTATAGATACGTTGGAGACGTATCAGCATCCCCAAGCTTAACTCCTGCTCGTCCTCGAGTAGGTAAGTGATAACAAAAGAAATAATTTTTGAGGTGACATGCACCATCACAATCTTGATCATATATGTAAAGCATTGAGTGCTGAGATCAAAGAACTTAAAACATGGGCATGAAAGATATAATCTTGACAATAAGAACTTAGCAACCATGTTATAAACATGCAAATGAACACAAACAAAAGATCATGAATAATGAAACAATGAAAGTCAAACGTGTGTTCAAATCATAAGGAAAAACATACAAATGGTTTTCAGCTTGTCCTTCATGGAGAGCAAAACATAAATGCATAGGACACCTTCAAGTTTAAGAGGGCGACTAGATACAAATAATTTAAGAACAAGTGAAACCATGATCATGAATCAATCAATGAAAACTTTGGGACAATGCACATTATACTCAGAATGACAACTATGCTCTCTTAATGGTGCATAAAGATAGAAGGTGGTGACTCAACATAAAAGTAAAAGAAAGTCCCTTCGCAGAGGGAAGCAGTGATTAAACATGTGCTAGAGCTTTTCATTTATAAAACAGAGAGATAAAACTTGAGTTTTGAGAGGTGGTTGCTTTTGTCAACGACTAGCAATGGGGTTCTTACTATCTTCCATACAAAAATAAAGCAAGTTTTTGAGAGGGAGATTGGCACTTTTGTGCTCTTTTTATAAAGCTTGGCACTCCTCCCCACCTTTTTTCTTTCACAAACCATGGCTAACCGATTCCATCGGGTGCCCACCAACATTCACATTCCATGGAGGAGTGCCTTTTTTCTTTTCTTTTTTTCTCTTTTTTTTTCTTTTTGGAATAAGCAATATGGAAGATAGCAAATCCGACCACTACGTCCCCATGAGCTAAAAACAGTGGCACAAAATGAGAAGTATTTTGAAGGTTTTTTGAAAGGTAGCACATGAAAATTTACTTGGAATGGCTTACAAATACCATGCATAGGAATTTATAGTGGACACAATGGCAAACTTGGTTTTTGGGAGTTGGATGCACGAGTAGAGCTCATACTCAGTACAAAATGAGGGCTAGCAAAAGACTGGGAGCGACCAACTAAGAGAGCAATAACAACCATAATCATGCATAGCGACAAAGCGACATTAAAAGAAGCATAAGATGGCATCAAAAGTCAAAAACTAAATGATCATAGAGGCTATTGGCGACTTATTTTGTAGTCAACATGGTGTAAGCATGTGCCAAGTCAACCCAAATAAAGCATCAAAGGAGAAAACCAAATAAATGCTTCCATATAATAAAAACAACGCATGATTTTTTCAAAGGCTCATTAAGCAATCTCAGTCATTTGAGACAAGTCATGCTACAGCAAAACCACTAAGCATACTATCAAAAAGACATCAAGCATGACATGAAAAAGCCTAAGCCGCAGTCTACACAAGCTCCTTCTTGTACCACTTTTTTGCATAAAGCTTTTTCTCTTTTCCAACACCATTTGAAATTTTTATAAACACCTCTTTTGATGAAAACCAATAAAGATCAGAGGCAAAAATACACCTTGATGGAAAGATATGACAAGGTCTGAACGCAAATCAAGGCGAAAACGAAAACCAAAAGCAGTAGCAGAAAAAGAAGAACACTCAATTTTTAATAAGAGTGAAAACTAGAGCGTTCTTGGCAAATGAAAACGAGTACATCTCCTCCAAAAGAAATTTGATGTGATCTAACCATTTATTGCAGCAAACTAAACTAAACTAATACTGAAAACAAAAACAACTGACGCTCCAAGAAAAACACATAGTGCATGAAGCAATAAAAATATAGTGTCTTGAAAGGTGACCTGATTTTTGCCGATGAAGAAGGGGTGCCTCGGGGGCATTCCCAAGCTTTGACACTTGTAATTCTTGGATATTTCTTGGGGTGATGCATGGGCATCCCCAAGCTTGAGCTTTTGTCCATTCTTCAACTGATCTCATCATTCTCCTATCCCTACACTTGAAAACTTCCTTCATACAAAACTAAACACAAATCTATTAGCAACATTAGTGTAGGCATAACATATAATCAACCTATTTTTGCTTCAGGTTTCAACTCAAAACCACCACATATATAGAAAATACTACTGTAGCAACTTCCCAAAAAGTTCCATGATCAAAAGAACTCAAAAGAAAGCGATAAAGTGGCAAACACAAATATTGGCAGAAATCTGTCAAAACAGAACAGCTGACAAAGGTCGAATTTTTGAGGGGTTTTCTGTTGCTCAAATCAAAAAGTGTTCAACTAACGAAAGTTTGGATATAACCTGGGGCATATGCACAAGAAATCACAGGTCCAAAAGATATACAGAGAATTTATACGAATTTTTACGGTGCAGCACCGAAAACAGTTTCAGGACAGCAACATCCCCAAATCTTTACCTCACTCGAATTAGAGGCTTCTCTTGGCACAACAATAAAATAAAAAGGATAAGGAGCGGTCATTACAGTAGTAATAACTTCCAAGACTCAAATAAAAGAAAAAGTACTGAAAGTAAAAACATTGGGTTATCTCCCAAGAGTGCTTTTCTTTAACGCCTTTGAGCTAGGCGCAGTATTTTGCAAAGATGCTCATGTGGGCGCCATATAAGAGCTTGAGGCAAAGGCACCATATAGGAACTTAAAGCAATAGAGAGCATCAAAAAGCAAATATGAAAGACATTTATATCTGAACCACTTCCTATGCATAGGAATCTTGTAAGAAAATAAATCAACGAGGCACATAGTAGCAAGCATGGATAGATAAAACAAGTGCCACTTCAAGATTTGCAACATAGAGAGGGGAAACTTAATATTGTTGAGATCCATCAAACCATGTTTCCCTCTCTCATAATAACTTTCAGTAGCATCATGAATAGAACTAACAATATAACTATCACATAAAGCATCCCTATCATGAGCCATATGCATAGAAGAATTAATACTCACCACAGGAACAATAATAGTAGGAGCAAATTCAACAGAATAATTATTCTCATCACCATAATCATCATAAATAGGAGGCATATTGTAATCATAACTAATTTTATCCTCAATAGTAGGTGAACTGAAAATATTATACTCATCATCATAGCCATCATAAACTAGAGGTTTAGTATCATCACAAGCTAGAGAACAACTATTTCGCAAAGCATATTCTTCAAACATATCATCATAAGAAGGAACATCACATATGGGAGATAAAATATTATCAGAACAAACTTTCTCCACTAAAGCTGGGGAACTAAAAATATCATGCTTAACAAAACCAGCTTCCCCAAGCTTAGACTTTTCTATAGCATTAGCAACAACGGTGTTCAAAGCATTCATACTAACAACACTATTAGCATGCAAATTAAGCTCCAAAGGTTTTTCAATTTTCTCTTCAAACACTTCATATCTAAACTCAGGAAAAAGACTACAGAATTATGTGTTTTCCATTAAGCCTAACTAGTGAAAATAAAAACAAGAAACAAAAAGATGTAATTGCAGAATCTAAAGGAAATAACTTCGAGCACTCACACAGGAGGATGCGAGTACCTTTTACCTTACCTCCCCGGCAATGGCGCCAGAAAAGAGCTTGATGTCTACGCACTTCTATTCTTGTAGACACTTGTTGGGCCTCCAAGTGCAGAGGTTTGTAGAACAGCAGCAAGTTTCCCTTAAGTGGATCACCCAAGGTTTATCGAACTCAGGGAGGTTAGAGGTCAAAGCTATCCCTCTCAAACAACCCTGCAATTACGATACAGAAAGTCTCTTGTGTCCCCAACACACCCAATACACTTGTCAGATGTATAGGTGCACTAGTTCGGCGAAGAGATAGTGAAATACAAGTGGTATAGATGATTATAAGTAGTAAATACAATCTGGAATAAAAATCGCTGCGAGCAAACATGTAACAAAACAGCAAGTAAACGGTGTGCAATGCTTGGAAACAAGGCCTAGGGATCATACTTTCACTAGTGGACACACTCCCAACAATATAACATGATTGAACAAATAAACAACTTCTCTCCACTATGGTACTCTGAATTACTCTCCTATTGAATAACACTAATCATTGCGTAGTGGCTACAGAAGCACCCCTTAAAGTTCATCAAGTACTTGACAAACACCACTCATAGAGACATCCAAATCAGATCACAATTCAAGATAGAAATCATTGCAACTTAGACCAAGTACTAACATGGTGCACACACAGTCAACATTACACCATGAAAGGAGGAATAGATCACTCAATACTATCATAGTAATAATTAATCTCATAATCCACAAGAGATCACAATCATAGCCTAAACCAAGTACCACCATGATGCACGCACTGTCACCATTACACCATGGCAGGAGGAATAGATTACTTTAATAACATCACTAGAGTACACTATAATAATTAAGCATAGGAGTAGCATAACATCTGAATAATAACATCTACTTGTTCAACATGATACAAAGCTCACGATCACATAAAGATCACATCATGGGAGAGAGAGGTGAACCACATAGCTACCGGTAGAGCCCTCAGCCCCGGGGATGAACTACTCCCTCCTCATCATAGGAGACAGCAAGGTTGATGGAGATGGCGATGAGGTCGATGGAGACGGCGGAGACGGCGATGGAGACCGATGGAGATGGCTCCGGGGGCACTTCCCCGTCCCGGCAGGGTGCCGGAACAGAGACTTCTGTCCCCCGAAATTCGTCGATGGTGGCGGCGGAGCTGCGGAACTGTTTCTGGAAAATTGCCGACTCTCTTAGGGTTTTCCGTCCCGAGGCTTTATATAGGCGAAGGGGCGATGTCAGAGGGCTGCCAGGGCCTCCTCACACAGGGGCGGCGCGGCCAGGGCCTAGGCCGCGCCAGCCCTGTGTGAGGGAGGCCTGTGGCCCCTCTCCTTCCTCTCTTCGGATGTCTGGATGCTCCCGGGAAAAATAAGACTTCTGGCTTTTGTTTCGTCCAATTCCGAGAATATTTCCTGTGTATCACTCTGAAACACAAAAACAACAGAAAACAGGGAACTGGCACTGTGGCAACTCGTTAATAGGTTAGTTCCGGAAAATGCATAAAAGTGCCACGAAGTGTAACGAAACACAAGGCAAATGGTGTAAAAAACAAGCATGGAGCATCAAAAATTATAGATATGTTGGAGACGTATCAGCCGTCTCCCCGATATTATGTCGTCAGGGGGTATATGTACGCGAGAGGGGAGGTCGAGAGGGGTGCTGGGGCCCCCTCACGCAGGGGTGGCGCGGCCAGGGCTGGGCCGCGCCACCACTGTGTGATGGCCCCTCGAGCCCCTTCTCCCTCCTGTCTTCTGGCTCCGTGGGTCTTCTGGTGAAATAGGATTTTTCATGATTTTTCCCGAATTTTTACTGGAAGTTGAATTTCTGCACAAAAACGAGACACCGGAGCAATTCTGCTGAAAACAGCGTCAGTCCGTGTTAGTTGTATTCAAAACACACAAATTAGAGGAGAAACAATAGCAAAAGTGTTCGGGAAAGTAGATACGTTTTGGACGTATCAGGGGCCAAGTACACTTCTGCACAATTCTACAAACACATTCATGCACATATCAAAGTTCCTAGAGTTTACCATTGGCTATGGAAATCTAGCTGCATAATGCGTACCAAGTTCTTTGCTTGGATGCTTCTAGTGGACCGATTAAATACTAGAGATATGCTGCAGAGGAGGCATTGGCATGTGACAGATGATACTCACTGTGAGTTATGTCCAATCAGAGCATATGAAGATCGCACTCACTTATTTTTTCAGTGCAATTTTAGCACGAGGATTTGGAACTATTTACAAATTGAGTGGATACATCATGATGATATGCAAGTGGTGGTTGCTACAGCTCAGCAGAGATTCCATAAGCCTTTCTTCATGGAGGTTGTTGTGGTTGCATGCTGGAATATTTGGCTGATAAGGAATGCAAAGATTTTCCAGAATGAAAGGCCAACTTTCACTAGGTGGAAGTGTAAATGCGTACATGACATGACTCTTCTTCAGTATAGAATTAAGCAAAAGTATAAAGTTGAGCTTCTAGATTGGATATAGTCCTTGCCTTGAGGTCTCTTCCTGGTTTTGTACATAGCATAGTTAGTTTCTTTTATTTCTCTGTTCCTTCTTTGTACATATTGAACTGCCTTTATTTTTAATAAAGTGCTGTGGGGCTGTTGCCTCACAGTTTTCCCTTGTCAAAAAAAGTTTGCCAGCCCACCAAGCTTGGTGGCCTGGGCATCTTGCACCTTGAAAAGTTTGTCGCTGCTCTAAGATTAAGATGGCTATGGCTTGAATGGACCAATGAAACAAAATATTGGACGGGTCTTGGTAACCCTTGCAACAAGGAGGACCAAAAGTTACTTACGGCCGCTACTTTTGTGACAATTGGCAGTAAAGAAAAAACAAAGTTTTGGGCTTCACCTTGGCTTGGTGTCCTTTGCCCAATGGACTAGGCTCCCAAGCTTTTCAAGTTATCCAAGCGCAAAAATTGCAACATTTGAAAGGCCCTCGACAACAACTTTTGGGTAAATCAAATAAACACCTCCTGAGACTTTAGTTTGGTTCACATGGAAGATTTTGTCAAGCTATGGAAGTTACTCAATGATGTCCACCTTGATATGATGTTCCAGACACCATTCATTGGAAATTGATGAATGATGGAAAGTATTCCGCTTCTTTGGCTTAGAAGATGCAATTGCGGATAGAATCCAATGTAGGAGATGGAAAATTTGTGGAAATTTTCCCCTTTGCAACCAAATCCAAGAATTGGGCTATGCCTTGTTCTATGAATCCTCTTCTTGACCCCGGTATGTTTATGAGGAATGAGATGATGATGACATTGAATGCACATATTATAGCAGTTCCACTACAACTGGTCTCCGACATGGTTCTTCCCTCCTGAAGTTGTATGATCAATCCAACAAGGTTTTTTCTGTTCTTTTGAAGATTCTTTGTGAGCCTAAGTTATTTAGCCGAAGCCTTGTGAGAGCATCCTAGTCACAACCCAAATAGCATGTTCGACCACAACGTCTTGGACACAGATTGGAAGGGTCGAACACTTTGTTTGACATATTTTAGAACTTGCCCCTAGTGGTATCCCAATACACCAAACTTTTCATGTTCTCCTTATCGCTTGTACACATGCGATGGCAGTACCGAGAATTGATCCTGTTCTCCGTGAAGTAGCACTAGAACCTCACCTCGGCGACAAAGAGATCCATCGCAATGGAGCCTGCCGCCTCGCCGCAGACATGTGACATTCCAAGCGGTGGGGATCCCTCCAGCTGTCTCGACCGCCGCCACGTCGATATGCCGACTCCATCCTATTACCGCTGGTCGCGCTCAACGTGGAACCCCTCTTGCTAGAATTCAGAGAAGCTCTCAGACCGGTGCATCTCCCGGTTCCCTTCATACCCACACAACGATCGACGAGGAGGGATCTTGGTACCCATTGTCATAGAACCTACCGCCAAACCCCTTCTGGTGATCAGGCTTGTACTAGGGATATTTCACCAGAGATGGTCAAGCATCCCTGCACCACCGACTCGCAACGCGAGTAGTAGGCCGAGTTCAGGCAACAAGGTCCTAGAAGAGAGAAAGGAGAGGGAGGATGAAGCTAGCAAGGGCCAACGACCGGAGCTTTGTTGGAGCCGGGGCCTCGCTGGAGGCAGCCTGACGCATTGTGATGGTGCGGCTTGGCCCAATCGATAGGGGATACGGTGGTAGGCAGGGAGAGAAGGGAGGAGAGTGAGTGAAGTAGTTACTCCCTCTGATCACTATTACGTATTGCTAATATGGAAGTATCTAGACATTAGAATGTGTCTGGATACATCTATATTAGGGACAAGTAATAGTGGTCAAATGGAGTAGGCTATTTGACAGATAAGTAGGCCTATTTTATGAAATCAGTGTGAAAGGCTTTCCCAATAGCCCCAATAACACCGAAAAATAGATTGGGAGCGCCAAAACAATTTTTTAGCTATTGGGGCCATGACTGAGTGACCTTTTGTGTTTCGCCCCCAATAGCTCTATTGAGGGGCTACTAGGGACGACAATGGGATGTTGTGATCAACATTACTTGGGCGTAGCCCACCTTTATTCTAGTGCTATGTCATAGGACATAGGGTGACTTAAGTTATTGATTATTTCCTTTGCCCCAAAATAAGTGACTCGATTTTATCTAGATAAGGATGTACCTAAATGGATTTTAATGTTGAGTCACTTATTTTTATGACGGAGGCCGGAGGGAGTAGTATATTCTCATCAACCCAGCCTGGGTTTCGCTTTCGCTTATCTTTGTCCTGGTGCGTGCTATACTGCTATGTTACCATCTGATTGTGAACTCTCAATTCGTCTGAGCTGTATAATAAATTCTCATGGAGTATCTTAACGGGATCTACTGTAATGTGCAGATTTTAATCATCTGTGGCATATTTACTTCATGGTATGGGATGTTTACCTGAAGCATTAGTGATTAGAACAACCTTGCTGGTACTTTTTGACAGATGAAATATAATTGGTTTCATTCCTCATATAAAGCTAGAATGCTAAACCTGAGCGGTGGTACCCTGAGCTGCTGTAGTTTTGTTCATAATACAGTCGCACATGTCCTGAAAGAAAATACATTTTAGAGTGTATGATCACTTGATCAGAGGTAACGTGAACTTGTTTTATTGTGCATTGTGGTGACATTGCCCTGGAATCAATGGATTGCTGATTGGAGCAACGACAACTCCCGTACGATACCTAGGCATCCATGCTTAAGGCCTTTCACAATGCATTGTATCTTAGCGCTATATCCTAGGCAATGGTTTATTTTAAGAGACAACTATCACAATGCATTGTCTCTTAAGTGTTGTATCTACATTAATTAATTTTGGATACATGCATGTATGTGATTGGGCTAGCCATGCATTTTTACCTATGATACCGTGTAAGAGTTGTAGCTTAGTTAAGATACAACACCTCTCTCTTTCATCATTAATTAGGGTGCCACCCAGGGGCGGCGCCAGGTGTATTCCTGGGTATGCAAGTGAATACCCATGATTTTTGCAAAACAATGTTCATTATAGCAAAACAGTGAAAATTTTGGTAAAAACAGTGATGATTTTAACAAAATGAATACCTATGAATACCCTCTAATGAATTCCTAGAGCCGCCACTGGTGCCACCTCACCATTTTAACTATGATACCGTGCTAAGAGACCCCCATTGTGAAAGGCCTAACGCAAGCACAATTCTCACTTCTTGGGAGGCCGAAATTAATTCGAATATTAAACTGTATGCATGCTATGCATGGCAAATTAAGTACTTGTTCTTTCAGGTTGAAGGCTCCAATAAGGTCGTACCAACACATAATACATACTATTTCTATTGATGGATTAGGCTGGAACCAGAGGATATCGAGTGCTACGCCGTCGTACCGACCAGGCATATGCACGAACGCCCTCCTTTATCGCAACAGCATCACTTGCGTCCATTTCACCCACACTCACCGAAACCAATTATTTCAGGTCGTCGTTCTGTGCTCTATAAATAGCATGCTCAGCTGAAGTTCTTAACACGCAACAAAAACAGTTGGGTCAGTCACGAGCTGCTCACTTGATCGACAGTGGTCTTCGGCTAGCTGTGCTTAATTAAGCTTCTACTAGTGGGAGCTGCGGCGATCCATACTGTCAATGGAAGGCCTCGCCGCATCATCCAGGATCGTGCTCCTCGTTTTTCTGCTCAGCATGGCAGGCGCCGCCGCCCACGGCCGCAGGAGGGTCGTCTCGAGTAGCTCCGACGAGCCGTGCACGAAGATGACGCTCTACCTCCACGACATCCTCTACAACGGCGTCAACAACACCGCGAACGCGACGGCGGCAGCAGCGACCAATCCGACGGCGCTCAGCACGTCGCACTTCAGCAACGGCACCTACTTCGGCATGCTGGTGGTGTTCGACGACATGGTGACCGAGGGGAAAGCGCTGCCCGTCGGCGACGAGGAGCCGGCGGCACGCGCGCAAGGGTTCTACTTCTACGACAAGAAGGAGACGTACGCGGCGTGGTTCTCCTTCTCGCTCGTGTTCAACTCCGCGGCGTACAAGGGCTCGCTCAGCGTCATGGGCGCCGACCCCATGGACGAGAAGACTCGCGACCTCACCGTCGTCGGCGGCACCGGCGACTTCTTCATGGCACGCGGCATCGTAACGATCCGCACTGATGTTGTCGAGGGCTTCTACTACTTCCGTCTGCAGATGGACATCAAGCTCTACGAGTGCTATGTCTGATATGATCAGTTATTAAAATGGTGGTACGTTGTGTGCTAACAAGAAGTGAGGGTAATGTTGCTGCTTCCGTTCATTTCGATGCCCGTTGATGTTATGAGATGCATGCATGGGCATGTGGATTGTGTTGCATTGACGTCTGTTTAAGCCAATAAGAGTTTACAGTGGTCATTATCTTTTATACTAGATGCTTTTGAATTTTTCGTTATAGTAAGTGGCTACCAGCATATGTTTAATGCAACAAATGGATACTCCCTAAGTCCATTTATGCTTTTATAAAACCAAACCCAGGAAAAATCCATTTTTTAGAAGACAATTCGGAAAATCCTTAAGTATTAGAATTTGAACCCCCAACACCACCCCACTCCATTGCTTACCGAGCACGTCTTAGATATGCCAATTATGTTAATGGTGGAGTCCTACTCATCGTAACTGGTATAAGTGGTAGGCATATTAGTTATTACTGCAAGTTAATTTGGTGATAGAACCTTGGCCGACCGTTCAACACGAAAGGTGCAAAATATAAAGTTGTTACATCATCATACAGAACTTGAACTGCTCCTTGTTTCAAAGATGATATTACCATGCCAACAACGAGGACGACAAGTTATCTAAGATTCCCTTTTGTCTCTCATACCATGTTGACTTCCATACAACTTCAACAATACTTTCGGCATCAGGTGAGAGGAGAGCGGTTGGAAGAAAATCTATCTATCACAAGGAAAAGTTGTTCCTTATGTTGTCGGTTCATGTTTCCTTTGCCAAATCGTTTATGAGTATGAGTATTTGAAGACATAAAAAAATCTCAATTATATACAAAGTCTAGGGGGTCATAGAATATTCCTTCGAATGATGATTAGGCGCACTAGAAAAGGTGAAATGAGTGTAGCTTGGTTGGATAGATTCCATGTGGTGGAACATGCTCGTACAGGCTAAAGTTCTAGACTCGGTATGGGTGCTTGCATTTTTTGATTTATTTCAGAATTTTTGGGAGTTGATCATTCAGTAGGGAAGACGTAATTATTGAGTATGGGGTGCATGTGGTGACAAGGATTTTTTCTTTGTTCCGGTAATCGGAAATTTTGTTCTCCTATCAGAAACGTTGCTACTGGTCAAAAGATTCAGATGAAAATGAAAAAAATATCAAGTTCAAAATTAATGCATGACTTGCTTATGCTCAAACCATTTCTTCTTTGTAAGTGACGAGGGTATGACCCCTCGGTCCTCGATATTTGCCTACCTGGTTCCTGCCAAGGAAGAAGCCCGCTCGAAGGATACACGAAGCCCGCAAGGCCCAGCACTTCGACTTGGAGTAGAAGGCAAGAAATACTTGTAAACCCTAACTGACTACATCTATAAAGCCACCAAGGGCGCCCCCCTAGACGACCGGATTCGCATAGCCTACAACACAATCTCGCATAGGCTAGCCACGCCATCTCCTTCCACCTCCGCCAGATTGCATCTGCGCGCCATTGTAACAGCTCCACATATACCAGCAATACAAGATCAGACAAGCAGAATGTAGGTCTTTACCCTCCGGGGGGCCGAACCTGGGTAAATTCGTGTGCACCCCCTGTTTCTGTCTGAAGCCGTCGAATCCGCCAAGCGTCCCAATACGCTCCCTAGATCGAAAGTCCTTAAACATGGGCATTGCCGAGTTAGAACCTCGTCAGTAAGCTTGAGGAGTAACATATTTCTTTGTTGCCTTTAGACATGCCAAAAAGTTTGTGTCACTTAAATTTTGGGTAAAGACTTTGGGCCAACATACTTTCCTCTTAGAATCTCTTGGCATACTCCATCCTCCGTGACAAGCTTAAACAACCATTTACCTAGGGGATATGTATTTGCCAGGATTGCTAAGACTCTTTAATCTGAGTTGTTCGCCAAAGCTCTAAGGTCCGAGTTTTGCTTGAGCTTATGCATTTGGTACTCCTAGTTGTCAGTTACTCTTGGTGCACCTGTATTATTAGATCTAATTATTAGTTGCTAAACATGTTAAATAAATGTACAACACTATAATTGCATTTATCTATTATGTCACGATTTTTTTGGGACCAACACATGTAGCTTGGGAAACAAAAAGGAAAATCCAAAGTTAATAACGTTAATGGGCAAAATTCACAGCCCAATTTTAACCAGCTACTATTTGTACTTTTATTTGCCTTTTTATGTTACTCCCTCCGATCAGAAATAAGTGTCGGTGACTTAGTAAAAATTTCATACTATGTTAGTACAAAATCACCGAAAGTTATTTCCGATCGGAGGGAGTATTAAGTTGTGTTTGGAATTTGAATATTTTATTATATTCTATCTATGGTATCAATTTTTATGGAATTTTGTGTGTCTTTTGCGATATAATTTTAAAATTTTGGAGTACCAAGAGTATCTTGGCTTTTGAAGCGCAATATGCATTCCCTTCCGCTGAAGTATTTCGGTCAGCACCAGTTGACTCGATGCAATTGTTTGTTGAGGAAACACAAGAGTAGTTGCCGCCACCTCTCTCCCCCCACCCCCTCCACGGGGACACAAGAAGGAAGTTTTAGGTGGGACCATTTGTGTGTTGTAGTTAGAATAATAAGGGTTGTTTAGGGAAAATGATCATGGATATAAGAATGAAAATTTACCCATATGGATAGGGTATGGGCACATTTTTATACGCGTGGGTAGTATCTATACCCTACTTTTCAAGTTATGGATAAGACATGGGTACAATCATGTGACGACAATCCACATGTATATGCAAACCTGCCCATCTTGATCTGACATGTGCACCCTCAAGTTCTCGATCCAGTGGCCCTCCCCACGCTGCCACAATGCATGGAGTAGGAAACATTACCACATACCTCCATTTCTCCCGAGAATGGACGTTTGGAGCTCAAAATTTAAGCCTCTAAAAATTCGAATTCAGGAACATCAATTTTTTTGAAAAAAAATAGCATGACGCGCAATGTTGTATTCTATCAGCGTGTAATTTTTTAGAACAAAATATGGTGTATTTTTGGCTCAGAAAAAAATGACAAATTGAGATTTTGTCATCGGTGAACAATGATTGGCAGTGTACAGAAAGCGTAATTTTGTCTTCTTGTGCAATTTTGTTATTTTTACCGAGCTGAAAATTTACACAATAATAGAATACAACATTGCGTATGTGTACATATTTTTCGGAATTTTTTGAAGTGCCAAAATTCGAATTTTTCAAACCTTAGAAAAAGGAATAAACAGTGCCCAAGCTCTATTTGGAGTTTTCGAATTTCCCCCCTCTTTATATACTTCTTCTTTTATTTCATCAGCCCCATGGGTAGGCAACAAGTAGAAGAACGATAGGCAAGACGGCATGCCAGTAGAGAGTAAGAGAACATAATTGTGGTGGCTCACAACAGCTTATGAACTATTGTATACCGTTGATCACCTAAGTAAAGATGCCCACGAGATATGGATGCGGGTAAAGTTTTAAGCCTATGGGTATACCCTATTCATGGTCTACTCATTGCCATTTTTAACGGTCGAGCAAACTCTGGACGAGACACAAGCGCACACAGCTGGTGTTGGAACTTCGTGACTTGCGTGGCTTGCGTTGCGCAGGGGATGTTGGACGGCGGATCTCCGACGGCGAAGGGGGCTACCTTCGTACATCATGTGCCCGTTGTGTGGCTCTCATGAGGAGACCATCGATCACATATCGCTGCAGTGCCCTTTTGCGACGGCGATCTGGACCGGGGCCGTCACGCGTCTAGGCTTGCCTAACATTGTGCCCTCCGATCGCGCAGAGCTCGGGGAATGGTGGCCGCTTGCTGTCAACCGCTTCGCGGCCTCGGAGAGGAGGACCGCCAACTCGTTTATCTCACTCGTTGTGTGGACGCTGTGGCTTGAGAGGAATGCACGTGTATTCAACCGCAAGTGCACCTCAGTGCAGGTCTCTCTACGTTTGGTCCTAGATGAGTGGAAAGCTTGGGTGGCTTGTAGGCGTGGGTCTAGGAGAGAATTAGAGTAGCTTGGTTTGGCGCGACCGCGTGTTGTGCCGCGTTCGGTGGTGTGTTTTCTTTCTCCTTTGCCTCGGCATTGTACTTGGCCTCCGGCCGCTTCTCCTTCTACTTAATACGATGACGCGCAGATCTCCTGCGAGTTCTCAAAAAAAAAACTTCATGACTCAGAGGAGGCAACCATACACTCAGCTACAGTTGTCTTCCATGCGGTGCCACTCCTACTCCTAGAGATCGGGTTTTGCACCAGTCTGGAACCACACAGCTGCTCCCCTCGCCCAAATCTGTCTTTGCATTAGTCTAATCTATCCAGGATTCGATCAAGACTGGCACCGCAGCACCAGGCAGCTTTGTTTAGATCATCTCCGCGATTCTGAAATCCAGTCCTATATGTAGACCTTTGTCCAAAGTTTCTATTCTGTCACTTGGCTTTTCGTCTGTTTTTGAACTCCAAGTGGAATATGTCCTACGAATTGTATCATTCATGCCTTATCCTGGCTTGGAAACAAGCAGGGGCAGCTGCAGCTGCTGCACCCATACACTTACTTTAAATGGATAGGTAGATTTGCTCGGGAAGCCACATTATTCCTATTCTACTTGCTAGTACCATACTACTACTTGCAGATGGACATATACAAAGTATCAATTATGTCAAATCTACTGAGAGATCGCGCCTTGGAAACAAGCTTACCCCTCAACTAGTTCCTAATTGTAATTGTAGAGTACCCAACCATTCCATGTTTAATGGACACCATAAAAGATGATCGACACATAGATCGCGCCCCGGCCACCAGCTTATCCATCGACTAGTTGCTACTTCCTCGATTCCAAAATAAATTGACTTAATTTTATTTATAATCACATTTATCTAACACTAAAGCACGTCTAAATACATGCATGCAAATCAAAACAGAGTTGAGTCCATTGGTTTGAAAAGGAGAGAGAAATTGTAAATGTAGGAATTAACTACCCAACCATTCCAAGTTCAATGAACACCATGGGAAGTGTGTTCGAGTGGACGATACATATACTAATTGCAAGCTAGATTTGGACATAATTTTTTTAAACAACCAAGAGCACTGCCTATTCATTAAGAAAGAGGTTGCTAGGCTGCTAGCCCTTGTTCTTGTGATATGTTATCCTTTTTCTTGCATGGAGTTTGGAACAGGCGACTACCAAAACGTGGGAAGTGAGTTCAGGACAGAGAAACGAAACAAACAGGGAGGAGTTTTTAGAACCGATGTTTATTGTGAACCAAACTCACCAGCCAATAGAAATCAAGCAGTGAAGAAAAGTCAATGTACTTTTAGAAAATGTATTTTTAAAATCAAAAAATTCTTAAAAAAAATTGCACATACGTAATGGGAATGCATGTGGATATGCGGAATTTAAAACTAAAATACATTTATTTGTGACATGTACAAAAAAGACAAAAATACGTTCCACGTGAGTAAATTACAAAGTTAATAACTTAAAATAATAACAACTTTTATAGCATGATATAAATTTGGGTTAGCTTAAACTCTCCCCACCCTACCACCTAAGACAAATGATGTATAAATCAATCTTTTATTGGATATTGTAGCTCGGCTTTGTCTCCCATCGTTATTACCATGTTGTACGGGAGATAAAGCCTCGAAGTGTAACTTAATCCTGCTGGGTACGTAGTTCTATACGTATGAATATGCATCGGTGCGGCCCCGCCATAGTCCAACATAACTACAGCACAGATCTCCAATACATATCAAAGAAACGTGATGTTCTATTCAATGGACCTTTGAGACCAACACACTAAATGGATCAATTAATCCGAACGAAAGAACTTGGGCCGGGTACAGTTGCATCGACTAAACAATCTTCTCGTTCAATCTAGACAACGAGAGGTGATGTAAATCACAGCCCGATTAGGTTTCTTGAGGTGGTGACGCCGCCGTCCACGACGAGGTTGTGGCCGGACACATATCTAGATTCATCGTTGGAAAAGTTTTCTCTAAGCAGGGTCTCATCTACACCCCCATACTTTTTAAAATTTGTCTTTTTTATATCTCTCAAACTATATAATATATAGATTTTAAACTTTGCAGATCACTGTAATATTACAAACTAGAATGTGGGAAAAATAGTTCGGATTTTTTTTGTGAAATTTAAATTTTTCAAAATTTTAAAATTCAAAAAAAATTGTTTTAAAAATTGGTCAGCAACGGCGAAATCAGCACCGAGGGAAGAAAGGCTGGACAAGCAAATGTTATACCTCTTGTGCATGGCCAGCACGGGGGTTGGGGCGCCGCTGGCGTCCCAGCAATGGTCATGGTGCGCCGGCGACATGGCGGGCAGGTGGGTCTTCTCCGGCATGACATCCAAGGCAGGCATGGTGGTGGTGGCCGTGGCGAAGCGCGGCTGCTGCTGGTTTAGGTAGGGGACGGGCTCTACTTATAGGCTGCTTTGGGCGACTCGTTGTACGGCCACTTCCCACTTCCCAGGGCTGCCTGCACGTCACACTCAACCAGTATTTGTTGCGAGTTTTTTTGGTCGATTCGGTCGATATGTTGCGAGATGTAAACAAATTAGCCCAGCAAATAATGCCCCTTCTACTCCATGCGGAAGCAGTTCGGTGGTATAGGAAAGTATATACGGTTAGCTCTGGTGTCATGGTCTTGATTTGCCTAAGCCCAACTCATCACATATAAAGCATCTCTAGAGATACACAAAATCAGGCCATCCTTATAAAAGCTACGTAAGAAGTTACCAGAATAGATATTCAAAATCCGCCCATAAGAATTTCTTTTGTCGTATACTAAAATATCTTAGTTCCTCATATTTGCAATACGCACCTTGATATATCTTGCTCAGACGTACTCAATTGCTCGACATCATGGCGCGACATCATCTCGATTACAACCGCCTCCACGCCGCGGAGAGAGTCCCCCACCATCTGCCACGTCATTCCCAAGCCTCCCGGAGCTCGAGTCGGTTCGTACCGAGCTCTCTCCATGGGCGTTGGTTGGAGCTCGGCAGTGGCGGCTCCAGAAAATAAATTTTGGGTATTCATTGTAATTTTCTTAATGCAATATATGAACTAAAACAACTCATATGTATACATATATAAGAGACAACCATAATTTTGGTACAACAGTGACAATTTTTGAATCACAATATATAAGAGATAAGACCATAAGTTTATAACAATTATCAATACTACAATAACAATTTGCATTGTGGTAGTACCTCTTGAGTGAAGAATCGATGATATCCCCAAACAATATCAATATAATTTTGATATTGCCTTGTTGGAAAAGATTGATGATATTCTCATCCTTTACTTTTATTTTTTGAACGGACTGAAGAATTATCTCTCAACAAATATAACTAAACAATTGTTCAAGTCTTTTGTTGTTGTTGCTTTTGAAGCCTTTTCGAACAATGCAAATAAGCTACTTTCAGCAGCTCTCTTCTTCTTCATATACATTGCAAGAAATACAAGATGAAAATTCAGGAAATTAGTCAATTAGAAGCTTGCATCTGGCAGTAATGGCATATAATTTTTTAGATCTACTACATCCCTAAACAGCTAAATTTCTAATCTGCTATCGCTAATCTGCTAGACTAGCAGTCTACTACTCCCTTAACCAGATAAATTTCTAATCTGCTACCGCTTATCTGCTAGCAGATATGGCTGAAATCTAAAGAAACTAAGAGGCTATGGGCTAGATGATTACCGGTACTCAACTTTTTGCTCAAAATCATGGGTATTCATTAGAATACACATGAATACACCTAGCGCCGCCAATGGAGCTCGGTGTCGGTGTGGCCCCAATAGCCACTAAACGGCAGACAACCTGTGTTTTTAATGTCACGGTCGTTCTTCCCATTCATTTGGTCTTGTCTTACGCCGAGAGGGCCTATCGTGTTCTTGTGACTCGCTCGCCCACCGCCACAGGATGCGTCCTCGGCGTGCCTGCCCAAGCTTCAGCCTTTCCCTCTTCGACTTTTTGCGACTCCGACCGTCGGTGACCTAATCGACCCGCGGTGACCTCAGGCTCAAATGATGTTCCACAAAAACCATGGAAAGTACATTTTAGCCAGTTCATTGATTTTACTTCAACCGATGGCGTTTTCTGACATTCGACTTGAAGTTCTTTTTTGAGAACTCGTCCTCTTTGAATGATTATGATGATGTTTTTTCATGGATCATGATTTAGATGACATGTATTTGGTGATTGCCATGAAGGAGATAGAGAAAGGGAAGAAGAGAAAGCGGTCGGGTTCCCAAGTGGTAGCATTTGTCCATTCCTTGAAACAGAGGAGTGCACACACAGCTTCGCAAATATCGCAATGAGCATCGATGGCAACTATTGGGGAAATAGATCATTTCTCCACGTCTATTCATTTTATTCATGTTTGATTCGGACCATTTCTTCCTATTTTATTTGTTGAATTTTTTAGTTTAAGTTATTGCTGTAATTTGAATTACTGTTAAAATGTATTCTATATTGGCGTTAAATTAGAGGTCAAGTTGAGTTCATGTGCATATTCATGTGAGAAATAGAGGGCAACCAGTTATTTGAGTACGCGGTTGGCTCCAGAATTGCAATAAGCGTCTTTTGCGTATCTGCTAAAGATGCTATTAAGAGCCTGTTCGGAAACTCTCCGCTCCGCTCAACCAATCGACAGAGGAGTGTGCGGAGCTGGGTTTAATCAACTCCGGTAATTAGTGCTTGCGCTCCGTCCGCTCCCGGAGCGCGTCTGCGGAGCAGAGAGGCCCCCGAACACGTCCTAAGAGACGGTATAACTTTTCTTTTCACAATGATTTAGCGCTCTCCACCGTCTGATCGATCGTGTCCTCTCCCAAGTCACCGGAATGTCCATTGAACGAGTCCATGAGGGTTTTTTTTTTAATCTGAGTCCATGAGGTTAAGGATGTGTTCGGTTCCAGAATTAGAGGGAACGGAACAGGTCGGTTCCGTCCCTAGGACCTGTTCCTGTGTTCGGTTGAGGAGTCGGAACGGAACCAACTAATTCTGCCGAAGGGAATATACCGTGTAGATGCGGAATTGCCTCGTTCCATCGAATCGGTCGGACGACGTGGAACCGAGCCCTACGGTCACCGCTAATCCTTCTCACCCGTTCTAAAAAAAAAGAAAAACTTATCTCACCCGCACGCTCTCGACCGAACCCTATCCTGCTCCCGTCCTCTCTCCCATCGAGCGACCGGCGGCGGCGCCCTCCCTCCGGTGCGCCCTCTCCCTCTCAGGCGGCGCCCTCTCCCTCTCCCTCTCAGGCAGCGCGTCCCTCCCTCTCCCTCTCTGGCTCGCGGGGCGGTTGCTGGTAGCAGGCGCGCGGGCGGTGGCTGGTAGCAGGCGCGCGGGGCGTGGCTGGTTGCAGGCGGGCGGAGCCGTGGCTGGTTGCAGGCGAGGAGGTTGCGAATAGCAGGCGAGGAGGAGACGGTTAGCAGGCAAGGAGGGGCAAGCACTCCCGGCGGCTTTGAGGTATCATTCCATTCCTCAATTCTGCTCCAACCGAACAAAAATGGAACCGTTTCATTCCTCGAATTTTCCCGAACCGAACACAGGGTCAGAACCATTCCATGCCCTAGGAATGGAACCATCCCATTCCCCCCCAGTTCCAGAACCGAACACATCCTAATTGATTCACATTTAATGGGCGTTTCAGGGCTGATCGAAAATAAATGTTGGTAACTTAGTATTGTATCCCTCCGATCAGAAATAAGTATCAGTCACTTAGTACAAATTTGAAAAAAAAAATTCAATTGGAGGGAGTATTTTGATTAGTCAGGCCCCAAGTACTTCAAAAGGGGCTGATGGGTACTTTATCCATAAAACATATAGCTGGCTTAATACAAGTATACTTCCTCCGATAAAAAAAAAGTGTCAGCGACTCAATACAAACTTTGTACTAAATTAGTATAAAATCATCAACACTTATTTTTTCACTTATTTTTTATCGGAGGGAGTAGTAATTATACTACATTATTTGACACTTACTATGGATTGGAAGAAGTAATTGAAGGCCAGACAATGACCTGACCATTTGGAGGGTCTTCCATAAACACACAGATATTCAGCATGACCAAAACTTCGAAAACAAATAACAAATTCGGTAAAGTACCCAGTCAACATGAACACCAATATGCTCCATCAAGCGCCAGTTAAAATTTTACCAACCAAATTTGTCCAGTCTGAACTCGTCATTGCTGAGAAGCTGAATCAATCAGATCAAATACAGCCAACCGGTTCAAAACAACAGTGCCAAGCTGTGCTACTAACACGCGCGCCAACCTTGATAGATAGCATAGCTCCTCCATTTCTTCACTGTCAGGCTGCCAACTCTGTGCATGGAGAAAGAAAAAAAAAACCAGTAAGACTGAGAGTGAATGTGAGAGAAAAAGCAAAAATAGAATACCGATGAACAAGGCCGTGAGCTTAGCAGAAATGCAATTTGTTGATGTTTCTATAGTCGATTAAGACAATGCAGCATCAGTGTAAAGACCGAAAATAATACTCGATTGGAGTTAACTTAGAGTCTTAAAAAAGGCGACAACTATTTATTTGTCGTGTATCTCTTGGTCATCTTCCAAAACACATCAAGCCATCATTGACTACCTCCTCAAGGTTCCTCCATTGCGACTCTTGAACTATGAAAGTGGGCTCTTTCTGATGTGAACTTTGGGGCCAACTTCCCAATACAGAAGGGGCTCTATCTGTATCCTTTGTTGATGCTTGATCCAAACAACGAATTTTCATGATAAAAACAATTTTATACATTGCCATTGCATTTAATCATTTTCTTTTCACATTATGAGTATTTGAGAACCTGATCCAATTCATCTTTACAGATGGAAGTACAAATAGGCAGCAGAAGAATTATCCTTTATACCTCCGCTAGTTCTGGAGTTTGGCCATGTGTCGACTATAAATCAATTGGATGCATTGTTGCAGCATTATTTGTGCAGTGGAAGTGCCAAAGAGACTAGTTCTCGTCAGCAGTCTAATGTTATGATCCTAATGGGAAAACAAAATTGATTAAATGCAAAGACAGCAGATACCATTTTATACATTCAAAACTACAGCTTGAATCAAGATTCTCAAAACAAAGTCACAAGCAAGGTTTTTTTGTAAGTGGGAAAGTTATAACTAAAATTACGATGAAGAGTAGTAGCTTAGGAACCTCGAGGATGTAGCCAACAATGATCATACCCAGTGGTGCTTTCGACAATGAATATGAGACATAAGCCACAAAAGTAGCTGAGCCTCTTCGTGAACACAAATATTTAACTGGCTGGAAAGCAAAGAAGCAAAAAAATACTTTTTTTCTAAGGTTTAACTTCTATTTCTTCTGATTCTCCAAACTGTAAAAATCTAGAGCTGCTGCAGCATCTTCATCGACAAAGAAAATAATGACGTATTGCCTTTTTTTGCTAAGCTTTTGGCCTTGTTCATTAATAAGTCCATTGGTTACTTCATTTGGCAAATGATGCAGCCTGCATCTAGTTAGCTTAGTAACTCAATACGTAAGTCTTAATCTCTATGTTAGTATAAGGTAACTCTAGTTTTATGCCTTGTTCTCTGTGCACTTGTGCAAACAGTTTATAGATTATTACAACATTATATTCTATAATCGGTTATGTATTTTTTTTTACCTTTTTGCTCTTGTCAAACCAAAGAAACCAGGTTCTCAAATCAACAAGGATCATAAATCGTAATCATTGGGTTCACGGATTGACAATTCTATTCTTTAATCAGAGTCAGCAAATAAAGTTACTGGCTTCACAAACTAAAGATCTCCCCCAACGAACTCTAATTTTGGCGAGGAGCAAGAATCTGGTAATACGATTTTAACCATTGCAGGTCTCATAAAACATGAACTACTAACATGAAAAGAACTACAAGAGACAGAACCCCGGTGAACAAGGCCATGAACGTAGCAAAAGAAGGCAATTTGTCACTATTTTGTTAGATTGCAGTAGAATTTAGTGTCGTGTGTCTTTTGTAGCATCAGTGTAGCACAAAGATTGAAGTGAGACTAGATTAGAGTAGAATTTTGAATCTTAGATGAGGACACAACTATTTCTTTGTCGTATATCTTTTGATCCTCATCCAAAGCACGACAAGCATCATCGACTACCTCCTCAAGGTCCCTACACTGCAACTATTGAACTATGAAAGGCTCTTCTTAATTTGAATTTCCAAGGTCAACTTCACATTACATAGGGTCTCCATCGGTAACTCTTGGAGAGTCTTGATAAAACAACAAATTTTAATGAAAACAACAACTTTACCCATTGCCTTTGTATTTATCATTTTCTTTTCACATCATGAATATTCGAAATCCTGATCCAATTCATCTTTACTAATGAAGTACAAAACTACAAATTGGCCGCGAAAGAATTTTGTTTTCTACCTCCACTAGTCTTAGAATTTGTACCCCAAGTGCCGGCCATAATTCAATTGGATGCATAGTTGTAGCATTATATGTGCAGCAGAAGTGTTTTTTTTTTTGTATTTGTAGCTTACCGGCACATGAATACAATCATCTATTTGTATAATCCTAATATGAAAACAAAATCTACTAGATGCAAAGACAGCAGATACGTTTTTATCCATTCAAATATACCGCTTGAATGCAGATTCACCAAAATAGTTACCAATGAAGGTCCTTTTGCAACTGGGAAACTGAAACATAAACTATCTAGAGCTGCAATTCAGGAACCTCAAGGGTATACTCAAAGATGATCATACTCGTCATGCTTTCGACAAAGACTAAGAGAAAGAAGAAACATGTGGCTGGCTGCAGCCTCTTCAAGATATTGTAGTAAGATCTAGAGCTTCTGTGGCATATTTGTCAACAAGAAAAATAGTGATATATTTAAGGCGCTTCCCGAACTCCAATTCCAAAAAAAATTGGAACCACCTAGACTTTGGGAAACCTCTTTATCTAAGCTCATGTCTTGTTCCTCAACAGTCTATCAGTCCATTGGACATTGATTACTTCATTTGGCAAATGATGTAACCTTCCTCTTGTTAGATTAGTAATTCAATAGTTGATTGTTATTCTCTATGCTAGTATGATTACCCATGTTGCATGACTTGATTATTTGTGTGCTTGCGCAACATCTTGCAAACAGTTCAATGAATTATTAGGACATTATATTCTGCAATCAATTATGTACATTCTCACCTTTTTCCTTATGTCAAACCATAATAGCCAGGTTCACGAATGAACAACAAAGATAATAACTGGGTTCACAAATCAAAAACTCTGTTTGTGAATCCGAGTCAGCAAATCACTACTGGGTTCACAAACCCAAAAAAAAGTATACCCCCAAAGAACTCTAATTTTAGTATGTGGCGAATAAAAAGGGAGTAAAGTCTGCATCTGGTGTCTATGATTTTAACAGTTGCAAGTTCTACAAAAACTTGAACCAACAACATGACGAGAATTATCAAAATGCAAGTCAGATATAAGCAACTGCATCTCCTCAGAGAAATCCCACACTCAATATGGCATCAGGTCCGGACAGAGAATACGTCAAGTCTAGATCAAAATTTATACATTAGCAGTAAACTTCATATAAATCAAGCATGTTAACTACTGGAATAGGCATTCAACATCCAAATCTATCTTGACGGTGATAACATATGTTGCTCTACTATTTGTTAACTAGTGACATTAAACAGGATTACCTACACCAAACTGTTAACATTCTAAAAGTGGGTCAAGGGGGTGACGAACCTTCAAATGTTATTCCAACAAAGAAACCCTATTGTCGAGCCAAGGTATCTGCAGAGCCTCTTGTTCCCTTTTGTATTTTCAGGTAGAAACTCCACCCAATGCCTTCCCAGGGAAGTAAGATGCGTAAGTCACAGTGAGGCCTGGAATACTTTCCTCATAAGGATGCACATACTTGTCCAGAAACTTTTTGTCGGTCAGCGCAACCGCAGTATAGAAGTCAAGCTCAGGATGGAGCAATCCCTTTGCATTGAGAATATTTAACAAGGAATGCCGGGGCAACAACCGTCGCTCAAGGCTATACATGACCAGCACAGGCCTTTGAGCAATGTAAGGTATCTCCAGCCCGGCAACCCTTGTCAAGAAATCCACATTTCTGCGCAGCCTTTCCTCAGACATGGTTAGTATAACTGGCATCTTCCTCGCAGCAGTCAACACATCATCCTGTGACCAACCAAGCATCTCCAGGGTCCCAAATTTCTTGTCAAGTCTCTCTTGGCTCTGAGCCCCGAACGCCATGAGCGCGTAGCGGTACATTAGCGAATTCCTTGGCACCCCAAGCTTATCGATGTAGGACACCACATTCTGGACTTGCTCGGGGGGCCTAGTGAGCACCCGGCTAACGTATGTACCGGAAAACTGTCGAACATCTATCCCGCACTGCTGGAGGAGGGCCAGGTTGGGCTTGGCCACCTTCTCGAGGTTGGATCCGAGGAGCCCGCCGTTCACCTTGATGGCCAGGACGAGCTTGTCGAAGGAGCCGAAGACCGGGAGCCAGAAGCCGAGGTTGCGGCTGAACGAGCTGTGCCGGAAGGAGGAGCGGGTGAGCGGGATGAGGCGCGCAATCTGGGACTTCTTGAGGCCGAGGTCGGTGAGCTCGACGAGGCGCTTCGCCAGGTTATTCTCCACATCGGCGCAGAGGATCTGCGGGTCGCCGGCGACGATGGCGGCGGCGCCGGGGCGGGAGATGCGGAGGGCGGAGAGGAAGGCGAGCACGGCGTCGATCTTGGAGGGGGACTTGAGGTGGGAGAGCTTCGTGGACGCCTTGCGTGCCTTGGGTCGGGTGAGGCCGCAGGCGGTGACGAGGTAGTCCTCGACGGCGAAAGTTTCTGGTGAGGTGGGCGCGGTCGTGGCGAGCAGGCGGTGGTGAGAGAAGATGGGGTAGATGGAGCGAGTGTGGAGATGGGATGTGGAAAGGAAGGGGCGGATGAGCTTCCGGAGATAGAGCATGGCGTCGCGACGGCGGGGGCGGGGGCGGCGGCGGCGGCGGCGGCGGCGGATTGACCTCTGGCCGTTCCGGGAGAGAAGTGTTGTAGAGCCTCTGTAGGGTTTACTCTCGAAAAAAATCAAAATTGCGTCTTAAAGCTTTAGTAGGAGTAGCTTTTTTCAGGATGTGACTACTGACTAGTTATCAGTCTACTAAAAACTAACTTAATTCTTAGTAAGATGACTTCATCGAATTGTATTTGCAACTCATTATCAGCATAAATCAGTAAATTATAAAGGAAATTTAATGGTCTGGAGCAACCTCACTTGTAAATTAAAAAAATCTCAGTTGCACTCTATCTTCCTATTGAAAAATCTCGGTTGCAACCTAACTTACAACATGAATCACGATGCAAATATGATCTTGTAAGATTTAGCTAAGAACTAAGTTATTTTCCAATCTACTGAGAACTAGCAAAACCTTTTTTATATAAAACACTCGTATCCTATTAAAAACACGGCATAATCGCTGGTGGTTTACATCATGAGGGAGTGGTAGGATAGAGGTCGGGTTCTTGTAGATAGTTGTAGGATAGGGTTCAGCCTCGTTTCGTGGTGTGGCTTCGTGCCAATAATGCGGAGCAGAGATCCATTTCCCGTCGGCCAGATCCGGAACTCGGTAGGGTTCCCCGTATTCGATTTTCTTCTCCAGAGGTTGGAGGCGATTTTGAAGCGGCGAGCCACCGCTTCCTCCAATAAGGCCGCGGTCTGCTTCCTCTTCTTCTGTGTGGTTGCGATGTTGTCTTCCCTCCTTCCGGCTGGCCATGGCGGTGAGGGGAGAAGGGACAATGCCCAAAATCACATTTTAGCATATTTACATGGATTTTGTATGCTGATTTCACATAAATAATCCTTTGTTATCAAAATGCCATTCTATAAAATCTTCTGGTATATTGCAGATCATTTGTACATCATTTGGGTGGAAATGTTGAGCAATAAGGTCTAGGTTCCAACTACAGAATGATCTTTGTAAATTAGTTTCGATACCATTTCCAAATCACAATCTCCTTTATGAGTTAATGGTTGACTGTGTTACACTTCTAGGAAACCATGGGTCTTCCTATATATTAACATTCGGATCCATCAACGATTCGCCAAATGATCCCTTCCTTCAAATTTATATCCTTCAATATACTTCTCCAAACATAAGTCATAGGCTTTGCTTTCCATAGATTACCATCCGGGAAGTACTTTGCACTAAGTACTTGAGCACATAGGGATTCAGAAGCATCAATCTCCAACACTGCCTTGCAAGCATTGCAAGGTTGAAGGAGTGAAGATCTCTGAACCCAGCCTCCCTACTTCCTTCGGCAACTTCATTCTTTCCCATCCAATCAAATGCATTTTCTTTTCATCATCATTTTGTGACCACTAGTAGCGGCAGACCATTTGACTAATAGCATCGCATAGTGATTTGGATATATCAAAACACTCCATAGCATAAGTAGGAATCGCTTATGCAACAGCCTTGATTAAGATCTCCTTGGCTGCCATTCACATCAACTTTTCTTTCCATCCATGTAACCTTTTCTAGATCTTTTTTTAATACACGTGAAACATTGAGTTCTTGATGGGCCTATGTATGTTGGCAGTCCAAGGTCTTATCGTTGGTGGCTAAGTTTCGGCGCAGATCTAGATGGCCTCTACAATGTAGGTTGGGTCGATTATCAACTTGGCAAAATCGGAGTTGTTTGCTCTGAGTTCATGGGTTGGAGATGTTGACTCCAAGAAGAGAAGTGATGACAACGACGCCCCCATGGTATCTTGACGAGGCCCTCAGCAAGAATGGGAGGCTGTGGATTGAAACTTTCCTCCCGCCAATCACTTTTATGCTATCACGGGCGTTAGAAATTTGGCTAAAAAACTAAGTATATGGGTTCTCAGGGTTGGTATCGGCGGAGCTAGAAATTTTATGAAGTATTTTAGGATTAATTATGGACGGTTTTTTCGCCCCCAGTTATTATTTTGCAGTTTTCGGCCTTTTCGAGATCTGGTAGAGTTCTCTTACTCGCTCAGATCAGAAAATAAGTGAGGGAGTAGTAAGGTTGTCGCAGCACCAGTCCACCACGGGATTAAACCAAGGTTCGACATTGTGTGTCTTATTAAGACTGGAATTTCAAACAGCTCGGCTGATTTCTGGAACCAGACTAAAAAACCGCTCGCTAACTATTCCGTTCTAGGAGCGTAAAACAATAGCAGTGTCGCTGCGAACAGTCCAATCATCGGATAACAGGTAATCAGTGCGCAACTAGTGCCACAAGCACAAGCAGTCAAGCACTGAATGTCTCAAAAAAGCGTAGTTATAAAAACCAAACCGATTGGTTGGTTCAACCAGAAAATACCTGACGGTTTCTCTGATTTTTTAAGAGTCACTGGTCTAATTAGTAAAAAACTAGAAAATCTACATAAAAATTATGTGTTTTCGCAAGAATATGATCCTAAAACCTAGAATCTTGCTTCAAATTCATAAAGCCTAATACCACATCTACTACACTTAGTTTGTGATGTACTATAAAAGTAAACACAAAATATATGAATCGATGCTAATATTTTTCCAAAATTAACTTAATTATTTATTAAATTTAATGGTTTTTTGTCGCTATTGAACCATTTGAGCCAACGGTTGAACCAGTGAACCAGTCACCTCACCAGTTCACTCGTCGGTCCGGTTTTTTAAACTACGCAAAAAAGATCTAAGCTTACCAATTCAAAAAAAAAGAGTTGCAATTCAAATATGGCAACAAACTTTTGGGGTGCTTGAACATATTACAATCCAAAACATTAGTAACATACCAAACGAACTTTCTGACTCTGGCACCGAATTATATCACCAGAGAGGACTATCAGAAACCCACGGGTAAATTCCGTCATCAACAAATGAAGCCAGGTTATCCATAATAGCATACAGCCAACGCCCTGTTAGGGGATAAATATAACATAGGAACTCCATTTCTGTGCAAAAAAGAAAACGTCAATCTTGGGCATGCTATTGAAGACCAGATGGAGGCAGTTAAAACAGATACAACCAGAGAGAACAAGGTTTCTAGATATTTTACCAACATGGTAAAACGACGGTAACCACCACTTATTGTTCTGCAAAAACCATTGCATGTGACACAAATGATAGCGTGACAGAAAGGCTTAATGATGCAAGCACGAGGCGATCAACAACTTACCAGACTTGGGTTTTGAACGAAGCTCAAATTGCAGAAATACAAAATAGTCATAAGTTTGAGCATAACTGGTGCATTGTTCAACAAACCAAAGATATAAAGCAATCTCAAGACTTCTCTTCAATTGGCAAGGGCATCCAAACACTTCACACTAAGTGCCATACAAGCACAATCCCTAGAAGGATAACAGTTTTACATGCACAACTATAGTTAAGATCACAACTTGTTTTTCCAAATATATTTAACAAGCAACATCACACTCATGAGAACGATGACTCATATATATCCTTGTCAACCATTTATATTCCATTTATTCAAGGTGACTTTCTAGAAAATATTAAAAATCTTCACTGACTTCTACTCAATATCTAATAAATTCATAACAGTGTCTGTAATAGAAAATATAATAGTGCTTCCGGCTCAAATTAATTGGCGCTATCTGGGTGTATATATACAATCTGGGTGTATATACACTATCTGGGTGTATATACACTGAATATAGACATTCAATAAACTAAACCAATTAACCAGAATCATCTTCAACAACAACTGCAAAACTGAACAAAGAACTTCTGCGACAAATGTTCTGAATATCTTAACAATGGCTTATTGGCTTTCAGTGTCCATTTTTCTCAATATGCATTGGCAGCAGGACAGAATTTTTTTTCGCGAAAACGCAAAAGACTTTTGTGTTTCATTTTATTGAAAATGTCATCAAACGCAACAGTAAACAAATCATATAAAATAATACTATTCCCAAAGAAATTTCCAGTTCCCTTTTTCAAAATCGTAACTATATCCAGTAGAAAATTAGTATCTTATTTGCAAGGTTCTATTTTATGCCGTAGGCTCGCAAATATCTCAGCTTGGGTTGTGCAGAGCACATAATTTAAACAGTTGCAGTTTCTACAAAAATCAAACAGTCAAAATTTCAACGGTTATGAAGTAATTCCAAATCTATATATAGGAATTCAGCTTAGAACTTAGGACCCAATGATGTCAACATCAATATTCAGTCAAAACCTGAGAGAAAAGTACTGCATATTACTTCAAGTATGTTCAATCAACAATCCATATCTACCTACACGTATTCAAATTTTCTTCTATCCACCAATCTGTGAAGCTACAGACAAACACTTATAGCAAATTGTTGAACATTAGAACAATGGACCAAGGTGGTGACCAAGCATGCTCCAAACAGCATTTTACAGGGGTTGGATATCCGCTCCTTTCACTCGTGATCAAGTATGATACCACTGTAATCATTAACCTACCGGATATTTCTACAGGTTTGCCAAGCGGGGCAAAAATGAAGCGTGGAAATAAACCTCATACCGCACCTGAAGATTGACCTAGACCTAGTGTAGTTGACAAAAACAAATATCGAAATCATCTGTAAGTTGACAAAAACAAACATAGAAATCATCTGTCAACTTCAAAAGTAACAGAAAAAATGGAACGTCGCAAAATAACTGTTGTAATGCAGGAGATTGCGAGCTTAGTCCGGGCTGAGACATAGGTATACTGATCCTTGATGTATGTACAGTACTAACATGGTTTTGCAACTTGGCACTAAATGATCATCATAGTATTCAATTAGGGCAAACAAGGTTGCATACAGTGCTAATGAACAAACAAAACATGTGGTACAGATAACACCAGGCCAAACACACATAAAAAATCAAGCTTGCAGGGGTAACTTTGGCACAACTGCTGTTACCTCTGCAAAAGTATAAAAATGAACTAGGCATTTAAGAATCTGTGTCACCAATCTACAGATTTTAGATCATCTTATTGTGTTGACCTAGGATGTGTTCGGTTCCAAAACGAGGGGGAATGGAATGGAATGGTTCTGTTCCGAGGTCACGGGACGGTTCCGACCCCGTGTTCGGTTTGGAAAAGAACGAGGAACGGAACGGTTCCATATTGTGTTCGGTTGGAGGAATTGGGAGCGGAACGGAACCGCCATAATCATGCTTAAAATGTTAATAACTTGAGCCTAAGTTTAATCATTCGCATCAAAATTGTTATTAACGGGCTATTTTGGCACAAAATATTTGCACATATGCCAAAATCAAATGGCAGCAGCCGACTAAAAAAAATTAACGGGTTATTAACGGGCTATTAGCGAGCCGCCCAGCTAATCCTATTCTTGCATGCACGCATTAGCGAGCCGTTCCGCCTCGTCCGACCGATTTGGCCGGATGGGTCCGTTCCGCATCTAGGAGGAATATTCCATTTCGGGGGACTAGTTGGTTCCGTTCCTTCTCTCCAACCGAACACAGGAACGGGTCCTAGGGACGGAACCGACCCGTTCCGTTCCTCCTAATTCCGGAACTGAACACACCCCTAGGCATTTAAGAATCTATGTCACCAATCTACAGATTTTAGATCAACTTATTCAAATTTCCGTATCATCCAATGCAATGATCTATAAGTAGTGGCCGTATACTGGGCTGAATCTGTAGGTCCTCCATAGTTATGTATTAACCCAAAAAAAATTGCTAGTTTCATACAACTTACTTTCATAACAATGGAAATGAACAATGTACTCGACTGAATCAGCCAAAACATTACTTCAAGCAAGAAAACAAAATATATATACATAAGCATCTGGCTGGAAGAGCCTAAGAAACAAATTTGTAGATCCACTTATGCATATTTTATTCAACAATCCATACCTAGCTATCGATGGAAGTCTATGTATAGATTGATACTCCCTCCGATCGGAAATAAGTGTTGGTGATTTTGTACTAAGTCACCAACACTTATTTCCGATCGGGGGGAACATCTCGTAGCAAAACTGAAAAAATAATTCAGGAGTGAACCGTGGATATGCCAAACCTTGAAACACATTCTTCTCACTGGTACTTTTCACAACAAATGTCAGCACTTTCTCTTCCCCATTGTTGTTTCACATAAAAAGCTTTCCAGCACAGCTAGAAGCATAAGTATCAGCAAGGCCTGGAATACTATCCACGGAATCATATAGATGGGAGAAGATAAGCATTGCAAATTCAAATAATGAGTAATGCATATTAATGAAGCTGGTAATACACATCAGACGCCATGTTTCTAATGCAGGATTCCATAGGAATTTGACAGGAATAAGTTGATTTCCTAAAGCCATGTTCAGAAACAATGTGTATTACATGACATGTGATGAAGAACTGATTCGTAACTATGCCATGCTTTCTTCTCTACTTGCTGACGACCAAAACATACATGTCCGAATTCAAAAAATGTTAGCAACTACCAAAACTGTAAGTGACATATGTTAAACATCCAACATCCTCAGTTAGACTGTAGACGATTACTAATATAGAAACTTGACTTCCCAGCTTACTTTGCAGGCTCCAGAGCTAAAACTTCATTGTGCGATAAGCAGCAATTAAAGACTTTTATTAGAGCATGTCCTTGGTTCCTGATGAAATCTGAATCTAGTGGGCACCTCGCCTTTGAGAGTGGCAGCATAGTCTTCAGCAAGTCGAGGCGCCGCTTTCTTGTGAGGACGAATGTACTTCTCCACGAACACCTTCTCGCTCACCTGGGCGGCGGTGTAGTAGCTCCGGCTGCGCTGCAGCAATCCGTTCTCCTTGAGAAACTTCACGACATAGTACCGGGGCCTGAGCCGGGCCTCTAGGCTGTAAGTGAGCATCGCCGGCCTGTGAGCAATGTACTCCGGCTCTAACCCGACCTCGGACATGAGGAACTCCGCCATGCGCAGCAGCCTGTCCTGTGAGTTCCTCAGCACCACCGGCAGCTTGGCGACGGCGATGGCCGCCTGTGGTTCCGACCACCGGAATGTGTTTCTGAGGAACTCCACCTTGGCAGCAATCTTCTCCTCGCTGAGGAACGCGACGGCCAGCAGCGCGTGCCTGAACATCGCGGAGCCACGGCGCACGCCAATGTCCTCGGCGCGGTCCACCATCGCCTTGACGCGCTCCGGGTTGGTGGTGAGCAGCCTCGGCACAGGGACGCACAGCTTGACAATATCGCAGTCACCTAGCCCGCATGAGCGCAGGAGCGCGACGTTGGGCTTGATCACGTTCTCGAGGTCGGAGCTGAGGAGGTAGGAGTTGTTCTTGAGCGCCTGGAGGAGGGTCTCGAAGGAGCCGAAGAGGGGGACGTAGTACTGGAGCTTGGAGATTATGGTGGGGCGGCGGAAGCGGGCGGGGTCGACGAGGACGAGGCGGGCGATCTGGGATGGGGAGAGCCCGAGATCCCGGAGCTCGGCAAGGCGCGGGACGAGGGTCTTGTCGACCACGGAGCAGAGGAGGAGAGGGTCGTACGCGACGACCGCGGCGACGTCGGCGTCGGAGAGGCCGAGGTCGGAGAGGAAGGCGAGAACGGCCTCGGGGTTCGAGGGGGACTTGAGGTGGGAGAGAACCTTTGAGGCCTTGACGGCCTGCTCCGGGGTGAGGTGGCAGGACGCGACGAGGTAGTCCTCCACGGCGAACGGAGCGGGGCTAGCCGGCGCTGCGACGGCGGCGGCGGCGGCGGTTGTGGTGGTGGCGAATCGTGTATTGGAGAAGAGGCATCGGTGAGGGAAAGAGAGGAGGGTAGTGGCGGAGCGGGGACGGAAAGAGAGAAAGAGGATGTGTTTCTGGAGGAGAAGCATGGCTCGCGGCGGCGGAGGCGGAGGCGGCAGCGGATGAGGTGAGGCGCGGCGCCGGCGAGAGTAAAATATCTGACGAGAGAGGGAGCTATGGCGCAAACTGTTATCTTTTCGATTTCTGCATTTAGCCAAATGCACAGCGTCGCATCGGCATAGCATTTACCAATAGAGTGATATTTTGTTCTCCTGATTCAGATTTTATCGACCGTGTAGAGCTCATCCCCCCCCCCCCCCCCCCCCGACTCTCTCTCCACGCTACAGTATCTGAGCCCGCCCACCCCAGATCCGGGCCGATGTGATGCCAACCTCGTCGGCGTTGCCAGTGGAGGAAGGCGGAGGAGAGGCGCTGGCGTTCTAGTAGCTAGTAGGTTTCTTTCTGCAGGTAGATTGGGCCTCTTGCCTGAGTGGAGATGCTCAGATCGGAGCTGCCTGATCTAGGCCCTAGGGTTCGTTTTACTTATCCTCTTGCTCCGGTGGTCGGAGCAGAGAGCGGTGGAGAGGACCGGCTCACCTTCAAATAAATCGGTTGCGGGCTTCTTCCCCGCTCTGGCGATGTCACAGCTTTGTCTTCTTTCTCCGGCTGACCGTGGCGGCGAGGAGAGGAAGAGGCCGGCTCTGGTGGCTGTCGGATCGGGAGGTAGCAGGGGTGGTTCTTCTTCGGCGAGTGAGCGCGTCGCTGAGAGGCGGCCTGCGTTGTTTTCCCCTTCTTCTGTTCCTCCTCCGGCCTGCCGTGGTGGCGTGGGGATGAGGGCGAGGATGGGGAATCGGATGACCTTCTCCCGCTTTTTCAAGCGCGACCTCCATCCCTGCTCTGGGGGTAGCTGTCGATTTCTTCCTCACCTGGCCAGCCGTGAAGGCAGGGAGGTGGGTCAGGAGGGTGCAGCGACCGCCGAAGCCAGTGGAGGGATCTGGAAGCCTCCGGAGATTCGGCTTCCTTCGACGCCTCCGCTGCGACGGCCTCTGCCTGCCGCCGCAATCCAAGGCCATATAGTTGGCTGCGCCGCGCTCGACGACGACGACGAGGTCGCGAGCTTCTTCTTCCTCTGCGCGAGGATCTTTTGTAGAGCTGTCGCGGCAACGAAGCCCCCCGCCAAGCCAAGTGGTTACGTCCCCGGCTGGGACTGGGGTGGCGCCGCCGTGACTCTACAAGCCGCCGGCGTGTTCTCGGGACCTGATCGCGTTCGCGAGGTCCTCTTCAGGGTGCTTGTTGCAATTGTAAGGGGCCTATGTGTCATTTATTTTTATCCTTTGGGCCTCCCTGTAAAATTGTACCCACCACTGGAATGAATCTCTAGGTCCTTCTGAACCTTACCCGTTCAAAAAAAAAAAGATTTTATCGATAGTCAAAATTATAGCGCAAACCCTAACTATTTCTACCCCTCTATCCCACACGCATTCAGTATCAACACACCATCTTGAGTTTTAACGGTTCTCACTACGGGACTAACTTCCTATAAATCTCTAATCTCTAAAGGTACTCTGAACCACATCGTCAGCTCCAACCCCCTCACTACTACCGTCAACTAAATAGGGATCGAACACGAAATCCCGCTCTACTGGACACCTCGTCGCCCTTCCACCCCTGACCCGACATTTGTGGTCGGCAAGGGGTGTTCAGACATGTCCACACATGCCTGCCCTATCGATCACGACTTCACCCATCAATGGGTCAACCTAATTTATTATTGACGCCCACCCACTTCCATGGCCGCCTCTTTCCCAAGCATCACAATGGAAGCTTGCGAGGAGAACTGCCATTTTTTCACCCACCGGAGGAATGTTGCCGACCTCATTGGCTTTAGAGCGTACCCAAAGATATCTATCACAATGAGGGTGACCGCATACCGCATTCCTGCGGATTACACCGACGAGTATCTTCACATTGGCAAAGCTAGCACACTCAATTGTGTGAAGTTGTTTGCGAAGACATTGATCTGTGTGACTGTGTCTTCGGTGATGGGTATCTCCGAACTCCCAATGAGGAGGACACAAAGAGGTTGATGACGGTGAATAAAGCAATGGATTAGCCAGGCAATATTTGGAGAATCTATGGATGCACTTGAGGTGGGAACTGCTCGATGGCAAGGCACATGTTGTTCACTGGTCATCATCGTGATCCAATAATCGTGCTTGATGTAGTGTGCTCGGAGTCGAAGGAGTTGTGGAATTGGCATTGCTTCTTTGGGCTGCACGGATCTCTCAACAACATCAACGTTTCGCGGAGATCTCATCTATTTACTAGGCATGCTATTGGAGATGCCCCGACTTGCAACTACACCACAACCATGACTACACCGAGAGGTATTATCTAGCTGATAGAATCTATCCTTCATGGTCAACATTTCTAATGACCATTGCAACTCCCGCTAGTAAGAAGTAAGATCACTTTGCTAAATGTCAAGAAACAACTAAAAAGACAGAGATAGAACTTCCGGTGTGTTGCAATCTTGATTTTGCAATTTTCTAAGATCCTGATGGATACTAGGATAAGAAATACCTCCACGATATCATGACTGCTTCTATGATTATACGCAACATGATCATCCAGGATGAGTGCGATTTGAATCTTCCCTTTGAGTTTGATAATGTTGGTTGTCGTGTGAAATCTATGAGAAACTCGGATCAGATCCAAGCATTATTTGAGACATACCATTAGATTGAAGACAGTGAGATACATTCCCAACTTTGTGATGATCTCGTTTGAGCGTCAGCGTCACCTGTTTGGGAGATAGTCTCCAATTTTATTCATTTGAATTTCTATTTATTCATGTGTGACTTGAACTACTCTTTGCATTCAGGACCATTCGCTTATTTGTTATTACTTTGATTGCACAATTATTGTAACTTGGATTAGTGGTTTATTGTGTGTTACTGAAACAATAATAAATTTGTTTTTTATAGTTGTTATAATTGTATTATTGTGTACAAAGTCATCAATATGAGATAAACAACCAAACATGTTTTTGCGGTACCACAGATTCTGTGACAAAACTTATACCATAAAACCAAATATTTAATTTATGATTTAGTCCGTGGGGTATGTTCTTCCGCGGTCTGCGTGGTACGTGTTTGTATTTGCTAAAGATGCTACAAAATAGGGCACCTAAAAATATTTTTAGGGCAATTAAAAGTAGCTTATAGGGCATCTAAAAAAACCTACCATACAATGTAACGTGAAAATGGTGGCCTAAAATACATCACAACTACGTTTTGCATATACATCACCTGTTGGAGCACAATATGGCGCCCTAGAATACATTACGAAGGTGTCCTAGAATATTTGTTTAACTTAAGGTGTCCTAGCCTGTAGGCTCCAAGGAATATACATCACCTGGTGAAGCAACTTTTCAGCAAACAGTGGTGCCCTAAAATGCATAATAACAAGGTGGTCCTCCATCATATCCCGCTGCCACCCGCCCTATTTTATTTTGTAGCAGGGAGTAGGTTTGATACTTTGATTTTTCTCATTTCTCCTCGTGAATACTCGGTTGACAAAACGAATGCAGATGATTTGACCTTGTCTGTTTTGGGTAAGTACTCCCTCTGTTTCAAAATATAAGATGTTTTAGGTTTGTAAAGTAAATGTATCTAGAATTCAAGTGAACCTACACACTAAAAGATGTTTAAATACACTTGCTTCACAAAGCTAAAACATCTTATATTTTGAAACGGAGGGAGTAGAATTTAGATGATTTACCTTCCTTCGGTGGAAAATTAGTCTCCCTCGTTTTGATCAACTATGACGCAAAATTGCTTGAAGAAAGGAACTACTGGGCTCAACAGGGCCCAATTTCTTGTGCAAACTCGGCCTGAGACGGCCCTACGATCCTGAACCCCACGGCTGCGCCAGGACTCTCTCATGTTTAGTACCACATCGGAAACGGGAGAAGGCTGGGGATGGGAGAGCGCCTATATAACTGGCGCATAGTGCATCGTTGCAAAGCACTTACCTGGACGGGGTCTACAGCCGATCAAGAAGGGCCGTGGCCTAGATCAACGGCTCACATTGCACTTGGTGCAGCGCGTTGGTCTACCATCTCCCTACGGGGAGAGTGGACGTCATAATTTGTGCTAGAGGGGGTACGCGTTCGCGCGGCCCCTGCCAATTCCTCAAAATTAAATTTTGGTCCTCTCCTTGATTTTCTTGTTTTCAGAAGAACACTTCCCTGAAGGTTCTGAACTACACTGCTTCCCATCGACTGAAGATACACATGGCGAACCACACTGAACTAAGCATACTACTGCTACTACATGATACATGGCGCACACTCCACAACTGAACCATAGGTGGTATACTGGCTACTACGACCACTAAAACATAAAACCATGACACACCATACATGCAGGGTACTATGTAGTAGTCTAGTAAGGTAGGACTTTGGAAGACATGGCACCCTAGCAAGGCTCCTGCGCGCTGCGTTTAGGAGATGTCGATGGAGCGGACGTTGCGCTGCTTCTGCGCCTCCTGGTCCTTGGGCACGATCACCCTCAGCACGCCGTCCTGCATGGTGCACCGGATCCCCTCCGCCTTGGCGTTCTCCGGCAGCCGGAACCGCCGCACGAAGGACCCGAAGCTGCGCTCCACGCGGTTCCAGGCGTCATCCTTGTGCTGCTCCTCCCTGGTCTTCTCCCCGCTGATCTTCAGCACGTTGCCGTCCTCCACCTCCACCTTCACGTCCTCCTTCCTCACCCCTGCGCGTTCACATCAACATCAATCAGAGATGTTGAACGCTTCCATATGAACAGGCTGAAAGAAAGACTGGGGAAGAAAACGCACCGGGGATCTCGGCGGAGAAGATGTGCTCCTTCTCGTTCTCGTGCCAGTCCACGTTGGTGCGAGCCAGCGCCGTCACGTCGTCACGGCTGCCGCTTCCGCCGTCGCCGCTGCGCCGCACGGCGTCCCAAGGCCAGGAGGCGCCGAAGGGGTCGAACAGGTCGGAGGAGAAGGGGTCCCCGCGGCCACCGCCGAACCATGGCATGAGCGACATCGTCGGTTCTCAAGGTTATGTTTTTGGTCGAGTCGAGGGCGCACACAAGCACAGCTGAGCTATACCCACCGGAGCGGGTGAAGCTCAGCCTTTTAATACCGCCGGCCGCATGGCCGCCTGTCTCACCGCTTGACACGTCCGGCGTGTACGTGCCGCGCGCGTGCTTAGGTGCTGCCACGACGACGAGGACTCGTGTTGATCTGGCGTCCCAGGAATCTCTTCTCCAGTGGCACCGCATCACATCTGGCGCGCATGCACGCCGGTGGACGTACGCCAGCCAGGGTTGCCACTTGGTGAGTTCGTGATTAGCAGGAAGAGAGTATTATCTGTCGGATCGTGCGTCTTTGACTTGCTGGAGACACGATTTTAATCTTGCGCGTGAATTCCTCGTTTGTAAACGTTTTTTCGTAACGAGACCTAAGACCCCGCCTTTTTTGTGCGAGTAATGCTACATCTATGGAGAGTTTTATTTGTTACGGATCAAGCTTACAGGCTCACGTGGCAATCAAGTATCAATCGGGGTGAGCAGTTTTCGGAACAGAGCACCACATCCCACCAACTGCACGAAGCCACGTTTGTCCGTCCTGCGATTGGAAACAGTATCAACAAGCAAGCATGTCTCATAATTAGTCCATAAACACCTTCTTCTATTCCAACTAGGAGTAGCTATAATTAATTAAGCTAGGTTAAGTTTTCTTTAATTATCTCCTTGATCTCTCCATATATCATCACTTTCTATTATTACACGAGGGTAAGCCAATTGCTGGACAAGTATCACTGTATCTCGGATAGTTTTTGCTTTGCTTGTTTGTGCATTTGTATCCCGGAAATCATCACTTCCTATTGTTACACGAGGGTAAGTCAATTGTTGGATAAGTATCAATCACTGCATCTCAGACAAGTATCATTAGCAAGGGCTCCATCAATGGTGACCGGCCGGCTACATGCTCGTGCTGCCTAACATACTTGTATCCATAAAACTAGCATCAACATTAATTTTACTGTTCCCTGTTTTGGAGGTTTCCATTGTATCTTTTTTGGCTTTGCTTGTTCGTGTATTTTGTTCTTCCCCGCAAAGACAAGATCATGAGTACATAGTTTTCATCATCCAGATTTAGTCGCGGATCGAATCTTCATGCTTTCGAGCGTTTCCTTCTCTCCACATGGCCCAAAACCCACATAAAATCATACTAGACTCCTCTTCTTTGATCTCCTTGCTATCTACCATATTCTTGACCCAAGAATTTGGGTGGAAGGACAGTATCTTCAGCTGAACATCATTACCCATTTCTTACCAAGAGATCCTTGACCAAGTACATTCGAAGAGAGCATGCTGAATGTACTCTTCATTAGCCCCACAATACTCACTTGGTGTGATTGTCTCTATGTATCTTTGTTTCAAAATTGTCCTAGTAAGTACAAATTGTTTTATAACTCTCCACCAAAATGACCTCACCTTTGGTGGAACTCAGGGCCGTCTCCAAAAATTAGGGGCCCCGGTGCGAAATACAAAATGGGGCTTTTAAAAGTTATGTGTACATATGTAAATAAAGTGTACTTTTACTTCATTATAAAAGTTGATCCTTAACGTTGATGTATTAAGAAAATCGAAAAGAGAGGGATTTGAACCCTGGGTAAAGAAAAGTCTACATAGCAGTTCCAATGACGCCTTCAACCGCTTAGCCATCTCTCCTACATAATTTTATTATGGGAAATATATTCGAATGATTGATGCTAAAAGAGTAAATATAGAATTAAAGTTAAATTAGCAAACTGACCTCATGTTTTCTATTAAATTAGTAATCTTGTTTTGTAAAACAAACGAAATTAATCTGAATGATTTCAAACACTACAAGAATAAAGAATCATATGTTTATAAAAAAAATACTCCCTCCGACCCATATTACTCTTCGCTAATATGGATGTATCTACCACTAAAATGTGTCTAGATACATTCATATTAGCTAAGAGTATTATGGATCGGAGGGAGTAGAAGAATACCATACCTAATATCAAGGTTTAAAATAGCGCGCTATTTCATTTAGCGTGACCCTTCTCCAGATGCTATACATGCTATAGCGTGATAATAGCGTGCTATATTTAAAAATAGCATTTTGAACTTTTAGTAAAAAATAAAGGATTCTAGTAAGAATAAAGCATATAGTGAAATAGATAGATGTTTTAGCACGATTAGTTATGTTTAACAATTAAGATTTGCATCATATGTTCGCTTAGTTAACACCTTTATCATATGATTGCTTACTCCACACCAGTATTATGGAAAATAGCATGCTATATCTGAAATAGCGCTGACGCTATGATGTTTTAGCGCGATATAGCATGCTATTTTGCAAATAGCGTCATAGCGAGCAAAGTTATAAATATTTAGCATGGACACTCAAACTACGTTATAGCGCGCTATATAGCGGGAAATAGCGCGCTATTTTTTTCCTTGCCTAATATACACTTATGCGGTGCTGTAGTGAGATCTTGCAAATAAAATTAATGTGCGGCAACACATCACAATCTTGGAATATCTTGACAAGAGCATAACATCGCAAAAGTACACAATTCCAGCACCTTAACAAGCCACAGAGGAATACAAGAATTCCAGAATTCATAGCAGAACGAAAATTCATGGACACACGGAGCCGAAAAGGCATACATGCATAGCTGTAGTCTGTAGATGCTCCTCGCAGGCGTCTGTATTCTATCGACGAACACGGACGACGGGAGCGCCGATCAGGTCGGAGATCGCGATAAGAGATCAGAGAAGGAGATGGACAGATCGGAGTCCAACAGGTACGGATCTATGCTGATTTTTTTCCTGCTTAACGTATAATGTAACTGCGATTTGGGGGCCTCATTTTTTTGGGGGCCGTGTTCCGTCGAGCACATCGAACATGCTCATGGACGGGCCTGGTGGAACTGCAGGGTTTCCCAGTTGTTCGGTTGCATTTTTATAGTATATTGGACTACTCTTCGCGATGGTGATTGACTACTTTAATAGTATGCACAGATTCTTAGCATTGCAGCTCAAATAAAAATTATGGGAGAAATTTTGTTGGTATTTACAGATCCATGATTTGGTTATTCAGATGCCTTCAAAAAAATATAAGATTATGTCATAAAAGAAAAAAGTATTTGAAGACTTTGAATATTTGCTCGTTTGTATAATAATTTATTTTGTAAACGCTAGAGACAACTCATATATCTCTCATGTGTACTATTTATTTCTATAAATATTTATTTCAATAAATATATATGGTATTGATTGTCGAAAGATGTTTTATAATAGTGAATAGAGGAAGTACCATTTTTTGTATCGAAAACGCTGGCGATCACCCGGGGGATCGCGCGTCTCGCGTCCCCCGGCTCCTCCGCACGCCACGTGCCCTCCAAACGAAAGAGAAGCATCTCGGTCCGACCAACATTATCCCTTCCTCCTCTAGTCCTCTCCACCACCGAATCCCCATAGAGCTTCGTCGCCCCCATTGCGGGAAGCCACCGCGGCGCGCCACCCTACAGGGACCCGCCGCTTCCCCGGGAATATCGTCGCCGGCCCCTGTCGAGCGCTCCATCGCCGGCCCCCATCGAGACTGCTGCCGCCGGCCTCATGGGCCAGCTCCGCCCTTCCCTCCCTATCCTCTTGTTCCTCCTCTGCGTCGGCCCCCTATCAAGCTCGCCGGCATCGGGACAGTAGACAGTTGTTCTCCCGCGGGCAACGTGAGATGGAAGACAGACCTTCCCGTGCTCTTCCTCACGCTCTACGCCCTGCTCCACATAGCCGCGCTACATGAGAATTTGGAGGTAGACTTCTACCCAGCCCCGCCCTCCCTGTACGCCGGTGTTCATCTCCGGCACCATCCACAACGACTTTCATTTTTTTTCCCTTTTCTGTTATTCTACATACGAACAGTGGGGTGCTACTGTAGGTCGGCAAAGATGCTACTATAGACCAACCATGGTGCTACATTGGTTGACAGTGTTGGTACCATTTGTAGCGGAGGTGCTGCAAATGGTAGACGGCGATGCTGCAAAACGGTTGTCGGGGCTGCTACAAATGTTGCTCGGAGTTGATACCAACGGGATCGTATTTTTGGGTATTTGCTACTACAAGAGGGAATTTGCTACATATTGATATTTTTGTTTGCTACAACCTTTATGTGGGGTTGCCACATTAGTATAATCTTTTTGCTACCATGTCTTCGGCTAGATTTTCCGGCGAAATCGGTTTTGCTATATCTTTACAACTTTTTTCCCATCGAATATCCAGTGATGTTTTCGACGAGACAGTTTTGCAACAGTTGTACAATTTTTTTGCTACCATGTCCCTGGCGATGTCTTCGGCGAGTTTTGTAAGTTCCATGAGGTGAACCTTTTTTGCTACAATCGCGGTTGGTTTTGCTCCGAACGAAACTTTTTTTACTACATTAGTACATTATGGAAGCAAAAAATGAGATTGTTGTGGAAATAGATTTTGCTCCGAATAAAATGTTTTTTTTGCTATATTGATATTTTATGGAAACAAAAGCAGGATTGAGAAAAATTAGATGGATACGTATCAGCCTCTGGACCTGGGGGATTTGGGGGGGCCTAGCACTAGCACTGCCCTTTTTGTAGTTATCCATCACATGTGTATTGTATTTATCCATCACATGTGTATTGTACTTTTTCCAACAGGAAAATTACGCCGGACAAGAGTATGCAGAGGATTTCACTAGAATGTTTCATAGAAAAATAAGATACCACAAAAATAACAGTAGAGTGAAATACGTAATTGATCTATCAGAAATCAGAACTCCGGAAGTACTTTTGTCAAATTAGCCCCATCGGCTGTTCTCTTATTTAATTTCTGAGCATGCTTCAGCTCATCTCCTCTTTGGGTACAAAGAATAAAGAATAATAATAAAAATGTTGAGGGATACAAAAATAAATATACAAGGCACGACAAAAGATGCAGGCCAAAAATCTACAAAGCTTGCATCCTTTGTCTCTTGTGAACAAATTATAAGTCGTCAAATGGGCCGCTGGCCATGGAGTGCTCAATGATAAAATTCTGAATCTTCTGTAGGGCCTGAAACACAGCATGAAGTTCGTCAGGAAAATTAGTTAAGGGGTGCACTGGAGAAAGCATGAAACGTCAACTGCACATGAAAAATGGACTCAAAATTTACGATACCTCAATAGCGATGTCCGTTGGGGTTAGCTGAGAGACATCAGCGTGACCCTGTTTAGCTGCAATCTCTGCACAGACAGATGCTGACTGTGTTATCTTCTAGGAATTAGAACTTTGTCAGGTGAGATAGGAGACCCATCTATGGCATCTAACATACCTTCAAGAGAAACCCTTACATCGGCGTTCGCATAAGCATCACCTCTTTGCTCCGCGAGCAAGCTGAGTTTCGCAAAAGCCTGAGGCACAATGAAATCACTGAGTCGTCCATTTTAACTAGCGTGGACATGGAGAATAAAAAACGTGTACAAATAATTAACATGTAAAGGTTTTGGAAAGTTGTATCGATGTTTACTGTGATCATTTGGTGGTTCAGAGTGACAAAGATACGTGGTAAGCGTGCTAAGTTCAAATAACTTGGTTTCAAGGAATGAGAATAGCTACCGCTGTATATGGATCAGCAGATGGCTGATCCAGAAGGGGGCGAGAAGCAGTCCCAACTTGTGCAATTCGCTTCGCAAGCGCATCCAAAGGCACATCTAACATGATAGACACACCTTTCTTCATGTATCTCCTGAAAATAAAGAAAATTGGCAGATATCAGAATTGTTATCCATCCTAAGGATAGAACAGCATAACGTCATATAAAAAATGACCCCTAAAAAACATATAAAAAATGAAGTGTTGGTCATATCATAGTAATACGTACCAATTAACTGGCCGGATAACAGCACCGCCTCCAGTAGCAACAACTAATCGCTGCATTGAGGATAGATCTCTCAAGACACTACTCTGAAGAACAAGGATAAACTAGAAAATCTTAGTCCAGAAGTCTTTAAATTCTGAGTGCTGCAGCGACACAAAACCTATAGCCAAACATTACCTCATTATCTCTAAAGAATGCTTCACTATGAACCTTGAATATTTGAGCAACAGAAGGCATGCCCACTGCTTGTTCAACCAAACTATCACTGTCAAAGTATGAATAACCCAACACTTCAGCTAATATCTTGCCCACCGTACTCTTTCCCGAGCCCATCATTCCTGCATAATGAACATACTCTTATTAACTTAAGAGGCAAAGAAGAAAGTTCTTTACTTCTTTGGTAAGAGGAAAAAATATAGGCGCAGGAACTAACCAACTAGGTAAATACACCGCCCGTTCAATTCGAACAGAACTTGTTCTGCTTTCCTCTGCAATACAACACAAGTATGTCAAAAATGACGCCCCAAGAAAAGAACAGTTGGCTCTATTCACATCAGGAATTCAGTAGTATGAGATACACACCTTTAGCAAGAGGGCCTCGTCAACTGAGTTATGTAAGCTCTGTTGACCTGTATTACAACAAGGTCACAAAGAAAAGTCAGTTTGACTAACATACACCAATACACGTCGTCAGGTAGACACCGAAGAAAATATTAAGACACGGCATATCATTTGAGATCTGCAGTTTGGTAGGTTCAATGCCATATCTGCCGCAAATAATCGAGTACATTGACCAATTTGGCAAATTTTAAGTGTAGGACAACTATGTCTTAAATAAATAGAAAGTAGTACCCTGATGCAGCATACAATTCGATAATTTCCTATCAGCTTCCTTGCAACGACCACCCAGAACCAATTCAACGACAATATCTATCGTATGTAATTTAAGTTACATCTACATCATCAGGTACGGACGGAGTAGGTGTTTTCTGCCCCTCCCCCACCACCACAAGTGTGCCAATTTGACCAAGCAAAGCGATCACCTACCTACCCCCGAGCTACCTTGCTCTGTTCGTCGACGGGCAACCACGTTTATCCACAGCAGAGCAACCATTCCTGGCATTTTGCTACTTCCTCCGACCACTATTATCTATCACTAATATAAATGTATTTAGATATATTTTATCATACTAGAAAGTAATAGTGGTTGGAGGGAGTAGTAGGAATGAACCGATCGATGGATCTATGCCGATCCCCAAAGCACCAAATACTATCAAAATCAAACCCGACGATCGCAAGATTTTTCCCAGAGCAGAAAAGAATCATGCTAGCATCGTCCCAACGCCAAGAGTCTCGTCGATTCAACCGAAAATGCCGGACAACAATAAAATGATACCACGGAAAAATAACAGACCTCTGGATGTCTTGACGCAGCAGAGCGGGGCGACGGGCTTGGCCCCACGAGCCCGCAGAGCCGCCGCTCCTGCCGTGCCTCCGACCCGCAGGCTCGCCGCCGTGGCCCGCCTCACCGCGCCGCCGAGAGGCCCGTTCCGGCGCCCGGCTGCGACGACCCCGGCCGCCCGCGACTGCATCGCGACCTCCATCGCCATCCCCGGGCGCTGCGCAGGACGGGATCCTCGTACGTAGCAGGTGGGCGGGTAGGTAGCCGTAGCGTGCGTGCGGGGTTGGATGGAAAGGAAGGAAGGCGGGCGGGCCGGAGCTGGTGGCGGCGAGTGGTGGTCGCCGTCGGTCTTAAATAGCCTGCGTGACGGTGGTAGGCGTAGCGTAGGCTTGGTCCAATTCGGACAGGGCGCTGACGAGGAGTGGCGGGTCGCTGCGTCGATCTGATCGTGCTCAAGTTACCGTTTCGCCCCTCGTTACTGTAAAAATATTTTTTGCACGTGAAAAGTGAGATGCAGGATCCTGGAAATGCGGTGCGCGTGCGCTCTCTGTTCAACGCTTGACGGTGAAAAGAAAACGAACGTACAAGTTCAATATTTCTCACAGGTTTAATTATTCACCCCTTTCCCTTTCTTTCTCCGAGAGGGTCTAAAGTCAAGCTTATGGTCTTTTTCTAGCTTTGAGTCAACGGAGAAAACCATATTATCATGTTTAGACCCCAGCTTGATTTATGAGTAAGGCCGAGCACACATCAATCTATGGTGTTTCCTAGGGTTCTCGACATGGCGGCGACGACGGGAACTTTCTTGGACCTTTTGTTCCTATGGCTTCGTCCGCGCCATGGTGGTGCCTCCTCCAGCGTCGTTGGAAGGTCGGTTGGATTTGTATAGGAGCTTAGTGGCCAGTATGCGTCCTCTGGAAAGTTTCCAGGGTAACATAGATTCTTGGAAGGGCATGTGCTTTAGGTCATAGTGGGGGGTTGGCGGCAGGCAAGTCTGGTCCTTTTTGCCGATTTCATCAATTGAAGGTGGCGGATCCGAGGTCTAGTGAGCACGGGCTTGGCCCGGCCGATGAGCCCCAAAGTTTAGGCTTTGCCGTTTTGTGACGAACCACTCAATCGGCTCACAAAATGGCATGTTCTGCGAAGGTGTTCGGCGAATCTCGGCTAGATGGGTGCCTGTCTTCATTCCCTCCGGCGCGGCTTCGGTGACGACGACGGGCAACGACGAGCGGGTGTTGGTGTGTTGTGCAGGGACCTCGAAGGGCTTACCTGTAACTTTGTTTTTTCTGAGGTCCTCTTTGCATATGTTCTGAGACACGTGTGTGTTTTTGGGATCTTAAAAAAACTTAAGACCCTGGATTGAACATGGGATTCAAGCAAGGTCGCGGCATGACTAACATGTGTTGAGTCGAGCGTCTCATATGGCGAAAAGCTGATTCCTGGATGTTTGAGCTTCATGGCTGCTTATTGAAGCTTAGTGATTGACGAATGCATGCACAACACGAGTTGATGAGGACAACCTCATTTGAGGAAAACCTCAACTGAAGACCAGCTGTTGAGTTTTGTCCATACAAAATAACTTTTTTCTCTATAGTAATCTCCTTTGCAACAACTAATTGGTGGATGGAGCCTGTAAATATGACCCAAACCCCATGGAATAAGGTTGGAGCCTTGAAGGACGTGAGCGCGAACCCAAGCTATCTCCTTTGTGTCCTACTGATGATTCAATTCTAGATCCTCACGTTGTCTAAAAGTGTTACCCGTAGCAAGAGAAACAAGCGAGCCTTCGCCAAATCCTCCACGTGGTGGCTCATGAAAGAGATGGACTCAACCTTAACTTTGCTACGCTCAACCTCAGTTTCTAGTTTCTTTCTCTTCACCTCCCTGTTGAGAGCCTCTCATCTGAGTTAAAGTGCATCATTGAATTCATCATCCGGGAAAGATATCACGAAACCTCTCATCTGAGGTCATCAAATGTCGGAGTTATCAATAAACCTATCATGTGGGTACCTCGGCCATCGCACGTGGTTGAGATGCTGGCCTTGGGGACGCCGTCTTCCTCTCCTTCTTCGGGTCAGCACCAACATTATTTGGTTGTGCCCAAGGCGGCACCAGCATGGCTGCCACAAACGGCAGCATCAACGCTGCGAGAGGTGCCCCGAAAGACGTGGTTGCACCGTGAGCGGCTCCATGAGCGATGTGGCTGTCTTGCCGCTTGCATTTGGCCACCTATGCGATCGGAATTGTGCGAGAGAGATGCTGAAGGCAGGCGAGAGATGGGGGAGCGATAGGCGGCTAGTGTTGGGGCTAGACGACCTGGCCACTGATGGGCGGGACCTCGGGGTGCTCGACGCTTGGGCGATGCAGCAAGACGGAAAGGAGCGTGGGGAGGGAGATCGGTGGCCAATGGCATGGGAGTACAGTTTTATGGTGAAGCACCGGTTCGGCCGCCTATCCTGGCTATGTATAGGATTTTGGCCTCAGTCGTCATCACCTCTTAAAATCTTATAAGGGCTCAAATCTGTTTCATCAGCTATAAGGGCCATTCAGTTCAAAAAAACTATAAGGACCATTTAAAAATAAATAAGCAATGCATATATTAAGCAAGCAAGCCGCCTCATTAAAAACCTTCCAGTCCCCTTAGGTACCCTGGTAAGGAAAAGAGTGCGTCAGAAACTTGCTGCTTCAATCAAAGTTCGGTTACATCATTCACGAGACAGTTGAGGATAAAGCTAGGGGGCTCATCGTCCCAATTACACGAACTTTTACTACGGAAGCTAGTTCTAGCAAGCTCATGAGCCGTTTGATTAGCTTATCTCAAACAGTGCTTGAAGCACACACTTCCAATAGACGAGGCAAGGTCAATACAATCTGCATAAATCGCCGCTGGGTCAGTCCACCAGTGTTATTCACCAGAGCAAGCTTGTACCGTTTCAAGCGAATCAGATTCAGCTATAACTGAATTACACCCCAGTCTATTTGCAAGACTTAGACCGTCTTTCATTGCTAGGGCTTCTGCCATCGCCACAGATGAAACATGAGGGAGATGTCGAGTAGCCGCTGCAATGAACTGCCCTTTGTAGTCTCTTGCCACAACTCCTACTGCTCCTTCCGATTGATCTGCACAAAAGGCTGCATCGACATTAATTTTTACCTGCCTGGGGAGAGGTCTTGACCAAGACGTTGCACCATTATCCAAGGGTTTTGATGACGCCTTTTTTGAATTAGCCGCCATTGCTAAGATAGACATTTTTCAACGGAAAATTGGCGAGACTGATTCATTATTTGTGCATCGACATCTAACCCACCAGCGGTACCAGCATGTGATCACAATCACCTCCAATAAGCCGACATCATCAAACCCCTGAAGATTAACAGGATTGCTCCAAAGCAGTTTTTCGAGAATCGAGGAACCCGAGTAATCAAGATGAGCTAATTCCGCTATGATTTCATGTAACCCCAGGGCTTGCAGAGCTCTTGCGCCATTGGGCAAAGAAACAGGAGATGTCTAATATCTTCCGGTCCTTGGCCACAAATAGGACATTCACTCGAGGTGCCAATATGTCGATTAGCAAGTATACATTTTAGGGGCAGTATACCATGTAGTGCATGCCATATCAAAATCTTAATTTTACTTGGCACCACAATTTTCCAAAGCGTTTTCCACATCGGATTGTTCACCAAGGAGCCTGGCAGCGCCAGATGACTCGCCGACGCGCCGAACTGGTGTCTCCACTGCAGGTGGTACCCTGATCTGACAGTGTATTTGCCATTGTTTGTAAAACCCCAAGCAACAAAGTCATCAAAGCCTCGGTTATGCAAAGGGATTTTTAGAATTCTATTAACATCCACAGTGCTCAACATGCTTCGGAGAAGCTCTTCATCCCACTGACCTGATATTGGATTAATCAGTTCACTCACCTTGGTATAGACAGCCCCACCTCGCGAAGAGATGATTCTTTTATTTGGGCTGCTAGGAATCCAAGGGCCAGACCAAATATTTATCTTCTCACCATCCCCTACTCTCCATATATAACCTCTTTTAAAGGTAGAAAGACCGAAAACAACACTCTGCCAGGTAAAGGAGGAGCCAGATTTCGGACCTGCCTTCAGAATGTCACCATGAGGGTAATATTTAGCACGAAGAACTTGAGCACATAAGGACTCATGCTCATTTACCAATCTCCAGACTTGCTTGGCTAGCATGGCTAAGTTAAAAGAGTGAAAATCACGGAAACCCATCCCTCCTTCTTTCTTCGGATAGCATAATTTTCACCATGCATACCAATGCATTTTATTGCTATTGTCATCGTCTCCCCACCAGAACCTAGAGATGGCATCCATCATTCTTTTGCACACCCCTTTAGGAATCAGAAACACCGACATTGCATAAACTGGAATAGCTTGGGCTATAGCTTTTAGAAGAATCTCTTTTCCACCAATAGATAGGATCTTATCTTTCCAGCCATTGATACACTGAATAATTCTCTCAATAAAGTGTTCAAAGGAGTCACTTCTATCCGCTCCAACGATGGCTGGGAGGCCAAGGTATTTATCCGAAAGTGCTTCCGTATCAATATTTAGAGCTTCACAGATTTCTGCTCGAAGAAGGACATTAGTATTAGGAGAAAAATAAATACTAGATTTTGACAAGCTCACCAACTATCCTGAATTTGCACAATAGGTATCCAGAACTTGTTGCAAGGAAGTTGCATTATTCATATCTGCCTTCATGAGAATCAGGAAATCGTCAGCAAATAAAAGGTGTGAAACTGACGGTGCATTCCTGCACACCCTTTCCCCATCAATGCCACCAACTTCTTCTTCATGCAAAAGTAAACTGGATAATCCCTTCGCACATAAAAGGAACAAATAAGGAGAGAGAGGGTCCCCCTGACGAAGACCTCGAGTCGGAGTAAACATGTCGGTATCTTCAGAGTTGAACCTCACTTGGTATCTGACAGAACTAACACATGCCAACATAAGCATGATCCACCTTTCAGCAAACCCCAATTTTCTCATCATATTCTCTAGAAAAATCCACTCCACACGATCATAAGCTTTGTGCATGTCCAATTTCACTTCACAATAACCATTATTCCCATATCTCTTATTCTTGATTGCGTGGACGCATTCATATGCCACCAAAACATTATCCGTAATAAGCCTTCCTGGAACGAAGGCACTCTGCATCGGAGATATTACCTCCGGGAGTATAATCTTTAACCGCGCTGCCAGCAGCTTAGAAATAATTTTATAAATCACGTTGCACAAGCTTATAGGACGGAATTGAGTTACCAATTCAGGGTCATCTACTTTCGGAATTAGGACCACAGTAGTGTCATTCCATCCCTCCATAATTTGACCAGAATTGAGAGCTTGCAAAACCTCCCTAGTGATCTCCTCACCACAGATATTACAGAACTTTTTATAAAAAACCGCATGAAGTCCATCTGGGCCTGGCGCTTTGAAATCACCAATACTGAATGCCGCTTTCTTTACCTCCTCTGGAGTAAAAGGAGCAAGTAACTTATCATTCATATATTGGGAAATTCTCGGTACAATCTTTTCCAAGACTGTTGGATCTGTCTCATACACCTCTGAAGTGAAAAGGTTAAAGAAATATTGAAGAATGATAGGTTTAAGCAGTTCCATACCTTCCACAAAGTTATTGTCTTCATCCTTCAATATTTTGATATAGTTCTTTTTTCTCCTGGCCGAAGCAAAGTTATGAAAGAAATAAGAGTTTCTATCCCCATGCTGAAGCCAATTTCCCCTTGATCTTCGCATCCAGTGAACTTCTTCTTGCTCCAGAAGTAACTCAACTAAGTTTGCCATCTCCTTTGCAATGGCGTCATTTTCATCGGACATTGGGCCAGACAGAGCTTTCTCAAGATCCCTCTGCACTTTCCGCAGTCTCTTCTTAGGCTTCTTTAAGACCTCATTATCCTATGCATGCATGGCACTATGCAAAATACTAAGCTTGGCCAACACGCCATCAGCCGGCGCTATTGAATTCACCTTTTCCCATTCCTTTTCCACTAATTCTCGGAACCCCTTCTCATGAAGCCATTTTGCTTCAAACCGCTTAGGACCACCTCTTTGAATTTGATCAGCCGGTTTATAATCAGTGTCTAACAAAATTGGTCTGTGATCTAACCGTATGTAGCTCAGGTGTTGTACCGAGGCACCTGGATGCATAACGTTCCAAGAACTATTTGCTAAACATCTGTCCAGTCGTTCCTTGATCTTTCCACATCTCCAGGTGAAGGGATCACCCGAAAAACCAATGTCCTCCAAGTTGCAATCAGTTAATACATCACAAAATTTTTGCATCATAAGTTGAGACCGTGGATTACCTCCTTCCTTTTCATGGGAGAAAAGGATTTCATTAAAGTCTCCAAGAATCACCCAAGGCAGGTCAAACGAATTATGAAGTTCACAAATTTTATCCCATGCCATGTGTCCATCGTCCCAGCGTGGCTCTCCATAGAAGCCAGTCAGTCTCCAGATTTTATTATCACCTTCAATCACTTTGACATCAATATATTTGGGTGCCGAGAAAATCATCTCAATTTTTATTTCTATTTTCCAGAGTAACAAAACACCCCCACTTCGCTCATTACTAGGGTTGACAATTTTGAAATCCATATGCAATCTTCTCCTTAAACACTCAGCCGGATAAACATCAAGGTGAGTCCCCGACAAAAACATCACCTCAGGGCAACATCGCTTCTGGAGGTCCACAAGCGCACGAACTATCGGGTCGTTGCCCAGCCCCTGACAGTTCAGACCTAGAATCCTCATTGCTCCCGGACAGACTCCTCTAGGGAGCCCGCCGCTCCGAGTGAAGGGGAGTTAGCTCCAGCCTTCTTTGAACGCTTAGGATGCTCATTTACAGTACCCATTTCCTCATTTGCTACAACCTCTTGAGAACCATCTGTTATCATCGCAATTTTACCATCAAGAGAGCCATTTTCAAATTGGTCTATATTTTCCATATCCAGCCTTCTCTTAACTCCAGAATCTGCACTATCCCGCTCATCCATCAATGTGTCTGGATTTTTAATGGGACTAGAGCCCGTGTCCTCCAACTCACCCTCCACCCTATTAGCGTTAAAGGGAGGCATAGCGTTATACCTCCAGCTCAAAGGGGCTCCACCGCCTCTGCCAAAACCATCTCTTCCATGACCCCTCCCAGCAAATGCATCACCTCCTCCATCTTGACCACCCCGGCCATCTCTGCCCCCTCTGCCACTCCTATTGCCACCTCGAACGCCACCAAAAGAGCGACCATGCCAAGTGTCCCATGTCGCCTTCAGCCAGTCTCCCCACTTCAGCTTATCCTCCTCAAATTCTCCTGTACCGCACTCAAGATGGGTGTGCCCAATCATACCGCATGCCCCACAGAACCTGGGCATTTTCTCGAATTTGATCTGATAGATTTCTCTTTGACCTGCATGAGACATAGAGACGAATCGAGCTAGAGGTTTTCACACATCCAGCTTCACATTAACTCGAACAAAATTGCCCACCCCCTGGACATCAGTTTGAACCTCTTCAACCTTTCCAACTTTCTTCTCAGTTAAGTTAGTGAGCAAAGCCTTCTTCCTGTAGCCCACCGGCACCTTATGAATTTGTATCCATGTTGTAAAGAAATTTAGATCAACTGACTCTGGAGGTGCCAGGTCATCATATGGTTCAATACAAACTATCGATTGACGAAACAGCCACAGGCCTCCTTTCTCCACCTTTAACCAATCCCCTAAACACAAACATTGAATCGTGAAGAGGTTACCTTCAAGGTGTTGGAATTGAATTTCTCTAGCAGGGCTCCAAGCAACTCTCATGTGTTGTTCGAACGTTTGAGGGCTGAAAAAGTTCGACGTGTGAACCCTAGCCAAAGCCATCCACTTTAGCCCCTCCTTCGGAGCTTCTTCCTCCTCCTCAAAAACCAAATCATCAAATTCCTCCTCTTCTATTCCCAGGTGCTGAAGCATATCATTGATGGACTCTGCCTTACTTCCCGATCCTCCAGCCACACTCGAAGATCCTCTCTCCCCCATCGAGCCGCAGCCGCGTCCAGAACTGAGAAAACCTAATCACTCTACCGTCAAGGAAACGATCCAGAAGAACCCCGAGCAGACTGCCACCACTCGGGAGAAGGGGGAGTCGAATCGGAGGCTAAAAAGACTCCGCGTCGGAGGAGATCCGCCGTCGGAGGAACCAGAAACCCTAGTCGCCCCGGCTGTCGCCAGAGACGCTAGGTCGAAGCGTTTTTAATGGATCGGTATGTATGTGTCAGCTATAAGGACCATTTAAAATAGCGGTTATTGTAAGGGCCAGCGCGACATAAGGGATCTGCAGATGCTCTAACCGCTCCCACAGTTCATGGGCTTGGCGGTTTGGAACCAAACTCTGAGCAGATGTAAAGTGTGGTGCGTAGTACTTCCTCCCTTCCAAAATATATTTTGGAAACCTAGAAGAAAGTAGAGCATGATCCGTGCCAAACGACAAGGGATTTTATGCACACTAGCAAACATACCCGTGCGTTGCTACAGAAATACATGATTAAGGTCATGTTTTGAGATGTAGAAGATCCATTTGTAAAAATAAACGATATTTGTACTTTGTATTGACATTAGAATTAGAATGATGTGCATATTTGAGCGTTGAGGAAGTGGATTCACTTTAGTAATCCAATGAGAATCATTACAAGATTGAACACATGCTCCAAACTTTGCTGACAATACAAAAAAATGATGTACATACCAGGTTAAAGCAAACGCTTCTTTACAGTGTGAATTAGAACTCCAGAAAACAACCATTTTTTATTTTATTTCACCATTTAGCGTTCAAAATTCTGTCCCTGGCAACTAAACGATAGTTTCTCGGGGCACATTTACCACCTAATCTTGGTTTGCTAATTGAATGTATCCTATTGTTGCTCCTAATAACTTCACTAATCTGAAGAGACATAGATCTGCTTCCATGCGTCTTGCAACTAACTGTATAGCTATACAACATTTTATATCTTTAATTTTCAAACATGGAGCATAGTTTAATCTTCAGAATAGTGCTAAACACTGAATCTGGAGCAAATAAATTTGCTGAATGCTGATCTGCTATTCCTTGAAAGATTTCAGTACACTTCCATATTGATCCGAACTGTATCATAGTGTTGCCCTTGGATTTTAAGATAATTTTAAGAGGACCTTTTCTACATAGATAGAAACCTCAAAACATTAGATACGGACATTACATCTCTGTCATAATATGCAGAGCGAAAAATAGTATGCTTGTGCAGACCAGCAACAACGGATAAATATTGAGCATTACTAAAGATTATTTCCTAAATATATACATATTTTCTAGTCTCTCAAATCCGTACCAATACCATCGAATCTCATTTTGTTTCTCTTCCTAGAAGTCAGCTAACCTACTCGGTCCAATCTTTCTTCACAAAATCGAAGCAAAAGAGCAGCAGCTTCTCAATCCTCATCCCCGCCCAGACCAAACATAACAGTAGCTCAACTATTATCAATTGCACACGTCCTTTGAAATTATTCAAGCTTCAAGATCTCGAAATCGGTAGTGACTCCTCGTCGTCCTCGACTTCTCGTCCACGTTCTCCCGGCCGTCCGAAGCCGGAGTTGCCTCTCGTCCCCGAGCCCACATCTTCCCCGAGTACGCATCCATTCCCGCGCCCACCATCTTCCTGGACTCCTACACCGCTGTCCCTGCCCTGGCTTCATGTAGTCCGGTGCCGCAGCCCGCGCCCTCTGCCTTCTCGACTCCAGAGGAGCACGCCCATGCCCTTTCCTGTACTCCAGCACTGCCCACAGCCGGCAGGCAACCGACCCGAGGAGCCTGCAACGTCGCACAGACCGCATCCTTGTGGGGCGCCGACAACCGCTATTCCCAGCGCGGAGGCGTCTCCCAGCGCGCGGCCTCCAGCGTGGCGTGCATGGACCTATGGCGCAACTTCCCTCAGAGCGGCGGCGCCCGCCGGCGCGTGGTGCCACAGGGATTGGGAAGGCAGGCGTTAGGGCGGTTCGGCGGATGAAATTGTGTTAGGGATGATACGGGGCAAACTGCAGGAATATGGATTGCCGCGAGCTGAGGAGGAAAGCCGGGTTGCGGAGCACTCGCCAAAGGAAGACGGCCAGGTTTAGGACCGCTATTGATGCCGACGTAGCGGTGGAGGTCGGCCGGCACGGAGCAGAGGAGGGCAACTAGGTCGCGGAGCACAATGGCGCCAGCGAGATGGGATTTGGACGGGAGTGTTGACTTAAAAAAAACGTTTCGGTCTAGCATGGAAAGAAAACATATTTTAGGTGGATTGAAAGCGTACTTGCGAGCCACGGACCATACCTCTAGCAATATTATTAGTAGAGATGGGTATCAGTGCTCCCTTCACTTTTGGTTTTAAATTTGTTTTAAAACCTCACATTTTTATGTATTTTAAAATTATGACATTAAATATGTAAATAGATATACACATGAGGAGTGTAATTAAAAAAGTTCCGTTAAAAATACCTTATATTTTGTGAAATACAAAAAAGACAAATTTCTCACTATAAATAGTAATACACAAGTACGTCATTTTATCAATTTACTTTCAGAAAATTTGTCTTTTTTATATTTCCTAAAATATAAAGTATTTTTTAATGGAACTTTTTGAGTACACTTCTAGTGTCTAATCTATCTACATATTTAACCTTATAATTTTTGAAGACACAAAAGTGTGAGGTTTTGAAATTTTTCAAAAAATCAAAAGTGATAGGAGCATTGGTGCCCATGTGCACAAAACATTTTCCGGTGCCAAACTCTTTACCAAAAAAATAGAACACGTTGCAGGGGCTACACTTGCCGGTTAAAGACTGGAATCACAAATGGACAAATATACAAGTGGCAGCTCTTACCCTACGTATACTCGTATAGAACAGAACCGAAAAAGTGAACACATCGAGGCAGTTAAGCGATAGCTCGACAGCAACAGAAGTGTGGAACACAACAAAACAATAACACATTGGATCAGATAATTTGTGCCGAGAACATTATTCAATCATGGAAAACAGTCGAGAAGAAACAGCAGAACATGTACTAGTTTATTTTAAGATGGTACACTGTCAATTGTTTTTGGGTCAAAATTGCTAGAGCTATTTACAGTTGGATCAGACATCGGCCGGGATGCGGCAACGGTACAACAGTAGAAATGGGTGACGCTATCTAGAAACAGGCTCAGAAAGCATAGGTCTCTGTTAATGCAGGGCCAGACCAATACTCAAATAGACTCTAGGTAAGTACTAACAAGTGGAGAGAGGGCAAGATTGGCCGCCGCAGTCAAAAAGACGGTCATGAAAGCTGAGACGTGATACCTCTGTCACTGATTTGATTCAGTATGGCTAAATAAGAGCAAAATGGATCAACGGTACTGCAGATGCTACTCACTACCGGAACATGTTAGCTGCCAAACCCAAATGGTGATTTACTCCTGCTGCCACCTTCACCGTACTGCTCATTCCATTTTCTTAACTCGTTCATGCTCGTAGCATCGAAAGAAACGGATGGGCTCACCTGTACAGGTGATGCAAACAATGAATTATGAAACATGATATCCATTTGAATGCAGAGAGCAGTCAACCAACAGTACGTTTCTATTACCTTGGCTTTTGCTTGGATAAAGTCATCCAACTTTAAGGACCTCAAAGAAGTTTTCGTACTGCCCGCAGCGCCCTAAGAAAAGGTGGTGACCATGTGAGCAAACATGCAGAAGAATCCATGAAGAATAAACTTGGAACAGCCAATACGAAAAGCAAGAAAATGACACCTTATTTTCTTCTTCTAGCAGTTCATGAACTGGCCTGTATGCTGCGGCTACGCATAGGTTCTGCAGAAAAAGGAATCAAACGAGTTTATACAAAGTTCACACGAGTAAAATAAGTGGACAGCAGGTAATTTGGTATGCAGGGGAGAAGAATAGAACAACTGGTGATGACTTAAGTATGGTACCTTCAAGTCACTTCCAGAATAACCTTCTGTTGCATTGGCTAGTTCGTCAAATCCAAATTCAGATTCCAGGTTTTCTTTGGCAAGTAAAATCTTCAGAATTTTCTTTCGGTTCTGCGCATCTGGAAGGTCGACGTATATCCTATGAATCATGTAGCAGATCATCACATTGTTAAGGCACCCAAGCCAAAGTAATACTTTGCCAGGCACAAGCACATAAATGCAGATTTTACCTCCTAGGCAAACGCCGTATTACTGCATCATCTAGATCAAATGGACGGTTTGTTGCACCAAGAATAAGTATCCTTTGGTTCTCTTTGGACCGCAGACCATCCCAAGCTGCCATAAACTCATTGCGCATCCTTCTCGTTGCTTCATGCTCCATTGCACCACCTCTTGCACCAAGTAAGCTGTCAACCTACCATTAGCAAAACAAAATTGCATGAGAATCAGGAGATTCCACATGACCTGTTGAAATGATAAGGACGCCGTCCTGAATATAAATAACCTACTTCAGTTTGTTTGATCAAACCAAAACTCACCTCATCCACAAAGATGATGACAGGAGCTAGCCGACTTGCAAAGGAGAAAAGGGCTTTGGTGAGCTTCTCAGCATCTCCAAACCACTGTTGACAGAAAACAGATATTGGCTACAGAATTGAGTCATGAAATATCGAGTACATTCCAGGAAGAGAAAATTCACACACAAGATGAACTTTTATACACGTCTTCATAATTTCATGTAAAGCAGCAGGTACACACACAAGTAGCAGGGGGTGACTGTAGATGAAAGCACTGTTGAAATTGATCCAGGAGCTAAAAGAGGTCTGATTATCACTAGTACAGCATAAATGGAAGGATGGAAGAGTAGTGTCATCTGAGAAATCATACATGATCATTACCAAAGTATTTGTTTACAAAGAAAATGTCCAGTACTGTCGGTATAATTACTACACCTGATAAAGTGTGCTGGTTAGTGGTTACTTCATATATGCTATCACCTATCAGTCTGCAACTACAACCAATGGTAAATTTGATATAGGAGGGAGATAACCATGCAAGTGTCTGTGAATTGGAACATAAAATGGCGCAGGATATCTTCTGGTCAAATAGGAAAAATGATTTTTCAGATATATAGAAGTGATTCATGATTGCCATTCCATTCAGTTGTCACAATAATACAACTTCTACAGTACTCCAAAGTCGAGTACAACATCACCTTTGATGTGAGACTAGAACCAGTGATGCTGATAAAATTTGCTCCAGCTTCTGTCGCAAGTGCCTTTGCCAAAAGTGTTTTTCCTGTTCCAGGAGGTCCAAAAAGCAGTATTCCTTTGCAAGGCTGAACAAAGGTCCATAGAGACACTTCATGTTAAAAATATAACAATGATATAAAACTATGCATACAATCACTAATATTGAGTATTGACTGAGCTGCAAAAACAAGCTTCAGAGAAATAGCACCCAAGGCCCCACCAAAATTGTAAGACCATTTTGTATTTAGAGGTTTGGAAGTAAAGATAAAACTAAGGTCATTTTTGCGTTAGAATATTATTTCAATGCTGTATAGATATATTGTGGCAGCCAAAGTAGTTTGTAAGCCTATATGGTAACAAGGGACCAGAATCCATATTCAGAAACCCAAAATGCTACAGGTAGATATGGACATGCAAATGGAAAGCACTATACCCTTAACAAGTTCCCACGTGAGAAAAGCTCTGGTCTCCTCATTGGAAGAGTAACAAGTTCATCAAGTGTCTTCTTGACATCCTCGAGAGCACCAATATCTTCAAATTTTACTCCAATTTCATGGGGAGGTACAACTGCTGAAATGAAATTGCGCTCAAATTCATCTTTTGCCAACATCTGCAGCAAAACACTCATTGAGGTTGGACATCATCACAACATAATGAACTTGCTAAATAAGAACAAACACGACTAACTCTTTGAAACAGCCATAACTTAAAATACCTTCATGTTTTCAGAGAGCTTCTTAGGTGAAGCCTCCTGCTCCCTCAGCCTCCTGATTGCTAGCTCCAGACTAAGAATAAGGAAAGATATCAACAGTTAGTGTCCACCCAAAGACACGATTGCCCAGACCACTGAGGAAATACCTCTCACGGGGAATGACTAGTTTGTCACCCTTAACGGAAGGATGAGTTGCTGAAGACAAGTAGTGACTTCTAGCCCATCCAATGACCGTCTCTGCTCCTACATTAACAATACAAATGTACAAATGCATGCAGTTAGCAACTAGTCTACTCCAACTTGGGAAACTTTTATGTTCGTTGATAGTGTGATAAAAAATTCAGCACCAACAGTCATACACCCACAAGCAGCTGCAACAACAACAAAAAAAACAAATACAAGCATATCCCGAGGATACATCTCCCACTGACCGAGATGAGGAATGGCTATTGCTGCTTGCTGGCCCTGAATTTGTGGTCAGATCTGGCAGCTGTGGCATTTCCGCAAGTGATCAACAACATGAAGACTGAGGAATGAGGAAAGGTTCTACTTGGCCTGATTGGCATTTGGGACTGATGGGGGATTTTTGGTGATCACCAATGTGTAAACAAGGTGGCATGTCATGCAGCAGATCCTATCCCGCCGTGTACCAATTAAATGTTGGGTTTCCCACTATGGCGACCACAGACAACAGTGATTGAAGAGGGTGTGAGGAGCATCCGGCGTAAAACCTAGAGGGTTTGGATCTGTACTTCAACCAAATAATGAAGGAGGGAGAAATACATGGAGAATTTGATGCCTGTAGAGTGACAGACTAACCCATGTCGTTGTAGATCCAAAGTTTCATAGCTACTACAATAAAGACTAAAACCAACAAGGGCAAAACCACTCCTAGAAGGTAGAAACCAATAACCTAAAAACTAAATCTACTAGAAAAATGTACACGACATGGGTCCCACATCATTAGCTATGCCGACAGTGAATCTGGTAAGACCGTAAGAGTCTGGAAGACTAATTAGAATAAATAAATAAAAAAGGAGCCCAGAGCAGACTAGAGGAATTTATAAGTAAAAAAGGTTGTAACTTAAACCAGGTGAGCGGAGTTATACTCAGTAGTATTCATTTACTTATAAGGCCAATAGAAGGCCATGCAACTTCAAATTGTTTGGGCCCATGCCCACTGACTGAGCAGAAATTGTGTACTCTAGTTTCAGTTAAGCTGGGTCAGTGTGCACATTGCAAATCAAGGTTCCTCACAAGAGTTATAATATGAGTTGGAGAACTACGGCTGGATCAATAAAATCAGATTGCATGCTAGTAAGCCACCCATAAACCAAATAATAATCATAAACTTTAAGCTGGACATTGTTTAATCCAAACTTTTGATATGATCCATCAGCACATTAGCAACACTGGCAATCATGATTTCAGGGAAAAGGCATACGCGTCATAATATGGATCCAGTTAGCAGGCTTACTTTGTTTTGTCAGAATAATGCCATCTAACTTCACATGCAACAGATTTTCGCATGATAGCCCATGCTCTTCAAGCACCTGCATTTACCAGTCATGACTTGCAGGTAAGCACTTGGAGAAGCGCCATTGAGTCATTTCCCATATGAAGGCTAAATAATGGAAATGATAAGCAATTGATTAAAATAACTGACTAAGCTCAAATAGCTCTTCCAATACCTTGTGTACTTCTACAAGGTTGTGCCTTGAAATGATTATTTTTTTGTCCTCCTCGATCTGGTTATTGAGAACTCTCAGTTGCTCATCATCCTGAACATAAGAGAAAGTATCAAGCAGCTGTAAAGACAACAGCATTAACCAAGCTAGGGGGGCTTGCAGTTAGTAAGTTCTTGTGCACCAACAGTGACCAAAAAAACAACAGATGCCGTCCTCAGATCAAGAGAAGAGTGCAGTCAACACTAGGATTAACATACCATTAGTTCCAGGAACAAAGTACAAAAATGATGTAAACGTTTTTATACCTTCGGAAGAGGAATAAAATATTTATTTCCAAAGAGCTTTGCTATGCCATTAGACTTTGAAGGCTTCCGCCCTTTTAGCCCCCCTACGAGCCTCCTCAAGGATGATGTCTGAAAAAAATATAAATTTCAAATTAGTACGAATTTCAGCTTTTGCTATGGCCATAAATGAAACCAACTCTCCAAGAAAATGTTATAAAGATAAGTAGCTCAAAGGAGCAGTTCAAATTTAGAAGCAGACCACAGAATGACAGAACGTCGTGCAACAAGGCAGAGAAGACCCCAGTTTTTGTTTTCTGCCTAGTTTGTTTTTGCGACAATGCTAAGGTACAGTATTTGCGAGGAGGCTGTTAAAAATTAATGATGCTTTTGGAGGCTGCATTTACATTGCTGTGGCTTCATCAAAGCATTTCTATGCTAGTTTTTTGACATACTAACTGTTAAACTCTTCTAACAGTTGTAACGGCAACATTATACTAGATTTGATCATTATTCTCTGCAACCCAGTACAGCTTAGCACCGCGGCACCAATCTGACACCAGGCAGTCTTTCCCAGGGCTGACCTGTGCTGTGCACCTGTTAAGGCCAGGAAACCTGGATCAGCTAAGACAAACATTTCCTGGACAGAGCCAGGCCTTGCTTGCTAGCAGGCTTACAATGTTGGACTTTCTAATCTACTGGGAAAAAGACTTAAGAAATTATGGGATTGCTTTTGGAGGCTAGCATACCAAGCTGTGTTGCTGCTAAATTATCCAGCTGTGTCAAAGTTCCCTTGGCTTACGCTGATAATGTGAGGACGAGCACATTGAACACAGCTCATGGGAATATTCAGCAGGTTAGGTTAAGCAATGTATACGTGCTGTCAGTGCTAAAAGTTTCTTTTCCCTTCCAGAGTCACCAGTGTTGCTAACACGTAAGAAATAAGAGAATGGGGGCATAAAAGAGCAAGAAAAAATAGTAAGACATGTTTGGAGGTCTCCTCTGCTTGGAGACCTCATGGATGCAAAAGCTAAAGAAACTATGTGACATGCTCTGCCATAACTAATACCTTGATAAGCACAAGAGACAATTACAAAGCTAAACATGATGATGAGGATGCGTTGCAATGGATAACACCACAAAACAAACATATATTCTTTAATAGAGTAGCACGAAATTACCAGTGGAGACAGGCGAGAAAGATTGTGAAACACCAGCGCCTTCTGTATATATCCATAACAAAAGTAAGTACCAGAAATATCTACAATATGAATGCAATCATCAGAGTGGGAGTAGATGAGTTTCTATCGCTTACCGGATCTTTATCCTTGGGTACTGCCTCAAGTATGTTCTGCCCACATATCAACACTAAAGGTCCATTAAGCTGATCAAACATTTCCTCTACCTTTTCGATAAACTCTCTGCGATTTGATCTTGGAACTGCCCTAGAAAGCCACTGTGAACTGTCCGGAAAGTAAACAATGGCTGGTTGAAGAGATGGCAGTGCCTATTTTTTAAAGCAAGAAAAAACCCAGAAGAGGTAAGTTTACAGAGGAGACCAGATAGAGCACAGAATGTACATAACATGTACTGGTGGTCAAAGCTACGCAAACGTATGCATGCAGGCAGAAAGAAAAAAAAATGTTTCGCACAAAACATATTGTGTGACAATTTACCTCACAAAAGGCTTCGATCGCAATATGCCAATCTTCCGCCTGAGTATCATGGTCATGTGCAATATCCTGAGCTAAAAGTACAAACAAGACCATTGTTAAAATTGCAGGATATTCAAACTGGATTATGGGTACTTGGAATAGAATACATACTGTCAACCCAGTAAACCGATGATTTAGCATCTTGCTCTTCACAGTCCTCGTTAGCTTCATCCTTTTTACCATCAGCCAGTTTCTCATCAGGAGGGTCAAATATAACAGCCACTTGATCGCCATTTATCTCATATATCTCTCCACGCTGTCCATTTGATAAAGTTCTGCAATTTGAACAGTTGGAAGAATGTTGAGACATAAAACAGTACACAAGAATAGTTCACTTTAAGAATATCTTTATAAGCTATTAAGCTTGTAATATCAAGAACACGAAACATGAAACCAAATCATTCATCAGAAACAATGTCGATGTGGACTACAAAGATGAAAAGAAGCACATTATGTCTAGTGTCTACAACTACAAGCAAAAATCAGACTAAGCACTATATATATCATTTATTTTAAGCATAAGAGCAAAGATCTCAACAGAACTTACAAATGTTTATAATATGCTCAAGACAGACACATGATTTCAATTCAAGATATTTGTTGCCATATTACAGTATTTCAACGAGAAAATTCAAAAATTAAACATACTCGTAAAGGATACATCTGTCCAATCAACCCAAGGCTAGAAAAGCTGAAATGCAAACAAAACATGGAACAACGCATGCAGTCAAAGCCTTCTAAATCTATTTGAGACAAGATATATACACCTACCTTCTGCCAATAAAGGTATATGCATCTGCTGCTCCCTCTTGAGTAGGAATTTTTCCCAAAATGATCCTGTATGAGTTGCATCATGAATAAAGGAGCTTAATTAGTACACCCGTCCATAGCCATGTTAGATGGAAGGGAATGAACACTACAAACATGTGCAACATGCCTCCTGATACCTGGCTTCAATCTCACCAGCATTACTGAGCATGCATGGAGATGGAACTAAAAATGCAGGCATGCACAAGCAAATGGACAAGAGCTCAAAACGATAAACATGCAAACCATGCATACACCTGGACCAGCAAGTACCCACGTGGCCAGTCCTACACATCCACAGAAAGGCCCACCCATCTTTCTTCATGTGCTTGCTCCACAAGTGTTTCCGTATGCATAGGCACACATCTCACACAATTGCAGATTTGCAGCCGATGCATGAAAAATTGAAAATACACCTTGGATGCAAAATTTGAGTTCGAATTTCTTGTGTTATCAGGTCAATGAATAATCAATACTCATATATATCAACAATTTCCAGAAACAAACTCTCCTTTAAGTCAAGAAAATCAACAACACAAACAGAACAATATGTAAACCTGGGAGAAACTCATGACATCATGTAACACATAACACTACAACAAACATGTCAGCACTCTGTGCATGGATACATCAATGTGTGCATGATACCTCCAAACAAGTACCTGTTATCTGCTTCAACAAGAACTGAGGCTCCAACATACTTGACCCTGTCACCTGAAAACAATGATGAAGGAAGTCGGTGTGGTCTTCATACAGAGTTTGGTACATATTAAATTGGTCAAGCTTGAATTTCACATTTACCAACAGGTATGCTATGGAACTTATGCTAGTGCCATTACATTAATCTCATACAATATCTGTAGTGCTGAAGTGCTGACCCAATACAGACAAGTAAATTTTGGAAGTCCAGAAGAAAGTTAATGGCGTAGACTAGTTGATCATTCAAGTGTTTTGTGGTGAAGTGATGCTTCGGTTCACCCTCACAAAACAACACTAGAATGCAACTAGCTATGTGCATAGTTGACGATCTGAGAAACAACTATTTATCTAACATGCAGAATGTTGAACACATTAGTAAACAGAATGTGATAATTCAAGATGAAGGGGTTGAGTATTATCAGATGGCTATGTGATTAACAAGCAAATACACATGAGTTAATATCCATAACATGACATATTAACCTACAGCAGAGCATAGCTCCACCAGCAAAAGAAGTAGCTAGTCACCAGCATAAGACCAAGAATCAGGGTCATGATTAATTATGATATTTAATCTGCAGTCAATACTGGAGAAAACAACACTCAAGAACAAAAAAAAGTTAGTCACGTACCCTTTTGGAGAGGTCTTTTCTCTTCTTCAGGGGACTCAGTGGTGGATTCTTCTGCTGAAGAAGTTTCTTGCGCGCCAACAACTCTCTAAGAAAAAATGTTAAGGGATAAGTTGTAAGCCAGAAAGAGAAGCAAACAAACAGAAAGGGGAAAATCGGGTCCAACACGAATTAGCATGTTATAGTAGAAAAGATACAAGACCATTGCATGATACTGACACTTATTAGATGCAAATATTAATCAGAAGTTAACTACAAGACACTAAGTAAACTTAAGCGTTTTTACTAGTATTCTAGCACTATTTTGCAGGGAAAAAATTGTTTGTAGGTCTTCTTCCCCCAATTTTTCAGATAGGTGGATAGATGCAAAGAAAGGTACAGCCCTCGGTACTGAAATATATTAATAAGAGCTAGTAAGAATTATCAACTGTCATTTTTCAACACTATATGATTTGGTAGCTTGACAGAAACAAACACCTTGGCAAATTCCTCAAGAGTGTGCGGAACTAACTTCTTGAGTTCTTCCACTGATTTGATAGCTTCGTCGTCATCACTTTCACCAGACTCTTCCACTTCTGATCCTGAGCCTTCATCTTCTGACTCCGCCTGACCATCCTCTTCCTCGGTCTCTGAACAATCTTCACCATTATCCTATGATGACGAGGTGAGCCATTAGATTTGCCCAGAAAACAAGGATAATTAAGCTTTTAAAACTGGAGGAGATTGTCTTACATATGGAGCCAGAACACTGCTGTCCAGTACCAACAATGGCACGCGTAGCTCATGGGCAAGCGCTCTCACCAATCTCTCCCGGTAAAGCTCAGTTCCTGCAACAAGAACAAAATCTCATCAACCAAACCAGCAGAAAGGCACACATTGTGGAAACATTGCCGTTCTTCCTGCACAACACCTGGCAAGCTCTGGAGCAATATCCTCTCGCCGGATGACTGCAGCCGTGAACCGTACTCCAAAGTCGCATCCTTGTTCCGCAGGTGTGATGCCACACACTCGGTCAGAAGCTGCCTCGCGTTCTTACTTGCAACCCAGAAGAGAGACAGCGACATGGAGCTGGGTTAGTCCTCACGTTCGGAAGGGGAAACTCGTGGTAGATGATTCATGGTGCTTACTCGACGTAGTAGGGGAAGTTGCTCCAGGTGATGCTGCTCTTCTGCCACGGCACGACGCGGCGCAGGAACTCGTTGCGGAAGCGCTCCCGCTTGGTGAGGAACGGCGAGTCCCGCCTCTTGCAGCCGGTGAGGAACCGCTCGCCGCTCAGCCACTCCTGCTGGTCCTTCTCCCCGAGCCGCGCGTGCTCCTGCTGGTTACTGCTGCTGCCGCTACCACCGCCACTCCCCGCCGCCGTCTCCGCGCTTCCCACGCCCTCCTCCTTGGAGCTGTAGAACCGGAAAAGCCGCCCCCTTTCGCCGAACGGCTGGTGCGGCGCGCCCAGCCTCCGTGCCCCGTCGGGCGCGCCGAATCTCGCGGGGACACCTCCGACGGCCGAGGGGGTGCCGAGGGAGATGGGCGGAGCGCGCAGGAGGCAGCGCAGCCGCATGGCCCGATGCATCGCGGGCCGCGTCGGGCGGAGCGACGAGGAGTCCGCGAGCAGGCTAGGCCCCGGGTTCGCGCATGCGGCGACAGGATGGTGAATTCTAGGGTGTGCCGTCAACGGCGGCGCAATGGCTTAGAGGCGGGTTTTCCTGGTTGCGGCGGCAGCGGCGGTGCACGGCGGCTGCACGGAGCGGCGATTTCGCTTTGGGTCGGGGAGTTCCGCGTCGCTGTTTCGGAGGGCTGGGCCGCAATCTGGGCTTCGGTTTGGGCCTCAGCTAATCTAAAGTTGCAACAGTACCTATTAAAAAGGGTCCTCTTGTCCTCCACCCTGGTCGATACCGACACGAGACCGGGAGCTCCTATTTCCCGCTTTGAGCGGAGAAAATCATCGGGGCCGCTTCGACATTCGGGAGAAGTTTTTTTAACGGGCTGGGCCCATTTACTTCCTATGGTTCTTTTCGCTTATCAGAACGGTTCGCTATTGCTGTTTAAATTTTTTTTCCTTTGCACGCTGTATGAACTTTGACTTTTATTCAATAAATTTTCAAAAATGGAACAACATTCGAAAATGGAACAAATTTTAAAAATGGAAAAAATTTCAAAAATGAAACAAATTACGAATTGGAACAAATTTCGAAATTGGAAAACATTTAAAAAATTGGAACAAATTTCGAAAATTGGAACAAATTTCAAAATTGGAACAAATTTTCAAAATGGAACAAATTTCAAAATTGGAACAAATTTTTAAAAATGGAAAAAAATAAAAAATTGGAACAAATTTCAAAATTGGAACAAATTTTCAAAATGGAACAAATTTAGAAATTGGAATTTTTTAAAAAAATGGAACAAATTTCGAAAATGAAACAAATTACGAATTGGAACAAATTTCGAAATTGGAAAAAAATTCAAAAATTGGAACAAATTTTGAAAATTGGATTTTTTTTAAGAAAATGGAACAAATTACGAATTGGAACAAATTTTGAAAATGGAACAACTTTCAAATTGGAAGAAATTTCAAAATTGGAATTTTTTTTGAAAATGGAACAAATTTCGAAATTGGATTTCTTTTTAGAAATGGAACAAATTACGAAAATGAAACAAATTACGAATTGGAACAAATTTTGAAATTGGAAAAAAATTCAAAAATTGGAACAAATTTTGAAATTAGATTTTTTTTAGAAAATGGAACAAATTACGAATTGGAGCAAATTTTGAAAATGGAACAACTTTCAAATTGGAAGAAATTTCAAAATTGAAACAAATTACGAATTGAAATGAAATTCCAAATTTTAAAATGTTCAGATTATTCAATTAAAAAAAGAAAAAAGACAGAAAGGAGGAAACCCGAAAAAAATATAAAAACGGCTCAACGGGCCGGCCCATTAGTTGACTGGGTGTTTCTGCCCTGTGCGGAACCCCGGATCGGGTCCGCAGTGAGCGTGAAATAGGATTCTCCCACGAGACCGCACACCCCTCCTAAGAGTATGCGATGCGATGGGCCAGGCCCAGTTTCTTCTTCTCTCTTCTTCTTCCTCGAGACTCCAGAGCCGCCGCCACCGCTGACCGCCACCGCCAGCGAACTCCTCCTTCTCCGTCTCTGGCGCCGGTTCCTTCGATTCTCCCCTCTTATGGCAGCCTCCATCTCAGTCGCCGATGAGCCCCACCCCAACCCTAAGATCCCAGCACCCCCCACCCTAAGTTCCAGAGCTTGCTCCACCGCCTCCACCGCGGCCAGCCGCCGCGTCGGCGGCTTCGTGGCGCCGCTGACTCACCGGCGCCGTCCCTCGCCCTGTTCTTCGCCGATGAACTCCTCCTTCTCCGTCTCCGGCGCCCTCTAACTGCTTTGAAATTCGTGCTAACGGGCCGGCCAAAAGGGTGTGCGGAGCGGCGTACGCTCCGACCTGGTCGGAGCGTAGGTATCGCCTACAAAAAACCTGAAACATGTCAAAAAAAAATTAAAAAGGGAAATTTTTGCAAAGGTCCCTTTATGCGCTCTCTATCCAACAGCGCATTGTGGTAGAACAATCCTGGGAAGTGGTCTCCATACCTGACACTTATCGCAAGGGGAAGATAAGAGATAACAGGGAAGGACACGGGAGGGAGGGTGGGTTGTCCAGTTTTCCCTTTTATTTTTCTAGATTTTTTTTCAAAATAAAATATTTTGAAAATCGTTCGTCCAACTTATGAACCATATTCATTTTTGAGATCCTCGAGTTGAAATCTTCAAAACTAGATCACATGTTGATAGGTTTTGTAAAACTTGTTTTCTATACTTATCAAACTACTACAACTGTACTTGCAGTGTACTTGGGTTTTAAGTTAGTTGTATTCCGGATACTAGCATATGCTGTATTTGGAGTTTTAGTAGAACTATACTTTTTGGTGTACTTTGAGTTTCCCCGGTTGGTGTACTTGAAGTTTCAGCAAAATTGTACTTCTTTTTTCATCACATCTATATTTAGAGTTTCAACAGAACTGTACTTGGTGTTTCAACACAACTATACTTGGAGTTTCAGCATAATGGTACTTTTGACAAGTGTACTTGAAGTTTTAGCACAACTGTACTTGTAATATACTTTGTACTTCATATTCTATATACTTGTAGTTGTTCTTCTGTGAATCTGAACAACATGTCAAAAACAAAATCCAAAACAAACCCCTCGAGAAGAGCTTTGGTTTTCTACATTTGTGGCTCGATTTTGGGCTCATGTTTCCACGGAAACAACGTCTAGCTAGGTCACACTGTTCACTTTATTTGGTCGCTCACAAGCACTAGCGGAGACAGAATAAAAAAATAGATGTGGCGGAATGAACATGGACTACGCAAAGTTGACCAATCCATACACAATTACACTTACATACTATGAAGAATATAAGATTTTAGATGTGACAGAATGTGGAGACCCAGCATACCACTGCATGTGTCGTATGCAAGTCGTTGACATAACACTAATGAAACACCATCTCACTAGTATTACATCCATCAGAGTGGTACAACAGAAACATCGCAGGTCCACGGTATGTCTATAGGATTATAATTTTCAGCATACAGAAGATCTTCAGAACCTCCTCAACAGGTAGAGGTTTAATCCTGGCGACTACAAACGAGAAAGAATACAAGGAAATCTAAAAGAAGACTACGACTACTTCTAATGCAGTTTGCTAGCTAAAGAAATATCCTAGCTACTTAGGTTCTAGGGATAGGGAAACTGGTTCCCTTCTACTCCTAATCTAGTTTTCCACCAAGCTTCACAAAAATTGTCAACTCCGCTGATAATCCCGATGTTGGTAGAATTCTTCATCTTCATCTTTAGGTCTTGAGGTTGTCTCTTTGGGTTGCCCTCAATCTAATTCTTCATAGTCTAGCAAGGGTTTAAGAGATTGGGGTGAGTAACGAGCGTTACCCAGCAAGTTTCTTTAGAAAGAAGTTGTGTGATATGCACTAACTAAAGCCATGGACCCAAAAGAGTCGTAGGCCAATGCAAGGTTCTATCAAAGTTTCTTAAAAGATTGCTTTTACTTATGAAAACTATGCCCAACAGCCAACACAGGGTATTAGTGCCTTGAGAGCACCTTTCCTGCCGCGTTCGCAGCTCCTTCCCGGAACAAGGGGTAACATGTCACATCCTTTTACACTCTGCAGAGGTGTGTCCTTCCAAAAGAGATCAAAGCCTTGTTGCACAACCGAGTTGCATGCTCGTCCACACTTCCTTGGTGTGGGGCCCAGTCATTGATCCAAGCCAATCACTGCCTTCTCCGCACAACGCATGCCCACCCAATTCACGCAAGCAGGTTGTGCCCCAGATATTCACCCCCAACGATGAAGTACCTAGGCGTCCCTTGCGGACCATCATAGACACCAGTGCCGTGAGAACTGAGGTGTCCCACCCATATGCAAGTAGTCTCGCAAGATCTACTGCGACCGGCAACTGGCTGCCCGTTGACATGCGAACGAGAGAAGATACAGCTGACTTTCCCATCCCATTCCAAGTCTCTTGGACAACACGGTTTTTACGGCACAAGAATAACTGTGGCATTGGTAGTTAATCCTAGGTTTACTTTCCCGTGCAAGTGGAACCTCCACCACCACAATCTTACCGTGGTTCCACCTGCCAGCCCTCCTAGGTTATCACCACTGGTCGATAACCACTAGTCATATTACTTATGAAAATAGGTTTTCCATCCCTTTTGAAATGTTAGAGTTTGAAGTCAACACTTTGCAAGTAGTTTCAAAACCAGTGCAATCAAGAGATATGAGCAAGATAAACTTGCCTTTTTTACTGCAAGATTATGCAAGTCAAGGTCTTCGATACGTAGGAAATCCAAATATTGAAATAGCACCATCATCTGGTAAAGATGATGTTAAAAGAACTGCAGCATGATATGCAAATTATATGCTATGCATCGCTCTAAGCGTAACCTAACCCCGATGGTTTAGTACATAAGGTTGTGATGACTTCATTGTGATGAGTTGCACTTTTAGATTCACTCCAGAATAAGGTTGTTAAGGATTTTAGATTGACTGACAAACTTTTAAAGTAAAAGAATAAAGCTTAATACAAGAGGTATTGCAAAAGATTAGTATAGCAATAAGTGAAAACTTGAAAGTAACAATTTTAAGTGGTATCTTGTTGTTAGCAATCAAGTAGTTGGTTATGGACAAGCAAAGCTGAAGTAATTCTTATTTGATAAGAATACCCCGTTAGTATACGGGTTGACAACAATCTTAATACCAAATAGGGTTATATAAGTTCAAACTTAATGGAATAGTTTGTTACTTACTTTCAATGTCTTTTAAAAGAATAACATTTGAAGAACATGTTTATTATTGATTAGAAGCACTACACCTTAGGTTTAGTGTTCTAGGGTTTAGCATAGCTCTATCATAATCAGAGATTAGATAATAGTTGAGTATATCAAGGTAACAAGCTAGGTTTCATTCACTGTTAAGAGGGTTTTAGTGAAGCATGGAAATGTTATTCATCTAGGATGGTGAAGCATAACAATGTGGTAGCACATAATTGCTTAACATGGGTACACTCAAGAATAATTACTTACTTTTAAAGTTTACAAGAGGCATTGTAATGTTTACTTGGTATATAACCTAAAAGAATAACTTTTAAAGAACATGTTTCTTAATGACTAGAAGTACTACCAATAGGAGTTAGTGTTCTAGAATTGATAATACTTATCTAATACTCACCAAGTAGTTAATAGATGGAACATAACAAGTTATTTATTTAAGATTCATTTGTTACTTATGTGGTATTAATTGGGCATGATTATACAAAGCAACTTTCATTGCTATTACTATATATGGTTCTTTCTATAGTTGGTAACAATCTTAACAAGCATAGGCACTCAAATAGTTAGTCATGAGCAAGTAATGCTAAAGTAATCAGTTCCCAACTGATTCTAGAGTTGTTAACACTCTTTAAATGTAAAGGTCATACCTTGAATCTAGGCAAGAATGGGTGTGATGCTATCTGATATGTTCTTAAAAAGAATTACTTTTGAAGAACACAATCCTTAATGGATATTTTTATTACTTAAAGGAATGGTGATTAGGTGATGTCAGGAAGTAACAATTTTTGAGTTGCAACAAAGGTTCTGCAAGTAGCTAGTTGTCTAAAGTATACTATGTTGAAATAGAGTATCAAACTAACCACTAGTGGTGGAATTAGGAAGTATGGATAGACTAGCACACTGAGGTAGCGATTAGTTTTAGTACTAAAAGAAATGGTAGGTGATTAAGTTATATGTACTTAAAAAGAATAACTTTTGAAGAACATATACCTTAATGAGTTTTAGTTAGAGAATTTCATTTTAGGTTTCAAGTTTTGTTTAGAACTAAATAAGAAAGCCTGGTTATTTATGTTTCTAGGTTTTCAGGGTTGGAATCCAAATTTTAAGTGATTAAAGATTTTAGAAATGGGTTTTAAATTTTCTCTTAATGAAACATTTGTTGGAATATCAATATTAGAGTTAATAAATAATATTTATTCAATTTTATGATTTTCTCAAATTTATAATTTTAAATTTGTTTTTAGGAAAATCATTTTAGGGGTTAAAATCCTGATGATAAAGTTTTAGGATTAATATTTAATAATAAAAAAATATTAATTGGAATAATACTATTGAAGTAATCAAATTTTTATTTAGTATTTGAAAACTTGGTTTGAATTATTATTATTGGGTTTGAGTTCAAAATTCAAATAATACTTAAACAAGGTTTCAAATTTATTTCAAAATTATTTCAGACAAGTATGCAAGATTATAATTTAATTAGATAGGTTATGTTTTTCTGAACATTTTGATATATCATTTGCATTTTTCTGAATTGAAATGAATAAGATATGAATTTGCAAAGATTTAAACTTTTTCTGGAATTTTCTATTTAACAGGGATACTTTTCTTACCGATACTACAGCTAGCTGATGTCACTGACTAGTGGGCCTGGGGCCACGTTAGCTACCACGAGGGCATGACCGGGTCAACAACATTGACCGGCTCCAGGATCTCACCGCCGGCAGCCAGTTATCGACGACGGCGACGCTAGAGACCCTCCCAGAACCAGTGAATAGGCTAAAAAGAACCGGAACACTACGGCGAGTCTGATGGTGCAAGCATCGCTAGTGTATGGTCACCGGAGAGAGCTCCGGCGAGCACCTACTACGGCGGCGGGCGGTGGTCTATGACGCAATCGAACTACGGTGGTCCAAATGATGCAATAGAGGGCTCCAGAGATGCGCGAGCTCACCGTGGAACTTTCCAGATGCTCGAGGTCGTCGATTATGGACGGAGCTGACCGCAACCTCGCCGATTCCGGCAAGTTGCTGCTAAGGGGAACGGCGAATATCCGGTGATTCGAACCTCCTCTTCACGATTCCTTCCTCCAGGAGGTCCTAGGAGTCGATGCGGAGCTCCAGAGCTTCTCGGTGAGACTCCGGGTGGCCTCTAGCGACGGCGACGAAACATGGCCAGAGCTAGGGTTTCGAGAAACAATGCAGAGAGTTTCGGGGAAGAAGAACTAAGGGACCTAGGGTTCACTCCCGGCGGAGGCACCCCTTTTTATAGCCAACGGAGGTCGGCGGCCTTCATCCTGGGCGTCGGAGTGGCAGCGGTGGATCGAGCGCCTGGCAGCTCTCCATCGAGCTGCTTCCTGTCCGAGGAAGAAGAAGGTCCAAACGGTACCTGGGCTAGGCTGAGGAGCTGGGCCGGCTTGACGGGCCACGACCAGGTAAGTCCTTTCCTATTTTTTTTCTTCTTCAGTTTCTTTTCTTTTTGCTTTATTTTCTGTTTTATCTATCTAATTTGATTTCAAACTTGCTTGCAGGATTTTGAGTTTGGCAAATCTTTTCAAACACAAATATGACACTACTAGTTCAATACACCATATTAGATAGGTTTTATAGGTGCACCTGCACATAAGATATTGAATATAACATTAGGATTTTTTTATTGTAAATCTTGATTGGATATTTCCAAGTTGCGTTGGTGGAGTATTCAGAATACTTTGCTAAGTTTGAATTAACAGGTAGTTATATGTAGTAATATTATATTGCATCATATCTTATAAGAAAACAAAGAAACAGTGTTTAACCACAATTTATTTTCCTATTAAGGAAAATGGTGAAAAGCATGATTTTATGCTTAACACAACTATGCTACTAAATGTCATAGGATTATTATATGGAGTTATTTACTAAACACTAGTGATTTCTGAATATGTACTTGGGTTTGATAACAATACTTAGTGTTTCCCCAAAGAAGGGTTGGTTTGGTAATAAGACCAAAACATCTATTGATATATGAATTGACCACTAAGCAAAAGTTTTGGTTATTTTATCTCATAAGAATTGTAGTTGAAACACCATTCCTAAATTTAAGGTTAGGACATGGGGTTAGACATGACTTATGATCACTAAGTGATGCATAAGTTGGAATAGATACTTTGGATTGTCTTTAAAATGAATGGTCTAAAGGGACATAGAATCTGATGCAATGGTATTACCCTCATTGAAGAAATAGTACTCAATACTAAAAGTGTGACCTAGATTCTATACTAAATATAAATCTAGGGTTTAGGCTTGTGAAATATACCATTAATATCTAGTGACTCTGCTAAGATGGAATCTTGTACGAAGATCAAGGTTCATTATAGCTTCATAGGATGGTGCCTCGTAAGTGGGATATGTTCAAGTAGGTTTCCTACTCCACCCTGGTCTTAGGATGATATCTGCTTATCACATTAGGTTACATAGATAACCTAACTATCTTCCACCAACAAGTATAATCATGTACTAGACATGATCATCTTTTATTTCCTTCATCAACTCCCATAGTTTGTGCATCTGAACTTCCTTCATAAACTCCTTCTCAAAGTATTGAGATCAACACTACTACCAATACTCCTCCTTGGTACCTTGTGGTTCCCACCATAACATTATCCAAGAGGTTAACTTCTAAGTTTAAGATACTTCAACACTCTTAATCCACAATACTACTAGTGGTTCATCCTTGTATTCAATCTACTCCTCTAATAAGAACTATCTCTTGGTTGTAACTCTCTTCTGAGATTAAAGATATAATCTCCCCATTGTGTGGTTCATATAGGATCTACTCCACTTCATAACTTCATAAGTCTAGATGGTGGTTATATTTCCTAAGGATGGTTCTAGTCCAGACCAGAATTAGGGTTTATGATGTGATCACCCTATATCAAATGACTTGTCCTAATTAGACTTGGAGTAATGTCTAGAGTCTCCTAGTTGGCCTTTATAGAATTGGCTCTAACATCCTTAAGTTATCTCACCTAGAGTTAAGGTAAATCTTATAATCAAATTGGCATTGAGTTAACCTCTCCACTTCTCACATATTGACTTACTAAATTATGACATAAGAATGTAGAATAGATCATGGTTCAGGAATAAGACTTGTGTAGACTTCTTTAGCATGAAAGAAGTAGGTTTAAAGAATACCACGATGATCCTGGTGTGAATAGATATCTGGTCCTAAAATGGTGTGTCAAGCATTTTAGTTTTACCTCACTAATCTCTCTTTTAGTTGTTGTAACTACCACTACCCAAAACAAGGTTTTAGCAAAGGTCATGTTGAAGTTTATCGCGCTCTAGTTGATGAGCTACTTCAATTCCATCAACTCAAGTGAAACTCCAATCACTTTGATATGTTTTATTTAAATGCGCGAAAATTATCCGGATTTTCTATGCATGAAATGCAATGCACACATCTATTGTCTCTATTTTATAACCTCTAATCCTGGGACATTACAGTCTCCCCTCCTTAAACTAAACTTCGTCCCGAAGTTTTCGCTCTCGTACGTTGCTGAACAATCTTGTTGTTGGTAGCATATGTCTTGTAGTTCCTTCACCAACTAATTAGGATATAAATGGTATCCTTTGTCCAGAGTGTACCTCGAATCTTCAGTTGTCTAACTCCGAACAATAGTCACTTGAATTCCATCCATCTGGGTCTCTTTTTGGTCATTCTCTTGGATTATCCATGTTTTGCAACACTTTGTATGGCTTATAGGGTCTTACTAGTTGTTCCAACATATCTTCCTAATTGACTCTTGGTTTTACCACCAAAGAACGGATTAAACACATGTAGTGTGTCCATTCAAACTTTCTGATCCATCTTTATAGATCTTATTTGGTCTTCTAGGTTCAAGATTATGGTTAACTCTAATCTCAATCTTCACCAACTACGGTTCATGATATAGCAGCTGTGGCTCATATACCAACTGTGGCTCATACTTGGTGTGATTATGGTCAAAATCATCTCACTCCTTTACCGAACCCATAAGGTTACAACAGTTCTTGGAAAGAATTTACCTCCGACATACTTCTCTAACTTTCAACACTTTTAAGTTCCCTGGACTCTCCCCTTAGACTTTTGTAATGGTCTTTGAACATATTGATCTTTAACCATTTGAACTCCATGGTTAGACTATAAGTCTTGGTCAGTCTTACTACAACATCTTCCTGATGGTTTCTCAAAGAAATCTGTGGTGTATCCACACAATTGTGGATATCCGGTACGAATTCTTCGATTGTGTATTTAGGTAGGTCTTCTGTTCCCCTCTTGGATGCAAGTACTTACCCAAAAAGTTTTAACAGATGATGAGAATTGGGTTTTCCCATCGTTATCAATCCTAATTCAGATGGTAGGATATATACAAAGCCACGGGAGAAATTCGGCAAAGTTTCTCTTGTACCAGAGGACATCCTCGACAGGCATTTGTATAAGTTGAACAAAATATGAAGTAACAAGGCTATAAATGAACCAATGGTCTCAACAGATCATTGTTGACACGAACCTTTACAAGTCTTAGTCCGTAGACAAAGACTACAACTCTAAGATAAGGAAAGGCATTGCTAATGTCTTAACCACCAATCAACAATTCAAGATTTTGGGACTAGGGATCAATGTTATACAGAAATGTTATGTGTCTTAGTCACGCTATCAACGAGGGTTACTGGGGTTACCACTCCCAGGCTGAATAAAGCAGCAGGCAATACCGAAATGGATCATCGGTATTACAACACCTCAATCAACCCGTGATGTACTAAGCATAACCAAGGCTGCATAACAACGAGCTCAAATACCTTAAACTCAATTGTGGTTACCTAATTAGTGGTTCTACTTAATAACCTAGAGTTACCTCTAGTGTTTTAAGAACTAGAGTGTTAATAAATTCCAACTTTTCTGTAGTTTTACTAATCTAGCTGTGGATCCTTCTAATCTTCCTTCGAAGTATCACTGAAGCTTCCTCCTGTTGGCTTCCTTTATCTGGTGATACTTCATCTTCTGGCTTGATTGCCTTTGGAATTCGTCTCTCCCTCACACGAATCCCTTAACCCTCTAGAACTATAACATCAAGTAAGGACTTGATAATGCAACATGCACTTGCACATCAAAGTCCAACTTCATGCATAGATCTAGTCACACAATAAAATCCAAGAAAATCCAAATTTGTGCAGGCAACATACATCATCATAAGCCCGTGAGTAAAACATCTCTAGCATTCAGGCTTAGATGTGTACCTTATGGCACCAAATAATATAGGTTTATATTGTGCTATATGCACGTAGTGGTGGACTACTACTCTTTGTCTCAATATTTACTCCAATTGCTCAATTGCAATCGAATAACTTGTACAAAGTGGGTTTGGAAACCATTGTAGTTAATCTATTGTCCATTAGGATTACTACTTCTAGCTTAACTACCATCCTATTGAAGACGAATCTCACATGATCTCTCAGAACTTCATGTATTCATGAGCATTGTACTTCTTCACTAGACATGGTTCCCCTACTCCATATCTTTTATAGATCTTCTCTGACTAAAGTCTATGGTTTTTGGTACACTTGACCTAGTGACCATTGTTGAGAATACTTCATTCACCAATATTCTTGAGCATCTACCTCCTCAACTTGAAGTTGCTGGTCTACTGCAAAGTTCTACTCCTTCATGTGAAGATTCTCAAGTGAATCCAACATGATTAAGGTTTTTATACTGCCCATACATCTTACTTGTATATGGTATTCTTGTGTATCCATATACAAGACTAAAACCTGAGGCCTTCTACCTCCTATAATCTCACTTCATCACTTAACATCATCCTACTACAATTTCAGATGACTTAAGTTTAACAAATTGCCCTCGGTATACTTCTTCCAATAGGATAGTTCCCATTCCGGTTGTATCCTCTCTTAGGACTACCATGTATTGTATACCAAATATAATCCACTTCCATCCTTTATTTAAGGCTCTTATGATGTCATACAACTAGGTATGGAACAAGATGTCTAACTTCACTTAGGAAAAATAGGTAAGAATTTTGACTCGAGTGAGTCAAGATTATTCTTTTGTTGAATATCCATCCCAAGTCATAAGAAGAGTTAGTTTAGATAAGATGGCTTCCTATAGCCACTACCAAACCTACAGGTCTCCTATTAAAGGGTTTTAATCCTAGGGTCAAAGCGTTTGCTCTGATACCAGCTGTGGAGACCCAGCATACCACTGCATGTGTAGTATGCAAGTCGTTGACATAACACTAATGAAACACCATCTCACTAGTATTACATCCATCAGAGTGGTACAACAGAAACATCGCAGGTCCACGGTATGTCTATAGGATTACAATTTTCAGCATACAGAAGATCTTCAGAACCTCCTCAACAGGTAGAGGTTTAATCCTGGCGACTACAAACGAGAAAGAATACAAGGAAATCTAAAAGAAGACTACTTCTACTTCTAATGCAGTTTGCTAGCTAAAGAAATATCCTAGCTACTTAGGTTCTAGGGATAGGGAAACTGGTTCCCTTCTACTCCTAATCTAGTTTTCCACCAAGCTTCACAAAAATTGTCAACTCCGCTGATAATCCCGATGTTGGTAGAATTCTTCATCTTCATCTTTAGGTCTTGAGGTTGTCTCCTTGGGTTGCCTTCAATCTAATTCTTCATAGTCTAGCAAGGGTTTAAGAGATTGGGGTGAGTAACGAGCGTTACCCAGCAAGTTTCTTTAGAAAGAAGTTGTGTGATATGCACTAACTAAAGCCATGGACCCAAAAGAGTCGTAGGCCAATGCAAGGTTCTATCAAAGTTTCTTAAAAGATTGCTTTTACTTATGAAAACTATGCCCAACAGCCAACACAGGGTATTAGTGCCTTGAGAGCACCTTTCCTGCCGCGTTCGCAGCTCCTTCCCGGAACAAGGGGTAACATGTCACATCCTTTTACACTCTGCAGAGGTGTGTCCTTCCAAAAGAGATCAAAGCCTTGTTGCACAACCGAGTTGCATGCTCGTCCACACTTCCTTGGTGTGGGGCCCAGTCATTGATTCAAGCCAATCACTGCCTTCTCCGCACATCGCATGCCCACCCAATTCACTCAAGCAGGTTGTGCCCCTGATATTCACCCCCAACGATGAAGTACCTAGGCGTCCCTTGCGGACCATCATAGACACCAGTGCCGTGAGAACTGAGGTGTCCCACCCATATGCAAGTAGTCTCGCAAGATCTACTGCGACCGGCAACTGGCTACCCGTTGACATGCGAACAAGAGAAGATACAGCTGACTTTCCCGTCCCATTCCAAGTCTCTTGGACAACACGGTTTTTACGGCACAAGAATAACTATGGCATTGGTAGTTAATCCTAGGTTTACTTTCCCGTGCAAGTGGAACCTCCACCACCACAATCTTACCGTGGTTCCACCTGCCAGCCCTCCTAGGTTATCACCACTGGTCGATAACCACTAGTCATATTACTTATGAAAATAGGTTTTCCATCCCTTTTGAAATGTTAGAGTTTGAAGTCAACACTTTGCAAGTAGTTTCAAAACCAGTGCAATCAAGAGATATGAGCAAGATAAACTTGCCTTTTTGACTGCAAGATTATGCAAGTCAAGGTCTTCGATACGTAGGAAATCCAAATATTGAAATAGCACCATCATCTGGTAAAGATGATGTTAAAAGAACTGCAGCATGATATGCAAATTATATGCTATGCATCGCTCTAAGCGTAACCTAACCCCGATGGTTTAGTACATAAGGTTGTGATGACTTCATTGTGATGAGTTGCACTTTTAGATTCACTCCAGAATAAGGTTGTTAAGGATTTTAGATTGACTGACAAACTTTTAAAGTAAAAGAATAAAGCTTAATACAAGAGGTATTGCAAAAGATTAGTATAGCAATAAGTGAAAACTTGAAAGTAACAATTTTAAGTGGTATCTTGTTGTTAGCAATCAAGTAGTTGGTTATGGACAAGCAAAGCTGAAGTAATTCTTATTTGATAAGAATACCCCGTTAGTATACGGGTTGACAACAATCTTAATACCAAATAGGGTTATATAAGTTCAAACTTAATGGAATAGTTTGTTACTTACTTTTAATGTCTTTTAAAAGAATAATATTTGAAGAACATGTTTATTATTGATTAGAAGCACTACACCTAAGGTTTAGTGTTCTAGGGTTTAGCATAGCTCTATCATAATCAGAGATTAAATAATAGTTGAGTATATCAAGGTAACAAGCTAGGTTTCATTCACTGTTAAGAGGGTTTTAGTGAAGCATGGAAATGTTATTCATCTAGGATGGTGAAGCATAACAATGTGGTAGCACATAATTGCTTAACATGGGTACACTCAAGAATAATTACTTACTTTTAAAGTTTACAAGAGGCATTGTAATGTTTACTTGGTATATAACCTAAAAGAATAACTTTTAAAGAACATGTTTCTTAATGACTAGAAGTACTACCAATAGGAGTTAGTGTTCTAGAATTGATAATACTTATCTAATACTCACCAAGTAGTTAATAGATGGAACATAACAAGTTATTTATTTAAGATTCATTTTGTTACTTATGTGGTATTAATTGGGCATGATTATACAAAGCAACTTTCATTGCTATTACTATATATGGTTCTTTCTATAGTTGGTAACAATCTTAACAAGCATAGGCACTCAAATAGTTAGTCATGAGCAAGTAATGCTAAAGTAATCAGTTCCCAGCTGATTCTAGAGTTGTTAACACTCTTTAAATGTAAAGGTCATACCTTGAATCTAGGCAAGAATGGGTGTGATGCTATCTGATATGTTCTTAAAAAGAATTACTTTTGAAAAACACAATCCTTAATGGATATTTTTATTACTTAAAGGAATGGTGATTAGGTGATGTCAGGAAGTAACAATTTTTGAGTTGCAACAAAGGTTCTGCAAGTAGCTAGTTGTCTAAAGTATACTATGTTGAAATAGAGTATCAAACTAACCACTAGTGGTGGAATTAGGAAGTATGGATAGACTAGCACACTGAGGTAGTGATTAGTTTTAGTACTAAAAGAAATGGTAGGTGATTAAGTTATATGTACTTCAAAAGAATAAATTTTGAAGAACATATACCTTAATGAGTTTTAGTTATAGAATTTCATTTTAGGTTTCAAGTTTTGTTCAGAACTAAATAAGAAAGCCTGGTTATTTATGTTTCTAGGTTTTCAGGGTTGGAATCCAAATTTTAAGTGTTTAAAGATTTTAGAAATGGGTTTTAAATTTTCTCTTAATGAAACATTTGTTGGAATATCAATATTAGAGTTAATAAATAATATTTATTCAATTTTATGATTTTCTCAAATTTATAATTTTAAATTTGTTTTTAGGAAAATCATTTTAGGGGTTAAAATCCTGATGATAAAGTTTTAGGATTAATATTTAATAATAACAAAATATTAATTGGAATAATACTATTGAAGTAATCAAATTTTTATTTAGTATTTGAAAACTTGGTTTGAATTATTATTATTGGGTTTGAGTTCAAAATTCAAATACTACTTAAACAAGGTTTCAAATTTATTTCAAAATTATTTCAGACAAGTATGCAAGATTATAATTTAATTAGATAGGTTATGTTTTTCTGAACATTTTGATATATCATTTGCATTTTTCTGAATTGAAATGAATAAGATATGAATTTGCAAAGATTTAAACTTTTTCTGGAATTTTCTATTTAACAGGGATACTTTTCTTACCGATACTACAGCTAGCTGATGTCACTGACTAGTGGGCCTGGGGCCACGTTAGCTACCATGAGGGCATGACCGGGTCAACAACATTGACCGGCTCCAGGAGCTCACCGCCGGCAGCCAGTTATCGACGATGGCGACGCTAGAGACCCTCCCAGAACCAGTGAATAGGCTAAAAAGAACCGAAACACTACGGCGAGTCTGATGGTGCAAGCATCGCTAGTGTATGGTCACCGGAGAGAGCTCCGGCGAGCACCTACTGTGGCAGCGGGCGGTGGTCTATGACGCAATCGAACTACGGTGGTCCAAATGATGCAATAGAGGGCTCCAGAGATGCGCGAGCTCACCGTGGAACTTTCCAGATGCTCGAGGTCGTCGATTATGGACGGAGCTGACCACAACCTCGCCGATTCCGGCGAGTTGCTGCAAAGGGGAACGGCGAATATCCGGTGATTCGGACCTCCTCTTCACGATTCCTTCCTCCAGGAGGTCCTAGGAGTCGATGCGGAGCTCTAGAGCTTCTCGGTGAGACTCCGGGTGGCCTCTAGCGACGGCGACGAAACATGGCCGGAGCTAGGGTTTCGAGAAACGATGCAGAGAGTTTCGGGGAAGAAGAACTAAGGGACCTAGGGTTCACTCCCGGCGGCGGCACCCCTTTTTATAGCCAACGGAGGTCGGCGGCCTTCATCCTGGGCGTCGGAGTGGCAGCGGTGGATCGAGCGCCTGGCAGCTCTCCACCGAGCTGCTTCCTGCCCGAGGAAGAAGAAGGTCGAAACGGTACCTGGGCTGGGCTGAGGAGCTGAGGTGCTGGGCCGGCTTGACGGGCCACGGCCAGGTAAGTCCTTTCCTATTTATTTTTCTTCTTCAGTTTCTTTTCTTTTTGCTTTATTTTCTGTTTTATCTATCTAATTTGATTTCAAACTTGCTTGCAGGATTTTGAGTTTGGCAAATCTTTTCAAACACAAATATGACACTACTGTTTCAATACACCATATTAGATAGGTTTTATAGGTGCACCTGCACATAAGATATTGAATATAACATTAGGATTTTTTTATTGTAAATCTTGATTGGATATTTCCAAGTTGCCTTGGTGGAGTATTCAGAATACTTTGCTAAGTTTGAATTAACAGGTAGTTATATGTAGTAATATTATATTGCATCATATCTTATAAGAAAACAAAGAAACAGTGTTTAACCACAATTTATTTTCCTATTAAGGAAAATGGTGAAAAGCATGATTTTATGCTTAACACAACTATGCTACTAAATGTCATAGGATTATTATATGGAGTTATTTACTAAACACTAGTGATTTCTGAATATGTACTTGGGTTTGATAACAATAGTTAGTGTTTCCCCAAAGAAGGGTTGGTTTGGTAATAAGACCAAAACATCTATTGATATATGAATTGACCACTAAGCAAAAGTCTTGGTTATTTTATCTCATAAGAATTGTAGTTGAAACACCATTCCTAAATTTAAGATTAGGACATGGGGTTAGACATGACTTATGATCACTAAGTGATGCATAAGTTGGAATAGATACTTTGGATTGTCTTTAAAATGAATGGTCTAAAGGGACATAGAATCTGATGCAATGGTATTACCCTCATTGAAGAAATAGTACTCAATACTAAAAGTGTGACCTAGATTCTATACTAAATATAAATCTAGGGTTTAGGCTTGTGAAATATACCATTAATATCTAGTGACTCTGCTAAGATGGAATCTTGTACGAAGATCAAGGTTCATTATAGCTTCATAGGATGGTGCCTCGTAAGTGGGATATGTTCAAGTAGGTTTCCTACTCCACCCTGGTCTTAGGATGATATCTGCTTATCATATTAGGTTACATAGATAACCTAACTATCTTCCACCAACAAGTATAATCATGTACTAGACATGATCATCTTTTATTTCCTTCATCAACTCCCATAGTTTGTGCATCTGAACTTCCTTCATAAACTCCTTCTCAAAGTATTGAGATCAACACTACTACCAATACTCCTCCTTGGTACCTTGTGGTTCCCACCATAACATTATCCAAGAGGTTAACTTCTAAGTTTAAGATACTTCAACACTCTTAATCCACAATACTACTAGTGGTTCATCCTTGTATTCAATATACTCCTCTAATAAGAACTATCTCTTGGTTGTAACTCTCTTCTGAGATTAAAGATATAATCTCCCCATTGTGTGGTTCATATAGGATCTACTCCACTTCATAACTTCATAAGTCTAGATGGTGGTTATATTTCCTAAGGATGGTTCTAGTCCAGACCAGAATTAGGGTTTATGATGTGATCACCCTATATCAAATGACTTGTCCTAATTAGACTTGGAGTAATGTCTAGAGTCTCCTAGTTGGCCTTTATATAATTGGCTCTAACATCCTTAAGTTATCTCACCTAGAGTTAAGGCAAATCTTATAATCAAATTGGCATTGAGTTAACCTCTCCACTTCTCACATATTGACTTACTAAATTATGACATAAGAATGTAGAATAGATCATGGTTCAGGAATAAGACTTGTTGACAAGGGTATAGTTAATAGAGCCCGTTAGTTGAGTACCCCTGAGGCCCGTTTGGCTAGGCCCAATTGTAATGATAGTCGAATACGAGTTATTACCGTATGTCGATATTTGTAATCTGTATCGGACCCTACCCGATCCTCGAGACCTGGCCACCTATATATAGGGGTCAGGAGGGGACGGTGTAGGGCAGATTGAAAGCAAACAAGGTTGAACACCCAAGTTTACTTTCGATACACACCTATTTCGACTAACTTTACCTTCGAGTTCATCCGACGCCCTATCTCCCCGATCCTAAGTCCTTCATCTAGGACATTTGTCGAGTTAACCCCTCGTCAATTGGCGCCGACCGTGGGGACTCTGGGCGTTGGAATCATGAATTCGACGGCTTTTTCGCTTTTAGCCAACAGCAGTCCAGAAGTCGACGGAAGTCAAGAGGTGGAACTAACCATTGGAAGTTTGAGCATCCTCATCGGGCCATCGGGTTCGTCTCGCCTTTCGGATCCGACGAAACAAGATCAAGATCCGTCGGCAGAAGAGCCCGAAACAACAGCAAAGATGTAATATTCTGAAGGCTCCTCCAGCGAAGTAAACTCGCCGGTCAGCCCAGAGGAAGTGCAAAAAGAAAAGATCACAGAAGACAACGAAGAAAAGGAAAATTTTGACGTAGAAGTCCAACTCGAAGATTTCACGATCTGCCTCGACGATACCGCAGACAAGTCAACAGATACATGGAAGACAGGATTAGAGCTTTCTGAAGATAGCAATTCGATTTTCTCAAGCTTTAATAGTAACATCGGCAAGCAGTGCCAGGTGCTCGCCATTGTGGGAGACAACTCAGAAGAATTCGATGAAAATAACAACCCAGTGATAAACCCAGCAAATATTGATAGAGGAGCAAATCATCTAGCAGAAGGGCAAACAGTGGAATCCCTCATAGCCAGGGAAAAAATTCGACTATCAGTCGACGAGTGGAAAATAATAAGAGAAGCCATAGAACATGGCACGCCAATACCATCAAATTCCAGCAAAGACATGCTTTTTGGGTATCATTACGCCTTACGGCAGCAAGCAAAGTAGCTAGCAAAGGAAAAGATAGAGATACAAAGAAGGAAAAATTCAGCCATTGCAGCCAGCGAAGCCGCTCGAAAAGCACGAAGCGACGCATCACACAGCAACGCAAGGAAAAATCGTCGACATGGCTCAAGGTACGATAACCTCGAGTACTCCGATAGACAAAGTATCTCGAAAAACCTCGACTCGTCCTTCCTATCGGTCGACGAGCAGGGGAACATCCTACCAAAAACACCTGAAGCAGCATTAGTAGCAGCGCAGGCATATCTGCTCACAACTCGACCAAATCCAGGAGATCCTAGGGAGCACATGCATAGAGCAGCATTGAACGGACTCAACATGGTAGGCCACAAGCTATCAGCAAAAGGAGAAGAAGCACATCATCACAAGGAAGCACACAAAGCAAGGTCACCTCGCCGTCACAATAGTCCTCGGCACAGAAGCAGTAAACACCGATCTCGATCTCCATCACCAAAGCAGCAAGGTGGAACTCGAAGATCGCGATCCCCGAACGAAAGGCGCGACTATGAAGACGACGAAAAAGAGATGGGGGCATCATGCTTTACCCGCAGGGTTCGCACCACTCCAGTTCCTAAGGGATTCAAGCTACCTCATGATCAGCAAAAATACGACGGATCACAGGAACCACAATCATGGCTCGCAGATTACTTACAAGCAGTTCAAATATTAGGAGGAACCAAAGAAACAGCAATGCAAAGTTTGCAACTACACCTCACCGGCGCAGCAAGGTCTTGGTTGAGCAAATTAGAAAAAGAATCCATTGGAAGCTGGGAAGATCTCACAAAGCAATTTATAAGCAACTTCAGGTCGACATACAAACGGCCAGCATCAATAGAAGAAGTCAAAGCGTGCGTACAGCAACGCGACGAAACGCTGCGGGCGTACATCCAAAGATGGAGCCTCATCAAAAATTCAGCAGTCGAAGTTTTAGACGAAAGAGCAATAGACGCGTTCATCATTGGATTAAGGCGAAGAGACCTAGTCGAGGAGATGGGCAGAATCAAGCCAAAAACGGTATCAGATCTTATGGACACAGCAAACAGATTTGCAGATGGAGAAGATGCGTGCAACAATAAACGGACACGATCTCCAGAGGACGACAGAAGAAATAGATATGGAAGTCAAAGGAGACGATCTCGAAACTACGATACCTACGGCTCTCACAGTCAAGTCGCCGCAGGATATAAAGACAACAGTTATCAAGGAAACGATCGCAGAAGCTCGGGATATCGAACCTATGGAAAAGAGGACTATAAGAAGTTCCCACCAAGGGAATCCAGAGAGTATAACCCATCACCAGAAGATATGCTCAATGGGCCTTGTCATATACACTCAGCGTTCGTCGACGGGAAGTGAGTATCAAGGCATGCAATGAAAGACTGCACGACATTCCTAAAATTACAAGAAGCAGCAATAAACAAACAGACCGAAGCAAGGCGACAAGGATTCGAAGGAAGTAACAATCCCCCGACAAGCCAGCAAGGAAACAACGGAGCTCCTCATGGACAAGACCAGCAAAACAAGGGACACGACGACGACGACGAAGGGTACGTCCCATCAAAAGGGCACATCACAGCAATGATTCAACCTGTGCCCAAGTCGAACAAAGAAGAAAAGAGTATAACTCGACAAGTTAATCTAGCAGTCCTGTCGCCTCCAGCTACAACAGAATATCTGCATTGGTCAGAACAACCAATTGAGTTCAACAGAGAAGATCACCCTATAACAGTACCTCGGCCGGGAAACGCGCCTTTGGTACTCAAAGCTCAAATCGGCGCATATGATGTTGACAGAATATTCATGGATGCAGGGAGTGGAATTAACTTGATATACGCGAAAACACTCCGAGCAATGCATATATCACTAGAGTTTCTGAAGCCAACAGATTGTTCCTTCCATGGAATCGTACCAGGAAGTGCCAATTACCCGCTGGGTCGAATAGCACTCAATGTTTGCTTCGGCAACCGACAAAATTATAGAAGAGAAAAGCTGGACTTCGAAGTCATGGATTGGCCATCACAGTATCACGCGATCCTCGAACGACCCGCGTTTTTGCGATTCATGGCAGTACCTCACTATACATATTTGGTACTTAAAATGCCAGGACCAAGAGGAATAATTACAGTCAAAGGAAGTTTTGAAGTCTCAGATCTTTGCGACAGGGAGTTCCACAAGATGGCGCAAAACTTTGGCATGATAGCCAACTATGCGGAAAAGGTGAAGGACACGACCACAGAAGGCATCAAGCTACTCGAAGGACGCGTCGCGGAGCCCGAGGCAAAGAAACCACGAGTAGAAACACCAGGAGAAGGCAAAGGCGCAGGAGAAGAAGAGAAAACTACGGCGTTGTAAACACAAAGAAGGGCAGGACACAAAGGCTGTAAAAGCCACGAGTTATACCAGGGGCAATGCCCTCTAGATCCAGAACACAGGTCATAGGCCGGATCTCTTGGGTCACCCCATGTATCTTATATTACAAGTATAAATAAAGATAAATCGTTCCTCCTATTCGAGTTTACGAATCTTTCCAAAGGGAAAATGCGGCAAACGCACGACTTACGCAATAACGCTTTGAGAATAAATTTTTCGACACAACAGTCGCAAAATAAGATACTCTCGCGTTCCATATACACAAAACATTACAACAACGGGTTGTCAGAATCATCTACGCCTAGAGGGTCCAAATAATGGTACTCGCGAAAAAACGCAGCATCCGCTTCCAGAAGCCTAGCCACGAGTCTTCGAGCAGGCTGCAACGTGTTCTCCATATGTACTCGAAGGCTAGCTCCACCGGGAGCCAAACTCAGGGACATAGTGCTGTAATTCAACCTCGGGTGCCACTTGCGTATCCACCCGAGAGCAAAATTGGCACCTGCCACTAAGTTCAGCTCTATCAGCCTATGAATACGATGACTTAATCTGAAAGTATCAAGAAGAAGGGGGAATGTTGCAGGCAAAGGATTACGAAGAAGCATGATGGAGTGCATAGTTGTGAGAGCTCGTCGGCAACCATCAACTGACTCGCCAATGTGCTGAGCACGATCTTGGAGCAGTACAATAGCGCTTCGGCGTCGAGGATCAGACCACAAAGTCTCGTAACCAGTCGACATCTTCTCCAAAGCAGCATTTCGCTCAGCAACTCGACGTTCTTCAGCAGCAAAATCCAAACAAGTACCTACGACAGCAAATATATCACAAAAGAAGTGCACAAGCAGCCAAAGAAGGAGTCGAAAGAAAACTCACATCGCAACAGCTCGCAAGCAGACTCGACAATGCCAAGAATGAAAGACTCGCACTCTTCATTATGAACAACCTTCGCCGTCAAACTGGAGACCTTTTCTTCAAGGGAAGAGATTTTCTTCATATAGCCACTGGCCTGGCTAGCCTTTTTAATAGCCATCTGTGCTTGGCGTTTAGCTAAGGATAGGCGAGTTTCAAGGTCGGAAATCCTGGAAGAGTATTCTTCGCAGTGACTACATCGACTAGGAGTCGACGAAATCTGAGGATTAAATCCGCGAGCAGAGGAAGGAGCAGGAACATGAGAAGAAGGATCACTGTCACGCATCGACTACAAAAAGAAAGAAAGGAGAAACAATTTCAGAGAGGCAACATAAAACTTCTTACGAAGAGGATATATTTACATAAGAGTACAACCCTATAACTAAGGTTCTCGGGTTGTACCTAATTGGAGTCTTTACATTCAAAAGGAGAAATCTAGATAAGTTGCAAAGAGGCTGAGTCTACGCCACCTCAGCATTGTGCTCCGTGGAAGAAGGGGGCGCGGCCAGTTCCTCGCTAGAAGTCGACGGCGGCACTGGTGCTTTCGATGCTGGAGGTGGTGCAGCAGGCACAGCAGAGGCCGCCGAAGGAGAAATCATTGTCAGCAGTGCAGGCGCTAACTTCTTTGCCTTCTTGAAAAACACCTTCATCTCGTCACGGGTGTGGCCATGAGGGGAGTTAACTTTCTCCCAGTCAAAGTCTGTACCATGTGCAAGAGAAAGGGCAATGGCACCTTCAGCGCCGCGCTTAATGGACAGCCCCTTCAGATGGAGAGTAGGGTCTTCATCGCTGTCAAAAGTCTTGGCGAGTTCAGTCAGGTTGCCCTTCGGGATTGCCATCTTTTTCTTCGGCCACAACCCGGCAAACAGCCGTGACAGAACGCGGCCAACCAACTCAAAAGTTTCCTGGATAGATATCCAGTTTTCTTCGAGTAGGTTAACCGCATCCATAAGAGGATCATCGTCCGTTTGCAGGGACGACGGAGATACCCCTGAGAATTCTAAGCAATGGAAAAGAAAGGAAGAGGCAAGTGTCAACAAATACACCAGTGCAACAAGGGACGAAAACAGAAGACAAGTCGAAGAACTTACTTTCGGCAGCAGTAGACATGGTGTGAAGACGCTCCACCACGGCTTGCTCTCGTTGAGCATGCTCTTTGTTGGCATCTGCTAACGCCCTCTCAGCCTTCTTCGCCTTGGCAAGCGCAGATTTCTGCGACTTCTCAGCAATTGCCTTAGCAGCGGTCGCAGCATCATAAGCTTTTTGCGAAGCTTTGAGCTCCGCTTCCAGCGACGCAATGCGAGCATTGGCTGTCGCTAAAGCAGCTGTGAAAGCAGATGGAAGGAAGTCAGATAAACAGCAAGAGACAAGGGCAGAAGAAAAGTAATGATTGAATATCAAAATTGTACCTTCGGAAGATTTTGCAACCTTTAGGTACCCCGCACACTCCGTGCCCAGGGCGATAAATCTCTTCACCAAAGCCTGATAAAAGAAGAGTGTAAGAGTAGAAGTGCATGAAAGGAAGGAAGGGAAAATAGAATCGCTCACATCATCAGAAGAAACTGTAGAAACATGGGCCTCCAGAGAAACCTCGGCTTCTTTGGTCTTCTTCGCGCGTTTGAGGTTTCGGGCTTGAGTTTGAGAAACCTTCTTTACAGAGGCCCTGGTAGTCCTCGGAGCAACATACGGTTCGACAGGCTCATCAATCGCCACAGGAGAAGGTGGTGGAGCAACCGTCGCACATGTTGGTGGTTCTTCATCATCACTGCATGAAAAGTATAAGCAAGAGGCAAGAACAAAGCAATTGAAAAGTTCGACTACAATACTTACGATGCAAGCATGTCAAAGTACTCCATATCTTCTGCAAGAGCGGGGGTTTTTCCAGCCGCTGCAGAACTCGATGAAGCAATTTCGTCGACACGTTTCCGTTTTTTGTCGACACCAACATCTTCAGCAAAAGCAGGAGGAGAAGATGTCGACGAGCTAGTCTCATCTTCTGATTCTTTGACATCATCTCCGTCCTGACTTTCGTCAGCCTCGGGGGCTTCAGATGTAGGAGATGTTAGATCAGCAGGAAGGGGCCCTTCCTCTGGAAGAGGGGGACGAGAAACAATGAATTGGTGACCCTGCATATTAATAAATCAGCAGAGTGCAGAGGCAAAGAATAATGCAAGTTGAAATTAAGAGAAGTTTGACAAAAAGTGGATGTAGCGATGTATACCTCAGGAATAGGGTGCACGGAGTCGAAGAAATCTGCCTTCAAGTCAGCAACTGAGTGCTCCTTGGTGAGCTTGGTAAGATTCCTGACTCGCTTGTCGACATCTTCTTTCGACATCAGATCCTCAGATATGCGAGTAGGGTCTTCTAAGCCAGAATAAGTCCAAAGCTTGGTGAGGCGGTGCTGTAGGGGTTGAACTCGACGTTGTATGAAAAACGCCATGAGTTGGATACCCGACAAAGCACCTCCTAGGCCTGTTTTTAGAGTTTGAATGCGGGATAGAAGAGGAAGAATTTGTGCAACTTACGCATCTGAGGGAAGTGAGTCCCATGACTTCAATTTCTTCACCTCTTGAGAAGCGTCAAAGGGAGGAAGGCCGAACTCATCTTCAGGAGAGGATTTGCGGTCCTTGATATAGAACCACTTTGTCCTCCACCCTTGGACAGATGCGGCCATGGAAAATTCAAGATATTGCGCCTCAGGGCGCATAGAAACGACGGCTCCGCCCAATTCGGGTTTCCTTGCCAGAGAAACATTGGGGCGGAGTCGAAAGATCGATCTCCAGAGAGTGAAGTGGGGCTCAATGCCCAAAAATGACTCGCAGAGAGTCACGAAGCAAGCAATATGGAGAAGGGAATTTGGTGTGAGCTGATGGAGCTGAACACCATAGACAAATAGCAGCCCACGGAGAAACTCGTGGGCAGGAAGCGACATACCGCGGAAGAGGAGAGCAAGGAATATTACCCGGTAACCGCTCGGGGGCTTCGGGATCCGTTCGGTGCTGGGAAACTTGATGGAATCTTCGGCAGCGATGAGGCCGTCCGCCGTGGCTTTCTCCACCTCCTTCTCGGTGATGGTGGAGCGGACCCAGTTGATGGCAGAAGACTTGGCCATAGCGCTCCTGGTGGCCAAATGCTTCACGCGCATACAGCACAAAAGTGCGCTCGGGGGCTCCGCAAGAGAGGAAGAGGCAGAGGAGATCAGCAATGGAGGCGGCGGAGGTAACGAGCTGGTGAACAGTACGATTCCCCACTATGCCAGTTATATATCTTCTGGGAGAAGGATCGTGGGTTGAGTCGTGGCGCAAAGATCGGAAACGTTAGCCCACCAACGGTCAAAAATCGTGCAGCCCACTAAACGGTCAAAAAATCGAGAAAATTACAGTGCTACCCATAAAACGGTTCGCATTGATGAAGAGCTACGTCTTTATTGACGTCATCAAATATATATATAAAGGTAAAAGGATGGCGCCGACGAATGCTGAAACTTATAGAAGGGGTCAGATATGAAGGATTTTTTTTTTGTTATAAGCCTTGGGGGCTGTTAATTGCATAAATATCGAGTGGAACTCTTCATTGAAGTAGTGGACCTGAACTAGAAGACAAGATGTTCTTGAAAGTATCTCGAGTTGAAAAACTTCGCAGGTGAGGAGTTTCGAGTTGAAGTGTGACGAGCTATATTATCTCTTGAGCCTATACTCGAAAGAAAATCTTTTTTTGACTATAGCCTCGGGGGCTACTCCCATCGGGAGCGCTGAGCGCGCACCCGACGATATTCATTGGCAAAGCATTGGAGATTGGAGAAGTGTTACTCCCATCGGGAGCGAGTTTTATGGTTGTAGAAACCCGAATATTTTCAGTCAAACTTTGACTGCGACATAAGATTCTCGAGTTACATTATCGCAACAAAACTCGAATGCCGTGACTTGTCACGAAGGTAAGACCCCGGGATCCGTCCTGTGTGGCCTGGTATACGCACATGGATGCGCTCTGCTGGTATGTATTCGTGTCTACGACGCGAAGAAAATCCTGGTGGACGCACTGGGTACCCCGAGAACCACTGGGACTCATTTTTTGTAAGTCCTAAATGAGGCAAAAGAATGAGTTTGACCGGTATCCCGAATTCAAGTCCAAGGGGATTGAATTTGAAGTAGGTGACAAGTATCTGTTCCGGCAGTTAACTGACCTCTTGATCCGTCAGAGTTGTCAGGCTTGTTCATCGAGACCCCTTGCGAGCAAATTATCATCAATATAAGTCGAAAGACCAAGTCGAAGATTTGAAGATAAAGTCGAAGAATAGATCAAGTCGAAGATTTGAAGATTAGAGATTCAACCCGAATCTGCAATTCTGGTAGAATCTCAGGGGCTACTGACAAGGGTATAGTTAATAGAGCCCGTTAGTTGAGTACCCCTGAGGCCCGTTTGGCTAGGCCCAATTGTAATGATAGTCGAATACGAGTTATTACCGTATGTCGATATTTGTAATCTGTATCGGACCCTACCCGATCCTCGAGACCTGGCCACCTATATATAGGGGTCAGGAGGGGACGGTGTAGGGCAGATTGAAAGCAAGCAAGGTTGAACACCCAAGTTTACTTTCGATACACACCTATTTCGACTAACTTTAACTTCGAGTTCATCCGACGCCCTATCTCCCCGATCCTAAGTCCTTCATCTAGGACATTTTTCGAGTTAACCCCTCGTCACTTGTGTAGACTTCTTTAGCATGAAAGAAGTAGGTTTAAAGAATACCACGTTGATCCTGGTGTGAATAGATATCTGGTCCTAAAATGGTGTGTCAAGCATTTTAGTTTTACCTCACTAATCTCTCTTTTAGTTGTTGTAACTACCACTACCCAAAACAAGGTTTTAGCAAAGGTCATGTTGAAGTTTATCGCGCTCTAGTTGATGAGCTACTTCAATTCCATCAACTCAAGTGAAACTCCAATCACTTTGATATGTTTTATTTAAATGCGCGAAAATTACCCGGATTTTCTATGCATGAAATGCAATGCACACATCTATTGTCTCTATTTTATAACCTCTAATCCCGGGACATTACACAAAAGCCAGACCTTGCCACATTGCTAGCTTTGCCACTGCTCACAAGCTAATTACTTGGATGAGCATGTGGGTGGGAGACCCATGTTATTTTGGACAAGACATATACAAATGTTAGGTATTTGGTTGCAGGCAGCATGGCTGATATGCAACAGTGGAGGTACAAAGAAATAGTTAGGCGGACCAACTAATGGTGAACACAAATATTTTGTGTTGACTAGAACAAGAATTTGAGGAAAATTTGAGAGAAAATATCAATCGTGCTAACAAATACTCAGTGTTGGATTATGAGAAATATAAAAAAATTACATGTGCTAGCAAGATACATGATCATTTAAATTGACTAACAAATCTACACATGTAGCTACCAACGACAATTTTCTATTTGTTCGAATAAAAACCAATGAGCAGTTAAAGCAGCGTGTTATCTCTAACTCTCTCTTGTAGAATTTTTAAACTGGACTTTCGTCTCACGACACATGAGTTCTCGGTGGTCGGGGCGAAGCTGCTGCCCTCCTTTTGGTTGGTAAAGTTCTTTTTAAACTTGTTGATAACCAAGCAACCCCTGTTGAGCTCGTGACTGCAGGAGAACCTCAAGGACCCCCTATTGTTGTTGGTATGAACTCTGTTTGTATAAGTGGGGATGTAGTTTTAAGGATACTTACAGTGAGTTATTGATTTATACATATATTCTGGAGCCACTTGTTATTCAGTTAGAAGTTGTTTACACACTAGGAAAAGTGTTGGAGAATAAACTATTAATGTGCTAGAAACTAAGAAAGAGGAAGAACCTACTCAAGTAGAGAAAATTAAAATGCATAGTGACATATCAAATGGTCATTTACTTAAAATTGAAAAGTGTAGCTTGAATGAATTATTTGCCATATTGCAAAGACATGCTAGCTCTGCAGGTTTTTTGACTATGCCTGTTGTTGATAAATGCAACGATATACACACAGAGATGCATCTCCATAAATGAGATGCCAACGCGCGACGCGATTTGCTCGTATGACCATACTACCTCCATATACGAAATCATGAATCCAACACGCCACTTTTTAGAGAAGCCCTTCATTCATAAGGTTTCTTATTAGAGAGAAAACCAGAAAAGCTCTTCATTAATTCATAACATTTCTTGGAGAAAAAACCATCTAACGTTGTCATATGCCTTCCCGGACTCAATTTAGAAGTCACACCACTCATATTGTACATAAAAGCACAATATCATATATATCTTACTATCGTGTAGGGTCAAACATGGATATATACTTAGTGCGTACCAACTACTAGTACATATGTGTGTATCTCGCAAAATGATGACGCAACAGAAAAATACAGCTGACCTAAACGACGTTTATCGTCATGCTTGCTGTTTGGTACGCTCAATATTATCACCGACAAAAATTAAGCTACCTAACACGAAGTGAGAGTCGATCGTGCGTCGTGTACGCTTAATAGTTAATGATCGTGCATACCATGAATTGAGAAGCATGGAAGGGCTTGGATCCGTACGAACAACTCCAAGATGACACGATGAAATACTATCACAATGACACGAACGCGTTGACCTACAACTGAGGTAGTTGGCTAGTTAACCACCAAATTAAAGTATGCCGATGATCAAAGGTCACATATAATATCAACCGTGGAAACATCAAAGTCGCCCTCATGATTAGTTTGTTATTACCACTTGTTGTGTACTACAAAACCCCCAGCCATCCATATTAGCTAGGTCATGCTGTCGGCCTATTTCATCAAGCTAGAGCTAGCAAAGCCCAGCCAGCCATGGAAGCTGGCTCCCCTAGGTACCTCCTCTACGGCCTCCTCATCCTGGGGTCATGGCTCGTCTCCTGCAGCCTCCACTTCCAGTTCATCCACATGTACCTCTTGTCCTCTCAGCCCCGCTCAGGAGCGGCACTCGTCGACCTCCCGCTTCCCATGGCGGTAGACGCCAGCTTTCCTCCAGCTCCCTCTGCCGTGGGGGCCGATGAGGATGGCCATTCTTCCACTCCTTCGTCTGTGGCATCGTCGTCGGCGGCGGCGGCGTGCGAGGGGAGGTACGTGTACATGCTAGATGTGCCTTCCCGGTTCGATGTTCTGAGCGGCTGTGTCGAGGGCGCGCCGGCGTTTGAGGACGAGTATAGCATGTGCTCCCTCATGGTCAATGCTGGCATGGGCCCCGTGCTCCCTCCCGCCACCGGCAACGGCAGTGATGGTGACACCGGCGTCATCCCCAACACCGGATGGTAAGCTCGTTGATCATTAACTTACCGTGTAGCCTCCGACAACTGATAGAGCTTGGCTATCATATGAGTTGATTCATATATTGTCAGCAATTCAGCACTCAGTCTAATGTAAGAGAGTGCGCACGTCGATGCAGGTACAACACGTACCAATACGCCCTGGAGGTGATATTCCACAACCGGATGCGGCGGTACGAGTGCCTTACCGACGACCCGGCGGCAGCCACGGCGGTGTACGTGCCCTACTACCCAGGGCTGGAGCTCCAAGAACACATCTGCGACCTCAATTTCACGGTGCGCAGCGGTCCCTCCTCCGAGTTCCTCCAGTGGCTGTCGTCGCAGCCGCAGTGGGCGGCCTTCGGGGGCCGTGACCACTTCATGGTCGCCGCCAAGACCAGCTGGATGTTCCGCAAGGGCGCGGCTGGGATGTGCGGCAACGACTTCCTCAAGCACGCCGAGTCCGGCAACATGACGGTGCTGACCTACGAGTCCAACATCTGGGAGCCGCGGGACAGGGACTTCGCCGTGCCGTACCCAAGCTATTTCCACCCGAAGTCGGCCGGCGAGGTGGCCGCGTGGCAGGAGCGCGCCCGCGATGCGGAGCGGCCGTGGCTCTTTGCTTTCACCGGCGGGAGGCGCGCCAACGGGACGCTGGTCATCCGCGACCGCATCATCGATTCGTGCGCGTCATCGAGCCGGTGCCGGCTTGTCGACTGCAGCCATGGCATCGAGGGCAGCAAGACCTGCAGGTCGCCGCGGAGGGTCCTCTCCGCCTTCGCCGCCTCCCGATTCTGCCTGCAGCCGAGAGGCGACTCCTTCATGCGCCGCTCCTCGGTGGACGCTATCATGGCCGGATGCGTCCCCGTCTTCTTCAACGAGGCGTCCACCTTCGAGAAGCAGTACCGTTGGCACCACCTGGACCCGGACGGCAGCGACCGACAGTACTCGGTGCTTATCGACGCCGACGAACTTCTGGAAGGCAAGGTGGACATCGAGGAGGTGCTGACCAGGTACACCGACGAGGAGGTGGACGCCATGAGGGAAGAGGTCATCAAGATGATCCCGAGGTTCCTGTACGAGGACCCCACGGTGAGGTTCCACGGGGACATGAGGGATGCGTTCGACATCTCCTTTGATGAGATAATGGGGAGGATGAGGAGGATCAAGAACGGCGAGGATTTGTGATAGATTTCTCATTTCTTTGTAGTGGTAAAGCAATGCTGTATATTAATATTACTCAATATAGTTGGGGCTAAATCCGGAAACCACAAGTGTAGTCCGAGCTAAAAATGGCTCGTTTTTTTGAAAAATTCAACATTTTAAAGTTTCAAAATGTTCTAAAAAATCCTATATTCTTAGCTAGCGGGAAAAAAAGAAGCTCTGACATCTAAAAGTGTAAACAGTGCAAACTATCAAAACCACAAAATCTGTCAAACTTTATCGTACATCATCCAGATTTTTATTTTGGAATTTTTTTAGAACTTTAAATGACGTTTTCGAATTTTGAAAGAAATGAGCTATGTGTAGCTCGGGCTACAAAAATCTACTCTTGGTGCCAGACACTTTTTTAGAGTCATCTTTGACCAACTAAATAGTCCAAGTATATGAAGATGATTTGATGAAAAATGATACCATAAGAAAATGTTTTTCAGTACAAATATATCAAATTTGTATTGTATATTCATGGGGCAAGGCTGGATTACGGGTACGTGTGGGCACGATAAAAATTCCAACAACCCACGGTGTCGTTTAGTGTGTTAAGATGCCGAGAGGAGGGAGGAGAGTGAGAGATCAATGACTAAGAAGAGAAAGATGGTTGTCGCCTCCACTTTTCTTCTTCTATGCCTCTCGTGGCTCCACCACACCCCGCTTCTTCCACTACTCTGGCAAACCGCCCCTGCATCGGCCTAGCCTCTTTCCACTGATGCCTGCGGTCGACGCTCTCGGGGACTCGGGATGCCTTATTCTTGCCTCTGTTCAGATCTCACTATCCAACTGAATTGCATGACTAGCATTCTGAGTCCCTTGGTAACGTTTAGACACTACAAGGAAAATGCTAACTTACGACCCTCCATTTTCGTCACTAGATCGTCATAATAAGTTGTTTATGACGATCTTATGATGAAAATAGGATGGTCAAAAGCCGAGCGTCGCAAATAAACTATCACGACGATTTTGTTGAAATCATCATAACCGACTATAACGATCATGGATCATTGTAAGGGTTATGACGATTCAATATCATCATTGACCCTCCGGCCAGGCCATGTCGGACTGCCTATGGGGCAAGGGTTATGACGAAATGAGATCGCCATGGTCCGAAATCAGCCTGGTCCATTGCAGCTATTTATTTGGGCCAAGTCCATTAATTCAGCCTTTCTTTTCTTGAGGCATGGGCTTTTTGTTGTCTATATATTTTGGGCCTTGGCCTTTCTACAATCCATCTCATCTTTCGGCTTGCCTATTTACAATCCATTTCAGTACTGGGCCTCGAACTTTTCACAATCCACTTAAATTTCACGCCTCAACCATTTTACTGTGAATTTTGTTTTTAGCATTGATCTATTTTCAATTCATTTCTGTTATTTTCCAACTAGCCATTGTTGGGCTGTGGCTTTTATAGGGTTCAGTACACAGTAGCCCAACAATATTTCGAATAGTATAGAACACAACAACCAAACAGTAAAATCTAGAATTTCAAATCACAACAAATAATATTAAACACAGCAACCAAATAGTAAACTCCAAAATTTTGACTCACAACTATCACATAACTCCACATCACATCCAAAAGATTAACAAACCATAATCATACAACATGGCAACCACACGGTTCAATAAATACACTGCAAAATCACATGCCGGTCAGTTTCTTGATAATAGTTTGGTTGCTCATTGAAGGCAACCAGTTCTTTGATCATCAGGGATGAAGCATCTGTGACCTCATGCTTGATAGTCCTGAGAACGGAGGAGTTGTTAAATCTTGATGAACAAAATCATTAAGTTTCATGTAACACATGTTATCCACAATTTGCATGCCTTTACTAAAATAGACTTTACTTAGCAAATACTTGTCAAACAAGTGATCAACACTTCTGTTCATACTTAAACAAGCGTACTATGAAGCACATGCATAAAGGCTATCCAGATCATAGTTTACATCATACAAGAATAACAGATACTTGTCAAGCATATGCATAAAGGCTATCCAGATCATGGTAATAAGCAACATGTATAGAGGTGACCATGGAGTAACATCTTAGAGACTCAAACAAAACCAAATACAAAGCTATCCAGATCATAGTTTACATCATACAAGAACACCAGAACAACTGCACGCACTAGAATATATACCAAAGAAAGAGGATACAAAATGTAGTAAATTGATTCATATGGTTCATTGATCACACATTAACAAGCTGTGATAACATGTTATTTAGAGCATGATTGTTAGGAAATTAACATGTAAAGTACATTGACCTATTCAGATGCCTTAGACATAAAAAATACTACAAAGTTTACCCTGGATCAGCTGCTCTTGTTCATTCAATTACAAAAAGCTCTACATAAATTGTTTTACCTTACAGATTAGTGAGGGGAGTTAACTGAACTAAAATAGGACTAAAGGAATCGATGGCCATTACTCTGATATGCACATAGCAGTACTAACCGCAACAATCAGAATCCAAGCTGAAAAACGAGCATTCCAATCTGAATCTGAACTAACAAAGTCATTTCCTTGTTGCCTTCCGTGATTCTAGTTTAACTCATACTAATAAATTACAACTCTCAAGCAGATCCAGAGAGAGGGGAGAGGGATGCCGAGGGGAGAGGGGGAGTTACCAGATCTAAATCCGCCGGTGCCATTTCTGTCAGGGAGGAGCAGATCCTGGAAATGAGCAGATCCGCCGACGGCCTTGTCGGGGAGGAGCATGAGCGGTAGGAGGTGGTGGCGTGCTCACCGTGGCTTCTCCGTGCATGAGAGGACGAAGTGACCGCCACCCTTGCCTGGATCGACGCCAGATCGGCCTTGTGGTCAGCGTAGCAAGCTCCGGACGGACAAACATGGCAGCTTCGAGACCCGGGATTTCCAGAGTGGCAGGCTATGAGGTAGGGATGAGGAATCGGTTGCCGGCCGTGCTTGCGGAGGAGGTTCATGCCTCCTTCGATGCCGATGTTGGGGAGGCAGTGGCGCATCCTTGGGACCGCCATGGAGGAGAGAGGTGGTGGAGGAGAACGCTGGATCTCTAGATCTCTAGTGTCCGCCACACCACAACACCCGTGGAGAGGGGAGAGGGGAGAGATGTGGTTAGGGTTGGTGCCGAGTTAGGGTTTCCAGGGGCTAGGGTTTGGATATGCACTCTCGTGCGTTGGATCGACAACACATGGACGGTTCAGATGGCCTGTCTGGGGTAATCCATGAGGCGAGGGGTCCTGCGATGTGATTGGCTACTAGGGTTGGGTTAATTTGTCCTTCCTTTGTTTTTCTTTATAAACCATTTTCAATTGATTTTGAGTTAGTTTCTTGTATTTGGTTTCTCGGAGTAACTAACGTATTCCAAGTTTGAGTTACCTTGGGGTAATTCGTTTCGATGCGCAAACATTCCGAGATATTTCTTGCATTTTACGCAAGTTCGTGCCAATTTCGCTGAAGACAGGGAAGGTTTGCACTAGGTCAAGACCAAAACCAAGGCATAGTGTGTTCAAATGACACCATATTTTGTACATGGGTGCCTATTGGGATGTTTAACAATGTTCATTTTTGGTGTTTTCCTTTTCTTCACATAAAAAGTTCATTTTCTATTTTTCGAGTGATAAAGAGGGTTTTTTTGTGAAGGAAGTACCAAATATTTGATGTTGAATTGAACGACAAGAGTTCTCTAAAATAATAGATCATATTTTACGCACAGATCATCAACTCTTTGAGTGTCCAAAGCTTTCCATGTAGCTCTCATAAAAATGACAAACTTCTGCCGAATCAGCTAGAAATAGGTCTAATTTGAACTACAGGTGCATCATAGTTTGTTCATGATTTTTCCAAAAATCATTTTTAGATTCACAAGTATATATTTCATCATAGATCCAATAATAGTTTTGCAAGACTCAACCCCTAGCTAAGAAGGGCCATGCCCGCCATTTTGACTGCATTTTGAATCAAGCATAAGTAATTCAGAAAAATCAAAAAATGTGAAACCATCGCATCGTGTCATGTTATGTGACCTAGTTGCAAAGAAAAATAACAAACTTGTTCTATCACAAAGTCTTAATGTTATGTGACCTAGCAGATCTCCAACAGTGGTGTTATTCATGAGATGTGTTTGCAACTAACCGCTGAAAGTCTTAATGAGTGCATGTGTAATCCAAGAGTCAGATTTCCCCGAGTTTTTGGAGCATACAACATTCATGTGTTCCTTGATATACAGAGCCACCAAGGTAGAATTTTGTAGAACTATGTAGTGTGCTTGACTGAAAGAATGCCCGTCCTTATTTATTATTGTTGTCTTTCCTAACGTGCCTTTTCCACTTAGTCTCCCCACATGCTGCAATTGACTAACACCAATCGATTTAAGGTAAGAAATAAAGTAAACACAAAACTCAATGACCTACTATGTTCCGTAGCCCTTGGAGATTCTTCCTTCTGGCCTAGCACGGTTATGAACATATTTCTTTAAGACACTCATGAACCTCTCAAAGGGGAACATATTGTGTAGAAATACAGGACCGAGAATGGTAATATCTTCGACTAGGTGAACTAGGAGATGCGTCATAATATGGAAGAAGGATGGTGAGAACACTAACTCAAAACTAACAAGACATAGGACCACACCATTCTATAACCTTTGTGGAATTTCTGGATCGATTACCTTTTGAGAAATTGCATTGAGGAATGCACTTAGCTTCACAATGGGTACTCAAACAATTTCCGGTAGAAGCCCCCGCAATGCAACCGGAAGCAATTGCATCATAAGCACGTGGCAGTCATGAGACATTAGGTTTTGGAATTTTTTTGTGCCATATTTATTATTCCCTTTTTATTTGACGAGAAGCCAGACGTGAACTTGATACTGTCAGTCATTCAAAAAAGATTTCACTCTTCTCTAGTAAGAGCGCAGCTGGCAAGACTTAATTTATCCGTCTTCTCTGGATGCATGTTGATGCGGGCAGAACAACCACCCAGTTGGGAACCCCAAGAGGAAGATATGATGAGCACAGTAGCAAGTCTTTCCCTCAAAAAGAAACCGAGGTATGTCAAATCCAGTAGGAAAAAGCCAAACTTCAGAAGGTGATGCTTGCTAGCTTGGTGACACTCCAACAAGGGCGCCGTTTATGATACTTGTTGGCGCGTCTTCAATTAGCAGCAACGCGGAACCTGCACACAACACAACCAAGAACTTTGCTCCCAACTTACGATGAGGTTGTCAATCTCACCGGTTTGCTGTAAACAAAGGATTGAGCGTATCGAGTGGAAAACAGTAGTAGTATGCGAGAAAGTAAACAGTGTGAGTAAAAGTAAACAGTAATAGCAATGTAAAGGAAATTGGACCGGGGTCCACAGTTCACTAGTGGTGTCTCTCCATAAGATAAATAACAACATGCTGGGTAAACAAATTACAGTTGGGCAATTGATAGAATAAAGATAACGTGCATATGTCACGAGGATCACTATGAGATTTACTCTGGGCATTACAACAAAATACATAGACCGCTATCCAACTGCATCTATGACTAATAATCCACTCGCGGGGATATCGTCCGAACACCCCTCGAGTATTAAGTTGCGAACAACAGATAACTGCATTATGCAAAGTGTGTAATGTAAACAAAACGAATGTCCTTGGACACAAGAATGTTGTTTTCTCCCTAGTGGCAACAACACATCTACAACCTTAGAGGTTTCTGTCACTCTCCCAGATTAAATAGAGGCATGAACCCAACTATCGAGCATAAATACCCCCTCTTGGAGTCACTAGTATCTACTTGGCCAAGATAGCTACTAACAACGGAGAGCATGCAAGATCATAAACAACATAGAGATAACATAAGATAATATTCAGCACATCAACTTAACATAACACCAATATTCATCGGATCCCAACAAACACAACATGTAGAATTACATAAAGGTAGTCTCGATCATGTAAAGCAGCTCATGAGATCTAAACATGAAGCACATGGTGGAGTAGACAACCAACTAGCTACTGCTATGGACCCATAGTCCAAGGTAGACTACTCACTCATCGCGCCGAAGGCAAGCATGGCGATGAAGAAGACCTCCGGTGGCAATTCCCCTCTCCGGCAGGGTGCCGGGAAGAGCTTCTGGACCCTCCCAATCTCGGGTCGACGACGGCGGTGGATCGCGATGTGTTTCTGGAAAATTGATTGGGTGTTTAGCTTTTTCCCGTCGGGGGGTCTTTATAGGCGAAGGGGCAGCGTCAGAGGTGTACCAGGGGGCCCTCACCTTAGGGCGGCGCGGCCAGGGGCTGGGCCGTGCCCCCTGGTGGTGTGGCCAGCCCGTGGCCCCTCTCCGTCTCCTCTTCGGTCTTCTGGAAGCTTCTTTAAAAATATTGGGAGGTTTGGCTTTTATTTCGTCCAATTCCGAGAATATTTCCTGTGTAACTTTTCTGAAACACAAAAACAGCAGAAAACAGGGAACTGGCACTGTGGCATCTTGTTAATAGGTTAGTTCCAAAAAATGCATAAAAACGCCATGAAGTGTAACAAAACACTAAGCAAATGGTGTAAGAACAAGCATGACGCATCAAAAATTATAGATACGTTTGAGACGTATCAAGCATCCCCAAGCTTAACTCCTGCTCGTCCTCGAGTAGGTAAGTGATAACAAAAGAATAATTTTTAAGGTGACATGCACCTACATAATCTTGACCATCTATGTAAGCATTGAGTGCTGGGATCAAAAGAACTTAAAACATGGGCATGAAAGACATAATCTTGATAGAAGCAACTTAGCAACCATGTTATAACATGAAAAAGAACACAAACAAAAGATCATGAAAAATGAAACAATGAAAGTCAAACGTGTGTTCAAATCATATGGAAAAACATAGCAAATGGTTTTCAGCTTGTCCTTCATGGAATAGCAAAACATAAATGCATAGGACACCTTCAAGTTTAAGAGGGCGACTAGATACAAATAATTTAAGAACAAGTGAAACCAAAATCATGAATCAATCAATGATAACTTTGGGACAATGCACATTATACTAAGAATGACAACTATGCGCTCTTAGACGGTGCATAAAGATAGAAGGTGGTGACTCAATATAAAAGTAAAAGAAAGGCCCTTCGCAGAGGGAAGCAGTGATTGCAAGTTTTATAAACCTTCAAAAATTATGGTACTTACTAGCTTTGAGCTCTAATTGCCCCATGATAAGCATCTTGAATGGTTAAAGTTAATGTGAGTACAATTATGAAGCATATACTTGACAAATCATAAGTTGAAAACCTCGTGTCCCATGAAGTACGAATACCCAAACCTCATGCTACTCAACTTAGGGTCCCAAACAAGCTCTTGTCATTGTAAATATATGTGTATCATCGAGAACCGCCAACGGGGTACCTCCTGCCCGATGACATGGAACAAGCCCACATCAAAATGACAAGACAAACAGACAATGAACACCTCGACATCTCTTTTATTTACCATTGGTATAGCTTTTTATTTTGAGATGCGTCATCGAATGTTCACTATGGGCATGCTATAAATTTCCACCATGAATTATGCATGGCTTAGATTAGCGGCCCAGGCATTTCCCTAACACATATAAAAACTCCATGATCCCAGAAGATTCCCAACTTATTTCACATCGCGAGTATCCATAAACAAAAGATCACGATATCAACTCAAATAAAAGAAAGTGCAATGTTGAAAGCTTGCCCCATGACAGCTTGGCTGGGCTAATTTCCAACTTACAACTTGCAAGCATAACAACTCAACATAAGAGAGCCACAATGTCAAAATTTTAAAAACGAGAAAAGTAAAGTGTGCCATCAGGTTCGTGAGAGTTTTACTGACCAATTTTTACATAACACCAAAAAGAGTTTAATTTGAAGGATAGATAAAAGCAAGTCAAATGTACTTTGGAATAGCAAATTGCTAATAGGTATGTATGGTGGACGCATTGGAACAACTTGGTTTTGGGAGTTGGATGCACGAGTAGAGCTGATACTCAATACAAAATGAGGGCTAGCAAAAGACTGGGAGCGACCAACTAAGAGAGCAATAACGGCCATAATCATGCAAAGCGACAAAGCAACATTAAGAGAAGCATAAGATGGCATCAAAAGTCAAAAACTAAATGATCATAGAGGATTATGGCGACTTTGTATGAGTCTAACATGTGTAAGCATGCGCCAAGTCAACCCAAATAAAGCATCAAGGAGAAAACCAAATTAATGCTTCCAAATAATAAAAACAACGCATGATTTTTTCAAAGGCTCATTAAGCAATCTCAGTCATTTGAGACAAGTCATGCTATAGCAAAACCACTAAGCATACTATCAAAACGATATCAAGCACAACATGCAAAAGTCTAAGCCGCAGTCTACACAAGCTCCTTTTTGTACCACTTTTTTGTATGAAACATTTTCTCTTTTCCAACACCATTCGAACCTTTTTAAAATAACTCTTTTGATGAATACCAACATGGACCAGAGGTCAAAATACACCTTGATGTAAAGATATAACAAGATCTAAACACAAATCAAGGCGAAAAACGAAAAAATGCAGTAGTAGAAAAAGAGAACACTCGTTGAACGATAAGAGTGAAAGAACGGAGTGTTCTTGGCAAATGAAAAGCAAGGCAACTTCTTCAAAAGAAATTTATTGGGGTCCATCCATTTATTGCAGCAAACAAAACTAAACAAAACTGAAAACTAAAGTAAAGACGCTCCAAGAAAAACGCATAGTGCATGAAGCAATAAAAATATAGTGTGTTGAAAGGTGACCTGATTTTTGCCGATGAAGAAGGGGTGCCTCGGGGGCATCCCCAAGCTTTGACGCTTGTACCTCTTGGATATTTCTTGGGGTGCATGGGCATCCCCAAGCTTGAACTTTTGTCAATTCTTCAACTCATCTTATCATTCTCCAATCCCTACACTTGAAAACTTCCTTCATACAAAACTCAACACAATTCTATTGGCAACATTAGTGTAAGCATAATAATGTATCAACCCCTTTTTGGTTCAGATTTCAACTCAAAACCATCACATATAAAGCATATACTACTGTAGCAACTTCCCCAAAAGTTCCATGATCAAAAGAACTCAAAAAGAAAGCGATCGAGAGGCAAACACGAATAGTGACAGAAATCTATCAAAACAGAACAGCTGACAAAGGTTGATTTTTTAGAGGGTTTTCTGCTGCTCAAATCAAAAAGTGTAGAACTAATGAAAGTTTGGATATAACCTGGGGCATATGAACAAGTAATCGCAGGTCAAAAAGATATTCAGAGCATTTTCACGAATTTTTACGGTGCAGCACCAAAATCTGTTTCAGGACAGCAACACCCCCAAATCTTACCTCACTCAAATTAGAGGCTTCTCTTGGCACAACAACGAAATAAAAATGATAAGGAGAGGTAATTATAGTAGTAATAACTTCCAAGACTTAAATAAAAGAAAAAGAACTAAAATTAAAACAATGGGTTATCTCCCAAGAGTGCTTTTCTTTAACGCCTTTGAGCTAGGCGCAGAAAGTGCGAATCAAGTAATATCAAAAGAAGCATTAAGATCCATTGCAGAAGTATTTTCAACAATAAATTGAATTGTGTCCAAATGAGTTTTTGAAGATCCCTTATGATCACGCTTTGGTACACTACTCTCATCAAAAAGATTTTCAGGACAAATCCAATTGAAATTCTTTTCCAAAGCTTCATGCATTCCTACAAGTTTGCAAGGTATTGGTACTTTGAAATCTTCTTTTATTGTACCAACAACTTTAACAGGTGAGCCAAGCATATTAAAACACTTAAAAACTTTCCTAGCTTCAATAGCAACATCTCTAAATTCTCTACGCAAAGTCTCCAAAATAAAATCTTTCTTTTCGGAGTCTTCAATATCATGAAGCTTAAGAAACATGTGTTGCATAAAAGGATTAAGGCTAGCAAACCTAGCCTCCAACATGTGAACTAAATAAGCAGAAGCAACTTCATAACTAGGAGCAAGCTCAGCCAAAGACTTATCGTCAACATCATTATGCATACTAATATGATTAAAGAACTCCTTGATGTTACTTTTCCCAATAATAGAACCACTACCTATTGAAAGGTCCTCTAAAACGTACTTAGGGAACAACATAATGAACTAAAAGTAATAAAGTAACAACTATAAAGGAAACTAATTTTTTTGTGTTTTTGATAAAACAATGCAAGCAAAAATAAAGTAAAGCAAAACTAAAACAAAGTAAAGGATGTGTGTGCGAAACTCCCCTTGCAGAAATCTTCCGTTTCCCGGCAACGACGCCAGAAAAATAGCTTGATGCGGGCAGAATAACCACCCAGTTGGGAACCCCAAGAGGAAGGTATGATGAGCACAGTAGCAAGTCTTTCCCTCAATAAGAAACCGAGGTATGTCGAATCCAGTAGGAAAAAGCCAAACTTCAGAAGGTGATGCTTGCTAGCTTCGTGACACTCTAACAAGGGCATCGTTTACGATACTTGTTGGCATGTCTTCAATTAGCAGCAACGCGGAACCTGCACACAACACAACCAAGAACTTTGCTCCCAACTTACGATGAGGTTGTCAATCTCATTGGTTTGCTGTAAACAAAGGATTGAGCGTATCGAGTGGAAAATAGTAGTAGTATGCGAGAAAGTAAACAGTGCGAGTAAAAGTAAACAGTAATAGCAATGTAAAGGAAATTGGACCGGGGTCCACAGTTCACTAGTGGTGTCTCTCCATAAGATAAATAACAACATGCTGGGTAAACAAATTACAGTTGGGCAATTGATAGAATAAAGATAACGTGCATATATCACGAGGATCACTATGAGATTTACTCTGGGCATTACAACAAAATACATAGACCGCCATCTAACTGCATCTATGACTAATAATCCACTCGCGGGGATATCGTCTGAACACCCCTTGAGTATTAAGTTGCGAACAACAGATAATTGCATTAAGCAAAGTGTGTAATGTAAACAAAACGAATGTCCTTGGACACAAGAATGTTGTTTTCTCCCTAGTGGCAACAGCACATCTACAACCTTAGAGGTTTCTGTCACTCCCCCAGATTAAATAGAGGCATGAACCCAACTATCGAGCATAAATACCCCCTCTTGGAGTCACTAGTATCTACTTGGCCAAGATAGCTACTAACAACGGAGAGCATGCAAGATCATAAACAACATAGAGATAACATAAGATAATATTCAGCACATCAACTTAACATAACACCAATATTCATCGGATCCCAACAAACACAACATGTAGAATTATATAAAGGTAGTCTCGATCATGTAAAGCAGCTCACGAGATCTAAACATGAAACACAAGGTGGAGTAGACAACCAACTAGCTACTGCTATGGACCCATAGTCCAAGGTAGACTACTTACTCATCGCGCCGGAGGCAAGCATGGCGATGAAGAAGACCTCCGGTGGCGATTCCCTTCTCCGACAGGGTGCCGGGAAGAGCTTCTCGACCCTCCCAATCTCGGGTCGACGATGGCAGCGGATCGCGATGTGTTTCTGGAAAATTAATCAGGTGTTTAGGTCTTTCCCGTTGGGGGATCTTTATAGGCGAAGGGGCAGCGTCAGAGGTGGACCAGGGGGCCCTCACCATAGGGCAGCGTGGCCAGGGGCTGGGCCGCGCCCCTGGTGGTGTGGCCAGCCCGTGGCCCCTCTCCGTCTCCTCTTCGGTCTTCTAGAAGCTTCGTTAAATATTGGGAGGTTCGTCTTTTGTTTTGTCCAATTCTGAGAATATTTCCTGTGTAACTTTCCTGAAACACAAAAACAGCAGAAAATAGGGAACTGGCACTGTGGCATCTTGTTATTAGGTTAGTTCCGAAAAATGCATAAAAACGCCACGAAGTGTAACAAAACACTAAGCATCAAAAATTATAGATACGTTTGAGACGTATCACATGTCATCTCGTTCTTTCATTCGCTGCTGGTCCTGCCATGCTTCCGGTGTATCTTTTGTCTGCCCATACACTCCCATGAAGCCTAGCAGGTGATAGCGGTGCTAGCCGCCCAGTTGGGAACCCCAAGAGGAAGGTATGATGAGCACAACAGCAAGTTTCCTTCAGTATGAAACCAAGGTTTAATCGAACCAGTAGGAGAAAGAACCAACTTCCGAAGGTTAATGCTAGCTGGCTTGGTGACTGCTTCCGACAATTTATATATGGCGCCTTATCTGGGGCATAGCTTTGCACCAACAGCAACGAGGAACCTGCACACAACACAACCAAAGTACTTTGCCCCAACTTGCAGTGAGGTTGTCAATCTCACTAGTTTGTTGTAAACAAAGGATTAAACGTATCGTGTGGTAAAAGATAGTTGTTTGCGAGAAAGTAAATAATGCTTGTAAATAGTAAACATTAATATGAATATAAAAGAATGGACCGGGGTCCACAGTTCACTAGAGGTGTCTCTCTATAAAGATAAATAACATCCTGGGTAAACAAATTACAGTTAGGCAATTGACATAATAAAGAATGCAAGCAATGCATGTACATCTCATGAGGATCACTATGAGATTCACTTGGGCATTACAACATAATACATAGACCGTAATCCAACTGCATCTATGACTAATAATCCACCCGCCGTATATCATCCGAACAACCGTTTGGTATTAAGTTGCAAGCAACAGATTATCGCCTTAAGCAAAGTGTGTAAAGTAAACAATACAAATGTCCTTGGACACAAGATTGTTGTTTTCTCCCTAGTAGCAACAACACTTCCACAACTTTAGAGGTTGTTGTCACTCCCCCAAGTTACCAGAGGCATGAACCCACTATCAAGCATAAATACTCCCTCTTGGAGTCACTAGCATCTACTCGGCCAAGATATCTACTAGCAACGGAGAGCATGCAAGATCATAAACAACATAGAGATGATAAATCACAAATCAACTTGACATAGTACTCAATATTTATCGGATCCCAACAAACACAACATGTAGAATTCCATAATGATGATCTTGATCATGATAGGCAGCTCACAAGATCTAAACATGAAGCACATGAAGGAGAAGACATCCATCTAGCTACTGCTATGGACCCGTAGTCCAAGGTAGACTACTCACACATCACTCCAGAGGCAGGCATGGTGATGAAGAAGGCCTCCGGTGGTGATTCCCCTCTTCGGCAGGGTGCCAGGAAGAGCTTCTGGACCCCCCCGATCTCGCAACGACGACGGTGGCGGCTTGCAGTATGTTTTCTGGAAAAGAGTTCGAGCCCTTAGGGTTTTCTCATCGAGGATAATATATAGGCAGAAGGACGATGTCAGGGGGTGGACCAGGGGTCCACACCACCTGGTGGCGCAGCCAGGGGGTGGTCCGTGACACCCTATGGTGCGGCTGCCCTCTGGCCCCCCTCCGTCTCTGCTTTGGACTCCGTCTTTGTGTCAGGTAATTAGGGACTTCGGCTTTTGTTTCGTCTAATTCTGAGAATATTTCCTGTGTAACTTTTCTAAAACACAAAAATAGCAGAAAACAGGGAACTGACACTATGGCATCTCGTTAATAGATTAGTTCCAGAAAATGCATAAAAACGCCACGAAGTGTAACAAAACACAAAGCAAATGGTGCATAAACAAGCATGGAGCATCAAAAATTATAGATATGTTTGAGACATATCAAGCATCCCCAAGCTTAACTCCTGCTCGTCCTTGAGTAGGTAAGTGATAACAAAACAATAATTTTTGAGGTGACATGCACCAACACAATCTTGATCAAACGATGTAAAGCATTGAGTGCTGAGATCAAAGTACTCTAAACATGGGCATAAAAGACATAATCTTGACAATAAAACTTAGCAACCATGTTATAACATGAAAAGTAACACAAACAAAAGATCATGAGTAATAATGCAATGAAAGTCAATTGTGTGTTTCGAGCATATGGAAAAACATAGCAAAGTAGTATTCAGCTTGTCCCTCATGGAGTAGCAAAACATAAATGCATAGGACACCTTCAAGTTTAAGAGGGTGACTAGATACAAATAATTTAAGAACAAGCAAAACCATAATCATGAATCAATCAATAATAAATTTTGGGACTATGCACAATATACTCAGAATGAAAACTATGCTCTCTTAGACGGTGCATAAAGGTAGAAGGTGAAGACTCAACATAAAAGTAAAAGAAAGGCCCTTCACAGAGGGAAGCAGGGATTGCAAGTTTTATAAACCTTCCAAAAATTATGGTACTTACTAGCTTTGAGCTCTCATTGCCCCCATCATAGGCATCTTGAGTGGTTAAGGTAAATGCGAGTACAAATATGAGGCATATGCTTGACAAATCATAAGTAGAAAATCTCATGTCCCGTGAATACGAGTACTTAAACAATGCTAATCGACTTAGGTCCCAAGCAAGTTCTTGTCATTGTAAACATACATGTATCATCGAGAACGCCAACGGGGTACCTCTTGCCCGATGACATTGAAACTAACCGACATCAAAATGACAAGAAAAAAAGACAATGGACACCTCGGCATCTCTTTTATTTACCATTTGGTATAGCTTTTTATTTTGAGATGCGTCGTCGAATGTCCACTATGGGCATGCTGTAATTTCCACCATGAATGATGCATGGCTTAGATTAGCGGCCCAGGCGTTTCTCTAACACATATGCAAACTCCATGAACTCCATAAGTTTCCAATTCCTTTCACACAGATAAGCATCCATAAACAAAAGATCATAATATCAACTTAAATAGAAATAAGTGCTACGTTGATAGCGTGCCCCATGACAGCATGGCTGAGCTAACTCCCAACTTACAACTTGCAAGCATAAAATCAACATAAGAGAGCCACAATGGTCAAGTTTATTAAGTGCAAGAAAGTAAATGTGCCATCGGGTTCGTGAGAGCTTTACTGACTAATTTTCTCATAACAAAAAGTTTAATTTGGAAGATAGATAAAAGCAAGACGAATGTACTTGGAATAGCAAACTGCTAATAGGTAGATATGGTGGACTCTTTGAAATAACTTGGTTTTTGGTAGTTGGATGCACAAGAAGTATTCCCTCCCAGTACAGATGAAGGCTAGCAAAAGACTGGCAGCGACCAACTAAGAGAGCAATAACAGCCATAATCATGCATAGCGACAAAACATTATTAACCAAAGCATAAAGTGGTATCACAAGTCAAAAACCAAATGATCGTAGAGGCTTGAGGTGACTGGTTTGTAGTCAAACATGGTGTAAGCATGCGCCAAGTCAACCCAAATAAAGCATCAAAGGAGAAAACCATAATAATATGCTCCCATATAATAAAAACAACACATGATTCTTTCAAAGGCACATTAAGCAATCTCAGTCATTTGAGACAAGTCATGCTACAGCAAAAACTACTAAGCATATAATCAAAATAACATCAAGCATGACATGCAAAAGTCTAAGCCACAGTCTAAACAAGCTCCCATTTGTACCACTATAGGCATGAAACTTTTTTTCTCTTTTCCAACACCAATCAACCTTTTTGAATCAAATCTTAGAGATGAAAACCAACATAGACCAGAGGTCTAAATACACCTTGCTTCAAAGAAATAACAAGTTCTGAATAGAAATCAAGGCAGAAAAACAAAAGCTAAATGCAGTACTAGAAAAAGAGAACACTCGTTGAACGATAAGAGTGAAAACTAGAGTGTTCTTGGCAATGAAAAACGGAGTGCATCTTCTCCAAGAGAAATATGTTGGGGTCCAACCATTTATTGCAGCAAACAAAACAAAAAAAAACTGAAAGCGAAAATAAAGATGCCCCAAGCAAAACACATAGAATACGAAGCAATAAAAATATATTGTCTTGAAAGGTGACCTGATATTTGTCGATGAAGAAGGGGTGCCTCGGGGCATCCCCAAGCTTTGACGGTTGTACTTCTTGGATATTTCTTGGGGTGACATGGGCATCCCAAAGCTTGAGCTTTTGTCCATACTTCATCTCATCTCATTATTCTCCTTTCCCTACACTTGAAAACTTCCTTCATACCAAACTTCACACAATTCTTATTAGCAACATTAGTGCAAGCAAGATAGTAAATCTACTTTTTTGGTTCAGTTTCAACTCAAGTATAGCACCCATTAAAGCATAATCTACTGTAGCAACTCTCTCAAAAGTTCCATGATCAAAAGAACTCAAAAAGAAAGAGATCAAGAGGCAAACACAAATAGTGGCAGAAATCTGTCAAAACAGAACAGCTGATAAAGATCGATTTTTTTGAAAATCTTTTGTTTCTCAAATCAAAAAGTGCAAAACTAATAAAAGTTAGACAACAACCTGAGGCATGTGCTCAAGAAATCGCATATCAAAAAGACGTTCTGATAATTTTCACGAATTTTAATGGTACAGCGCAGAAATCTGTTTCAGGACAGCAACTTCCCCAAATCTTACCTTCCTCCAATTAGAGGTTCTTCTTGGCACAAAAACGAAAAAAAATGATAAGGAGGGGTCATTACAGTAGTAATAACTTCCAAGACTCAACAAAAAGAAAAAGTACTGAAAAGAAAACATTGGGTTATCTCCCAAGAGTGCTTTTCTTTAATGCCTTTGAGCTAGGCGCAGAAAGTGGAAATCAAGTAATTTCAAGCGATGAAGCATCAAGTTCATAATTTTCTCTAAGAATAGAGTCAAAAAGTAACTTATTTCTCTTTCTAGGGAAGTATTTCATACCTTTCTTGAGTGGGAATTGATATTTAATGGTGCCTTCCTTCATATCAATAATAGCACCAACAGTTCTAAGAAAAGGTCTTCCTAAAATAATAGGACAAGAAGCATTGCATTCAATATCCAAAACAAGGAAATCAATGGGAACAAGGTTATTGTTAACCATAATAAGAACATCATTAATCCTTCCCAAAGGTATCTTCTTAGCAACATCAGCAGGAGAAACATCAAAATAACAATTTTCAAGTGGTGGTAAACCAAGCATATCATAAGTATTTCTAGGCATAATAGAAATACTTGCACCAAGATCACATAAAGCGTGACAATCAGAATCATTCACATTCATCTCAATGATGGGCTCCCAACCATCTTCTAACTTTTTGGGAATGGAAACCTTTTGTTTCAACTTTTCCTCCCTAATTTGCATGAGATCATTCGTAATATGCTTTGTAAAAGCCACATTCATAGAACTAGCATTAGGACTTAAAGCAAGCTTTTGCAAGAAAAAAATTAATTTAGAAATATTGCAACCATCAACATCAAAATCATGAAAGGTAGTAGAGCTATTGTCTCCCATACTCCAAAAAATTTCAGCACTTTTATTAGAAAAAGTTTTTGCAGTTTTAGGCTTTTTCACACAAGGAGTAGGAGTTTTCTCTAAACCAATCAAAGTAAGAGGATTGCTAGCATTTGAAACAATATCACTAGTGGTGGTAATAGTACAAACCTTCATATTTCTATCCATCTCATCTTCTCTTTCCCACCTAGCATGCAATTCTGCTAACATCCTAACATTATCATCAATTCTAACCTGAATGGCATTCAAAGTCTTGCTTTATTTCACATCATGAGGCAAAACTTTTAGTTTCAGAAGTTCAACATCAAGAGCAAGGTTATCAACTTTAGAAGCAAGAACATCAATTTTACTCAACTTTTCCTCAACAGACTTATTAAAAGCAGTTTGTTTACTAATGAAGTCTTTGAGCATGACTTCAAGATCAGAGGGCGCGCCCCTAGTGTTGTTGGAGGAATTACCATAAGAGTTGCCATAACCATTACCATTGGTAGAATGATACGGCCTATAATTGTTGCTAGCAAAATTATTCCTATAAGCACTGTTGTTGAAATTATTATTTCTAATGAAGTTCACATCAACATGCTCTTCTTGAGCAACCAAAGAGGCTAAAGGAACATTATTAGGATCAACATGAGCTCTATCATTAGCAAGCATAGCCATAATGGTATCAATCTTATCACTCAAGGAAGAGGTTTCTTTAACAGAATTTACCTTCTTACCTTGTGGAGCTCTCTCGGTGTGCCACTTAGAATAATTTACCATCATATTATCAAGAAGCTTCGTTGCGGCGCCCAAGGTGATGGACATAAAGGTACCTCCAGAAGCTAAATCCAAGAGATTTCTTGAAGAAAAATTTAGTCCTACATAAAAGGTTTGGATAATCATCCAAGTAGTCAGTCCATGAGTGGGACAATTCTTTATCAAAGATTTCATTCTTTCCCAAGCTTGAGAACATGTTCATTATCAAATTGTTTAAACCTCATAATATCACTTCTCTAAGATATAATCTTAGCCGAAGGATAATATTTTCCAATAAAAGTATCCTTACACTTAACCCAAGAATCAATACTATTTCTAGGCAAAGATAGCAACCAATCCTTAGCTCTTCCTCTTAAAGAGAAAGGAAACAACTTAAGCTTAATAATATCACCATCTACATCCTTATACTTCTGCATCTCACATAGCTCAACAAAATTGTTGAGATGAGCTACAACATCATCAGTACTAGCACAAGAAAATTGCCCTTTCATAACAAGATTCAACAAAGCAGTTTAATCTCATAAAAATTTGCCACAGGAGCAGGTGGCGCAATAGGAGTGCGGATAAAATCATTGTTGTTGGTGCTAGTAAAATCACACAACTTGGTGTTCTCAAGAGTACCCATTCTAGCAAGACTAAAAGCAGACAAGAAAAAATAACAACTATAAAGGAACTAATTTTTTTGTATTTTTGATAAAAGGATGCAAGCAAAAATAAAGTAAAGAAAATAAGCAAAACAATAACAAAGTAAAAGATTGGAAGCGAGAAACTCCCCTTGCAGAAATCCTCTTTCTCCCCGGCAACGGCGCCAGAAAAATTGCTTGATAGCGGTGCTAGCCTTCCAGTTGGGAACCCCAAGATGAAGGTATGATGAGCATAGCAGCAAGTTTCCCTCAGTATGAAACCAAGGTTTAATCGAACCAGCAGGAGAAAGAACCAACTTCCGAAGGTTGATGCTAGCTGGCTTGGCGATTACTTCAGACAATTTATATATGGCGCCTTATCTGGGGCGTAGCTTTGCACTAGCAGCAACATGGAACCTGCACACAACACAACCAAAGTACTTTGCCCCAACTTGCAGTGAGGTTGTCAATCTCACCGGTTTGCTGTAAACAAAGGATTAAACATATCGTGTGGTAAAAGATAGTTGTTGCAAGAAAGTAAATAATGTTTGTAAATAGTAAACGGTAATATGAATATAAAAGAATGGACCAAGGTCCACAGTTCACTAGAGGTGTCTCTCCATAAAGATAAATAACATGCTGGGTAAACAAATTACAGTTAGGCAATTGAGAGAATAAAGAATGCAAGCAATGCATGTACGTGTCATGAGGATCACTATGAGATTCACTTGGGCATTACAACATAATAAATAGACCGTAATCCAACTGCATCTATGACTAATAATCCACCAGCCGGATATCATCTGAACAACCGTTGGGTATTAAGTTGCAAGCAATAGATTATCGCCTTAAGCAAAGTGTGTAAAGTAAACAATACAAATGTCCTTGGACACACAATTGTTGTTTTCTCCCTAGTACAACAGCACATCTACAACTTTAGAGGTTGTTGTCACTCCCCCAAGTTACCAGAGGCATGAACCCACTATCGAGCATAAATACTCCCTCTTGGAGTCACTAGCATCTACTCGGCCAAGATATCTACTAGCAACGGAGAGCATGCAAGATCATAAACAACATAGAGATGATAAATCACAAATCAACTTGACATAGTACTCAATATTCATCGGATCCCAACAAACACAACATGTGGAATTACATAACGATGATCTTGATCATGATAGGCAGCTCACAAGATCTAAACATGAAGCACATGGAGGAGAAGACATCCATCTAGCTACTGCTATGGACCCATAGTCCAAGGTAGACTACTCACACATCACTCCGGAGGCGGGCATGGTGATGAAGAAGGCCTCCGGTGGTGATTCCCCTCTCCGGCAGGGTGCCGGGAAGAGCTTCTGGACCCTCCTGATCTTGCGTCGACAACGGCGACGGCTTGCAGTATGTTTTCTAGAAAGGAGTTCAAGCCCTTAGGGTTTTCTCGTCGAGGAGAATATATAGGTGGAAGGGCGATGTCAGGGGGTGGACCAGGGGTCCACACCACCTAGTGACGTGGCCAGGGGGTGGCCCGCGCCACCCTATGATGTGGCTGCCCTCTGGCCCCCCTCCGTCTCTGCTTTGGACTTTGTCTTCATGCCAGGTAATTAGGGACTTTGGATTTTGTTTCTTCTAATTCCGAGAATATTTCCTGTGTAACTTTTCTGAAACACAAAAACAGCAGAAAACAGGGAACTGGAACTGTGGCATCTTGTTAATAGATTAGTTCTGGAAAATGCATAAAAATGCCACAAAGTGTAACAAAACACAAAGCAAATGGTACATAAACAAGCATGGAGCATCAAAAATTATAGATACATTTGAGACGTATCAGCAGGTTCACGCAAAGATTCTTTATTAGGTGCATCACGTCAATTGCAGAGCGGATCACTAGGTCTTTCCAATAGGGTAGCTCCCAAAATATAGATTTCTTCTTCCACATGACCGCGTGTCTGTTAGCGTCATTCGGAACAGATTGTGTGCCATGACCTTTTCCAAAGATTACTTTTAAATCCTTGACCATACCAAATATGTCATCACCAGTACGGTGGATAGGCTTCCTCCGATGATCTGCCTTACCTTTGAAATGCTTGTCTTTCCTTCTTACGAGATGCCTGATCGAAAGAAATCAACGATGCCCTGGGAACACAACCTTCTTACATTTATCCAAATATATACTTTCAGTCTCATCTAAACAGTGAGTGCATGCATTGTATCCCTTGTTTGTCTGTCCTGAAAGGTTACTAAGAGTAGGACAATCATTGATGGTTACGAACAACAATGCTTGTAGGTCAAATTTCTCCTATTTTTGCTCATCCCACACACGTACACCTTTTTGGTGCCACAACTGTAGAAGTTCTTCAACTAATGGCCATAGGTGCACATAAATGTCGTTGCCAGGTTGCTTCAGGCCTTGGATGAGTGATGCGTGGTGAATGACCAGCCCGTTGGGAACCCCAAGAGTAAGGTGTGATGAATATAGCAGCAAGATTTTCCCTCAGTTAAGAAACCAAGGTTTATCGTTCAGGAGAAGAACGGACAATACGACTGAAGGTGATGCTTGCTAGTTTGCGACAGCTTCGGACAATTTATATATGGCGCCTCGTCCAAGCTTTGCTTGCTAACTGCAACGCGGAACCTGCACACAACACAACCAAATACTTTGCTCCCAACTTACGATGAGGTTGTCAATCTCACCGGTTTGCTTGAAACAAAGGTTATGAGCGTATCGAGTGGAAAACAGTAGAAATATGCGAGTAAAGTAAAAAGTGCGAGAAAAGTAAACAGTGCGAGAAAAGTAAACAGTGCGAGTAAAGTAAACAAGTGATAGCAATATGATGGAAATAGGACCGGGGTGCACAGTTCACTAGTGGTGTCTCTCCATAAGATAAATAACACATGCTGGGTAAACAAATTACAGTTGGGCAATTGATAGAATAAAGATAAACGTGATATGTCAAGAAGATCACTATGCGATTTACTTTGGGCATTATAACAAAATACATAGACCGCCATCCAACTGCATCTATGACTAATAATCCACTTGTGGCGAATCAATCCGAGAACTCCACAAGTATTAAGTTGCGAACAACAGATAATTGCATTAAACAAAGTGTGTAATGTAAACAAAGCATATGCCCTTGAGCATATGAATGTTGTTTTCTCCCTAGTAGCAACAGCACATCTACAACCTTAGAGGTTTCTGTCACTCCCCCAGGTTAAATAGAGGCATGAACCCACTATCGAGCATAAATACCCCCTCTTGGAGTCACTAGCAACTACTCGGCCAAGATAGCTACTAACAACGGAGAGCATGCAAGATCATAAACAACATAGAGATAACAAAAGATATATTTCAGTATAGCAACTCAATCATAACACCAATATTTATCGGATCCCAACAAACCAAACATGTAGAATTACATAACGGTGATCTCAATCATGTAGGGCAGCTCATGAGATCTAAACATGAAGCACATGGTGGAGAAGACAACCATCTAGCTACTGCTATGGACCCATAGTCCAAGGTAGACTACTCACTCATCGCTCCGGAGGCAAGCATGGCGATGAAGAAGACCTCCGGTGGCGATTCCCCTCTCTGGCAGGGTACCGGGAAGAGCTTCTGGACCCTCCCGATCTTCGGGTCAACGGCGGCGGCGGATCGCGATGTGTTCTGGAAAATTGATCGGGTACTTAGGTTTTTTCCGTTGGGGGGTCTTTATAGGCGAAGGGGCAATGTCAGGGGTGGCCCCAGGCCCCCTCACACCTAGGCGGCGCGGCCAGGGCCTGGGCCACGCCGGCCTAGCGTGAGGCTGGCCTGTGGCCCCTCTCCTTCTCCTCTTCGGATCACTGGAAGCTTCCGGGAAAAATAAGACTTCAGGAACTTGTTTCATCCAATTCCGAGAATATTTTCTATCTATCACTTCTGAAACACAAAAACAGCAGAAAACAGGGAACTGGCACTGTGGCGACTTGTTAATAGGTTAGTTCCAGAAAATGCATAAAAGTGCCACGAAGTGTAACGAAACAGTAGGCAAATGGTGTAAAAACAAGCATGGAGCATCAAAAATTATAGATACGTTGGAGACGTATCAAGCATCCCCAAGCTTAACTCCTGCTTGTCCTCGAGTAGGTAAGTGATAACAAAAGAATAATTTTTGAGGTGACATGCACCTACACAATCTTGATCATATAAGTAAGCATTTGTGAGCTGGGATCATAAGAACTTAAAACATGGGCATGAAGATATAATCTTGACAATAGAACTTAGCAACCATGTTGTAAACATGAAAATGAACACAAACAAAAGATCATGAAAATGAAACAATGAAAGTCAAATGTGTGTTCAAATCATAAGGAAAAACATACAAATGGTTTTCAGCTTGTCCTTCATGGAGAGCAAAACATAAATGTATAGGACACCTTCAAGTTTAAGAGGGCGACTAGATACAAATAATTTGAGAACAAGTGAAACCAACAATATGAATCAATCAATGAAAACTTTGGGACAATGCACATTATACTAAGAATGACAACTATGCTCTCTTATGGTGCATAAAGAAAGAAGGTGGTGACTCAACATAAAAGTAGAAGAAAGGCCCTTCGCAGAGGGAAGCAGTGATTGCAAGTTTTATAACCTTCAAAAATTATGGTACTTACCGGCTTTGAGCTCTCATTGCCCCCATCATAAGCATCTTGAATGGTTAGAGTTAATGCGAGAACAATTATGATGCATATGCTTGACAAATCATAAGTTGAAAACCTCGTGTCCCGTGAATACGAGTACCCAAACCTCATGCTACTCAACTTAGAGTCCCAAGCAAGGCACTTGTCATTATAAGTATATATGTATCATCGAGAACCGCCAATGGGGTACCTCCGTGCCCAATGACATGGAACAAGCCCACATCAAAATGACAGGACAAGCAGACAATGAACACCTCGACATCTCTTTTATTTACCAATTGTATAGCTTTTTATTGTGAGATGTGTCGTCGAATGTCCACCATGGGTATGCTGCAAATTTCCACCATGAATTATGCATGGCTTAGATTGGCGGCCTAGGCGTTTTCGTAACACATATACAAACTCCATGATCCCCACAAGATTCCCAATTCATTTCACACCGCGGGCATCCATAAACAAAAGATCACGATTTCAACTCAAATAAGAAGTGCAATGTTGAAAGCTCGCCCCATGACAGCATGGATGGGCTAGAATCCAACTTACAACTTGCAAGCATAACAACTCAACATATGAGACCACAATGTCAAATTTTTAAGAACATAAAAAAGTAAAGTGTGCCTTTCGGTTCGTGAGAGCTTTACTGACCAATTTTCGCATAACACTGGTAAGAGTTTAATTTGAAGAGAAGATAAAAGCAAGTCAAATTTACTTGGAATAGCAAATTTCTAGTAGCTATGTATGGTGGACACTTTGGAAAACTTTGGCTTTTAGGAGTTGGATGCACGAGTAGAGCTCATACTCAGTACAAGGCGAGGGCTAGCAAAAGACTGGGAGCGACCAACTAAGAGAGCAATAATGGCCATAATCATGCAAAGCGACATTAAAAGAAGCATAAGATGGCATCAAAAGTCAAAAACTAAATGATCATAGAGGCTATTGGTGACTTTGTAAGAGTCTAACATGTGTGAGCATGCGCCAAGTCAACCCAAATAAAGCATCAAGGAGAAAACCAAAATAATGCTTCCAAACAATAAAAACAACGCATGATTTTTTCCAAAGGCTCATTAAGCAATCTCAGTTATTTGAGACAAGTCATGCTACAGCAAAAATCACTAAGCATACTATCAAAAAGACATCAAGCACGACATGAAAAAGCCTAAGCCGCAGTCTACACAAGCTCCTTCTTGTACCACTTTTTTGCACAAAGCTTTTTCTCTTTTCCAACACCATTTGAAATTTTTAGAGACACCTCTTTTGATGAAAACCAATAAAGATCAGAGGCAAAAATTCACCTTGATGAAAAGATATGACAAGGTCTGAATGCAAATCAAGGCGAAAACGAAAACAAAAAAGCAGTAGCGGAAAAAGAAGAACACCCGGTGAAATTGTAAGAATGAAAAACGGAGTGTTCTTGGCAAATGAAAACGAGTACATCTCCTCCAAAGGAAATTTGTTGGGTCCAACCATTTATTGCAGCAAACAAACTAAACTAACTAAGAAAACTAAAACAACTGACGCTCCAAGAAAAACACATAGTGCATGAAGCAATAAAAATATAGTGTTTTGAAAGGTGACCTGATTTTTGCCGATGAAGAAAGGGTGCCTCGGGGGCATCCCCAAGCTTTGACGCTTATACTTCTTGGATATTTCTTGGGGTGATGCATGGGCATCCCCAAGCTTGAGCTTTTGTCCATTCTTCAACTCATCTCATCATTCTCCAATCCCTACACTTGAAAACTTCCTTCATACAAAACTAAACATAATTCTACTAGCAACATTAGTGCAAGCATAACATATAATCAACCTCTTTTTGCTTCAGGTTTCAACCCAAAACCACCACATATATAGCAAATACTGCTGTAGCAACTGCCTCAAAAGTTCTGTGATCAAAAGAACTCAAAAGAAAGCGATAAAGCGGCAAACACAAATATTGGCAGAAATCTGTCAAAACAGAACAGCTGACAAAGGTCGAATTTTTGAGGGGTTTTCTGTTGCTCAACTCAAAAAGTGTTCAACTAATGAAAGTTTGGATATAACCTGTGGCATATGCACAATAAATCGCAGGTCCAAAAGATATACAGATAATTTATACGAATTTTTACAGTGCAGCACCGAAAACAGTTTCAGGACAGCAACATCCCCATATTTTACCTCACTCGAATTAGAGGCTTCTCTTGGCACAACAACAAAATAAAAAGGATAAGGAGCGGTCATTACAGTAGTAATGACTTACAAGACTCAAATAAAAGAAAAAGTACTGAAAATAAAACATTGGGTTATCTCCCAAGAGTGCTTTTCTTTAACGCCTTTGAGCTAGGCGCAGAAAATTGCGAAAAGATGCTCGCATAAGAAATGTGAATTGAAGCAAAAGAGAGCATCAAGGAGCAAATATGAAACACATTTAAGTCTAACCCACTTCCTATGCATAGGAGTCTTGTAAGTAAATAAATAAAAGAAGCACATAGTAACAAGTATGGGTAGATAAAACAAGAGCAACTTCAGAACTTTCAATATAAAGAGAGGTGTTTTAGTAACATGAGAATTCCAACAACCATATTTTCCTCTCTCATAATAATTTTCAGTAGCATCATGAACAAACTCAATAATATAAATATCACACTCACCCTCCTTTGTTAAGCAAGTAGGGCGATCAAATAAGGTATTAGTTAAAGAGTTACTCTTATTGGGAGGTAGACATGGGTAGCTCCATTCTTCCTCCTCTTGATCATCACTCTCCTCCTCTTTTTCATCCAATGAGCTTCCAATTTCAGCAATTTCTTCTTCTATAGGCTCCTTCAAGGCATTAGTCTCTTCCGTTGGAGAGCATCTATTAAGATATTTAAGAATATAGCCATTTTCTTCCTTGTAATTATCAAAGCAAAATGTAAGTATATCATAAACCTCATATTTATAAGGTGCATCATCAATATTTTCAAGCAAATAAGCAAGTTCGAATGCACCCTTCCAAGCAATAAATTCTTCAATTTGTTCCACATCGTAGAAGTCATAATTTCCATTAATATAAGAAGATATGGTAACATCATCATTATACTCACATTGAAAAGGGAGGTGTTTATACCTCCTACAGCAACAAGATCTATCAAAGCAATAGGTAACATTATAAGTAGAGCACACATTTCTAGCAATGATATACAATCTATTTATTTGTTCCCATAAGTGTTTCCCTTTTTGTGACAAGCGGTGTTCCTCATAATAATTTTGTTGCTCTTCCGTGAATCCACCTTGCCAAAAAGATTTAGTTTCAAAGAAACCAACCATAGATAGAAAGCATGATAAAGCAAGACAAGTAAAAACAACTATCAAGGATACTAATTTTTTTGGGTTTTTGATAAAACGATGCAAGTAAAAATAAAGTAAAGCAAAACTTAAAACAAAGTAAAGGATGTGCGTGCGAAAAACTCCCCTTGCAGAGGTCTTCCACTCTTCCCCGGCAACGGTGCCAGAAAATTATGCTTGATGTGTGGTGAATGACCAGCCCGTTGGGAACCCCAAGAGGAAGGTGTGATGAATATAGCAGCAAGATTTTCCCTCAGTTAAGAAACCAAGGTTTATCGTTCAGGAGAAGAACGGACAATACGACTGAAGGTGATGCTTGCTAGTTTGCGACAGCTTCGGACAATTTATATATGGCACCTCGTCCAAGCTTTGCTTGCTAACTGCAACGCGGAACCTGCACACAACACAACCAAATACTTTGCTCCCAACTTGCGATGAGGTTGTCAATCTCACTGGTTTGCTTGAAACAAAGGTTATGAGCGTATCGAGTGGAAAACAGTAGAAATATGCGAGTAAAGTAAACAGTGCGAGAAAAGTAAACAGTGCGAGTAAAGTAAACAGGTGATAGCAATATGATGGAAATAGGACTGGGGTCCACAGTTCACTAGTGGTGTCTCTCCATAAGATAAATAACACATGCTGGGTAAACAAATTACAGTTGGGCAATTGATAGAATAAAGATAAACATGATATGTCAAGAAGATCACTAAGCGATTTACTCTGGGCATTACAACATAATACATAGACCGCCATCGAACTGCATCTATGAGTAATAATCCACTTGTGGCGAATCAATCCGAGAACTCCACAAGTATTAAGTTGTGAACAACAGATAATTGCATTAAGCAAAGTGTGTAATGTAAACAAAGCATATGCCCTTGAGCATATGAATATTGTTTTCTCCCTAGTAGCTTTAACACATCTACAACCTTAGAGGTTTATATCACTCCCCCAGGTTAAATAGAGGCATGAACCCACTATCGAGCATAAATACCCCCTCTTGGAGTCACTAGCAACTACTTGGCCAAGATAGCTACTAACAACGGAGAGCATGCAAGATCATAAACAACATAGAGATAACAAAAGATATATTTCAGTATAGCAACTCAATCATAACACCAATATTCATCGGATCCCAACAAACCAAACATGTAGAATTACATAACGGTGATCTCAATCATGTAGGGCAGCTCATGAGATCTAAACATGAAGCACATGGTGGAGAAGACAACCATCTAGCTACTGCTATGGACCCATAGTCCAAGGTAGACTACTCACTCATCGCTCCGGAGGCAAGCATGGCGATGAAGAAGACCTCCGGTGGCGATTCCCCTCTCCGACAGGGTGCCAGGAAGAGCTTCTGGACCCTTCCAATCTTCGGGTCGACGGCGGCGGCGGATCGCGATGTGTTCTAGAAAATTGATCGGGTACTTAGGTTTTTTCCGTCGGGGGGTCTTTATAGGCGAAGGGGCAATGTCAGGGGTGGCCCCATGCCCCCTCACACCTAGGCGGCGCGGCCAGGGCCTAGGCCGCGCCGGCCTAGCGTGAGGCTGGCCTGTGGCCCCTCTCCTTCTCCTCTTCGGATCACTGGAAGCTTCCGGGAAAAATAAGACTTCAGGAACTTGTTTCGTCCAATTCCGAGAATATTTCCTGTGTATCACTTCTGAAACACAAAAACAGCAGAAAACAGGGAACTGGCACTGTGGCGACTTGTTAATAGGTTAGTTCCGGAAAATGCATAAAAGTGCCACAAAGTGTAACGAAACAGTAGGCAAATGGTGTAAAAACAAGCATGGAGCATAAAAAATTATAGATACGTTGGAGACGTATTAATGAGCACTGACATCATAATGAACTTCTGCTTCATGCAAAACCAAGGATGAAGGTTATATATACATAGAGTCACATGCCAAGTGCTATGACTACATCTCTGCTCCCTATAGGATTCATGCCATCTGTACTTAGACCAAACCTTAAGTTCCTTGCGTCATCTGCAAAGTCCGGGAACTCTGCCTCAATTTTTCTCCACTATGACCCATCAGCGGGGTGTGTCAACATCGCGCCTTTCTTACGATCTTCTTTGTGCCATCACAACAACTTGGCATGCTCTTTGTTTCTAAAAAAAAGTTTCAATTGTGGTATTCTAGGAGCATACCACGTCACCTTGGCATCAACCCTCTTCCTGGGGCACTCTCCCTCAACATCACCAGGGTCACCTCGGCTGATCTTATACCGCAAAACACTGCATACTGGGCACGCATTCAAATTCTTGTACTCCTCACCGCGATAGAGGATGCAGTCATTAGGGCATGCATGCATCTTCTGCACCTCTAATCCTAGAGGGCAGATAGCCTTCTTTGCTTTGTATGTACAAGCTGGCAATTAATTATCCTTCGGAAGCATCTTCTTTATCATTTTTAGTAACTTTCCCAATCCCTTGTCCGATACACCATTATCTGCCTTCCATTGCAACAATTATATTGTTGTACCCAGCTTTTTGTTGCCATCTTCGCAATTTGGGTAAAACAATTTTTGTGATCCTATAACATGCGCTCCAACTTCAACTTCTCCTTTTCACTTTCGCAGTCGCTCGGTGCATCAACAATGGCCCGACAAAGATCATCAGCGGGCTGATACGTGCATTTTGTATCACCATATTTGCATGATATAGGAATGTTTTGCATTGTTATTTGCATTGAGCATGCCTTATTCTACTATTTTTAGATGATTTATGGGACTTTCCTACAAAGTCTCCCCCTTGGTATTTAATTTCTGGGAGACAGAAAATCTCCCGTTTTTATATTTTGCTGTTTCAAGGACCTTCTAGACCTCAAAATGATTGGGATTTTTACAACATTATTAATTTATCATGAGAAGCATCTAGTGAGGTTGAAGCAAACGAGACGAGCCATAAGGCCCAAAAGAGCTTGGGTCACGTGGCTCATTGACCAGGCCGCGCTACCAGTGGTCGTTTGGCCCTCGAGCGTCGTCTCGTCTCCCTCTTTTTATGGACGCCTTCATTCCACAGAAAAAGGGACGCCCTATTTTTCCCATAATTTTCTGACATAGCAGCGGAGGCAGAACCCTTCTTCCACCTCCGAAAGGGTTGATCTACTACTGCTGCTGCCGGAGGGAAATCTCCACTATCATTGCCATCAACTCCTGCTTGGCGTAGGGGGGCATCTTCATCATCCCCAACATCAGCACCATCTCCACCTCGAGATTTGACGTCACTCACCCTCATAGTTTGATGTATATCGAACCTTGGATACTGTTTAAATGTAGCTTGGCAACTTGTCATTATTTTGTGGTGAATTTGTACTTTCAGATTGTGTTGTACTTCATATCCCACTGATCATGATCATGTTTGACACTTGTGAGTAGTTTCCATTGTTCCTGGGAGCATATGATGAATTGGCTATGATTTCTATATAATATGCATGAAGTATTTGGTTAAGTTTTGATCTTTTATGTGGTTTTATATGATGGTAATGTGCGAATGTCGACTGCATATTAATTCACCTATATGGGCTCATAGGAATGCACCTTAGAGAAATAAGGAGGATGAGAAATGAGGGAGAGACAGAAGCCTATTTCTTAGAATCAGCGTTATTTTTAGGGGTGTTCTTGATCGGGGATCTTAGAGTTTTATGCAATGGTTGGACAATTTCTGTCTTAATGTATCCCTAAGTAATCATGAAAGTGACCTTAGGAACAATCATTAGGGATTTGTAGCATACTAATGTTATGGCTACACCTATTTTTGGCTCCGTTCGATTAGAATAAAACTTGACAAGATACTCATTCATATTGGCTTAGAAATCTTTATGCTCAGTAAATCCATGCCGCCCCTGGGAACATTTGTCACATATCGTATACACTTGAGCTTGTCCTCCCGCTGCATGGAGGATTTGGCTTTCTCTGAAAAGAGCATTTACATTACTACAATTTTACTTTCAGTATTTATTTTCTTGCATGCTTATACTCAAAAATCCAAATACACCTTCCTTTATAATATTTCATGTTAAACTTGCTAATCAATACCTTCAGCTCCTCGTGGGTTCGACAAACTTTTCTATATCGAAAGGTACTACAATTGATCTCCTCCACTTTGGAGTCATCAAGGGCTCATCTAGTGCTTCTTCTCAATCTTTCCCCATTGCAGTATCACCGTATTTAGGGAACCTAGTATAGATGTCATCATCCTCTTCTTCTTTATTGCTTCCATTATAACCCCTCTTTCTCCATGCTTGGTCCAACAATTATATAGCCGGGCATGAAACTGTACCAAAATAGGTGGACATGAAGGATTTTTTAGGAAGATTAATCCTTCTTATTCTTACAGACACCACGTGGACAACACATAAAACTATCCCGCTTGTTTTTCTCAGCCACACCGATAAAATAGTGCAGACCCTTAATGAACTGGACAGAGCGTCGGTCATCGTACATCTATTGCCGACCCATCTGCATTATATAAGTATATCAAAAACCATTATACAACACCAGGAATAGAGAAGTGAACAAATTAATACAAGTTCTTCACATTAAAACCAGTGTATAGTAGTGACCAAATTAATTGATATGTCTTGATCGAGTAGCTATCTAGTTAGAGATAAAATAGAAATGCAATCACGATGCTAAAATTAGTCCCGGGCCCCAACACCCTAAACGCAATCACGATGCAGAAGTCGATTGTAACTTTTAAATAACATGGAGATCTTCATTTCTTTCTTGTGCACACCACGACACTTTGGCTCCGGATGCGACATACTACTAACTAAAAAACAAGAATCAAATACATAATTAAACTATAAACTACACATATGCATTTTATCAACAAATATGTTGTAATAATTTTATGGACACCCTTTCTCATTAGATGGTGCCAAAGTATAATCATCGTCTATCGCAACAATCAAGAATGTGCCTCATACTTACAACACATGGAATGAAAAACAAAACAACTATATGGCTATAAATGTTATTATTGCAAAAATAATATGCACTGATTTAAAAACTTCATACTCCATACTCAGTTTGATCAATTACTAAGTAAACCACATCTACACATATGCAAACTAAGAAGTTCATCTGATCTCAAATTGCATATAAATCAAATAAACTCCTACATAATTACTCCCACACTAAAACCCACAAATCCTCTACTTCTAGAGCATGGAATGATCTAAACTAGCAATGACAGATGAAAGGTTGAAGTTGCTAACCTTTTAGAACCCTTGGATAGATGGGGTGCCACCCTTGACAAATCGTGGGAAAAAATGGGGATGAACTCGAGCTCGGGGAGGAAACAGAGGAAAAGCTCTAATGGTGGAATGGCTCGGGCAGGGATGATGATATATAGGGAATACTTTAGTCTCGGTTAGTGTCTCCAACCAAGACTAAAGATGGACCTTTAGTCCCGGTTGGAGACACCAACCAGGACTAAATACTGTTGGTCCCTGCCCCAGCCTGCCGCTCCTTGCCACAAACCCTTTAGTACCAGTTGGTATCTCCAACCGGGACTAAAGGTCCCGTTTGATCTGGAACTAAAGCTGATCATGCCCGTGCGGTGTCCTAGCCGTTGGAACCGGGACTAATGCTCACATTAGTCCTGGCTCCAAACGCGGTCGGGACTAAAGCTCCGGACGGAAGCCCCATTTTCTACTAGTGGGTTTAGGCCCCTCTGATTTGTGTCTTTTTGAGCAGCTTTCTTGTTTGAAAAATAATTTTCATCAGAGTGAGGTGCGCTGTTTTGGTGAAGCTAAGGACATAGAAGATCATTATGCAGCTGTTTTTACTTGTAAAGTGGGGATTTTACCATTTTGTTATTTAGGAGTACCAATTCATTATAAAATACTACGCAATAGTGATTGGAAAGTGGTAGAAGATAAGATGGAAAGTAAATTACATACTTGGAAAGGGAATTTATTATCCTATGGGGGTAGGCTAATTTTGTTGCGTTCTAGTCTAAGTAATGTACCTCTTTACATGCTTTCCTTATTTGAAAAGCCTAAAGGGATTGAGAAAAGATGTGACATCTTTAGGAAGCGTTTATTTTGGTTAGAGAAAGATGGTATGAAGAAATATCACTTAGTAAAGTGGGAAATAGTTTGTATGCCTTAGGAACAAGGGGGTTTGGGGGTTGTAGACTTAATACCTATGAATTTTAGTCTTCTTTGCAAGTGGCTCTGGAAGTTAGAGACAACTGAGTTGCTTTGGCAACAGATGATTAGGGCTAAGTACTTGAAAAACAAACCGCTGTCACAGTGTGTTGGTAAGCTAGGGGATTCACATTTTTGGTAGGGGGTTATTAAGACAGCTAGACCTTGTTAGAGAAAAATTCTCCAGACTTTATTTTCTTACTTTTAGTGTTAATTTTATAGTAGCTCAAGTGTTTACTGAAGGTTGGGGTTGTATTCATTTTAGGAGAGTGCTTTTTGGGAAAACTGCTAGGCTCTGGTTGGAACTTAAAAGTATGTTTTAACATATTACAATTTCGGAGGAAGAAGATAGTTGTAGATGGTTACCTACTAAGAATGTCACTTTTTTGTTATTCACTTTATAATTTGTTGAAAAATCAGCAAGTACAATGTTCTTTTAAAGATAATTGGAAAATTAAGGTGACTTTGAGAGTGTGTTTATGTGGTTAACTTTTCAGGCAAGTATCTTAACTAAAGACAATTTATCTCATAGAGGTTTGAGTGGAGATGAGAGGTGTAGTTTCTGTTCACATAGAGAGTCAATAGATCATCTTTTTTTATAGTGTGGTGTGGCCAGATTTGTGTGCAATTTCAACTGCTTTAAACTGTCCTATTATGCCTACAAGGATGGATGAAGTTTGTGATTGGATGTTAAATTTTAAGGACCTGAAAGTTAGACAAGTTGTAGCTGTTGGTTTAGTTACAGTTATTTGGAGGATTTGGAAAATTAGAAATAAAGCCTTTTTTGAATGTCTTTCCTGTAGATCCTAATAGTGATGTCACCATTATCTCTCAGCTTCCGTTGACCTGGATCGCTTTGCAGAAGAGAAACTTTTGAAGGTTCTAAACAATAGGAGCCAAGTTGTTGGTGCTGGTGGCTTCTGAGTTCTATCACAGAAGTAGAGGTTGGGCTCCATTAACCAGAAGATTGAACTGAAAAAGCTTCTCGTGGCTGGTTCTGAAAGAGCGGTGTCTTCAAAAATAGTTTGCTAGTGGATCTTGTAGTCTAGTTTTATTTTAGCTTCAATAAGGTAGTTTTGTTGGAGGACTGATGTATTCTGCTGCTGATGTAAGTTAAAAAGGTTGGTGCTGAGAGATAGAGTTTGTTGGAGTGAGGCAAGTTAAGGCCTCTGTAAAAGTTGTTAAAGCTTGTTACTTTCATGCTGCTACTTCATCTTCTTAATTGGAGTTGGGAGCTTTTGCTCCTTAAGTCGAAAAAGGCCCTCCGATCTTTGATGTGCCCATCCTTTGGAAAGTTCTAGGTCCTCCATTGGGCATATCCTTATTGTTTAGTGGAACTGAAAACAATCGTCACTAAATATGTATTTCCAAACAAGTTAGGTACCTATTTATACTTATCTGTGAGGTTGCTCATGAACAATATAAACAACTAATGATTTCATAGGGAAATATCAACATCACATGATTTCCTCTAGGACATACATTTCTAACACATACCGGTCCTATATAAATGATGTAGAATAATTGATTATGCTCCAATGTTGACATTTGGTCGAGATACCCTGGTTGCCCTGAGTCGTTGGCAAACAACTCTATGCCATATGTTGATGTGGAGGCACAACACATCGAGCATCCAGTCTGGCACAACTTGGTAGATGCACCACTGGAACCGGTGGCCCATATTAGGCATGCAGAGCGGGCCATACCCGATCCACCACGCCGCAGCTCTAGCATACTCGTCTGACGTTGGCATCACCAGTCGTGACAACCGGCCTCGCGGCTTGCGGGATACCGCCTCGCCCAACGTCATCTTCGTCTCCACGAACAGCGGTGCCTGTACGTATTTGTACAACACTTAAGCCCAACAAACCATAATTTTGACGTTGCTACCCTTTTCTATAGTAGATTTCTCGATAAGGAGATATTAATATTTCTATAGTAGATAAATTAATGTGTATAGATATTAAACTAAATTACTATTTTGTCTACATAAAGTGCGTGTATTTGACTCATATAGACTTTATTTCATTTGGACTAACTTGTTGATATATGAACTCAGTTAATTGACTAGGATTCAACCTGACATTGCACATCGATTCCTTTGTCTCTGTACTCAATGTAAAGGCTCCTCGACAACTGAGCAACGCACCTGAAATTTAATGTAATTTTATCTCTCTGTTTACTGAGCTCAGAAAATTAGTACCACGTGGTATACCACAGATAGATAAGTGTAGTGACAAGTGAAAACGTTATAAAAATACCGTTTAGAGGCGGCGTAGACGGAGTAGAGCGGGAAGGAAGGGATGGCATAGGTGATCCCGGAGCCGATGTTGATGACGGCACCCCTGCCCCGCTCCACCATCCCTGGCAGCACCGTTGCTGTCACCTCCGTCAGCGCCCACAGGTTCACCCGGATCATCCTTACCCACGCCTCCACGTCCGCCTCGTGGAGGTACATCGCGCACGGCTTCGCCACACCCGCGTTGTTTACCAGCACCCCAACGTCGAGCCCAGCCACCGCCTGCCGGAGCAGCCGTAGCGCCGAGTCACCTTGAGGCGTGGCGATGAGGGCGAAGTCGACCACGACGGTCTTGGTCTGCACGGCGTGGGTGTTGGAGATGCTGTCCGAGATGTCCTGGAGCTTGGCGGGGTCACGGCCGACGAGGACTAGGTTGAAGCCGAGGCGGGCGAGCTCGAGGCCGACGGACCGGCCGATGCCGGACGTGGGGCCGGTGACCACGGCCCAGGCGCCGTAGCGGCGGCGGAGGTCGGTGGGGCGGCGTCGGCTCAGCAGCAATACGAGGTGGGAGAGGATGAGGTGTGAGAGGATGCGGAAGGCGACGGCGGCGGCGTACAGGGCGCCAAGGATGGAGAGCGACATGAACCATGCCGGCTCCTGCTGCCGGAAGACGTTGCTGGCCATCTTGACTCTCTAGGATTCTTGCAGATAAGCTAATACGATGATCCATGTGTCGGTATAAAACATCTAGCACCAGGTCGGAGTTGGTGCTTCGTAACATTCCTGCTACAGTACTATCAATTATTATGGAAACTTCAGTACAACTTTCAGATGCGGACATGCATCGCCCGTCGGTGGACAGAATGGGCGCGATTGGTAGCTTTTTTTTTTATCACCGTCTTTATTAAAACTAGCAAAATACCCATACATTGCCACGGAGAAATACAACTTGTGTTCATCATAAATTTATTCTATTTTCAAAATCTATATTTATTACAGTTTCTAAGCCTTTCCCTCTATCTTGTGGCACGTGTCTTCCTCCACCTATGGACAGAATATGACCCGTCTTCATTAATTAAGGAACACATGTCTTGCTAAAAATAATTCTTCATCTACTATGTCCATGCTTTCCTTTATCCGGAGCTATGTCATCTATCATATGTCTCCTATTAGCACCCGCATTCTCCAAATGCACTGACATTTTTAACTGAGTTTCTTCTGATTGTGAACATGTTCCAAGAATACATTAAATAACCACCTGAATAGGATTAACCATTAAAATTTAAGTTTTATTCTAGTCTTTTTAGGATCGTATTGATAGTTAATCCATGTGATTGCATAAGCAAAAATATTTTGGTTATAATCATGTGATGGATTCATACGACTAACGTTCTTTTAATCTCTATCTCATCATCAAGCACCATATTTTCTTTCTTTTTTGTAGCTTGATCTATTCAGTATAAACAAATTATTACTTTCTTCGATTGGAAATAAGTGTCGGTGACTTAGTATAAACTTTGTGCCAAGCTAGTACAAATTACCGACACTTATTTCCGATCGGAGGGAGTATGCTTATCTCTATCTCATAACATATTTTACTTTTTCATCTTTTGATTGCTAAAACCTTACAGGTTGCACTTTCTGAGATATGTACTATTCTTTTGTTCAGTGATGAAATGAATACTAGCAAATCCCTTGTTCCACTCAGTATCAACAATGATATGAGAAGCCCACAAAAAAACAATAATATAAAAAGTTCTGAAATATTTTCAAGCTGCCTTTCTGCTGCTTATTTTGAGCAATCAATGATATCTCCTGGTACATCTTCCGTCTTAAGTATTGCACCATCTTGAAACCAAGTGTCTGACTTTGAGGTACAGTTTGCCTTCAGCAGTATATTGTTTTTGGTTAATGCATCATTGAAGTACCAAATATTTGTCTTCATGTCAGCAGTGGTATGCGAAAATCTTAAGGTTGTAAGCATCGATTGGCCTCATTAAGCTTGATGATAGTACTACAATACTGAAAAACACTAATTCAGATCACACAATCATTGTTTTTTCTTGCAAGTGGTAATTATTGTTGAGAAGTTTAAGCTGCTCTCCCTCCATTCCAATTTGCTGGTCAAGAATACGGGTGTAGCCATCTGGATACTCTGCTAATAATTCAAATAAACTAACTAAGGTTGAATTACTTATAACATTTGGTAATTCATATTCCACTATGATGTTAGTGATGGCGTGTAGATGACCGCCCAGTTGGGAACCCCAAGAGAAAGGTATGATGAGCACATCAGCAAGTCTTCCCTCAGTATGAAACCAAGGTTTATCGAACCAGTAGGAGAAAGAACCAACTTCCGAAGGTTGATGCTCGTGGGCTTCGCGACAGCTCCGGATAATTTATATATGGCGCCTTGTCCAGGGCGTAGCTTTGCACCAGCAGCAACATGGAACCTGCAAACAACACAACCAAGTACTTTGCCCCAACTTACAGTGAGGTTGTCAATCTCACCGGTTTGTTGTAAACAAAGTATTAAGCGTATCGAGTGGTAAAAGATAGTAGTTTGCAAGAATGTAAATAAAGCGAGTAAATAGTAAATGGTAATAGCAATGTAAAAGAATGGACCGGGGTCCACAGTTCACTAGTGGTGTCTCTCCATAAGATAAATAACATGCTGGGTAAACAAATTACAGTTGGGCAATTGATAGAATAAAGCAAGCATACAAATGTCATGAGGATCACTATGAGATTCACTTGGGCATTACAACATAATACATAGACCGTAATCCAACTGCATCTATGACTAATAATCCACCCGCCGGATGTCATCCGAGCAATCGTTGGGTATTAAGTTGCAAGCAATAGATTATCGCCTTAAGCAAAGTGTGTAATGTAAACAATACAAATGTCCTTGAACACAAGATTGTTGTTTTCTCCCTAGTAGCAACAGCACATCTACAACCTTAGAGGTTTCTGTCACTCCCCCAGATTACTAGAGGCATGAACCCACTATCAAGCATAAATACTCCCTCTTAGAGTCACTAGCATCTACTCGGCCAAGATATCTACCAGCAACGGAGACCATGCAAGATCATAAACAACATAGAGATAACATAGAGATGATAAATCAATAAATCAACTTGACAAAGTATCAATATTCATCGGATCCCAACAAATACAACATGTAGAATTACACACCAATGATCTTGATCATGATAGGCAGCTCACAAGATCTAAACATAAAGCACATGGAGGAGATGACAACCATCTAGCTACTGCTATAGACCCGTAGTCCAAGGTAGACTACTCACGCATCACTTCGGAGGCAGGCATGGTGATGAAGAAGGCCTCCGGTGGTGATTCCCCTCTCCGGCAGGGTGCCGGGAAGAGCTTCTGGACCCTCCCGATCTCGCGTCGACGACGGCGGCGGCTTGCACTATATTTCATGGAAAATTGATCGGGTCCTTAGGTTTTCCTCGCCGAGGAGAATATATAGGCGGAAGAGCGGCGTCAGGAGGTGGGCTAGGTGGCCCCACCACCTGGTGGCGCAGGCCAGGCGCTGGCCGCGCCACCCTATGGTGTGGCTGGCCCCTGGTCCCCCTCCGTCTCTGCTTTGGACTCCGTCTCGTGTCGGAAAAAATAGGAGCTTTGGCTTTTGTTTCGTCCAATTCCGAGAATATTTCCTGTGTAGCTTTTCTGAAACACAAAAACAGCAGAAAATAGGGAACTGGCACTGTGGTATCTCGTTAGTAGGTTAGTTCTGGAAAATGCATAAAAACGCTACGAACTGTAACAAAACATAAAGCAAATGGTGTATAAACAAGCATGGAGCATCAAAAATTATAGATACGTTTGAGACGTATCAGTTAGTAGCACAGATCAATGGCAACTAAATATGCTGAACTTCACTGTCGAACCTGTTTGTCTCCTTTAGTTCTGTAGGTGCATTTCCTTACAATGTCTCCTTCAGTTTTATTAGTAAGATTGAGTCTCATGTGTTGTACAGAGGGCATAAACTTCATACTGATGCTGGTATAGAAAGAAGCAAATTCAGTACCACAACTCATATTTCCTGAGTGGGATTCTAAAGATTGGGATACATCTCTCGCCAGCAAGAATCACTGCCAAACTTTCCTGAGATGGATTACCGAAAGAGAAAAAACATGAATAGATTTTTCTCTTCTTCAGCAAGAGAGCAATTGGGATCGATCGGTTGAGGCATGGATGAATTCATCGAGTGAAGGAGGAACTCACTGGTACGGTGGTACTGGTGGCAAACACAACGGTGGTCGCAGCAGTGTTGTTGACCGCGACCGGTGGCGTCTAGGACCTGATGATTCTAGCGGGCCACCACCTAGCAGTAAGGGCATCTCCAGCGGGGCTACCTAAACGGACATCTCGTGTCCAAACGTGTCCGCACGGACAAAAATATAGGTAAAAGGCCTCCCAGCGGGGCTACCCAAACAGACAAGTTGTCCGTGCTCGACCCATTTGTATCCCGAATTTGCTCCACGTTTGGGTCGGGTCAGACACATCGCACGTCCGGGCGGACACACCGCGCCCCCCACCTGGCCCAGCTGTCAGTCATTTCTCACCACCACTCTCTCTCCTCCTTCCCTCTCCCACCACGCACCGGTCAGAAATCCAGCTCCGGCCGCTGCCCCGAGCTCCGACCGCCGCCGCCCGCGCTCCGGCCGCCTCCTCGCAAGCCCCAGCCGCCACAGCCCAAGCCCCGGACTCCGTCGAACTGCGTTTCGGCTGCCGCTGCCCGCCCATCGCAAGATCAAGACCTGTCAAATCCCATCGCCGGCCAGATCCCGACGACCTGCGACCGAGAGCCCCGCCGACCAGCCAAGAACCCGACCTCGTACGCATCCCAGTGTTCTCCTCGCGTGGTGGCGGCTTCCCGGAGCTCCAAAGTAGCGCACAGATGACGGCGTCCTCAAGCAAGCAGGCAGCGGTGGCGGTGCCCCGCCCATCTCGATTTAGCATGATAGCCAGCAAGGTGCGGGCGAGCACGGGCGCTGGAGGCTGAATGGTGGAGCTCCCCCGGCAACGGCCTCCCTCCAAGGCCGAATCCCCGGCGATGTCCTCCCTCCATGGCGAGCTCATCTGCGGCCAACGCCCTCGCGGGCAAGCTCACCTGCGCAACGGGATGAAGCTCTTTGACGCCAACCTCTTCCCCCTACGTGCCCGCCACCAACATCACCTTCCGTGCAGGCGTCCACTCCGGCCTCCCTGGGCGAGCTCGCTCGTGGTCATCGATGTGCTCCAACCGGCGTGGTTCACCAGCTCGTGCGAGAAGAAGGGGTATCCCTATGACAGGTGGGTCCAGGGCGGACAGGGTGCAAACCCATTTATTTGCCGCTGGGTGCAGTGCCCTATCTAAACAGACACAGTCTGAAAATGTGTCCACGGGCCAACCAAACAGACAATTCCAGACAATTTCGGACACCGAAATGGGTCGGCCCGCTGGAGATGCCCTAAGCAGCTGGAGCACCAGCTCTGGTGACACCCGACACCGCCATGGACCACGACGCCACTGCTACCGCCGGGTGATCCCCTCATAGGGCCCACATAAGGACTAACAAAGCCCACGATCTAGAACTTCAGCGGTGCGTTCGCATGACTGGCCCCTCGCTAGCTAGTCCGGCCACCGCGTCCACTGCCGCGACACACCATTAGTGGTCGCGAGAAGATTCCAAGCACGCCAGCCACCGGGAGGGGGGCGATCTGAGGCCTACTGGCAGCTATTACGGAGTCTGCCCCTGCCGTCCTGGCCGCCTCTGACACTGCTGCTTGATCTCCCGGCCACCCCGCGTCCCGCCCGCAGCGAGATCCTCTATGAATACTCCGGGGGTGGATCTGGCCGGCAGGCTTTGTCCACGACGGTTCGGGGCGGAGTCGGTGATCTTGTCGCTTGTGGCTCTGCCCCCTCAGGGTGGGCTCGGTGTGGGACTGCGGGACGCGGTCGTGCGGCCCGGGCTTCCCTTTGTTTCGGTCTGTTTCACTTAGCGGTGGCATTGCCTTGTAAATTTGAAAACGTATTTTAGGTGGACGGAAACATATTTGGTGACCGTCACGGACCATACCTGTAGCAATATTATTAGTAGAGATTTTATAGTAACAAGGGTACAAACGCCATCAGGTGGTGACACAAACCAACCATGCCGGCCTTGATCTTTATTCACTACACTTCTAGCTAATCTATGGGGTTCTTTATTTGAGCCTCTCTACTTATGGTGAAAGGAAAGCTCCACAAAATCTTGTAGGCTTCATTTAACTCCATGGTGATATGGGCGTAGATGCCAAGAGAGCCCTCATCTATGCTCGCGATCACATTGCTGCAGTTGCTAGCCACACGAACCCTGCGAGCATTGATGTCTCTGGTCAAGGCGATTGCCTCGCGGCAAGCCAACACTTCCAGAGTCTCTGCCACCGTTTTGTTCTTGAAAACCTCTGTCGATGCCCCCATGAATCTACCAGCTTCATCGCGGGCAACAGCAGCTACCGAGCCGCGGTTTGTATTCTTGCTTGTGGTCGCATCCACATTGATCTTGATCGCTCCCGCCGGGGGCAGAATCCACTCCGACGGCTGATGAAAATGACTAGCCGCCGCTCTCCCCTTCTTCTTGTCAGCAACTATGGATAGTTCTGCCAGGAAGTTGCGGTGACCCAGCATACCACTGCATGTTGTAGTATGCAAGTTGTTGACATAACACTAGCAGAACATCGCTCCACAAGTATTACATCCCTCAGAGTGGTACAACAGAAACATAGCAGGGCCAAATACAAACATTCACTTATTATTACAAACCAAAGCCGCGCTGATAAGGAAATGGTCTCGTAAGAGAACATCCCAGTGCTAAGTGTTATTACAACTAAACGATAAAAGATCCAAATAATTAAACAACTGAGGAACTCAACAGCTTATTTTATGACTACCGCTGCTTGGTTCCTCGATCTCTAGTCTAAAACTACTAGTTAGGGTATTCTTCAAGCTGACTCCTCGTCTGAAGCGGCTCCGTAGCGGATGACGTAGTCTACGCCTTCAACTCCACGAGACAAATGAGGCTCCTCATAGAAGATATCCTTCTGGCTTCCGATGGCATTGAACGTTGCTTCATCCCAGTCTTCACAGTCTAGCAAGGGTTTAAGAGAGTGGGGTGAGTAACGAGCGTTACCCAGCAAGTTTTTTTAAAATGAAGTTGTGGGATATGCACTAGCTACAGCCATAGACCCAAAAGAGTCATAGACTAATGCAAGGTTTTCACAAGGTTTCTTGAAACATTGCTTTTACTTTTGAAAACTATGCCCAACAGCAAACACAGGCTATTAGTGCCTTGAGAGCACCTTTCCTGCCGCGTTCGCAGCTCCTTCCCGGAACAAGGGGTAACATGTCACATCTTTTTACACTCTGCAGAGGTGTGTCCTTCCAAAAGAGATCAAAGCCTTGCTGCACAACCGGGCGAATCTTTCCCGTCCACACTTCCTTGGTGTGGGGCCCAGTCATTGATCCAAGCCATTCACTGCCTTTGATACGTCTCCAACGTATCCATAATTTTTGATGCTCCATGCTTGTTTTCACACCATTTGCTTAGTGTTTCGTTACACTTCGTGGCACTTCTATGCATTTTCCGGAACTAACCTATTAACAAGTCGCCACAGTGCCAGTTACCTGTTTTCTGCTATTTTTGTGTTTCAGAAAAGTTACACAGGAAATATTCTTGGAATTGGACGAAACCAAAGCCAGTCGCCCAGAATTTCACCGAAGCTTCCAAAGAACCAAAGAGGAGATGGATGATGCGTGGTGAATGACCAGCCCGTTGGGAACCCCAAGAGGAAGGTGTGATGAGTATAGCTGCTAGTTTTCCCTCAGTTAAGAAACCAAGGTTTTATCGATCAGGAGAAAAGCGGGCAATACGACTGAAAGTGATGCTTGCTAGCTTGCGACAGCTTCGGACAATTTATATATGGCGCCTCGTCCAAGCTTTGCTTGCTAACTGCAATGCGGAACCTGCACACAACACAACCAAATACTTTGCTCCCAACTTGCGATGAGGTTGTCAATCTCACCGGTTTGCTTGAAACAAAGGTTATGAGCGTATCGAGTGGAAAACAGTAGAAGTATGCGAGTAAAGTAAACAGGTGATAGCAATATGATGGAAATAGGACCGGGGTCCACAGTTCACTAGTGGTGTCTCTCCATAAGATAAATAACACATGCTGGGTAAACAAATTACAGTTGGGCAATTGATAGAATAAAGATAAACGTGATATGTCAAGAAGATCACTATGCGATTTACTCTGGGCATTACAACAAAATACATAGACCGCCATCCAACTGCATCTATGACTAATAATCCACTTGTGGCGAATCAATCCGAGAACTCCACAAGTATTAAGTTGCGAACAAGAGATAATTGCATTAAGCAAAGTGTGTAATGTAAACAAAGCATATGCCCTTGAGCATATGAATGTTGTTTTGTCCCTAGTAGCAACAGCACATCTACAACCTTAGAGGTTTCTGTCACTCCCCAGGTTAAATAGAGGCATGAACCCACTATCGAGCATAAATACCCCCTCTTGGAGTCACTAGCAACTACTCGGCCAAGATAGCTACGAACAACGGAGAGCATGCAAGATCATAAACAACATAGAGATAACATAAGATATAATTCAGTATAGCAACTCAATCATAACACCAATATTCATCGGATCCCAACAAACCAAACATGTATAATTACATAACGGTGATCTCAATCATGTAGGGCAGCTCATGAGATCTAAACATGAAGCACATGGTGGAGAGGACAACCATCTAGCTACTGCTATGGACCCATAGTCCAAGGTAGACTACTCACTCATCGCTCCGGAGGCAAGCATGGCGATGAAGAAGACCTCCGGTGGCGATTCCCCTCTTCGGCAGGGTGCCGGGAAGAGCTTCTGGACCCTCCCGATCTTCGGGTCGACGACGGCGGTGGATCGCGATGTGTTCTGGAAAATTGATCGGGTCCTTAGGTTTTTTCCGTCGGGAGGTCTTTATAGGCGAAGGGGCATCGTCAGGAGTGGACCGAGGCGGTCTCACACGTAGGGGGCGCGGCCCAGCCCCTGGCCGCGCCGCCCTGGTGTGTGGCCACCTCGTGGCCCCACTCCGTCTCCTCTTCGGATCTCTGGAAGCTTCCGGGAAAAATTAGACTTCAGGAACTTGTTTCATCCAATTCCGAGAATATTTCCTGTGTATCACTTCTGAAACACAAAAACAGCAGAAAACAGGGAACTGGCACTGTGGCGACTTGTTAATAGGTTAGTTCCGGAAAATGCATAAAAGTGCCACGAAGTGTAATGAAACAGTAGGCAAATGGTGTAAAAACAAGCATGGAGCATCAAAAATTATAGATATGTTGGAGACGTATGAAGCATCCCCAAGCTTAACTCCTGCTCGTCCTCGAGTAGGTAAGTGATACCAAAAGAATAATTTTTGAGGTGACATGCGCCTACACAATCTTGATCACATATGTAAGCATTTGTGAGCTGGGATCATAAGAACTTAAAACATGGGCATGAAGATATAATCTTGACAATAAGAACTTAGCAACCATGTTATAAACATGAAAATGAACACAAATAAAAGATCATGAAAATGAAACAATGAAAGTCAAACGTGTGTTCAAATCATAAGGAAAAACGTACAAATGGTTTTCAGCTTGTCCTCCATAGAGAGCAAAACATAAATGCATAGGACACCTTCAAGTTTAAGAGGGCGACTAGATACAAATAATTTGAGAACAAGTGAAACCAACAGTATAAATCAATCAATGAAAACTTTGGGACAATGCACATTATACTAAGAATGACAACTATGCTCTCTTATTGGTGCATAAAGGTAGAAGGTGGTGACTCAATCATAAAAGTAAAAGAAAGGCCCTTCGCAGAGGGAAACAGTGATTGCAAGTTTTATAACCTTCAAAAATTATGTTACTTACCGGCTTTGAGCTCTCATTGCCCCCATCATAAGCATCTTGAATGGTTAGAGTTAATGCGAGAACAATTATGATGCATATGCTTGACAAATCATAAGTCAAAAACCTCGTGCCCCATGAATACGAGTACCCAAACCTCATGCTACTCAACTTAGAGTCCCAAGCAAGGCTCTTGTCATTGTAAGTATATATGTATCATCGAAAACCGCCAACGGGGTACCTGCGTGCCCGATGACATGGAACAAGCCCACATCAAAATGACAGGACAAGCAGACAATGAACACCTCGACATCTCTTTTATTTGCCATTTGTTTAGATTTTTATTGTGAGATGCGTCGTCGAATGTCCACCATGGGTATGCTGCAAATTTCCATCATGAATTATGCATGGCTTAGATTGGCGGCCCAGACGTTTCCCTAACACATATACAAACTCCATGATCTCCGCAAGATTCCTAATTCATTTCACACCGCGGGCATCCATAAACAAAAGATCATGATATCAACTCAAATAAGAAGTGCAATGTTGAAAGCTTGCCCCATGACAGCATGGATGGGCTAGAATCCAACTTACAACTTGCAAGCATAACAACTCAACATAAGAGACTGATGCGTGGTGAATGACCAGCCCGTTGGGAACCCCAAGAGGAAGGTGTGATGAATATAGCAGCAAGATTTTCCCTCAGTTAAGAAACCAAGGTTTATCATTCAGGAGCAGAGCAAACAATACGACTGAAGGTGATGCTTGCTAGCTTGCGACAGCTTCGGATAATTTATATATGGCGCCTCGTCCAAGCTTTGCTTGCTAGCTGCAACGCAGAATCTGCACACAACACAACCAAATACTTTGCTCCCAACTTGCGATGAGGTTGTCAATGTCACCGGTTTGCTTGAAACAAAGGTTATGAGCGTATCGAGTGGAAAACAGTAGAAATATGCGAGTAAAGTAAACAGTGCGAGTAAAGTAAACAGGTGATAGCAATATGATGGAAATAGGACCGGGGTCCACAGTTCACTAGTGGTGTCTCTCCATAAGAAAAATAACACATGCTGGGTAAACAAATTACAGTTGGGCAATTGATAGAATAAACATAACGTAATATGTCAAGAAGATCACTATGCGATTTACTCTGGGCATTACAACAAAATACATATACCGCCATCCAACTGCATCTATGACTAATAATCCACTTGTGGTGAATCAATCCAGAACTCCACAAGTATTAATTTGCGAACAACAGATAATTGCATTAAGCAAAGTGTGTAATGTAAACAAAGCATATGCCCTTGAGCATATGAATGTTGTTTTCTCCCTAGTAGCAGCAGCACATCTACAACCTTAGAGGTTTCTGTCACTCCCCCAGGTTAAATAGAGGCATGAACCCACTATCGAGCATAAATACCCCCTCTTGGAGTCACTAGCAACTACTCGGCCAAGATAGCTACTAACAACGGAGAGCATGCAAGATCATAAACAACATAGAGATAACATAAGATATATTTCAGTATAGCAACTCAATCATAACACCAATATTCATCGGATCCCAACAAACCAAACATGTAGAATTACATAACGGTGATCTCAATCATGTAGGGCAGCTCATGAGATCTAAACATGAAGCACATGGTGGAGAAGACAACCATCTAGCTACTGCTATGGACCCATAGTCCAAGGTAGACTACTCACTCATCGCTTCGGAGGCAAGCATGGCGATGAAGAAGACCTCCGGTGGTGATTCCCCTCTCCGGGAGGGTGCCGGGAAGAGCTTCTGGACCCTCCCGATCTTCGGCTCGACGGCGGCGGCGGATCGCGATGTGTTCTGGAAAATTGATCGGGTACTTAGGTTTTTTCCGTCGGGGGGTCTTTATAGGCGAAGGGGCGATGTCAGGGGTGGCCCCAGGCCCCCTCACACCTAGGCGGCGCGGCCAAGGCCTGGGCCGCGCCGGCCTAGCGTGAGGCTGGCCTGTGGCCCGTCTCCTTCTCCTCTTCGGATCTTTGGAAGCTTCCGGGAAAAATAAGACTTCAGGAACTTGTTTTGTCCAATTTCGAGACTATTTCCTGTGTATCACTTCTGAAACACAAAAATAGCAGAAAACAGGGAACTGGCATTGTGGTGACTTGTTAATAGGTTAGTTCCGGAAAATGCATAAAAGTGCCACGAAGTGTAAAAAAATAGTAGGCAAATGGTGTAAAAACAAGCATGGAGCATCAAAAATTATAGATACGTTGGTGACGTATCAAGCATCCCCAAGCTTAACTCCAGCTCGTCCTCGAGTAGGTAAGTGATAACAAAAGAATAATTTTTGAAGTGACATGCACCTACACAATCTTGATCATATATGTAAGCATTCGTGAGCTGGGATCATAAGAACTTAAAACATGGGCATAAAAGATATAATCTTGACAATAGAAACTTAGCAACCATGTTGTAAACATGAAAATGAACACAAACAAAAGATCATGAAAATGAAACAATGAAAGTCAAACGTGTGTTCAAATCATAAGGAAAAACATACAAATGGTTTTCAGCTTGTCCTTCATAGAGAGCAAAACATAAATGTATAGGACACCTTCAAGTTTAAGAGGGCGACTAGATACAAATAATTTGAGAACAAGTGAAACCAACAATATGAATTAATCAATGAAAACTTTGGGACAATGCACATTATACTAAGAATGACAACTTTGCTCTCTTATGGTGCATAAAGAAAGAAGGTGGTGACTCAACATAAAAGTAAAAGAAAGGCCCTTCGCGGAGGGAAGCAGTGATTGCAAGTTTTATAGACCTTCAAAAATTATGGTACTTACCGGCTTTGAGCTCTCATTGCCCTCATCATAAGTATCTTGATTGGTTAGAGTTAATGCGAGAACAATTATGATGCATATGCTTGACAAATCATAAGTTGAAAACCTCATGTCCCGTGAATACGAGTACTAAACCTCATGCTACTCAACTTTGAGTCCCAAGCAAGGCTCTTGTCATTGTAAGTATATATGTATCATCGAGAACCGCCAACGGGGTATCTCCATGCCCGATGACATGGAACAAGCCCACATCAAAATGACAGGACAAGCAGACAATGAACACCTCGACATCTCTTTTATTTACCAATTGTATAGCTTTTTATTTTGAGATGCGTCGTCAAATGTCCACCATGGGTATGCTGCAAATTTCCACCATGAATTATGCATGGCTTAGATTGGCGGCCCAGGCGTTTTCCTAACACATATAGAAACTCCATGATCCCCACAAGATTCCCAATTCATTTCACACCGCGGGCATCCAAAAACAAAAGATCACGATATCAACTCAAACAAGAAGTGCAATGTTGAAAGCTTGCCCCATGACAGCATGGATGGGCTAGAATCCAACTTACAACTTGCAAGCATAACAACTCAACATAAGAGACCACAATGTCAATTTTTTTAGAACAGGAAAAAGTAAAGTGTGCCTTCCGGTTCGTGAGAGCTTTACTGACCAATTTTCACATAACACTGGTAAGAGTTTAATTTGAAGAGAAGATAAAAGCAAGTCAAATTTACTTGGAATAGCAAATTGCTAGTAGGTATGTATGGTGGACACTTTGGAAAACTATGGCTTTTAGGAGTTGGATGCACGAGTAGAGCTCATACTCAGTACAAGGCGAGGGCTAGCAAAAGACTGGGAGCGACCAACTAAGAGAGCAATAATGGCCATAATCATGCAAAGTGACAAAGCGACATTAAAAGAAGCATAAGATGGCATCAAAAGTCAAAAACTAAATGATCATAGAGTCTATTGGCGACTTTGTAAGAGTCTAACATGTGTGAGCATGCGCCAAGTCAACCCAAATAAAGCATCAAGGAGAAAACCAAAATAATGCTTCCATACAATAAAAACAATGCATGATTTTTTTCAAAGGCTCATTAAGCAATCTCAGTTATTTGAGACAAGTCATGCTACAGCAAACCACTAAGCATACTATCAAAAAGACATCAAGCATGACATGAAAAAGCCTAAGCCGCAGTCTACGAAAGCTCCTTCTTGTACCACTTTTTTGCACAAAGCTTTTTCGCTTTTCCAACACCATTTGAAATTTTTAGAGACACCTCTTTTGATGAAAACCAATAAATATCAGATGCAAAAATACACCTTGATGAAAAGATATGACAAGGTCTGAACGCAAATCAAGGTGAAAACGAAAACCAAAAGCAGTAGCAAAAAAAGAAGAACACTCGGTGAAATCGTAAGAATGAAAAACGGAGTGTTCTTGGCAAATGAAAACGAGTACATCTCCTCCAAAGGAAATTTGTTGGGTCCAACCATTTATTGCAGCAAACAAACTAAACTAACTAAGAAAACTAAAACAACTGACGCTCCAAGAAAAACACATAGTGCATGAAGCAATAAAAATATAGTGTCTTGAAAGGTGACCTGATTTTTGCCGATGAAGAAGGGGTGCCTCGGGGGCATCCCCAAGCTTTGACGCTTGTACTTCTTGGATATTTCTTGGGGTGATGCATGGGCATCCCCAAGCTTGAGCTTTTGTCCATTCTTCAACTCATCTCATCATTCTCCAATCCCTACACTTGAAAACTTCCTTCATACAAAACTAAACACAATTCTATTAGCAACATTAGTGCAAGCATAACATATAATCAACCTCTTTTTGCTTCAAGTTTCAACCCAAAACCACCACATATATAGCAAATACTACTGTAGCAACTTCCCCAAAAATTTCGTGATCAAAAGAACTCAAAAGAAATCGATAAAGCGGCAAACACAAATATTGGCGGAAATCTGTCAAAACAGAACAGCTGACAAAGGTTGAATTTTTGAGGGGTTTTCTGTTGCTCAAATCAAAAAGTGTTCAACTAACGAAAGTTTGGATATAACCTGAGGCATATGCACAAGAAATCTCAGGTCCAAAAGATATACAGAGAATTTATACGAATTTTTATGGTGCAGCACCGAAAACAGTTTCAGGACAGCAACATCCCCAAATCTTTACCTCACCCGAATTAGAGGCTTCTCTTGGCACAACAACAAGATAAAAAGGATAAGGAGCAGTCATTACAGTAGTAATGACTTCCAAGACTCAAATAAAAGAAAAAGTACTGAAAATAAAACATTGGGTTATCTCCCAAGAGTGCTTTTCTTTAACGCCTTTGAGCTAGGCGCAGAAAATTGCGAATCAAGTAACATCGGAAGGGGCATTAAGATCAACTGCAGAAGTTTTGTCAATAAGGCATTCTAATTCATCCACATAAGTTTTAGAAGTCCCTTTGTGATCACGCTTTTGTTCACTCAAATCACTAAAAAGATTTTGGGGACAGATCCAGTCAAAATTATTTTCGAAAGCTTCACACAATCCCAAGAGCTTGCTAGGTATAGGTATTTCGGCTCCTTCATCGTTTGTACTAATAACCTTTATAGGAGAACCGAGTTTATTAAAATGTTTAAGAACTTTTCTAGCCTCAATAACGACATCTTTAAATTCTAAGCGCAAAGCTTCCAAAATAAAAGCTTTCTTTCCAGGATCTTCAATTTCATGAAGCTTAAGGAACATGTATTGCATAAAAGGATTAAGACTAGCAAACCTAGTTTCCAACATGTGAATTAAATAAGCAGAAGCTACTTCAATACTAGGATCTAGCTCAACCAAAGATTTTTCCTCAACTTCCTTATGCATACTAATGTGATTAAAGAACTCCTTAATGATACTTTTTCCAATAATTGAACCACTACCTACTGAGAGGTCCTCCAGAATGTACTTAGGGAACAACATGATGAACTAAAAGTAAAGAAATAACAACTACCAAGGATTCTAATTTTTTTGGGTTTTTGATATAAATGATGCAGGTAAAAATAAATAAGGTAAAGCAAAACAATAAAACAAAGTAAAGGATGTGCGTGCGAAAAACTCCCCTTGCAGAGGTCTTCCACTCTTCTCCGGCAACGGCGCCAGAAAATTATGCTTGATGCGTGGTGAATGACCAGCCCGTTGGGAACCCCAAGAGAAGGTGTGATGAATATAGCATCAAGATTTTCCCTCAGTTAAGAAACCAAGGTTTATCGTTCAGGAGAAGAGCAAACAATACGACTGAAGGTGATGCTTGCTAGCTTGCGACAGCTTCAGACAATTTATATATGGCGCCTCGTCCAAGCTTTGCTTGCTAGTTGCAACACGGAATCTGCACACAACACAACCAAATACTTTGCTCCCAACTTGCGATGAGGTTCTCAATCTCACCGGTTTGCTTGAAACAAAGGTTATGAGCGTATCGAGTGGAAAACAGTAGAAATATGCGAGTAAAGTAAACAGTGCGAGAAAAGTAAACAGTGCGAGTAAAGTAAACAGTTGATAGCAATATGATGGAAATAGGACCGGGGTCCACAGTTCACTAGTGGTGTCTCTCCATAAGATAAATAACACATGCTGGGTAAACAAATTACAGTTGGGCAATTGATAGAATAAAGATAACGTGATATGTCAAGAAGATCACTATGTGATTTACTCTGGGCATTACAACAAAATACATAGACCGCCATCCAACTGCATCTATGACTAATAATCCACTTGTGGCGAATCAATCCGAGAACTCCACAAGTATTAAGTTGCGAACAACAGATAATTGCATTAAGCAAAGTGTGTAATGTAAACAAAGCATATGCCCTTGAGCATATGAATGTTGTTTTCTCCCTAGTAGCAACAGCACATCTACAACCTTAGAGGTTTCTGTCACTCCCCCAGGTTAAATAGAGGCATGAAGCCACTATCGAGCATAAATACCCCCTCTTGGAGTCACTAGCAACTACTCGGCCAAGATAGCTACTAACAACGGAGAGCATGCAAGATCATAAATAACATAGAGATAACATAAGATATATTTCAGTATAGCAACTCAATCATAACACCAATATTCATCGGATCCCAACAAACCAAACATGTAGAATTACATAACGGTGATCTCAATCATGTAGGGCAGCTCATGAGATCTAAACATGAAGCACATGGTGGAGAAGACAACCATCTAGCTACTGCTATGGACCCATAGTCCAAGGTAGACTACTCACTCATCGCTCCGGAGGCAAGCATGGCGATGAAGAAGACCTCCGGTGGCGATTCCCCTCTCCGGCAGGGTGCCGGGAAGAGCTTCTGGACCCTCCCAATCTTCGGGTCGATGGCGGCGGCGGATCGCGATGTGTTTTGGAAAATTGATCGGGTACTTAGGTTTTTTCCGTCAGGGGGTCTTTATAGGCGAAGGGGCGATGTCAGGGGTGGCCCCAGGCCCCCTCACACCTAGGCGGTGTGGCCAGGGCCTGGGCCGCGCCGGCCTAGCGTGAGGCTGGGCTGTGGCCCCTCTCCTTCTCCTCTTCGGATCTCTGGAAGCTTCCGGGAAAAATAAGACTTCAGGAACTTGTTTCGTCCAATTCCGAGAATATTTCCTGTGTATCACTTCTGAAACACAAAAATAGCAGAAAACAGGGAACTGGCACTGTGGCGACTTGTTAATAGGTTAGTTCCAGAAAATGCATAAAAGTGCCACGAAGTGTAACGAAACAGTAGGCAAATGGTGTAAAAACAAGCATGGAGCATCAAAAATTATAGATACGTTGGAGACGTATCAGAGACCACAATGTCAAATTTTTAAGAACAGGAAAAAGTAAAGTGTGCCTTCCGGTTCGTGAGAGCTTTACTGACTAATTTTCGCATAACACTGGTAAGAGTTTAATTTGAAGAGAAGATAAAAGCAAATCAAATTTACTTGGAATAGCAAATTGCTAGTAGGTATGTAAGGTGGACACTTTGGAAAACTTTTGCTTTTAGGAGTTGGATGCACGAGTAGAGCTTATACTCAGTACAAGGCGAGGGCTAGCAAAAGACTGTGAGCGACCAACTAAGAGAGCAATAATGGCCATAATCATGCAAAGCGACAAAGCGACATTAAAAGAAGCATAAGATGGCATCAAAAGTCAAAAACTAAATGATCATAGAGGCTATTGGCGACTTTGTAAGAGTCTAACATGTGTGAGCATGCGCCAAGTCAACCCAAATAAAACATCAAGGAGAAAACCAAAATAATGCTTCCATACAATTAAAACAACGCATGATTTTTTTCAAAGGCTCATTAAGCAATCTCAGTTATTTGAGACAAATCATGCTACAGCAAAACTACTAAGCATACTATCAAAAAGACATCAAGCATGACATGAAAAAGCCTAAGCCGCAGTCTACACAAGCTCCTTCTTGTACCACTTTTTTGCATAAAGCTTTTTCTCTTTCCAACACCATTCAAACTTTTTATAAACACCTCTTTTGATGAAAACCAATAAAGATCAGAGGCAAAAATACACCTTGATGAAGAGATATGACAAGGTCTGAACACAAATCAAGGCGAAAACGAAAACCAAAAGCAGTAGCAGAAAAAGAAGAACACTCGATTTTTGATAAGAGTGAAAACTAGAGTGTTCTTGGCAAATGAAAAGCAAGGCAACTTCTCCAAAAGAAATTTGTTGGGGTCCAACCATTTATTGCAGCAAACAAAACTAAACTAACTAAGAAAACTAAAACAACTGACGCTACAAGAAAAACACATAGTGCATGAAGATATAAAAATATAGTGTTTTAAAAGGTGACCTGATTTTTGCCGATGAAGAAGGGGTGCCTCGGGGGCATCCCCAAGCTTTGACGCTTGTACTTCTTGGATATTTCTTGGGGTGATGCATGGGCATCCCCAAGCTTGAGCTTTTGTCCATTCTTCAACTCATCTCATCATTCTCCAATCCCTACACTTGAAAACTTCCTTCATACAAAACTAAACACAATTCTATTAGCAACATTAGTGTAGCATAACATATAATCAACCTTTTTTGCTTCAGGTTTCAACCCAAAACAACCACATATTAAGTATATACTACTGTAGCAACTTCCCCAAAAGTTCCATGATCAAAAGAACTCAAAAGAAAGCGATAAAGCGGCAAACACAAATATTGGCAGAAATCTGTCAAAACAGAATAGCTGACAAAGGCGGAATTTTTGAGGGGTTTTCTGTTGCTCAAATCAAAAAGTGTTCAACTAACGAAAGTTTGGATATAACCTGGGGCATATGCACAAGAAATATCAGGTCCAAAAGATATACAGAGAATCTATACGAATTTTTACGGTGCAGCACCGAAAACAGTTTCAGGACAGCAACATCCCCAAATCTTTACCTCACTCGAATTAGAGGCTTCTCTTGGCACAACAACGAAATAAAAAGGATAAGGAGAGATCATTACAGTAGTAATAACTTCCAAGACTCAAATAAAATAAAAAGAACTAAAAGTAAAAACATTGAGTTATCTCCCAAGAGTGCTTTTCTTTAACGCCTTTGAGCTAGGCTCAGTAATTTGAGAAGATGCTCACATAAGGAATATGAATGAAAGCCAAAAAGAGCATCAAGGAGCAAATATAAAAAACGTTTAAGTCTAACCCACTTCCTATGCATAGGAATCTTGTAAGAAAATAAATCAAAGAAGCACATAGTAACAAGTATGGGTAGATAAAACAAGAGCAACTTCGGAACTTTCAATATAAAGAGAGGTGTTTTAGTAACATGAGAATTCCAACAACCATATTTTCCTCTCTCATAATAATTTTTAGTAGCATCATGAACAAACTCAACAATATAAATATCACACTCATCCTCCTTTGTTAAGCATGGAGGGCTATCAAATAAGGTATTAGTTAAAGAGTTACTCTTATTGGGAGGTAGACATGGGTAGCTCCATTCTTCCTCCTCTTGATCAACTAATGAGCTTACAGTTTCAGCAATTTCTTCTTCCATAGGTTCCTTCAAGGCATTAGTCTCTTCTGTTGGAGAGTATCTATTAAGATATTTAAGAATATAGCCATTTTCTTCCTTGTAATTATCAAAGCAAAATGTAAGTATATCATAAACCTCATATTTATAAAGTGCATCATCAGTATTTTCAAGCAAATAAGCAAGTTCGAATGCACCCTTCCAAGCAATAAATTCTTCAATTTGTTCCACAACATGAAAGTCATAATTTCCATTAATATAAGAAGATATGGTAACATCATCATTATACTCACATTGAAAAGGGAGGTGTTTATACCTCCTACAGCAACAAGATCTATCAAAGCAATAGGTAACATTATAAGTAGAGCACACATTTCTAGCAATGATATACAATCTATTGATTTGTTCCCATAAGTGTTTCCCTTTTTGTGACAAGCGGTGTTCCTCATAATAATTTTGCTGCTCTTCCGTGAACCCACCTTGCCAAAAAGATTTAGTTTCAAAGAAACCAACCATTGATAGAAAGCATGATAAAGCAAGACAAGTAAAAACAACTACAAAGGATTCTAATTTTTTTGGGTTTTTGATAAAACGATGCAAGTAAAAATAAAGTAAAGCAAAACTTAAAACAAAGTAAAGGATGTGCGTGCGAAAAACTCCCCTCGCAGAAGTCTTCCACTTCTTCCCTGGCAATGGTGCCAGAAAATTAGCTTGATGCGTGGTGAATGACCAGCCCGTTGGGAACCCCAAGAGGAAGGTGTGATGATTATAGCAGCTAGTTTTCCCTCAGTTAAGAAACCAAGGTTTTATCGATCAGGAGAAAAGCAGGCAATACGACTGAAGGTGATGCTTGCTAGCTTGCGACAGCTTCGGACAATTTATATATGGCGCCTTGTCCAAGCTTTGCTTGCTAACTGCAACGCAGAACCTACACACAACACAACCAAATACTTTGCTTCCAACTTGCGATGAGGTTGTCAATCTCACCAGTTTGCTTGAAACAAAGGTTATGGGCGTATCGAGTGGAAAACAGTAGAAGTATGCGAGTAAAGTAAACAGGTGATAGCAATATGATGGAAATAGGACCGGGGTCCACAGTTCACTAGTGGTGTCTCTCCATAAGATAAATAACACATGCTGGGTAAATAAATTACAGTTGGGCAATTGATAGAATAAAGATAAACGTGATATGTCAAGAAGATCACTATGCGATTTACTCTGGGCATTACAATAAAATACATAGACCGCCATCCAACTGCATCTATGACTAATAATCCACTTGTGGCGAATCAATCCGAGAACTCCACAAGTATTAAGTTGCGAACAACAGATAATTACATTAAGCAAAGTGTGTAATGTAAACAAAGCATATGCCCTTGAGCATATGAATGTTATTTTCTCCCTAGTAGCAACAGCACATCTACAACCTTAGAGGTTTCTGTCACTCCCCCAGGTTAAATAGAGGCATGAACCCACTATCGAGCATAAATACCCCCTCTTGGAGTCACTAGCAACTACTCGGCCAAGATAGCTACTAACAACGGAGAGCATGCAAGATCATAAACAACATAGAGATAACATAAGATATAATTCAGTATAGCAACTCAATCATAACACCAATATTCATCGGATCCCAACAAACCAAACATGTAGAATTACATAACGGTGATCTCAATCATGTAGGGCAGCTCATGAGATCTAAACATGAAGCACATGGTGGAGAGGACAACCATCTAGCTACTGCTATGGACCCATAGTCCAAGGTAGACTACTCACTCATCGCTCTGGAGGCAAGCATGGCGATGAAGAAGACCTCCGGTGGTGATTCCCCTCTCTGACAGGGTGCTGGGAAGAGCTTCTGGACCCTCCCGATCTTCGGGTTGATGGCGGCGGCGGATCGCGATGTGTTCTGGAAAATTGATCGGGTCCTTAGGTTTTTTCTGTCGGGGGGTCTTTATAGGCGAAGGGGCATCATCAGGAGTGGACCGAGGCGGTCTCACACGTAGGGGGTGCGGCCCAGCCCCTGGCCGCGCCGCCCTGGTGTGTGGCCACCCCGTGGCCCCACTCCGTCTCCTCTTCGGATCTCTAGAAGCTTCCGGGAAAAATAAGACTTCAGGAACTTGTTTCGTCCAATTCCGAGAATATTTCCTGTGTATCACTTTTGAAACACAAAAACAGCAGAAAACAGGGAACTGGCACTGTGGCCACTTGTTAATAGGTTAGTTTCGCAAAATGCATAAAAGTGCCACGAAGTGTAATGAAACAGTAGGCAAATGGTGTAAAAACAAGCATGGAGCATCAAAAATTATAGATACGTTGGAGACGTATCAATGGAGTGGGGCCACGAGGTGCCCACACACCAGGGTGGCGCGGCCCAGGCCCTGGCCGCGCCACCTATGTGTGAGACCACCTCGGTCCACTTCTGATGATGCCCCTTCGCCTATAAAGACCCCCCGACGGGAAAAACCTAAAGACCCGATCACTTTTCCAGAACACATCGCGATCCGCCGCTGCCGTCGACCCAAAGATCGGGAGGGTCCAGAAGCTCTTCCCGGCACCCTGCCGGAGAGGGGAATCGCCACCGGAGGTCTTCTTCATCGCCATGCTTGCCTCCGGAGCGATGAGTGAGTAGTCTACCTTGGACTATGGGTCCATAGCAGTAACTAGATGGTTGTCTTCTCCACCATGTGCTTCATGTTTAGATCTCATGAGCTGCCTTACATGATTGAGATCACCGTTATGTAATTCTACATGTTGGTTTGTTGGGATCCGATGAATATTGGTGTTATGCTTGAGTTGATGTACTGAAATTTATCTTATGTTATCTCTATGTTGTTTATGATCTTGCATGCTCTCCGTTGTTAGTAGCTATCTTGGCCAAGTAGTTGCTAGTGACTCCAAGAGAGGGTATTTATGCTCGATAGTGGGTTCATGCCTCTATTTAATCTGGAGGAGTGACAGAAACCTCTAAGGTTGTAGATGTGTTGTTGCTACTAGGGGGAAAACAACATTCATATGCTCGAGGGCATATGCTTTGTTTACATTACACACTTTGCTTAATGCAATTATCTGTTGTTCGCAACTTAATACTTGTGGAGTTCTCGGATTGATTCGCCACAAGTGGATTATTAGTCATAGATGCAGTTGGATGGCAGTCTATGTATCTTGTTGTAATGCCCAGAGTAAATCTCATAGTGATCCTCTCATCATATGCACGTTGTCTTTATTCTATCAATTGCCCAACTGTAATTTGTTTACCCAGCATGTATTATTTTATCTTATGGAGAGACACCACTGGTGAACTATGGACCCCGGTCCTATTTCCTTTATATTGCTATCACCTGTTTACTTTACTCGCACTGTTTACTTTACTCGCATACTATTATCACTTTCCACTCGATGCGCTTATACCCTTTGTTTCAAGCAAACCGGTGACATTGACAACCTCATCGTAAGTTGGGAACAAAGTATTTGGTTGTGTTGTGTGCAGGTTCCACGTTGCCGCTCGCAAAGTAAAGCTTGGACGAGGCGCCCTATAAATTGTCCGGAGCTGTCGCACGCTAGTGGGCATCACCTTCAGTCGTTTGGCTCTTTCCTCTCCTGAACGATAAACCTTGGTTTCTTACTGAGGGAAAATCTTGCTGCTATATTCATCACACCTTCCTCTTGGGGTTCCCAACTGGCCGGTCATTTACTCGGCATCAAGCATATTTTCTGGCGTCGTTGCCAGGGAGGAAGAAGACTTCTGGAAGGGGAGTTTTTCGCATGCACATCCTTTACTTTGTTTTAAGTTTTGCTTTACTTTATTTTTACTTGCATCGTTTTATCGAAAACCCAAAAAAATTAGAATCCTTGGTAGTTGTTATTTCTTTACTTTTAGTTCATTATGTTGTTCCCAAAGTACATTTTGGAGGACCTCTCAGTAGGTAGTGGTTCAATTATTGGAAAAAGTAACATTGAGGAGTTCTTTAATCATATTAGTATGCATAAAGAAGTTGAGGAAAAGTCTTTGGTTGAGCTTGCTCCTAGTATTGAAGTTGCTTCTGCTTATTTAATTCACATGTTGGAAGCTAGGTTTGCTAGCCTCAATCCTTTTATGCAACACATGTTCCTTAAGCTTTATGAAATTGAGGATCCTGAAAAGAAAGCTTTTATCTTGGAAACTTTGCGCTTAGAATTTAGAGATGTTGCCATTGAAGCTAGGAAAGTTCTTAAGCACTTTAATAAGCTGGGTTCACCTATAAAGGTTATTAGTACAAACAATGAGGGAACCGAGATACCTATACCTAGCAAACTCTTAGGATTGTATGAAGCTTTTGAAAATAATTTTGATTGGATCTATCACAAAAATCTTTTTAGTGATTTGAGTGAACCAAAGCGGGATCACAAAGGGTCTTTAAAAACATATGTGGATGAAATACAATGCCTTATAGAGAAGACCTCTTCAATGGATCTTAATGATTCTCTTGATATTACTTGATTCGCATTTTCTGCGCCTAGCTCAAAGGCGTTAAAGAAAAGCACTCTTGGGAGATAACCCAATGTTTTTACATTCAGTTCTTTTTCTTTTATTTGAGTCTTGGAAGTTATTACTACTGTAATGACATCTCCTTATCCTTTTTATTTTGTTGTTGTGCCAAGAGAAGCCTCTAATTTGAGCGAGGTAAGATTTGGGGATGTTGCTGTCCTAAAACAGTTTTCGGTGCTGCACCGTAAAAATTCGTGACAATTCTCTATATATCTTTTGGACCTGCGATTTCTTATACATATGCCCCAGGTTATATCCAAACTTTCATTAGTTGAACACTTTTTGATTTGAGCAACAAAAAACCCCTTAAAAATTCGACCTTTATCAGCTGTTCTGTTTTGACAGATTTCTGCCAATATTTGTGTTTGCCACTTTATCGCTTTCTTTTTTAGTTCTTTTGATCACGGAACTTTTGGGGAAGTTGTTACAGTAGTATATGCTTTATATGTGGTGGTTTTAGGTTGAAACCTGAAGCAAAAAGAGGTTGATTCAATGTTATGCTTACACTAATGTTGCTAATAGATTTGTGTTTAGTTTTGTATGAAGGAAGTTTTGAAGTGTAGGGATCGGAGAGTGATGAGATGAGTTGAAGAACGGACAAAAGCTCAATATTGGGGATGCCCATGCATCACCCCAAGAAATATCCAAGAAGTACAAGCGTCAAAGCTTGGGGATGCCCCCGAGGCACCCCTTCTTCATCGGCAAAAATCAGGTCACCTTTCAAGACACTATATTTTTATTGCTTCATGCATTATGCATTTTTCTTGGAGCGTCAGTCATTTTTAGTTTTCAGTTTAGTTTAGTTTTGTTTTCTGCAATAAATGGTTGGACCCCAACAAATTTCTTTTGGAGAAGTTGCCTTGCTTTCCATTCGCCAAGAACACTCCATTTTTCACTCTATTCGTTTCAACGAGTGTTCTCTTTTTCTAGAACTGCGTTTAGTTTTCAATTTTCGCCTTGATATGCGTTCAGATCTTGTTATATCTTTTCATCAAGGTGTATTTTTGCCTCTGGTCTTTATTGGTTTTCATGAAAAGAGGTGTTTATAAAAAGTTTGAATGGTGTTGGAAAAGAGAAAAAGCTTTATGCAAAAAAGTGGTACAAGAAGGAGCTTGTGTAGACTGCGGCCTAGGCTTTTGCATGTCGTGCTTGATGTCTTTTTGATAGTATTCTTAGTGGTTTTGCTGTAGCATGACTTGTCTCAAATAACTGAGATTGCTTAATGAGCCTTTGAAAAAAATCATGCGTTGTTTTTATCGTTTGGAAGCATTATTTTGGTTTTCTCCTTGATGCTTTATTTGGGTTGACTTGGCGTATGGTCACACATGTTAGACTCATACAAAGTCGCCAATAGCCTCTATGATCATTTAGTTTTTGACTTTTGATGCCATCTTATGCTTCTTTTAATGTCGCTTTGTCGCTTTGCATGATTATGGCCGTTATTGCTCTCTTAGTTGGTCGCTCCCCGTCTTTTGCTAGTCCTCGCCTTGTACTGAGTATGAGCTCTACTCGTGCATACAACTCCTAAAAACCAAGTTTGCCAAAGTGTCCACCATACATACCTATTAGCAATTTGCTATTCCAAAGTACATTTGACTTGTTTTTATCTACTCTTCAAATTAAACTCTTACCAGTGTTATGCGAAAATTGGTCAGTAAAGCTCTCACGAACCGGATGGCACACTTTACTTTTTCTCGTTCTTAAAATTTTGACATTGTGGTCTCTTATGTTGAGTTGTTATGCTTGCAAGTTGGGAATTAGCCCAGCCATGCCATCATGGGGCAAGCTTTCAACGTTGCATTTCTTATTTGAGTTGATTTCGTGATTTTTTTTTTATGGATACTCATGGTGTGAAATGAATTGGGAATCTTGCGGGATCATGGAGTTTGTATATGTGTTAGAGAAACGCCTAGGCCGCCAATCTAAGCCATGCATAATTCATGGTGGAAATTTGCAGCATGCCCATAGTGGACATTCGACGACGCATCTCAAAATAAAAAGCTATACAAATGGTAAATAAAAGAGATGTCGAGGTGTTTATTGTCTGCTTGTCCTGCCATTTTGATGTGGGCTTGTTCTATGTCATCGGGCACGGAGGTACCCCGTTGGCGGTTCTCGATGATACGTATATACTTACAATGATAAGAGCTTGCTTGGGACTCTAAGTAAAGTAGCATGAGGTTTGGGTACTCGTATTCACGGGACACGAGGTTTTCAACTTATGATTTGTCAAGCATATGCAGCATGAGTGTTCTCGCATTAACTTTAATCATTCAAGATGCTTATGATGGGGGCAATGAGAGCTCAAAGCCGGTAAGTACCATAATTTTTGAAGGTTTATAAAAGTTGCAATCACTGCTTCCCTCCGCGAAGGGCCTTTCTTTTTACTTTTATGTTGAGTCATCACCTTCTATCTTTATGCACCATTAAGAGAGCATAGTTGTCATTCTGAGGATAATGTGCATTGTCCCAAAGTTTTCATTGATTGATTCATATTGTTGGTTTCACTTGTTCTCAAACTATTTGTATCTAGTCGCCCTCTTAAACTTGAAGGTGTCCTATGCATTTATGTTTTGCTCTCCATGAAGGACAAGCTGAAAACCATTTGTATGTTTTTCCTTATGATTTGAACACATGTTTGACTTTCATTGTTTCATTTTCATGATCTTTTGTTTGTGTTCATTTTCATGTTATAACATGGTTGCTAAGTTTCTTCTATCAAGATCATATCTTTCATGCCCATGTTTTAAGTTCTTTTGATCCCAGCGCACAACGCTTACATAGATGATCAAGATTATGTAGGTGCATGTCACCTCAAAAATTATTTCTTTTGTTATCACTTACCTACTCGAGGACGAGCAGGAGTTAAGCTTGGGGATGCTGATACGTCTCCAACGTATCCATAATTTTTGATGCTCCATGCTTGTTTTTACACTATTTGCTTAGTGTTTCGTTACACTTCATGGCACTTCTATGCATTTTCTGGAACTAACCTATTAACAAGTCGCCACAGTGCCAGTTCCCTGTTTTCTGCTGTTTTTGTGTTTCAAAAAAGTTACACAGGAAATATTCTCAGAATTGGATGAAACCAAAGCCAGTCGCCCAGAATTTCACCGAAGCTTCCAGAGAACCGAAGAGGAGACGGAGTGGGGCCACGAGGTGCCCACACACCAGGGCGGCGTGGCCCAGGCCCTGGCCGCGCCCCCTATGTGTGAGACCACATCGGTCCACTTATGACAATGCCCCTTGGCCTATAAAGACCCCCCGACGGGAAAAACCTAAAGACCCGACCACTTTTCCAGGACACATCGCGATCCGCCGCCGCCGTCGACCCGAAGATCGGGAGGGTCTAGAAGCTCTTCCCGGCACCCTGCCGGAGAGGGGAATCGCCACCGGAGGTCTTCTTCATCGCCATGCTTGCCTCTGGAGTGATGAGTGAGTAGTTTACCTTGGACTATGGGTCCATAGCAGTAACTAGATGGTTGTCTTCTCCACCATGTGCTTCATGTTTAGATCTCATGAGCTGCCTTACATGATTGAGATCACCGTTATGTAATTCTACATGTTTGGTTTGTTGGGATCCGATGAATATTGGTGTTATGCTTGAGTTGATGTACTGAAATTTATCTTATGTTATCTCTATGTTGTTTGTGATCTTGCATGCTCTCCGTTGTTAGTAGCTATCTTGGCCAAGTAGTTGCTAGTGACTCCAAGAGGGGGTATTTATGCTCGATAGTGGGTTCATGCCTCTATTTAATCTGGGGGAGTGACAGAAACCTCTAAGGTTGTAGATGTGCTGTTGCTACTAGGGGGAAAACAACATTCATATGCTCGAGGGCATATGCTTTGTTTACATTACACACTTTGCTTAATGCAATTATCTGTTGTTCGCAACTTAATACTTGTGGAGTTCTCGGATTGATTCACCATAAGTGAATTATTAGTCATAGATGCAGTTGGATGGCGGTCTATGTATCTTGTTGTAATGCCCAGAGTAAATCTCATAGTGATCCTCTCATCATATGCACGTTGTCTTTATTCTATCAATTGCCCAACTGTAATTTGTTTACCCAGCATGTATTATTTTATCTTATGGAGAGACACCACTATTGAACTATGGACCCCGGTCCTATTTCCTTTATATTGCTATCACCTGTTTACTTTACTCACACTGTTTACTTTACTCACACTGTTTACTTTACTCGCATAATATTATCGCTTTCCACTCGATACGCTCATACCCTTTGTTTCAAGCAAACCGGTGAGATTGACAACCTCATCGTAAGTTGGGAACAAAGTATTTGGTTGTGTTGTGTGCAGGTTCCACGTTGCCGCTCGCAAAGCAAAGCTTGGACGAGGCGCCCTATAAATTGTCCGGAGCTGTCGCATGCTAGTGGGCATCACCTTCAGTCGTTTGGCTCTTTCCTCTCCTGAACGATAAACCTTGGTTTCTTACTGAGGGAAAATCTTGCTGCTATATTTATCACACCTTCCTCTTGGGGTTCCCAACTGGCCGGTCATTTACTCGGCATCAGCCTTCTCCGCACAACGCATGCCCACCCCAACTCTGCCAAGAGGGTCAAACCCCGATATTCACCCCTCACAATGAAGTACCCAGGGGCCTCTTGCAGACCATCCTAGACACCAGTACCATGGGAACTAAGGGGTCCCACCCATGTGCACGTATTCTCGCAAGATATAAGGCGTACGGTAACTGAAAAATGCCCGTTGACATGCGAACGAGAGAAGATACAGATGACTTTTCTGTCCCATTCCAAGTCTTCTGGACGACAGGGTATTTACGGCACAAGAATAACTGTGGCATTGGTAGTTAGTCCTAGGTTTACTTTCCCATGCAAGTAGAACCTCCACCACCACAATCTTACCGTGGTTCCACCTGCCAGCCTTCCTATAGTTATCACCACTGGTCGATAACCACTAGTCATATTACTTATGAAAATAGGTTTTCCATCCTTTTTGAAATGTTAGAGTTTGAAGTCAACACTTTGCAAATAGTTTCAAAACCAGTGCAACCAAGAGATATGAGCAAGATAAACTTGCCTTGTAACTGAAAAGTAGTAGAGTCGGAAGCTTTGTGGTGCTCCTGGTCTCCTTGTTCTATAAAACACCATCATTGTCCGGTAAGGACAATGTTTAAAGAAGCAAATGGATGCTATGATGCAATGATATGCAATGCATAATGGTTTAGATAATGTTATTTACCTATTGGTGTGTTTTACCCAAGACTTTGCATGTTTAGTGTGTTTTATTCCAGACTTGGTCTTATTTGTGTGTTTTACCCAGAACTTGATAGTATTTGTGTGTTTTACCCAAGACTAGGTAATTAAAGAACTCAACTTATGTATCATAGCAATTTGAAATCATAAAGTAATAATGGAAATTATTTGTAACAATAAAGGTTAATTTAATATTGAAAAGACTTAATTTTTATTTTTAATTATTATTACTAAGAAATAGAATTTTTGAAAATGGAAATTAAAGAATATCAAAGTTTGAATTTATTTTGAAAATAAGAAATATATTTTTAATCAAGTAGGCAATTCTTTTCTGAAAAGGAAATTTAATTTAGGAAGTTTAAATCAAACAATTTTGATTTAGTTTAGAATTTGAATTATTTTGAAAATAGAATTTTGTGGTTTTAAACTTGAATACAATTTAAAATTGGGCCTTGGCCCATTTGCCAGCCCAGCCCACCTGGCTGGGTCTAACCCAACCGACTGGGTCCTGGGTCGGTCAAACCGACCCAGTCCAGTACCCCCCTCGCTCTCACCTCTCTCTCCCTCACCCAAGCTCTCTCCTGCGACCCTAATCTCCGCCGCCGTCGCCTGTCGATTCCGGCCGACTCTGGCGGACCCTGCCGCCGCCACCTGGGGCAAAATACTCTCCTCTGCGTCCTCTTTCATCTCTACCAAGTGGATCCGTCGGCCGCTTCCTCTCAGAGGAGATCCGTGGCTGGATCTCGCTCGGGATTTTGCCTCTGTGTTGCCACCGAGCTCAATGCCTCGCCGGCTTCTCCCTGGCGCCTTCTGTGCTTCTTCGAGGTGGTCAAGATGGTTGTGTGCACACCGGTGGAAGCGCCATGTGCGGTGCTCCCGGTGGTGCCGTGGTGAAGACTCCCTCGGGTAGCCTCTGGCCGGCCGCGCGGGCAGTGCCCCGCCATGCCGTCCAGACAAGCGCCTGGGCGTACGGTGAGCGTGTTCTTTACCTCCTCAACCCCTCTCCTCTCTTCTCTGGCCACGGTCTCTGGCCATCTAGCCATGACCAGTGAGCCAAGCTCACAGGCATAGCTCTGTGATGCTGCTACTCGATGCTACTTGGTGATGCGGTTTGATTCAGTTAGTGGTGTCCTGCTGGATTAGTGATATCTCTACTGTGCTCCTATCTCTGTCAATGATTTTCTCTGACAGAGATGTTATTCTGAAACTTGCCCTGTTGCAAGGTTCAGTTAACACCTGTAACTTGGCTTGATAGGTTCTAATTCCTATGATTCATGATATCAAAGTTGTGTTTGTGTATAGCTGAATTTCTAAGTTCAGTTAGTTTCTATACTTGGTCAGGTGATGAATATGCTGTGCTGTTACCTCTTCTGTCAATGAGTTGATCATGACAGCAATGTTAGACTGAATCTTGCAGTGTTGCAAGGATTCAGTTTGTGAACTTGTTTAAACTAAGTATGATTCCTAGATGTTATAACTGGGAAGATGATTTTTGGTGATATCTGTTGTCAGTTGGCTTCTGGTTGTGTTGAGGTGCATGACCTTTTGGTCATGTGCCCAGCAACCCATATTGAGATGCTAACAGTTGGTGAAACTTACCTATAGGCCATTCTATTTATGTGCAGAGATTGGCTTGCAAATAATTCTAGGGTTTAAGATGTGATGCTCAACTGCACCTGTTGTGTGTCTGAGGTGCATAACCTGTTGGTTATGTGCCCAGCACAACATGGTCAAGTGCATGATATTTCTGTTGCTATACTAAACCTGCCAGTGAAGTTTATACTGAGGCTTTTACCCTGGTTTGTATATATTGGGCTTTAATATTGATTCCCTGTGATGAGCTTGGCAAAGCATCTCTTTGCCAAACTGAGGGCGTTTCATACAAACTACACATGCTTGAATCATGCTCTAGCGGTGCTGTGATGTGAGGTGCATATGTTCTACCTGATGCCTAAAGTTTTGCAGCAAAGATGTTGTTATCAGCTGCTGCTTGCTGGTGGTGATGGCTTGCTCCTTTCTTGCCTTCTCCTCCTGGTTCAGCTCCTGGGCTTGTCCTTCTCCTCCTGGACTTGCTGTTGGTTGCTTGTCCTTCTCCTCCTGGGCTTGATCTTGAGCTTTAGTTCATCTCCAAGGTTTTGCTGGATGATTTCTAGTGATTATGTGATGCTGTGAAAGAACTGTGGTGTTCTTGGTGTTGTTTCCCTGCTGGTCGAATGGGAGCTCCTTGCCCTGGTTGTGCTCATCTAGCCAGCTGCTGGCTTAGCAAGCAGCTGTGGTGCTGCCAGCACAGCTTCTCAGTCCTGTGACTGAGCTGCTTGTGTGTTGTGTGCTTGTTTGCCTCAGTCAGTTTGATCTCATCTTCAACTGGCCGTGCTGTGAAACTGCTTTGCACCCAACTGCCTTGTACCCAAGTTTATATCAGAACAGATACTGCACTTGGTCATTTATACTCAATGATGCTATTGGCAATATAATTGCCCCATGTCTGAGAGTAAACTAACTCTAACCCCTTTTCTTTTGTTTTATTATCTTTGTTTAATGTTTATTTTGCAGATTATGAAATCAAGATGAAGATCATGAAGACACATGTAGTTAGCTTAAGTTTAAATTCCTTTTCAGTTTTCCATCATGTAATTATTTTTCTGTATCAAATAATTGTAAAGACCATGTATTATTGTATCATATCAATAAAATATTATTTCTGTTTATTCTATATTCTACTTTTAGTTTTGGTTTACAATATTGTAAAAAAACATTGTATAAGTGTTTTATATTAATAAAGTAATATTTTAGTTTTATTATTTATCTAATCAAATTCTATTCTCCAACTCAATTAAGTTGAGTTGATTAAGTATAATTATTTATTTTGATTATTAATTCAATAATTACAATTATGCAATATTATCCAAAAATCTTGAACAAATAACATCAGAAGATCATCACTAAGCCCATAGCAATCTAGATAACATCTCCCTCTACATGTTATCGAGATAGAGACTTTGCTCACTCCGGTTTTAGAATTTGCAAAAAATTTATCCAGATTTTAGGATGCATGAATGCACATAAACCCTAATTCTACCCTTCGTTGTATCTAAACGCTGGGACATTAGAGAAGTTCTCGATGAAGAAGTGCATCGAGAGTGGGCTCTGAAAGATGCTCTCATGAATCGTGTTCCGAGCACATCAGTACTAATCTACAACTGACTATGTTACATTAAATCTACGCGTTAGAGGTGAAAGATGCTCTCATGAATCGCCTTTCGTCTCGCATGCTAGATGGCCCAAAGAGTAACAAAAACCCTAGTTTGTTCCTCATGTTTTAGGGTGGACATCAGTGATGCTATCCACACCCTCGCATCTCCCTCCACCGAACAAGACATGTATTTGGCAATTTCTTAATCCGCTAGAGCCCAGACCAACCTCGACAGGTTGCAGTCTACTAGCGCATGTCACCATGTATCTTGAGCTCCACAAAACTGGCACCGATCATCATCTGCCATCCTCCGGTGGTGTCTCAATGAGTTTGTGGGTAGAGATTGTTTTGACAGCCTCCAAAGAAACATTGTCACCTTCGACGGTACTTGAGTGTGCCAAAGAGCTATCCACTGCTTTTCAACAGCTCCAGTGTTAGATCCCGATGCTCTCTCGTCTAACCAGGCTTCACGCCTCTCTCTGGTCTGAACCAGCATTTTCGCCGAGCGTACCGAGAAGACCCCTTTCCAATCATAATGCCAGGACCAGAAATCTTCCTATCGCCTGCCACTTAACGGGATCTCCAAGATAATATCCACGTCCATGGGCAAGAAACACTGGCGTAGCTTCTCCTCCTTCCATGATGTCGTGGTTGCATCAATGAATTCAGAGACTCCATGTGGCGGTTCCTCTACCATGCAAGGCGCCATGGGTCGGAGCATGCCGTCACGTGGAAGCCACTGCTCATTCCACGGGTCTGTTGTCTCTCTCGTGCTGATATGCTTCACCAAACCCTACTTGAGGACTTGTACTCCCTCTTGGATTGCCCTCCATACCTGCGATGGAGATGATCCAACCTCAGCTTGCAAAACATCAGACTCTGAATAGTACTGTGCTTTGAGTATCCTTGCACTTAATGACTCCGGATTCTTAAGCAATCGCTAGCCCTGTTTAGCTAGTAATGCCAGGTTAAAGAGCTCGATGTCCCAGAACCCTAAACCTCCCATGCTCTTGGGCTTGCACATGTCTTTCCACGACACCCAGCTGGTCTTCCTTTCCCCGTCTCGGCTACCCCACCAAAATTTCCGTAGCATCGAGTTTATATGGAGACATAGACATCTAGGGAATCTAAAGCATGCCATAGAGAAAATAGGGATCGCCTGAGCAATGGATTTTATCAAAACATCCTTGCCCCCAGCCGATAGCAATTTCTCCAGCCAGCTTGAGATTCTCTTCCAAATCCTATCTTTGATGTACTTGAAGGCACCACTCCTGGATCTCCCACCATCTGATGGCATTCCCAGGTATTTTTCATTTAGAGTGTCACTGTGGACATCAAGGGCAACCTTGACCCCATCCTTTACTGAATTTGGGCATCCTTTACTAAAGAAAATTGAAGATTTGTCCCGATTAATTCTCTGACCAGACGCCATACAATAAAGATTCAGCAACGCCTGAACTTTCTCTGCACTCTCCGTATCGGCCTTGAATAGCAGCAGGCTATCATCCGCAGATAGCAAGTGACTAACCGCCGGGGCTGACGGCGCCACTATTAAACCATGGAGCTATGATGATAAACTATGATGTTTTGAAAGGCACGAGAGGCCCTCTGTTGCTAACAAGAACAAATACGGGGATATGGGATCCCCTTGCTGCACCCCCCTCGAGGGTATAAACTGCTGCAGTCTCCCTCCATTGAACAAAACCTGAAAGGACACTGTAGTAACTAGTATCATGATCATTTGTACCCACCCTCTATGGAAGCCAAGCTTGATCATGACCGCCTCCAAATAGCCCCATTCGAGCCTATCATACGCCTTCCTCATATCGAGCTTCAGAACACAGTAGCAATTTTTCTTCGCCTTGTTCCGCCTCATAAAGTGTAGACACTCATAAGCGGCAATAATATTATCTGTTATTAACCTTCCTGGGACAAACGATGATTGCTCCTCTGCAATTATCTCCGGTAAACACACTTTAAGTCTATTTGCAAGGACCTTCGACGCGATCTTGTAGATCACATTACACAGGCTGATCGGTCTGAATTGTCCTAGCTCGTCCGGGCTCACTACTTTCAGAATAAGAACCACGCAAGTTTGGTTAATGTCTCGCATGTCATCTTCACCCTTGAGCACTCGAATTACTGCTCTGGTAACTTCCTCCCGGCATAGCTCCCAATGAGTTTGGAAAAAATGCGCCAAGAAACCATCGGGGCCTGGTGCCTTGGTGGGGAACATCTGAAAGAGGGCCGTCTTCACCTCCTCCCCTGCAAAAGGCTTCATTAGCAATTCGGCTCCCATATGCATATGCTCAAAATAAGTTTCTTAATAATTATAGGACACCCCCAAAAAAAGAAAAAGGTGAAATACATATCATTTCGAGCAATTTTAGATCGCCTATGGGGTACGTGGTGGACCAATCCGTAGATTATGCGGTCACCCATGTAGGGAAAAAGTATCCTCGCCGTATCCTTCAATCGTGTATAGACCTCTGTAAATAGGTCTTAATTCTCCATTCGTTGAAGAAGTGAACACAAACGGAGCATACTGGTACATTTATAGATAACCTGCAAGGCACCCCTACACCTACTTTATAAGATGATATAAAAAAAATTAGGGCTGCCACACTAGATAATATAAAACAGCGCAAGACAGCCTTGCGCCCCTCCTCATTTTGACTATCCAAGATCACCACAAATATACCAACAACAAATGATTTGAACTTTAAATAAAAATTATCACAAAATCTCATCACACATATAAAATTAAACTTCTATTTCACATAGCATAGCATAGAATCATTCAAGACAAACACAAATAAAATGTATAGTTCAACACACATATAATAGTTCAAGCACTGATAAAAAAATTAAATTGGAAGAAAAACAAGATTTTACCCTTGTAACATATCATCGAACATGTTGTAGGCGGTCGCCTGACGCGATCGGGGACATCTGCTCCTCTTCTGTCGGCGACAATGGGATGGGTGATACAGCCTCAACATCGACGATGAAGATGACCTGGCCAGCCTTTGGCTTCGATCCATGTCCAACAACAAGCTTCTGTTTCTTCGGCTTCTTGGCGCACGTGACCGTCATTTGCCTCTTACCGCTGGAGCTCATTACTATCTGGAAGTATGTTTTTGAAAATAGATAACATCTTCTTGAAACTTTTGTCTGACAACCCACTTTCTGCTTTAAATCTCAATATTTATAGTGTCAATGTCAATTTTGTGTTCTTTTTTTTTACAGTTTGGATACAACTGTTCCTTTGAGTTATCTAGTAAGGCAGTAAACTCTATGTACAACTTCATCATTGACCTTAAAATGACGTAACATCGCACACATGCTGGCCATAGCAACATCATCGCCATCAACACATTAACTTCACCAACATTATGCCACCGTAGTAGCCACCTCAGGGCTGACCTCGCCACGTCGCCACACCTCAATAGCCAGCAACGCTGCTACCGCCATTGCCGACATAACCTACAAAATTGAGTGGAATGAATCTGACTAAATTGCAGTGGATAGGTTGGAACCACAAATATTAAACAGTGACTAATCACAAATCCTTTATCAAGATAAACTATTTGTTTGCGACAAGATAAAATAGCGCACACGAAGAAACTACTCAGACGATGAAATATTTGGCAAGCGTGTGTGTGGATAGTTTTATATGAGTGGAATGAATCTGACTAAATTGCAGTGGATAGGTTAGAACCACAAATATTAAACAGTGACTAATCACAAATCCTTTATCAAGATAAACTATTTGTTTGCGACAAGATAAAACAGCGCACACGAAGAAACTACTCAGACGATGAAATATTTGGCAAGCGTGTGTGTGGATAGTTTTATACAAAGCGAGTAGCAAAACTGTATGTGATGTTAGGGTAGAAGGCATGCATTCTCTTAGCCTTCCACATCATCTAGAGAAAACACAAGATATAACTTGTACAATGTATTATCTTGTACTGTCATCCCTAACAATTAATGTGAAATAGTTATTTTTAATAAGAAATTAATTAGCTAAGGAAAGATAGATGGTACAATGCATAAAATAACCTTCTAACATATCATCCCTTAGCTAAGGGAAAGCTACCTTTTCTTATTTCTTTCTACTTCAACTAAGCAAAAAATTTATGTGACACCTTTAAGGGAAAGGCTAACATCACCCTATTGTAGGTGTCCTTACGCCCCGCCTACGGGTGAAGGAACTACAGAGGGTCGATTTTCGCGCCGTAAGCAAACTTTTTCAACGTATACGGAAAGGATCTTTCCGTATGCGATGTGAGCCTTAATCTATACTAATGCTCTCTCTAGATCTTTGACCTGAATTGGTTCCCTTCATGTAGCAGATACCGTCATAGAGAGCTCATCATTGACGTGCTTCATCTTCTCTCTTTCCATGCTCTCCCAAGTTGAGCTACACTATATGCTTATTACTCGCCAGTAGTCACTGCTCGTCAGCGTCCGTTCCGGCGCCATGGAGGAAACCCCTGTGATTCCTTGCGTCAGGCTCGGCACCCAGGGACTGGAGGTGAGCCGATCGATCAATCATCTTCCCTTCTCTTTCAGTCTCGCTCTCGCGCGCACTGAACTGAATGATTCAACAACGCGACGAAGCTAGGTGTCCAAGCTGGGGTTCGGCTGCATGGGTCTCACAGGCTCGGCGACGAGGCCGGCGTGGCCGTCATCGTGCACGCCTTCCGTCGCGGCGTCACCTTCTTCGACACCTCCGACTTCTACGCCCCCCGCGCCAACGAGATACTTCTCGGCAAGGCCCTGAAGCAGCTGCCGCGGGAGCAGGTGCAGGTGGCCACCAAGTTCGGGATCCAGCGGTACGAGTACGGCGCCGGCTCCGGCGCCGTGTGCGGCCGGCCGGAGTACGTGCGCGCCTCCTGCGAGGCCAGCCTACGCCGCCTCGGCGTTGACCACATCGACCTCTACTACCAGCACCGGATAGACACCACCGTCCCCATCGAGGACACGGTCTCCTCTCCTTCATCCTGTTGTTAATTGCATACATGAGAGCTCCATGAGAATACCTGTGTTTGATTGGTGCGTGCGGTTGCTGACTGTAATTCTTGTACTGAAACTGGGTGTAGATGGGTGAGCTGAAGAAGCTAGTGGAGGAGGGGAAGGTCAGGTACATTGACTGTAATTCTTGTTAATATCGTAATCCCTTCTTGTATCATTGACAGCAGCGTTAGACGATTATTCAGTTCTCAGTTGTCATGGTAGGTAAAAAAACCGGAGATCGTCTTGCTTGCATTTGCTTTCTGATAGAAATTTTTGTAGTTTAAGAAATCTTAGGGAAGTACAGGAGATACAAAGAGACAGTTATTTGAATTGCAATCCAGCTTTCTTAATTTGGCAGAAAACACATGATAGACAAACAGTCACGGTGGCCTGCTCTATAGTTTCTGCCATGGTGCTAGTTTTGAACAGGCATTAAACTAAACTGTAGAACGGTTCGATACCTCCAAACATGGCCCAGTATCCACAAAGCGAACCCATGCGTTTGTCATTCCAAGTTCGGAACAAGTGCAACAGTACTCAAGCTTATTTTCCAATAGACTGCCATTTGACCACTGACAAATACGCTGCACAATTTATCAGGGACAACCAAGATAAAGAATCTGGACTTCAATATTGATTCAATAAAGGTAAAGCTCACAGCAGATGACCTGAAAGAAATTAACAGCCAGATACGTGAAGAAGATGTGGCGACCGAGGGGCGATAGCCCTAACCCCCAGCCGCCGCCACCCCTCTCCCTACTCCCTCCCCTCGTCGCCCTCCGAGACTTCTGCCGGACAAAGCCGGGCGTCGCCGGTGAAGAGGGCGGCGAGGATTTAGTCCCTCTCGGTCCCGAGCTCGATGGTCAGGAGGAACACCATCTTGCTGGCGACCGGAGGTTGCGGGTGGGGCTGCGCGTGGGTGGGCAGCCTGGAGGAGCGGCGGTGCGGCGTGCGGTGGAGTGGCGGTGCGGAGGTGCAGGGCGATGATGCGCTGCCGGACGTGTGGCGGCGGTGCGGGCCTGGCCTGGGCCCGATCTGGGCTCAGTGGGCCGGGGCCGCTGCACTCCTCTCCGCTCTGCGATTCGTGGGGCTGCTCGCGGTGGTGCCTCCCGTCGCGATGGAGGTGAAGGGGTCTGCTCGGCTGGATGTGAAGGCAGGGAAGGTGGTGGAACTGGATCCCCCGACCCCGCGTCGCTCGACCCGAGCGGGACGGCTAAGGCGGTGTTGCTCCGGCGGTGGTGTTTGGTGCAGTGCCGGCGGCGAGCTCTGCCTTCCCGGCAGCTCGTCCGGCAAGGTCTGGAGGTGTGGCAACCCTCCTCCCTTGCTCTGATGGTGGCGTGCTTTGGCAGTGGCTGGCGCACTGGACTCCCGTGGTGGCAGCACGGCTATGGGTGGTCGTCGGATCTGGGCGGCCAGTTCGGGTCTTCGAGGTTGGTGGTTTTGAGCAGACCACAGCGGCGCTGATTGGTGTCGCAAACCCTCCTGGGGGCGTGGTTGGAGAGGCTCTCTCCCTAGTGTGGTGGTTCCGGGCGAAAGCTTAGTGACGACAGCGCCTTTGGCGTCGTTCTTCCCTCTTGAGGGCGTCACATTGGAACTTCATGCTGCGGCTCAATGGGGGTGCATTCGGCGGCGAGGCTTTGGCCTCGCGGTGCTGCCATGTCCTTGTTCTGATCTGCTGTGGAAGCTTGGAGACGGTGCTTGTGTGTCTTGGTGCCGTGAAGCCCTTTGTCTACGCCGGTGGCACTCGGGTGCAGTGGCGTCGTCTCGCTGCGCGTAGCCTTCGACCACCCCCCCCCCGATGCAGATGGTGTCGCGGCGTTGGGTGAACTAGGCTGTGCGCATCCATTAGGCTTCGTTGATGGTTGCCATGGTGTAGTCTCGTTGTGCGTGGCCTGTCGACCACACCCCCGATGCAGGTGGTGTCGTGGCGTTGTGTGGTCTTGTCCACACACTTCCGTGAGACTCCGTCGTTGGCACGGTGCCCCGGTTTGGACTCGGTTGATCGGGACTGTCGACTACGCCGGCGGTTCTCTCTCTTATTGTGTGTTGGTGTATGTTTTTTTGTTTATGCTCTCCTTCAGTTCCCCCTTGTAACTCTGGTTCCTTTGAACCCATCTTGCATTAGGCTGCAAAGCCTTATAGGCAACTGAATACAAATTCAGGTGGGGATTCTCCCCCCTTTGAAAATTCAAAAAAAAAAGAAGAAGATGTGGCTGGTGGAAGGAATTATACTTCCTTTGCGCATGCGGCCTGGAACTTTGCAGACACACCGAAGAAGTAAAACAGCAAAAGATTCCACAGACAATGATATGTGAGAATAAAAAAACCGCACTATGCTATCTGCTATTGTGCTGAATGGTGCTACCTGTATCTTGTGGATGTTCTGCGCTAAATAATCTTCTGCAGATAAGAACACTTACCATGTAAATTTTTGTCTGTTCATATAACAGAAGCTGAGACTGTAAGGTGCATATTGTCTGATCTGTCCATCTTGACTGAAAATATTAGAAATATTTGAGAATGTTCGGATGCTACAAATATGTGAGAAAGATTGAACGGATAGAATAGCAGCACCTGAATATAGGGGCAGGGTAGATTGTTTAACCAGACATTGCGGCATTGTCATTGGTTCTGCCAACATATCTCAGCTGATCTTACAGAAGGGCGGCATGCACTGTATATGGAGCAAACCCTGGCGAGAACTGAGAACAGGCAAGGTTGCAATTAAATGACTACACAATGTTGATTATACCAGATGGTAACCGGGTTGGTTAAGACTCAACGGGGAGCTCTAACAACCCAAGGGATACCCGCCACTCACTTCATGTGAATGACTTTGAAAGCCTTCCAATTGCACCCTTTCCGGACAACCCATACTAGGAAGGGCAGGAGCATGGTACAGCAAAGGCTTTTTTATCAACTCTAAATATTGAAGCTCTGAGTGTGATAAATTTTTTTCTTTCATTCTTGCCACTTTAATCTCCTGCTTGGTGACTTTGGCTATAGCTCTATTCTTCCCAGCTGTAAGAATAATTCAGCACTAATCAATATCAGTTCTAGTAATCATCAAAGTTCCAAGCACTATCTGAATTTGCATAGATAAATACAGTATGCAGGCCCGCCTTTTCTTGTAGAATCACTTCCCACTCTTGAATATTTTAAAATGCATTTAGGGCTAGTGGAATGAATATAGCTTCAATTGTCGGCTCACCTGGTACCTTTTTAGCAAAGAAACCCTTCTTTCACCTGCACCAGCATTTGGTCTTTGTCCAGGACATAGATATCGCAGTGTGGAATAAGGAAAAGCAAGTTGGGATGGTGGTTCTTTTGTTGACTCCGTGAAAATGCTTCTCTCCTTCCTCTATTTCTGTACTACTTATTCAGTAAGCAATTCAGCGCAAACTTCACATGTATAGCTTCTTGATTGACAGTTCATGACGGGCTAATCGAAACTTGCCTTAAGATTGTCTCTTTGTAGCCTATGATAAAACAATAAATGCCTCAGCAGCTGCACCATGGAATGGGATTATCTCTCCACCAAGTGCTGCAAAGAGTTTCTGTACATTTCAGCATGCATAACAAACAAGTATTGAAGAAAATACCAAGATACAAGCCGATAGGTTATAGATTCACCATAGGACACGATATGCAATTAATGCTTGGACTAAAGCTACAAATTTAAAAAGTGCACACTGAAAGCAATTGGAACATAAATAGGAAAAATAAGGCAATAAAAGAGGTTCCCTTGACAAATTTGAATCTTCAGAGTGCTCAAATAGAATAATACCAAACTACAACAGTAAGTCAGGAACTCTATTTTACATAGTGAAATTTTATATATTCAGCCTGTAAATTTGGCTTAAAAATGTCATTTCAGCAGATTTTGCATTTGTATAGAAACATATATATTTGTAAAATTGTGCAGCTAAGTTGGTACAGATCAAAGTGGAGAAAGGAGTGAAGGGTTGTGTCTGTAACAACCTGAAGTTAGTTTGACTCCATTCAACACTATGGTCTTGTGACCGCAAGTATTATAGAAAAAAGAGTGTGAAGAAGCCAAAAACTCACTTTAGCTCCCAAGGTCCTGAGCTCAAGTTCTTTATTCAAAAAATATGAAACCTTATTTTGAAAAGTCACTTTGAAAAAAATACACGAATACATACATCTGCCTTGGAGATGCGTACAAAGTTTTGTCCACATATATGCTCAGATTTGATCTACACAATAAAGAAAAATTGGGGATCAAAATCAACGTTTTTTTTTTCATATTTTGAACCCGTTTTTGTCTCTTTTGCACAGCCCAAACTATGCAATATTATTTAACAAAAAATTACAGAGATGTAGATCACATTTGTAAGTATCCACAAAAGTGTTTTTGGATTTTCATTAAACTTCAAAATAGCATGGACGAATTTTTCAAAAATCAAGCTCCACGGAGCTCGGGAGTCAAATTGACACACTGATCTTATTCTGCAGATTCAAAAGTCTTTTCCCAAAATATTTGTATCACCAATGGTTAGACAGTGTGATATCAGATGAAGTCAATGATATATAAATATAAATAAGAAGCAATGAGCACAATCTATTATGGCAATGCAAGCTGGTCGGGAGAAACTGGAAAGCATTGTAAAAAACTGCTCCACAAATAAGAAAATTTCTCTTAGCCCCCAGTATGGAAAAATTATCATGAGCCAACCACACAGACCTCGATGTTCTGGCTAATAGCATCCACGGGTCCGCCTACAACATACAGGTGCAGCATCCGATAAACCTCTCGGTGAACATACACCTGGATGGATTGTGAACACTTGTAGCAACATAACCACAGACACAGAGCAAAGTTCAAGCTTCTGGAGTTGGCTTCACTTGTAAGATTATTCTCAGATGAATGTTGAGTCACACGAATCCACACTAGTAAGCTGGGTTGTATGAATGTATCTGCTGAAAAGCTTGTGATGTGCTAACCCTGTGAAGTCAGTGTCTCATTATCAATGTGCATCCGTGTATCAGACAGACCACAAAATTCCCCCTTTTGGCCTATATTTAACCCTGTGAATGATCCGCTACGCCAGTGTTTTACCAGTAATCTCCACAAGAGCAGTGCCCATCTTCGAACTGATGGAATCTTGCTCTATCCCGAATGACAATCACCCGGCCATAAGCTTTAGAGATGAGCTTTGCCACAACATGACAGTCCCCACATATTCGGAGATTTTTTATCACCCGCAGAGTCTCCCCAGGTGGCGTAGCAATCAACCCAAATGCAATGGCCAACTTTTCGCTATGATAGCACAATGCATTCTGCTTCTCTTCCTCCCCAATGTCATGAAGCACATTGCCAGTCTCCGGCTCATATCCCAGCTCACCTATTCTTGACACAATACCCTCTAGTGCTCTGTATATCTCCTGCCACCTAGGGTGCTCTCTGTCACCATTAATAAACTTGTGCATTACACCACTTATCTCAGTGTAGCTGAAGCCAGGTACTTTCTGCACATCATTGCTTCGCATGGTATCGCGAACTCGGCCAACATCTGCCCACCGTGCCTTGGACGCATATACATTGGAGAGGAGCACATAGTCACCGTCAACATTTGAACCAAGCTCAGCAAGCTTTGTGGCAGCTAACTCCGCAAGCTCAACATCACCATGCTTCTTGGATGCACCCAGCAACGTCTGCCAGAGGACAATGTCTGCTGGAAACGGCATAGACTTAATGGTATCATACGCCTCAGCCAGGCGGCCTGCACGGCCAAGAAGGTCCACAACAGCGCCATAGTGCTTTACGTTAGGAGGAACCCTCATGCCATGGAAAACCCTGAGGCCCTCGTCTACAAGCCCAGCATGGTTACATCCGCCCAACACAGCAATGTATGTCACTTCGTCCGGCTCAACACGTGCCGGCATTTCATCAAACAGCCTTAGTGCATCGGCCCCATGGCCGTGCATAGAAACTGCCTGTATTGTGGTATTGTACGACACAAGTGTCCGGTCTTCTCGTCTGATGGAGTGGAACACTTCCATCGCCAGGCCCAGCGAACAGCACTTGGAGTACATGTCGATGAGTGCGTTGCAAACACGAACGTTGCTGCTGACACTCCCAATTTTACGAGCAAACTCGTGCACATACAGCCCGTCCTGCAACGAGCCGATCTGCGCACACGCAGAGAGCGCGGCGACGATGGTTAGCTCGTTGGGCGCCTCCCTCGGCGGCAGCTCGCGGAAGCTCCCTGCCAGTCTGCGGAACAGCGCCAGCGCGAGGCTCGGTTCAGTCCCCTGAGCCAGCCCAGCGAGCAAGGCATTCCATGAGGCGATGTCGCGGATAAACATTTCGTCGAACACCTTCCGCGCGGACGCGAGGTCGCCGCACTTTGCGTAGGAGTCGACCAGCGTGGTGATGAGCCGGACGTCGGCTGCGCATCCGAGGCGCACGACGAGCGCGTGGAGCTGGAGGGTGGTGGGGCCGTCGGAGCACCGGGCGGAGGCCTTGAGCGCGAAGGAGAGGGAGAGCGCGTCGAGGCGGGGAGGGTGTGGGGTTGGCGATGGGAGGAGGCGGCCGGCGAGGAGTAGGAGGGCGCGAGCTGGGTGCGGGGAGGCGGCGAGACCTCGGAGCGCGGCGTTGAAGTCGTTGGTGGCCGGAGATGGGAGGGAGCAGAGGAGGAGGAGGGCGTGCGGCAGCGCCGCCGGGTGCGCGGAGAGCGCGAGGCGGTCGAGGAAGCGGGCGCGGAGGAAGGGGTCGGAGTGGAGGCGCGACGAGGTGAGGAGGCGCGCGTGGAACTGCTTGTAGTGGGAGAGCGTGGTCAGGCGCGGGAGGAAGGACTCCAGGTGCTGCGCTGCCACCGCCGCCGCCGCCGCTGCCGCCGGCGGGGGTGGCATTGTGGCTGGACCGGTTGGGCGCAGACGTGGATGGCGGGCGCCAATGATTCGGTTGCTTTCGCTGGACCTGCTTAAAGATTTGTTGGGCTGCATTTTCTAACTTCTGCTTTGTTGGGCTTAGGGTTGAGGAAGTATCAACTGGGCCACCACGGCTGCACCTGGAACAGAAGGGGAGTCCCTGGGGGGTCCTGTACACCGCTTTAAGCGGCGATATGGGGACTCGCCGCACGCACGCGAGGCTTCCTGGGCCGCGGCCCGCCCGCACCCCATCATCTTCTTCCTCATCTCAGTCTCGACGCCTCCATCTCCTCTCTCTCTTATTCTTCTTCCACCAGGTGCCCCCGCCACCGCCGTCGGCCGACCGCCTACCGCCGCCACCCGCGGCCGGCGGCGCGAACGCCGCCTCGCCGCCCCGCCCTCCTCTATCTCAACCCCACCGCCGGTCCGCCGCCGCCCCCGACCTCCCTTTAAGCCCCCCAACCTCCAGCTCCGGTGAGCTCCCTGCACCTTACCCCCACCCTAACCCCGAGAGCTCGTCGCCGGCGAGCTTCCCGCATGGCCACACCCCACCCCCACCCTAAGTTTTATTCCTCGCCTCCGCCGGCGACGCCGCGACCAGCCGCGTCGTCACCGTCTCCAGCGAGGTCTTGGCCTCTCCTCCGCCGGGGCGCCGCGGCCAACCGCGTCATCCCCGTCGTCGTCGAGGTCGGCCGCCGTAGTCAACCATCGCAGGACGCTGGTTGGACCGTCTGGCTGCCTTGTGCGGAGCCCCAGATCGGGTCCGCACTGAGCGGCGAATAGGATTTGCCGGAGTCCCTGGTCATCGCTTCGGGTGGGCCGGCCCAATAAGGACGAGTTTTTTTTTCTTTTTTCTTCTATTTCCTTTTTCTGTAAATTTTGAAATATTAGGTGAATTAAAAAATGCTCAGATTCGAAAATTTTATTTTGAAAAACTTTTCAGATTAAAACTTGTTCAATTCGAAATCTGTTCAATTTCGAATTTCATGTTCAAATTCGAAAAATATGTTCAAACTCGAATTTGTTCAAATTCAAATTTGTTCAAACTTGAATTTGTTCAAATTCGAATTTGTTCAAAATTGATTTTGTTCAGATTTGAATTTGTTCAAACTCGATTTTGTTCAGATTTAATTTTGTTCAAATTTGAATTTGTTCAAAACTAAAACTATTCAAAATTTGTTCAAAAATAAAACTGTTCAGTATTTTTAGAAGAAAATAAAAATAAAAAATTAAAGCAGAAAAACCCAAGGAAAACCGATAAAAAAAATAAAAGCGAAGAAACAAAAAACCTGAGAAAACTAGAAGCACAAATCAGGAAACTAAAAAAAAATGTCTAATGGGCCGACCCGCGTTGGAGAATAGAGAAGGAAGGGGTGTGCGTCAACTCAAAATTCATCACAACGAGCGTAGACTAGGGATCACCGAACAGAAGGCAATGCGTCTTAAAAAAAGGTACTGCCTCTGATTAGAAATAAGTGTCAATAAGTTAGTACTACCTCCATTTTAAAATATAAGATATTTTAGATTTGTGAAGCAAATGTATCTAGATATCTTTTAGTGTGTATATTTGAGTGAACCTACACACTAAGAGATGTCTATATATATTTATTTCACAAAGCTAAAACATCTTATATTTTGAAACGGAGGAAGTACTATAAAGTTATACTAAGTCATTGACACTTATTTTCAATCGGAGGAGGTCCAGGGTTATCATTCGGTGTTTTGGAACATCTTGTTTTATTTTTATTTTCTATTTTCTTTTTTGAAAAAGAGGATGAAACCTCGGCCCCGCGTTAAAATGATGCTTCCATTTTCTAATTATCAGTTTCTAGTTTAATGCTAAAATGGAAAATAAACACACGCTAGGAAGCAATTGGGTTTTCTTTTCATTTTCCCTCAAAAAAAAATAAGAAAACCCAATTTCTTCCTAGCGCGTGTTTTTTCGTGTGAAATGGACACCGTAAAAAGTTGCCGTGAAAAAGAAAAGATAGCACATTGATCTTGATGGCCGACATATCTCTTATAGAATCCGGGGACGAAAGCATGCCAGTGTGTGGGGACCCCGGCTTACCACCCGGGAATCCCGTTATGCATACAATTCACGATCCCAAGAGACCGCCATGAATCCACATAACAGAGTTGGCATTTCAGATTACAACATCCATTACATAACGAGTCTTAAAGTCTTACATAAGCCTCTTGGCTGAATATAAATGCCACGCAGGACAAGTTCAACAGAAACACGTAGACATAAGTAGCAGCGGATACATGCAGCGTAGTGACCCAAGTCAGTCCTACTACCCTACAGGCGACTGACCGGGAAACGAGTCCTAATTCGCACCGGCGTTGTCATACTCCTCGTCATCCTCCTCATAGTCATCTCCAAAGTCTGGCCAAGTTAATAGCTAGGGACAAAGCCGTGAGTATATTTTGGAATTGTACTCGCAAACCATCTAAGAGAGAAACATTCACATGCTATATGGCTGTAGCAAGGTTGGCTGGGTTTCAAGTGATTATGTGCTACTAATTTCTTGTGTCGATATAGCATGTCCCACGATATTTCTATATCCTTATTAAAGAAGACTTTTAGAAGCATTTAGTAAAATCTCTAGGAAAGGGGGAACTCCTTTGAAAGATAAGATCGGTGGTCAATCGAACATGACCACCTCAAGTCATCGGCAGTACCCTCCAAGTACTCCGATCCACTCCCGTGCCACGGCAGTACCCTCCAAGTACTCCGTCCGGCACAAAACTCCATTTTTCCAGAAACCATTTATAAAACCAAAACCTGACATTGGGCAATGTAGTGATCTCCACAACCGTCCATGACCGAGGACTCGGCTATTCGAATAGGTTTACACTCTGCAGAGGTTGTACACTTTACCCACACCATTCGATAAATCCGCCGGGATACCACCACGGACCGTCATACCTAAGTATGCGGGGTTCGGATAATCGATCAAAGCCCTCACTAGTAGGAAAACCCTTATAGGTGGGATGCAATTCTGTGGCGCACTAGCCAGCAGTGCGCCACAGAAAATAATTCTGTGGCGCACCTAGAAGGGTGCGCCACAAAAATACAGCATTTCTGTGGCGCACCAGAAGGCCATGCGCCACAGAATTTTGGTGGGGCCCACTCCCTGCCAGCCCCAATCATTGGTTCCACTAATTCTGTGGCGCACCGGGCATAATGCGCCACAGAATTAGTACATTCTGTGGCGCATCTAGTCTGGTGCGCCACAGAATTAGAATATTCTGTGGCGCATCAGGTCTAGTGTGCCACAGAATTAGTGTAATTCTGTGGAGCACTTGACCAGATGCGCCACAGAATTAGCTCGTCCCACACCTTTAAAGTGCCAACCTACCACACCTCCCACACTCCCAAGCCATTCATCTTCCTCTCCTCCATCTAGATCTAGTTCTAGCTCCCTTCCCTCTCATCCCATTTTGGCCATAGTTTTCACTTTCTTTGGTACTTATTGTACTTACTTTGGTTGATACATAATTGGCGGTGAGGAGAAGCCTCTCCATACTCTCTCCTCCTCTCCAACTCATCGATCGCGGTCTCGTCTCGGTATCGAATCTACAAGGTGAGTATTTGGAGGGGACATGCATGCGCATGTCGATCTTGTGTATGGATGATTGTTGCACGTGAAGCGCTTGTGTGTGTGCCGGTGTGGTGCATGGATGTTTGTCGAGACGTTGATTCATTTCCGTTTCGGCAAATTTTTGTACTACCCATACGTCCTACCTTTAGGAGAGGTCATGCCGAATTTTCCGCTCTATGTATACCTTTAGGAGAGTTCCATGCATGTGTGTGCATGTGTTGCGGTTCTAATTTTCTGCTCTATGTGTACCATTTGCAGACCAACCATGGTCCTCTCGATGAGTTCCGCTTGAATTAGTAGATACAAGAAAGACACGAAGGAGGACATGATTCGGAACAATAGGCGCCAGATAAGATGTCCGTGTCGATCATGCAAACTCGAGCGCTGGATCAACCCTGATTCCGGACAACTGGAGGAGCACCTGCTGAGGCGCGGTTTCATGCAGGACAACCAGGCGCGGCCGGCCCCAACAAATGGTGCGCATGAAGACCATGGTGGCGAGCGAGATGACGAAGCACCACATGTCGGTGGAGAATATCACCATGAAGAAGAAGTCGGCGGAGAATATCATCATGAAGTAGAAGTTACCGGCGGAGAAGATCATGATGAAGAAGAAGATTCTGGCGCGACTCCGCTATTTTCGGCCTTGCGGGACTCTCATGTTCAAGATCTGCTCCTCCATGAGACGAGCAACGACAGAGCTGCAGCCAGAGAGAGAGCCAAGCTGGCGCAAATGGAGAAAGACGGGATGACTCCGATATTTCCTGGGTGCCGTCCGCAGGATACGCGCTTGCATGTAACACTTGATTGTCTGCAGATGAAGACGCAGAACAAATGGACCGATTCCAGCTTCAGCAAGAACATGAAATTCTGGCACGATCGTCTCCCAGAGGGGAACACTTTGCCAAGTAGTATCGAGGAGGCCAAGAAAGTTGTGTGCCCTCTTGACCTACCGCACGAAAGATACCACGCCTGCATCAATGATTGCGTGATTTATCGGGGGGAGTACAAGGACATGACCACATGTCCTGTGTGCGGCCACGAACGGTACAAGGTTGGGAACAAGAAGGTACCTCGAAAAGTGGTATGGTACTTTCCTATCACTCCCCGTCTGCAGCGGTATTTCGTGGACCCTAAGGAAGCAAAGCTCATGCAATGGCACGTGGAAAGGGAGAAGCCCGAAGAAGATCCGGAGATGGGCTATATGCTGACACACCCTTCAGACGCTGGCCAGTGGGAAGCATTGGACATCGCCTTCCCTAGGTTCGGGGGCGACGGAAGGAACATCAGGCTGGGTATGAGCACCGATGGACTCAATCCGTTCGGCAACCAGAGTAGCACGCATAGCACCTGGCCTGTGTTTGTATGGCCTTACAACCTACCCCCGTGGCTGTGCACCAAGCAAAGGTATATACACCTGAGTATTCTCATTCAGGGGCCGAAACAACTAGGTGTCGACATGCATTTGTATCTCGGGTTGCTGAAAGAGGAGTTAGACACGTTGTGGAAGACGCCACCCCGTACGTGGGATGCCTACAGTAGAACTTATTTCGATATGAGAGCCGCGTTGATCACGACGGTCACGGACTATCCTGGTTGCGCATACGTATCTGCCCAGGTCAGCCACGGATTCTGCGGCTATGTGAAGTGCATGGACGAGACCCCGCATCTACAGCTACCAAGGGATCCCGGGTCCTCGAAAACCATGTACCCAGGTGCTCAAAGGTGGCTTCGCTTGGATCACCCGTGGAGAAAACGCGCTGATCTGTTCAATGGTAAAGATGAGCTCGATGGACCCCCGCGACAGAGGAGCGGTGCAGAAATCGACAATCTTCTAAAAAATTGGAAGGAGTGCCCAGCGCCGGGAAAGAAGCGACCGAAGCCAGAGCCGCTGCTCGGTGTATGGAAAGCGAGGTCTATTTTCCACGACTTGGAGTACTGGAAGGTCCTCCGCACGCCCCGCAGCCTCGATGTCATGCACATTACGAAGAACGTTACCGAGAGTCTGCTTGGCACTCTTTGCAACTCGGAAAAGTCCAAAGATGGGCCGAAAGTAAGATACGATCTAAAACATTTTGGCATCAGAAAAGCTCTTCAAGCCCCCGATACTGATGACAACGACGACGATGATGATGATGATCAGACGGAAGGGACTCAACGTCTCCGCAAAAGGGCTAAGAAGAACGCGGTGGTGCTTCCCGCTGCCTGCTTCACAATGAGTCCGGAGGAGCTCGAGCAGTTTTTTAGGTGCCTCCTACGAGTGAAACTTCCGCACGGTTACTCGGGGAGTATAAGCAGATATCTAGACGTAGCAAAGAAGAGGTTCACCGGGATGAAGTCTCACGATTGTCACGTGCTCATGACGCAGATACTTCCCGTTGCGATCCGAGGGATAATGGACGAGCACGTCCGTGATACGCTGTTTGGCCTTTGCAACTTCTTTGACGTTATCACCAGGAAGTCGATCGGCGTGAGGCAGCTCAAGATGCTACAGGATGAGATCGTGGTGATACTATGTGAGCTCGAGATTTACTTCCCGCCCGCATTCTGTGATATATGCGTCCATCTCCTTCTCCATGTCGTTGATGACATCAGGCAGCTCGGCCCGACGTTCCTCCACAACATGATGCCTTTCGAAAGGCAGAACTGTGTCATGAAAGGATACGTTCGCAACAGGGCCCGTCCAGACGCAAGCATGGCCAAGGGGTTCCTAACCTACGAGTGCATCTCCTTCTGCCAGAATTATCTAAGCACCGAGGACGACCAGGATCATGTTGGTCTGCCCACCAAGACGCACCTCGGCAGGCTCGCTGGAGTCGGTCACCGCGAGGGCTACCGCTCAGTCCATGTGGGCATTGTCAATCGACGCGACGACTTTGAAAGGGCTCACCGGGTCGCGCTACAACACTTAAAATTGGTCGAACCTTTTGTGCAAGAGCACAAAAGCATAATCGAGCAGAATTACATCGATATGGGCCGGCCAAGGAAGATGGGAGACGTAACCAAAGAGCACAACTCCAACTTCGCGCTTTGGTTTAAGCAAAGTCAACTACTTCAAGCACAGAGCAGAAGGCCTTCTACCGAAGATGAAAAACTCATATACACCTTATCACAGGGCCCCGGGCATAACGTAAGGACCTATCAGGGGTACGACATCAACGGTTACAGATTCTACACTGAGGAAAAGGACAGAAATAGTGAAAATCAAAACTCAGGAGTAACTATGCTATCATACGCCGATGACGAGACTAGTATCAAGGAAAGATTTTTCGGAAGGATCGAGGAGATATGGGAGCTCAATTACTGTGGAGAGACGGTGCCAATGTTCCGTGTGAGATGGGCCAAGAAGGTCGAAAAAGAAGGCCGATATTTCACCACCATGGTTATACCGGATGCCAAATCGAAGAACGCATCCGCGAAAAATGAGCCATGGGTACTCGGTAGCCAAGTTGACCAATGCTTCTTCATCACCGACCCGTCGAGGCCTAGCCGTGTTGTCGTGAGGAGGGGCAAGAGGAGCATCATAGGAATGGAAGGAGACGCAAACGAGGAAGACTTGGACAAGAACGGTGACCCGAAGATCGAGGAGGAATTCGACAAGCACTTCAACATGCCTACTACTAGTAAAGTAAGAAGGAAGACCTCCCTACCTACTAAAGGTTGTCCGTTCACACGAAGAAATCTCAAGGTGGCCGGCATAAAGTATTCAACCGCCAACAATAAGGGCAAGAAACGCTAAGCTAGCTCGGAACCGGACGGAGAAGATTTTTTTGGTGTGTGTGATCGAGACTTTTTTGTGTATGCACATTCCAAAGCATAAGGCTTATATTTTTAGAAACTATCGACAACTATAATATTATAAAACTTCAGGTTCTTTGAATTTTTAGAAAAAATATAAGCCTTATTCATTGAAACAGAGGGAGTGCATACACAGAATTTTTAGAAAAAAAAGGAAATAAATTCTGTGGCGCATCTATTAGTGGGATGCGCCACAGAATTCTCTAATTCTGTGGCGCATCCCACCATTAGATGCGCCACAGAATTTTGACACTTAGTAAAACTGCGGATCGATCCCCTCCCCCGCGCACTGCTTCTCTCTCTGTTCCTCGCTAGATAGCCGCCGCAAACCCTAGATAGCCGCCAGAGATCGACTCCTCGCTCCACCCCCGCCGCCCCCGAAGAGGAGCACGTCGCGCCGCCGCCCCCGAAGAGGAGCCCGCCGCCGTCCCTGCAGAGGAGGAGCCCCGCCGCCCCCGAAGAGGAGCACGTCGCGCCGCCGCCCCCGAAGAGGAGCACGTCGCGCCGCCGCCCCCGAAGAGGAGCACGTCGCGCCCCCGAAGAGGAGCCCGCCGCCCCCGAAGAGGAGCCCGCCGCCGCCCCCGAAGAGGAGCACGTCGCGCCGCCGTCCCTGCAGAAGAGGATCCCCGTCGTCGCGCCGCCGCCGCTGCAGAGGAGCACGCCGCGACACCGTCTGTTCGGCGGCGCCATCTCCACCACCTTCCCCGCCCGATTCTAGGTACGCGCCCTTCTCCCGATGCTTGCCTGCTCGCTGTTCCTCGCTTGCTCGCCTGCTCGCTGTTAGAATCGAACAAGAATCATGTTCCTCGCTTGCTCGCCTGCTCGCTGTTAGAATCGATTAGCAGCAGCTTTATAATTTCCTGTTAACAGCAGCATGCTTCGATGGATTGATACGGCAGCGAAGCGATTCTGAACATTGGTTTTTACAGGAAGTTTCTGTAACTTGTTATTAGCTTATCTGACATCCTAGAGTTAATTGTGCTAACTTGCATTGGCGTGGATGCATAGAAATGATGTTCTTTTCAGCCATAAAATGAACTGCTGTCAAAAACCATGATTTACACTCTGCAAAATGGCAGATAAATTTTGATGCAAATATGCCTTGTATAATGTAACTTCATGTAAGCTGAGCTGTTAAATTTTTGTACTCCATATTATCTTGAGAATATTGCTGCTGTTATGTGTTATGCAATGAGATATTTTGACCATAATCTGCTGTTATATATGCTTATGAGATGTTGTCAAGTGTGGATGAATAAACTGAGTTGCCCATTTCTCCCGAAGTGTTGATTCGCTTCCGTTTCGGTTGAGAAATGGGCACTCATAGGTAGAAAAATTAGCAAAAGTCATGCCGAAATTTTGAATTTTTCCGTTGCATTATGTACTAACTATTTGCCTCTTTTTAATGAAGTGCAAATAAACATGTCGGGCACTTCTAACCCTAAGACCCAGGAGGAAGTCGCCAGAGAGGCCAACAAGCCATGGTGGGAGGAATACGATGAGGTAGAGGGCCGGGGGGGGCGCCGCCGATCGCGGCGATGAGGACGAGAGCTGGGGGGCCGCCTCCGAGAGCGGCGATGAGGAAGAGGGCCAGGATGACGCCGCCGAGACCGGTGAAGAGACCACCGACCGCACGGAAGGTGATAGCGGCGGCAACCCTGAGGAGGCCAAGAAGAAGAGGAAGGCGAAGAGGCCAAGGGCGGATCGGAGGCCGCAAGTGCTAGCCAACATCACCGATCCTTTCACGTTGGTCTCCGAAAGTGGCCTACCCTTGGAGCCTTCTAAGGTTGCCAAAGGGTACGCAATGCAACTAGGGTGCATCGTCCGTGAAACCGTGCCGCTCAACACTCAAGACCTCAGAAGCGAGGCCAACGCGGCTTTGGCCGCAACCCTCCTCCAGAAGCTTCACCAACGATACACGTTCCCACAGCCGTTCAATAAAAAGGTGGACTCTTTAGCGATCACGAAGATGAGCACCGCCTTGAGCAGCTGGAAAACCCGGCTGAAGGACAAGATCAAGAAAGGTAAAAGCTGGGAGCAGATAAGTCGCAAAGACCCGACACTCTCTAGAGAAGACTTCGAAGCATTCAAGTCGTCCTTAGAGACTGACGAGGCTAAAAAATGGACCGCCTGGGGGAAGAAAATGCGGGAATTGAACCTAGGGGCTCACCGTTGCGGAAGCGGCGGTTACCGAGGAAAACAGCCCACTTGGGACAAGGAGGATGCCGAGATGATACGTCTGGGCAAAGAAAACCCCTGGCTAAAAATCGCGGATATACAGACTAGGAACTATGTCTGGTCCCGCTACTACTTAGACTGGGAGACGGGGGAATTTGTTACGGATTACCCCGACGTGAAGAAGTTTGAGAAACTCCTGGTAAGGATAGTCTATATTATTATTGCGCTGATCTTATTAAGCAATGAAGCCAAATGGGCTAACCTTAAGTTCCTTTGTCTGAAGGACAATGAGTTGAAGGGTAGTTCTACGGCTGGCCCGTCGTCCCAGGGGTCGACGGAACCGTGGGACACGCCTTTCAACAGGGCGACGAACGCATACAAGGAATGGGACCTGGACAAGCCACCGACGTCGGCTGGCCGTGTGTCCGGCTTTGGCACAAGTATGAAGGTATCCGAGTACTACGGATCGGATGCCAAGTCGAGAAAGGAGAGGAGGTCGACTAAGCAGGATAAAGCCGAGGTTCAGGAGCTGAAGAAGAAGGTGGAGTCACTAGAGAAAATAGTGGACCCGACCGAGATGAGTAAGTTACTGGACGAGAAGCTGCAGGAGAGGCTCCGGCAGATCATCCACCCTGGTTTGATGGAGGGGTTAGCTGCTTGGAATGCGGCAGGTCAATAGGGGCCGATATATGTGCCCAGCGTCAGCGGCAGTAACTCAAGTCACCAAGTGTCACCGCTGGTGACCCCGACGCCGCCGCTCCACCTGGTCGCATCGACGCCCCCAACCGCGGAAGCTGATAGGGTGGTGGTGCCTGATAATGCACTCGAGAGTGAGCGGCCCGGCGCCGGCACCGACGCCCTTGTATCAACATTAGCAGAGATCAACGCCGTCAAGAAGGTAACTCATTAGTTAGTCCTCCGCGTCATCTTCTTTAACTATATATGCCTTGCGCTGATCTTATCCAACATGCCCCTGACTCAGGACGAACCTTGCATACTCCTGCATGTGGTGGAGCCCGGCGGCAAGTTGATGGATGTTGCTAGCGGCACTGTCATGCCCAGCCGAACTATGCACCACAGAAACATTGCAGATCATTTGGTGAAGGTGAAGTTGGCAATGGTAGTGCCGGAGTACCACAACCTCCTCCCCCCCGATCAACCTCCGGGCACAGACGAGGACGACGTTATGGTCCTTGGGAATTGCATCGGCTGGCTTATGACATGGCCGAAGAACCAGATTCGTCTGGGTGGGGGTCTTCCGAGTGTCAGGCGCAACATCGGCGCCACCTCCCCTATCATCCGGCCCAAGGTCGTCCGGCCCGGCGCCGGCCCCACCCTTAAGGAACCGGCGGTCGCCGCCGCCACTACCCTGAAGGAACCGGCGGTCGCCGCCGCCACCCGAAAGGAACCGGCGGTCGCTGCCGCCACTACCCTGAAGGAACCGGCGGTCGCCGCCGCCACCCGGAAGGAACCGGCGATCGCCGCTACCACCACACGCCACCAACAGCTGTTGGGAAAGCTTCCGCAACGACCGTCGACCAAACGCAAGGTACGCCAAGCGGCGGCATCGCAACCGCCACCACCTAACTTCCAGGACATGGCACCGCTTGATGGCAACGATGATGATGATGACGTCGATGCCTACATCAACACTGGCGCCTGCAGCCAAGATATGTACATGCCTCATATGGATGAAGAAGCCTTCCGCACTCACGGCGATCAACTTGGTCGTCCCACTACAGTCACGCAGCGCCTGACCTTCACGGGTCTTTCTCTGCAAGACACTCCTCCGGAGGCTGGCAATCCAGCTCAAGTCAAGCCGGCTACCATTTTCAGCCCTAACACGCTGTATAAGACGATCGTCGGGGAGCCACGCGAATCAACCCCAGCACCCCAAGCTCCACCATCAGCACCACCAGCACCCCAAGCAACCCAAGCACCCGTTGCACCACCATCATCACCACCAGCACCCCAAGCAACCCCACCATCAGCACCACCAGCACCCGAAGAACCCCCAGCAGGTCAGGTGAAGAAGCCAAGGAAGAGAGGAAATAAAAAGGGCGCATCTTCGAGCCAGACTCTTCCTAAGAAGATGCGGGCCGACGACATGGTACCACGGACACCTGGTGGCTTGTCCCGGCTTCATGAAGCTGGTAAACTGATACTGCCTGAGGACCTCGAACACCTCGCAAGTGGACCAATGATCAGTTTGCAGCAAAATATTCAGTTTCTAGAGAGCCTCCTTCTTCAAGACAAGGATCCAAATTACCCGGTGTTCACGGTCAGGGTGCCAGCAGCAGACCCGAACTTCGTCCAAGCATACCCCGCGGATATCTTCTTCATAGCGTTCGAGGACGTCTTCAATCTATTTCACTGGAAACGGCTCGACTATAACTTGGTTCGCCTATACGCGATCAATCTTCAGATGAAGATCAAGAGAGAGAGACCCCCCAACGTCGCGGTAGCGGATCCCTACTACATGCGCGATAGCCAGCTGGTGGATGGCTCAAGCACACGGACCGCGGCGGTGCGGTACCTCCAGAGCTTCATGCTCATGAACAAAGAGAAGAACACCATTCTTCTGCCTGTCTTTCCCGAGTAAGTACACATTCGCTCTCGGCCATCGTAACTTATGCTTTCTTATATATTTCTTCCATTGCCGATCATTTCCAACATTCCATTTAAATTGCATGTGTTGAGCAGGGACACATACTGCACACTCGTCGTTCTTTGCCCGAAGTGGTCCCTAGCCCAGTACTTCGACTCGTCGAGTACGACGACGAAGAAAGACTACAACAGAATAAGGAGTGTTCTCGATGAGGCTATCCTTTTCTACTCCAAAAATGGAGGCATCTTCCACGAGAAGGGGAAATTTATCAGGCCGGACACTAAAGAGCAGGGGTTCAAGCACGTGATCAACTTCCCTTGCATCAAGCAGCCAGATGACAGCATGAAGGAGGCCTTCTATGTCCTCCATCACCTTAAAGGGTTTGTCGCGGATGCAGAGATGATGCGTCTGCCACCTAGTAAGCGAGACCCCAAAAAAATGGCGGGGGAGATCAGCGATGCTGATCTTAGAGAAGACTTCCATCGCATCCAAGTAAAGCTATCAGAAATTATCGTAGAAGATGTATGCAACAGATCGGGGCTCTTACACCAACTCAGAGGGTTGTGTAAGAGGGATATAGAAGAACGCCTACATAGGCAGGGTGATGGAAGGACGTGGACGACGAAGGACATGTACAAACCGTTCCCGGAGCCCATGAACAAGACGTCTCGTTGATCGAGAGGCCGGTGTGCCTACTGTGTTGTAAATAAACTTGCTTAGTGCCGTTGTTGGACTTCAATTACTATTGTAGTCGATGTAGTTGAACTTGATTACTTATGTGATACCAATGCTATATGACTTTTAGGTTTATTATTATTTCCTTGCTTTAATTCTTGTGAATATGTATGCATGTGAACCCTCTAATTCTTTCCATTGCATTATATACTAATATGCCTTGTGTCCATAGAGATGACGTGGTACGTCGTGTTCGAGGGGCGGGTTCCAGGAGTCTACGAGGAGTGGACGGACTGCAAGGAACAGGTGCACAAGTTCAGCGGCAACTGCTACAAAGGCTACCCGACTCAACAAGAGGCGGTTGCCAAGTGGAGGAAGCACCAGTCGAACAAGAGCAAGATGAAGACCTTCATTGTGCTCTCGCTCTTGCTCACCATCGTCGGAGCGGTACTCTATTTCATCCTAGTGTAGGCGGCGGCCGGTGTCACTTCATTTGTATCTTGAGATGATGCACTTAATTTGCATGGATTATGAGTTGTATGGAGATATATATGTATGATGAGTTGTATATGCATGGAGCTATATGAAATCTGTTAATATTCTATATGAAATGAGTTGTATATGGAGATATATAATTGTGCTACAAGAAATCTGTTGATATATCTGTATACTGCTATATTATATCTGTTAATACCTGTATATATACGCCAGACAGAATAATTTCTGTATAAAACCTGTAATATTTCTGTGGCGCACTAACTTGTAATTCTGTGGCGCACCTAATTCTGTGGCGCACCAAGGCAAAATGCGCCACAGAATTCCTTAATTCTGTGGCGCATTAGCTCTTGGTGCGCCACAGAATTCCTTATTTCTGTGGCGCATGTGCTGGTGCGCCACAGAATGCTTATTTTTGTGGCGAAGATTCTGTGGAGCACCACCCATGCGCCACAGAATGCATATTTTGGTGCGCCACAGAAGAGGTTTTCCCTACTAGTGCCTCCATCTATCTTCCTTAGTACGGGTGTCTACCCTGTGGAGTTTACCTCCCCGGCACGCCCCGGCAGTACCTCCTCCAGAGTGTCACTCCGGCGCCACGGCGGGAGAACCCAAGTGTCTTCCGGACGGGTAGCCTATTGGCGGGCCCGCTACACTGTTGCCCACCACTTGCGACAACCCGGATTCCGGGGTCCTACAGACCCTTATATAGTATGAGGCTCCCCGCACTAAGGCAGACAGACTTCAAACTAGGCCCTGTCCCATACCGGGGTAATGTGGTTGCACGGGTTAATTTCTTCGAGCGACTACAAAGAAACACCAATGCCTTTTTCTAAAATCCACCAACACCTCCTTCCATAATCCAAGCTTCCATTTGTCCCGAAGTCATTTAGAAAATATTTCAGTGGAGTAGACACTACTCCAAGGTTTTCGCAAACATTTTTGAAACTTTTCCGAGAGTTTTCCCATCCTAGAGTTTTTGGCTCCACTACAAGTGTTTCCCAAAGACTTCGATGCTAATCATCGAGTCTCTACTTTCAGGGGTAATGAGTAGGTGTTAAAGGTGTCATCCTTCATGGATGATAACAATACGACTTATGGAGTTAAGTCACCAACTATTGCTATTTAGGGATTAATAGCAACTAGTTGGATGCCCGTGCGTTGCTACGGGTTAATTTTTTAATATGTTAAAAGAAGTTTGAGATCAGAGAGTATGAAGTTCTCATGAGATAATTCTACCAATAACACAAACATTGAGTTGGCACAAAATATATATTATAAAAGTCATTTTGTCTTCTCAAATTATGCTAGTTAACTAAAGTCTATTTTTACAAAACAAATAAGTTAGAACTGTAAACAAAAGAATGGTGTTATTTTTTCTTAACCGATAAAAATATATTTACTATCAACAATCAAGCACCAGTTTGAATGCACATGCACATGTAGTAAACCAGGATGTAAGATTCTTACTTCCAATTGTTAACTTTGACTCGATACTATGGAATAAGAAAAGGTGCAGACAGATTTCTTGCTCCTCGCTCCCGTCGTCCCTCCCGTGAGCGACCGGAGCACCTCCACTCCCCTCGGTAGGACCCTGCCCGGCGGCGGTGGCTCTTGCCTCCCCGCGCGCTAGGAGAGCCTGGCGGGGCAGTTCCACCTAGGTGCGGTGCGGCTCGATGGATGTTCGGCGGGCGACAGCGAGCCTTCTCGCTGCTCGGTCGTGCTTGCTGCTGGTGGCCTGCGCCACAGCAGGGTGCGGCCATGGTGGGGCGGGCTCCCAGCCTAGATCTGGGCCCATTCCGGGCCCGTTCGGGCCGCTCGCTAGTGGAGGTGGTGTGGTGCGATGGGGGACCTGGTGCGGTGGTGCAGCTAGTAGCAGGTGCTTGGGCGGCTTGCCGACGGCGGTCGAGCTCGAGGGTCAGGTCTGGGTCTTTGGTCCCAATCTGGATCCGACGGGCCACGACCTCGACGCCTGGCAGTCTTCAATAGCGCCTGGGTGGCCTGGCTGTGCGTGGCTTGCATACCAGCGGGTGAATGTGGATGATGGGCCGACAACGATCTGGGGTTGGCCGGGGTGAAGCGGGTGATGGTCATCGCCTCCCTGCCGATGTGTAAGTGTTGGCTTCTTCTTGGTGGCATTTTCGGCTGTTGGATCCGGGGTGCCTCCTGGTAGACTGTGGGGCGAACGGAAGGGTTGGGAGAAATCCTGGTGCTGTTGCAGGGCAACGGTGATGTCTGCGGGCGTTGTCACCTTCTTGAAGGCGTCGTCTAGATCCATTCATCCATCCACTAGTGGAAAAAGGGCCTTTGGCCAGGACCCTTTAGTCCCGGCCTCCATCTGGGCCGGGACTAAAGGCCCGGCCACGTCGCCCGAAATTCGCCAGTCGCCCGGGAGGCTTTAGTCCCGGCCCGTAACGAGCCTTTAGTCCCGGTTTGAGACACAAACCGGGACTAAAGGGCTATGCGCTGAGCGGCCCGCATGTGCGCCCCCTTTAGTCCCGGTTTGTGTCTCAAACCGGGACTAAAGTCCTCTGCCTATATATATGGCTGCAGCGCAGCCCCTCTCTCCCCTCTTGCATTTTTTTGGATGAAAGTGTGTGAGTGTGTGCTAGCTCTCCTTTTTGCTTGGATGCACTAGAGGTGTTTGTTGAAATGTTTGTTAGAGCGATGCCGCTTCAGTTCACCGAACATAACTACGATATGAGGTGCCCGAGCCACGCTTAAGCCTCTTCCTCTTTATTTCCACTTATTCTAAAAGGTTAGCAACTATATTTCCTCGTTTAGACCGTGCGGTACTAATTTTTAGGATCGTGATTGTGTTTGATATACTGTTGCATGACGCAGATGAGCCATCCATGGATGTACGGTGATCGACGCACCGCCGCTTACAGAGAAGGCGTGCATTCTTTTCGAGATGCGGCCGATGCGAACAAGCATGGTGGTGGCTATATGTTTTGTCCATGTGTTGAATGTCGGAATGAGAAGGATTACACTTCCTCAAGAGTCATTCAGAGCCACCTGCTTCGGTCCGGTTTTATGTCGGGCTATAATGTTTGGACCAAGCACGGAGAAAGAGGGGTTATGATGGAAGACGACGATGAAGAAGAAGATAACGATGATGACAACTACCGATCTATGTTCCCTGAGTATGCTGATACCGCAATGGAAGACAATGAAGAAGAAGATCAGGGTGCAGAACGGGAACCAGATGAGCCCGCTGATGATCTTGGCCGGGTCATTTCTGAAGCACGGCGAGGCTGCGACACAGAAAAGGAGAGGTTGCAGTTCGAGCAGATGTTACAGGACCACAACAAATTGTTGTACCCAACTTGTGAAGATGGCCAGAAGAAGCTGGGTAGCACACTGGAATTGCTGAAGTGGAAGGCAGAGACCGGTGTGACTGACTCGTCATTCGAAAAGTTGCTGGTACTGATGAAGAAGATGCTTCCAAGAAAGAACGAATTGCCCGCCAGCACGTACGAAGCAAAGAAGCTTGTCTGCCCTCTAGGATTAGACGTGCAGAAGATACATGCATGCCCTAATGACTGCATCCTCTACCGCGGTGAGAAATATGAGAATATGGATAAATGCCCGGTATGCACTGCATTGCGGTACAAGATCAGAAAAGATGACCCTGGTGAGATTGAGGGCGAGCCACCCAGGAAGAGGGTTCCTGCCAAGGTGATGTGGTATGCTCCTATAATACCACGGTTGAAACGTCTGTTTAGAAATAAAGATCATGCGAAGTTGTTGCGATGGCACATGGAAGATCGTATGAAAGACGATAAGTTGAGGCACCCCGCTGATGGTCGGCAGTGGAGAAAAATCGAGAGAGAGTTCCCGAGATTTGCAGGTGACGCAAGGAACTTATGGTTTGGTCTGAGTACAGATGGCATGAATCCTTTTGGGGAGCAGAGTTGCAGTCACAGCACCTGGCCCGTTACTCTATGTATCTACAACCTTCCTCCTTGGTTGTGCATGAAGCGGAAGTTCATTATGATGCCAGTGCTTATCCAAGGTCCAAAGCAACCCGGCAACGACATTGATGTGTACCTAAGGCCATTAGTTGACGAACTTTTACAGCTGTGGGCTGAACCAGGTGTACGTGTGTGGGACGAGCACAAACAAGAGGAATTTGACCTTCGAGCCTTGCTTTTCGTAACCATCAATGATTGGCCTGCTCTTAGTAACATTTCAGGACAGTCAAACAAGGGATACAATGCATGCACGCACTGTTTAGATCAGACAGAAAGTATATATCTGGACAAATGTAGGAAGAATGTGTACCCGTTCAATCGTCGTTTTCTTCCGCCCAAGCATCCCTTAAAGAAAAAAGGCAAGCATTTCAATGGCAAGGCAGAACCCCGGGGGAAGCCTGTCATCCGTACTGGTGCTGAAGTATTTGATATGGTCAAAGATTTAAAAGTAATCTTTGGAAAGGGTCCTGGCAGCCAACCTGTTCCTAACGGCCCTGATAAGCGCGTACCCATGTGGAAGAAGAAATCTATATTTTGGGAGCTACCCTATTGGGAAGTCCATGAGGTCCGCTCCGCAATCGACGTGATGCACCTGACGAAGAATCTCTACGTGAATATTCTAGGCTTCCTGGGCTTGTATGGGAAGTCAAAAGATACACCGGAAGCACGGGAGGACCAGGAACGTCATAAAGGAAGAGATGGCATGCATCCAGGGCAGTTTCAAGGGCGTGCCAGCTACGCTCTTACTAAGGAAGAGAAGGAAATCTTCTTTGAAGTCCTTTTCAGTATCAAGGTCCCGACTGGCTTCTCGTCGAATATAAAGGGAATCGTAAATATGAAAGACAAAAAATTCCAAAACCTAAAGTCTCATGACTGCCACGTGCTTATGACGCAATTGCTTCCGGTTGCATTGAGGGGAATTCTACCGGAAAATGTTCGCCTGGCAATTGTGAAGGTATGTGCATTCCTCAATGCAATTTCTCAGAAGGTAATCGATCGAGAAAGTCTATCAGGGTTACAGATTGATGTGGTCCAATGTCTGGTCAGCTTTGAGTTGTTGTTCCCGCCATCCTTCTTCAATATAATGACACACCTCCTAGTTCACCTAGTCGAAGAGATTAGAATTCTCGGTCCTGTATTTCTACACAATATGTTCCCCTTCGAGAGGTTCATGGGAGTCTTAAAGAAATATGTTCGTAACCGTGCTAGGCCAGAAGGAAGCATCTCCAAGGGCTATGGAACAGAGGAGGTCATTGAGTTTTGTGTGGACTTTCTTCCTGACCTTAAGCCGATTGGTGTTCCTGAATCTCGGTATGAGGGTAGGCTGACAGGAAAAGGCACACTAGGAAGGAAAGCAAAAGTATGTATGGACGGGCATTCTTTCTCTCAAGCACACTACACGGTTCTACACAATTCCACCGTGGTGGCTCCGTATATCGTGAGACACAAGAATATTCTACGCTCCAAAAACCCGGGGAAGACTGACTCTTGGATTAAAGGGGAACACGAGAAGACTTTCGGCAGTTGGTTGCAGACACATCTCATGAATGATGACACCGTTGGAGATCAGCTGTACTGTTTGGCCAGGCCACCATCTTCTACTATATGTACTTTCCAAGGGTACGAGATAAATGGGAATACATTTTACACGGTTGCCCAAGATAAAAAGAGCACCAACCAAAACAGTGGTGTCCGCTTTGATGCAACAGACGAGAATGGGCACTGTTTGGAAACATATTACGGGTACATAGAGGAGATATGGGAACTTGACTATGGACCTACTTTTAAGATCCCTTTGTTTCGGTGCAAATGGGTGAAGCTGACAGGAGGCGGGGTAGTTGTAGACCAAAAGTACGGTATGACAACAGTGGATCTCAACAATCTTGCGTACATGGATGAACCATTCGTCCTAGCCAACGATGTCGCTCAGGTTTTCTATGTGAAGGACATGTCTACAAAAACGAGAAAAAGAAATCAGCAAAAGAAGACATCGTCCGATGAGCCAAAGCGCCACATAGTTCTTTCAGGGAAAAGAAACATCGTGGGAGTAGATGACAAGACAGACATGTCAGTAGATTATAATAAGTTTCATGAAATTCCGCCCTTCAAAGTGAAAACTGACCCAAGCATCCTACTGAATGATGAAGATTCTCCATGGCTACGACCCAGAAGAAAACAGAAATAATAGATAGGAATGTTGGTGCAATAATGTAATAATGTATTAAACCTTTTATGTAATGCATGATGAAGATTCTCCATGGCTACGACAGACACGGTTACACCGCTCTTTGGAAAAAAAGCCTTCGTAAACAAATTTTGTAGAAGAAAAAAACCTCCTGAGTGTTTCATCGTAAAATTAGGCGAAACAGCAAAGATTGAATTTTGGTTCATCTTGACCAGTGGGTAAATTGCCAAAGAAACAAACAGAGCTATCACAAGCACCACGAATAGAACATTTCATACCGAACGCCACAACACTGGATCCTAGACTTCTAGATTTAACTCAGGCCGCCACCGCATAAAACTCACGCATAGTTCAAACTAAACTAAACTAGACTTCTAGATTTAACTCAGGCCGCCACCGATGGATCTCGTCCTGCGCAACAACAAATCCCTTGTATGGATCGGTCAAATTCTCAAATATACAAAAATAATATTAATAAACATAGTTTTTAATTGAAAATGGCAAAATAGTTAATAGTTTGGATAGTTAAAATAATTAATTTTTAAAATAGAAAATAGTTTTGAATTATTTATTCAATTTCAAACACTTTTCATTTTCATAGTTTTGTCAAATTCTCAAATATACAAAAAGAATATTAATAAACATAATTTTTAATTTAAAATGGCAAAATAGTTAATAGTTTGGATAGTTAAAATAATTAATTTTTAAAATAGAAAATAGTTTTGAATTATTTATTCAATTTCAAACACTTTTCATTTTCATAGTTTTGTCAAATTCTCAAATATACAAAAAGAATATTAATAAACATAATTTTTAATTGAAAATCGCAAAATAGTTAATAGTTTGGATAGTTAAAATAATTAATTTTTAAAATAGAAAATAGTTTTGAATTATTTATTCAATTTCAAACACTTTTCATTTTCATAGTTTTTTCAAATTCTAAACTATACAGAAGTTATTCAATTCAAATTTCAAATAAAATAGTTTTGAAATGAAATCTGAAAAAAATCATAACTGGCGCGCATTTATTTCACCTTTAGTCCCGGCTCGAGTAACGAGCAACAGAAGCAGATTGACGAGCTTAGAGGAGTAGCGCGCCAGGAAGATCCTGCACTCGCTATTACCGGCGCCCCATCTAAGCGGAAAAGCAGCGTGGCTGAATCTGAGGCCCCGCCCGACGATGCACGAAGAATGATAGAGGGCGGTCCCGGCTACCCCGTGGATGGAATCAAGGAGTCAACATCATGTGAACTCCATCAGAAATTCAAGAACATATCCATGAAGGTGGCTGTCGGACAAGCTTTACCTTCTGGCCCTGATGCACGCTGGCATGGCCGTGAGATTCCAGCTGGCTTTGCTAAAGTCGGGGTGGATGAAATCATGGCGGGGTTTCATGATATGGAGCTCGACATGGCTGGACCCGAAGACGAGAGGACACTCGGAGAAGTACTGGGTGGAGTCATCCTATGGGACAAGAACTACATCAAGCTTCCAGGCTCGGCCCCAAGGACAACACCGCCTCCGAGTCGTCGCAGGTCACCTACACCTCCATCACCTCCAAGCCCTCCACATGACGACGGCCACCACAACACGAGTCCAGATCGTTCACCGCCGCCGGACTTGGGTCGGCCGTCTCCGCCGCCCCCCGCTAAGGATACTAAGCGGAAGCGTGCCAGCAAGAACGCTCCGTCGATGAGTTCTAAGCGACGGAGCTCCCCAAAGCGCAAACTGTCGCCCCTCCCAAAGGTACCTCATGCTAATCTTCCTATCAGACCTTATGATCGTACCGACGAGGAAAACGCAAGGATAGCAAAGGAACATTATGAGGCGCAGATGAAAAAGAAGGAACCCGAGCCCCGCCCGGAATACACCGAGAAGCAAATAGCATATGCAAAATACTTCATGACCCTTCCATCACAGTATGACTTACACCATAAGCCTGACGACTATACACGCACATTGCAGAAGGAAGGGCAAAAGAGCAAGTCACGTGCAAGTGCAAGTGCAAGTGGGAGCAAATCAAGTTCAACTACAAGCAAAATAAGATCAGACGTTCCTCAGCTTGGACAACAGGCCAAACAGTCGATCCCACCCCTCAAGGTGTTACCCGAGAATGTTCCCTCTCTGGTGCAGGGGCAAGATTTGGGATTAGCAAAGAAGTGGGCGGATGAATGGGGTATCCCGGTTGAAGTCATTCTGGCTTCCCAAGACGACGTGGTACCCAAGGCTGTGGTAGCCCCTAAGCCACAGTTTGTCATGGGAGCGCCTTTGGTCAGCAAAGATAAGTTTGATGATCTCCCAACAAATATGCGTTACTTGCATACATGGTACTTAAGTGAATCAAAGAAAGGGAGAACGATGATCGTGGCGCTTGTCCCACGGGAGTACTACGGCCGTCCCGAAGACATCCATATCGACTTTGATGAACTCTTCCAGATGTACAATGCCGACGCCCTCGACAAATCGCTTATGAGTTGCTATTGTCTGTAAGTTTTTCAATTCGTTGTCTACATATAACTTGTTCAATTATTTCAATTCATTGTCTACATATAACTTGTTCAGTTATTTCAATTCATTTTCTACATATAACTTGTTCCGTTCTGACTTGTACTCTATTATGCAGAATGAAGATTCTGGAATGTAAAAGTAGGAACATCCTAAATATTGGGTTTATTGACCCAGATAAAATACATATAAAGACGCTAACTGATAACCCCAAGGAGACGGAGGAAAACCTTCTAAGGTTTCTAACAGATCAAAATTACTGTGACCACATACTGTTTCCATACAACTTCAAGTGAGGGTCTTACTCTGTTGTGTCCATTCACTTATGAGTGTAATTGATAAGTTACTGACACATATATATATATATACATGTGCAGCTACCACTGGATTCTGTTGGACATTCAAATTGATAAGGGAAGAGTTGATGCCTTCGACCCATTATCGAGACCCTTGGAACAGTTCCAAAGCCTGCAGGACATGCTCCAAGGGTAATTTCAATCATTCTTGCGCTCTATCGGTCTCTTTCGATGATTTTCTGATATATCAATTAATGAAAAACTTAGCAAATCATTTTCCTTGTCGGGCAGGGTTTGGAAGCGGTTCAAGTGCGTGACTCCCGGTATCCGGCATGAGAAGCTGACCTTTAGAGCGGCTCAGGTAAGTAGTAGTATGATATACTTCTATTTTCAATACTTTTGTAATGCTAGATTATTATTTTGATTATATATATTCTATTCTCGTAAAGTGCGACCAGCAGCCACGGGGGACGCATCTATGTGGATACTATGTTTGCGAGACCATTCGCACGTTTACCTCTGAGCACAAGGATTACAGATACGATGTAAGCAATAAACATTCACACCTCTATTTTTACTCGTCATTCTTTGTTATCATGATTGATATTCATATTCACCTCCTCTTCTTATATAGTACACGGCCATGCGGGAGAAGTACCTACCAGAGCAACGCGCGATTGCTGTTGCAGAGGAGCTGGCGACCTTTCTGAGAATAGAAGCTATAGACGACAAAGGACGATTTAGTGTAGCCAGGGGCCATTACTGATGTTGGTCCATGTAATCGAATAGACGGGCTCTAGTCCCGATAATTCTGATCTCCATATAATTGTATATATATGCTCGCTTGTAAGATAAGTTAATCTTATATATATGCATAAACTAATTCCCGAACACGCACCAAACGAGGCATCACGTTAATCCCCCGAACACCTAAAACCCTAGAACCCCTAAACCCTAAAAAGCCTAAAGTAAAAAAGCAAAATCTGTAGATGCCTTTAGTCCCGGTCTGTGTTACAAACCGGGACTAAAGGTCCTGGCCCTGGAACCCTCGGAGACGCCCACGTGGACAGCCTCCAGTCTCGGCTGGTAACCCGCCCGGGACTAAAGGGTTAGCCTTTAGTCCCGCGGCTGGGGTCCCGGTTGGCAAACCGGGACTAAAGGCCATTACGGGCCGGGACCGAAGGTGCTGTCCCCACTAGTGATCCCCTCCTGAGCAATGGGGGAAACCCTAGACCATGTTGGGTCAGGCAGTGGCGGCGCTCTTGCGTCGTCCCCTCCATGGAGGCGCTGTTCGGGTTGCTTGTGGAGTCCCATGTCGGCTTTCGGAGTCAAGGTCGGCCGCTACTTGAAGCGTGGGCATCTTAGGCGCAATGTACACTATTGTCGACACCTCTTGGACGACGCTTTCCTCCAGCCTGGTCAGGTCCTGCAGTTCACTCGCCGACTTCTAGGCGGGCTGTACGTTGATGCGTGCCACCCGAGAGTTAGGGTTTGCTTTGAGTTGTTGCTTCAGTTGTGAGGCGGTTTCGATGCCCTGTGTCCCGATCGTCCGCCTTTTTTGGCTGGTGATTAGGCAAGGCGTGTGCTTGTCATGTGCTTCGGGTGTGTGTTCTACGCCGTATCGCTTCATGTGTATAGTTTTTGGGTCCGATTTTCCGTACAACGACGAGCAACTCTCCTGCTTGTTCTAAAAAAAAATAACTTTAACTCCAGAGAATCAACGGAAGCTATCATTATACTGGTGCATGTAGAGCAAGAGCAGTACATATATACCTGAACAATTTCTGGAATTCGCACTTGATGATTTGTTAGCCTGAACGTTGTTCTCTCGCTAGAAAAATCATCTCTGCGATTACGTTTTACTTTACAGAGGATGTGTTCTACATTATCTGAGCAACATCAAGGAAATTGAGGCTCCTGCTAAAATACTGCTGCACAGCATCAGCTTGCGTCACAACTCCTCCAAGTCGATGTCGTGGAATTGTTGAAGCTAGCTGCAGCCAGCGCCCACACGGTTGAACAGCACAGTGGTCACCATATGTTGCCCAGTATATGTCTTTTTCATATCAACAAAGCATCTGGTGCAGAGCGCTGCGTCGACCAAGTCGATCGAGGGGGCGGCCGGAACTCGGGGATCGAGCTACGGCAGCGGACAACCCTCAACGCCAGAAGACACCTACCAGGCGGTGGCAGTGACAGCAACGTCAAAGTGAAAGAGGTGTTGGCAGAGCTAGAATCGATCGTAGGGATGGGGATTGCAGATTTGCAGCCACCACCCTGGCATCGAAATAGCTCCTGCAGTCCTACTCTCATCTGCCTAGCTGCACACCGACGACGCACCTTTGGCGGTGCAGCGCTTGGGCGTACCTTCTGCACGGGCGCCGGCCGCGGCCATGATTTTCTAGAGACGGCAGCAAACAATGACCCGGAGTCCCGGACTGCGGACTCCCTTGTGTCAAACTTGGAGTCGTAGTCGGACGAGAAAACGTTCGATGTACGAACCGACAGGGAGGACGGAAGACAGACTAAACAAAACCAAACCACATATGGTTGGGAAGGAAAGAGCCAAGCGGTGGGCACGAAAGCATATTTTTAGTTGGACGAAAGCGTATTTTACGGATACGGACCAGTCCTATTGCAATATTATTAATAGAGATATAGGAAAAACAATGCATAGTAATAAGAGCAAGAATAGAACAATGCATAGTGACTTGATAGGATTCAGATATGCAACAAATAGATGGCTTGCCTTGGTTGGCTTGTCCCTGGTCACCTTCCCCCTGATACTCAAACACTTCACCCTCCTCCGCACAGTCGTCATTCGATTCTATCGCCGGAAAAAGAAACGAAACACACATACAATAAGCATGCATGCATACATGAAGTTCATTCAAACAACATCACACAACTCAAGCATTTGAGTATCATAAGCAAAGAAGTTTAGATATCTGAACATATATCTATTTTATAAAAGAAAATAATTACCAACATAATAGCAAGCAATTTCTGGTTACATGGTAATATTCAATCACAAGCAAACACTTGCATGCATCGAAATACATCACAACTTGTCACCAGCATACCTACAGGTAGCTAATATCGCTTCAGAAACATCGCAATTGGAATCAAACTTAAATAGTATAAAGGTGATTTAACAAGGATTTACTAATTCTAGAAATCATTAGATTAGCAAAATAATTCCCTAAAATAATCTGTAAGTCCTAAAATTCTACCAGAGATCATTTTGGAAAGCTACTGGAATGACCAATACACCAGAAGTGGAATCATTCCAAAATAAACAATATATTGTGCACAATAAATCAATCAATGCAGAACATTATTATCACCAAAATAATTACCACAAACATTTCACACTTCCTAAAATAGTGAAACCAGTTTCTATAAATCAATAAAACAGTAAGGTGTCAGTGAAAATTGGATTCACCAATTTTCATTAAACAGAACATCATATTTGCATAAATATGTGTAAATCAATAGATCTACTCTATTTAGTTACCAGATAATATTGAGGACCCTAAAAATCACACATGCACTGGTATAGGTTAACATGCAGTACAAGGACTTCATAGAAAGTTAAATCATATTTTTTGAATACACAGAACATTTTCTACAAATTTTTGAATCTTGCAGTCATTTTGCAAAAAGGAAAAATCGCCTTGCTAAAAAAAAAGAAACGGGCCGGAGCGGCGGACGCTGGCCAGGCCGGCCCAGATCCGTGGCCTGCTCGGGCCTCGGCTGGCCGAACTGGTACGCCGCCGTCCGATCCAGATCGGACGGCGCGCGGCCTTTCTTCCTCGCGCGCCAGCGCATGCAGGTGAGGCGGCGCAGAGGGGTTAGGGTTTCGGGCTCTGGCGTGCTTACCGAGGGGCTGCGGCGGTCGTCGGTGGCTAGATCGGGGGCGGAGCTGTTCAGGGGGATGTTCTTGGCCAGGGGACGTGCATGCAGGGGAAACGGTGCTTGCGAGGTTGTCGAAGCCTTCTCGGTGAGCTCCGGTGATGGTCGAAGTTGTCGACGATCTATGCCATGCCTGGATCAAACGAGAGGAAGGTGAGATCTACATGTCGAAGAGGAGTGCGCAAGCCAGAGAGATGGACCAGGGAAACGGCAGGGTTGACTGCAACCTCCACCCTAGTCGGCGACAATCTACTCCCGTAGCTCGAGCTCTCCGGCAGCGGTTTCTTCTCGGCTAGGCGACGGCGAGGCTCTGCAGGTGAGTGGGAAGAGGAGAGGAAGCAAATGAGAGGGAGGGAGGCTTCCAGAGGGTTTCACTGGGCTTATATCTGCAGGCGTGGGCTCGGTCTAGGGTGAACATCGGTGGACATGATTGGGCGCCGTGGGCGGCGTCTGGGGACGGCATTGTGCACCGGTTCTAGGGGACATGCAGGTGGTGTCGTTGGCTGGCTAGTTCACGCGATACCGGGTCGGGTTCAGACTCATGACGGGGAAAACGGCGCTCGGCGGGGAGGCTGTGGTGCACCGGAGGGCTGGGCAGGGGTGGCATCGTGACGACGCCACCGTGCCGTGCAGGCATGTGTGAGGTGCAGGGCTAGGGGATGTGCTGGTGCACGGGAACGGCGCAGGCGCTCTGGGCGCGCTGGGTGACATGACGGCGTCGATCTGGCGGGGTCAGGGTGGCGTGTACGGTCGGGATCATGGTCTTCTGCTTCGGGGAATTGATTATGGGGGTCTGCACGGGGCCAGTGGCGAGGTGATGGGTCGGGGAACGGTCGGTGGCGCTCTGCCCCGATCGTGTGCTCTCGGTGGCTACGGCAATGTCCAGGGGCGGCGTGGGGTGCGCTGGGTGTGACACTGCGAGGTGGGGTCGTGCAGGGGTGGTCTGCAGGGGTGGCGATCATCTGCTGGGGGTCGAGGGCGGCGTCCAGTCGAAGAACAAAGGGAGAGGGAGGGGTTCTGACAGGAGGCCCCGGGCTCCCCTTCTCCCTTCAATGCCAAGCGCATAGGACAAACAGAAAAGAAATTTTTGAAGATCTCTAGACGCATAGGGAGATCTCCAGCAGATCCTTGCCTCCTCTTGGTCGGTTTGCAAGAGAAACCAGAGAGAGAGGGAGAAGATTAGCAAGGCTAGGGTGATTTGGCCGGAATTTGAATTCAAAATTTGAACTTTGAAGGAAAAGTTTTGAAAACTCTCCAAATTGTTTTCCAAGGTTTTCAAATAAAAGCAACAGATCATAGCCAAGCTTTGATGAGCTATAGAATAGATACACTAGGGTTTTAGAGAAGTGCCAAATTTTAAATAGAGGTGACAAAGAAAAGGAAAATAAAGAGAAAGAATTTGGATCAAGCAAAGAGTGTCATGCTAGGATTTGATTTTGAGAACAAGCTAGTCTAGATCCAATATTTCATGCATAAAATCATAGAACTAGCTCTATTTCATAATACTCAAGTAGTGGGGAAAACCTATAATTAAAGTCATGAAATAAAGCACACACATGCACACATAGAATCATGCACATACACTCACATGAGAACACTCATGCTAGCATACACATGAAATCATGCACTCATGGGACACAAGCACATTGCTGAGCAAAAGTTTTTAGTTTACTCAAATTAAAGTACTTAGATAAGGTCTTAAATCTTGGTCACAAAAGTGGGGTGTTACACAGTGTCTCGACATATCTTAGGAAAAATGGAAATTGCACCAACAGTCACACAACGCAGGCGACCCCAACAGCAGCGGCGGCGGTAGAGGCAACACCGGCAATGGCGCCCCACTTCCTCCATTTGATTGTACGCGTGCAATGTCGTAATGTGTGGCCGGAACTTTGGTGGCTGAGACTTTGAACTTGTGCCTATTTTGGTAGCCAAGAATTTGGATTCAAGGCTATTTATTTTACATAATGATAGTCTAGTGCAAAACTTAGTATTGGGGAGGGACCCCATTCGCGGCAAGCGCTGCCGGTGGCCCATCCATAAGGCCATAAACCCACAACGGCGTTGTTGCTGCACAGCATATGATCGATGCGCGCCTAGAATGCTTTGAGACTTGGGTGACTTTGGTTAGTCGTGCCGTGCACTGGTGGAAAAAGGGCCATTAATCCCGGTCTGTAACGGCCTTTAGTCCCGGTTTCCAAACCGGGACTAGCAAAGCGCGATTAAAGGCCCTCACACTTTAGTCCCGGTTGCAAACGAACCGGGACTAATGGCCGTCCACGTGGGCACGGCTGGGAGCGCCGTCTCGGGGACCTTTAGTCCCGGTTCGTAATGAGAACCGGAACTAAAGTGTTCTGTTTTTATTTTTATTTTTATTGCTGTTTCAGATTATAGGTTTAGGGTTTATGCTTAATTAGGGTTCATTTTAATTTCAAACGAGTTTCCGTACCTATATTCTACGACTAGTACATACACATTACACGTTGGTGCATACATATATAATATTATACGATGTCTTGCGACTGTATATACTACAATTTCAAACAAGTGTATGTACAACTATTTTTCAAACAAGTTTCAAAACAAACTAAGTTACATGGAGATCACTAAATTACAGATAGCGTTCTTCGTCCTCCACATAGTGTTCTCCTTTCTCATAGAGGACGTCCCTCATGATGAATCCTGCCAGCTCCTCTTGAATTACTTTTAGGCGCTGGGTTGGTACGAGCTTCTCTCGCATCACATACAACTTTAAGAAGATCGATATGGATATATATAAGTTGGATGAAACTCAACACAATTGATTATAATAAAAGAAAACTGTGAATATTATTTACGTACATCAAAGTCCGTGGAACGTGCTCTCCGCTCACTAGTGTACCACCGGATGAACTCGCAGACATAGAATCCACAGAGATTGGTCCCCGGTGGTTGCAGCAAACCCTTTATCTTTTTAAAAGTTAGCTGTTCTTTGAATTCACCTATTACCGACCTTCTGAAACGTGTCCAAACGCTACAGGGCAAAGAAAATGAGCAAATGAGTTATTAAATACTTGATATCAGGAAATTAATGAAAGGAGCTGATATAGTCGGGTAATGATTGAAATTACTTTTGCAGCATTTCTTTCATGTCGCTAAACAGGACGTCGGGCTTATCCAATGAGTCCAAGATATGAACAGTTGATATGTCCAATTGAATCTTTAGCAGAATCCAGTGGTAACTGCACACACGCATGCATAACTCATCAATTACACTTAACATCGAGTAAGCAAACAAGAATGTCTAGAAGATAGAAACAGTCACTTGAAGTTGTAAGGAAATAGAAATTCTCTTTTAAGACTTTGCTTGACAAAAAATCTGAAGAGGTCCTTCTCCACGTCTCTGGGGTGATCTTTTAACATCCTTTCATTAATGATATATGGGTCAATGAACCCAACGTCATGGATTCCCTTTTTTTGCATTCAAACATCTTAAATCTGCATAATAGCATACAAAAATCATATAGTTAATTAAGATATATAGGCAATGAATGAGCTTAGCTAGATACTTGAATATAAATCACTTACAGACAATAGCAACTGATGGTAGACTTGTCGAGATCGCGCTGATTGAATATGTGAAACAATTCGTCCAATGGAATATGTAACAGGTATCTTTTGAAGTAATGCTCCTCTCTAACGTCCAAGAGGATAAAACGTTTGAAGTCCTTTTTTTTGTATATGCACCTTGTACCAGCCAAGCAGATTTCGCATATGTGTTGATAGACCGCGTTCCTCCTCAGGCTTGATCAGAGGCCCCCTTAGTACATATTGCTCTACTACCTCTCCCACTGGCGCTTCTTCAAGGCCTAACATAACTAGAAGAGGCACATTCAAGATGTCCGCGTTCTCTTTTGCATACCTTACAGTTAAACCTAATAGTTGTGCAGCTGCTACTACTCTGGGGTCCAATAACAATCGGTCCTCTTCTAAATTGGCTCTGAAGGACGTATCGATATCGGGGGGGGGGGGGGCGCGACTATGAGCGGGGGGACCGATTGATTCTTCTGTTCTCCAAGCTGGGGAATTTGTTTCCCGCTTCTTTTTGCCTTGGCCAAGTCACTTTGCCTTTCAATTTCACGTTTATAGTCTGATGGTAGATTCATCTTATATTGGGGCTCTGCAGTAAGCATACCATAAGCCCAGTCCTTTTGTTTCTCCGTGTATGTCGGCTTGGGCTCAGGCACTTTCGGTGCAAAAAATGCCTTCACTTCGGCGCGTACTATCGCCTCGTTTTCCTGGGGAGTCCGGTCATAAGCTCTCTTGGGAAGAGGCTTTAGCGATAGCTCTGGTATCTTCGTGGTCTTATATACTACCTTATCAGTAGTACTAACTGTAGCGGACCTGCTCCGCTTTTTCCCCGTCTGAGTAGTATTGGGGGGCGGCTTCGCCTGACGCGCTGGAGGTGCACTGGGGGACGGCGTTGGCTGACGCGCGGGAGGTGCACTGGGGGACGGCGTTGGCTGATGTGCGGGAGGTGCACTAGGGGGTGGTGTCGGCTGACGCGTCGCCCGAGGTGCACTCGGGGGTGGCGTCGGCTAACGCAGCGTTGGAGGTGGACTCGGGGGTGGCGTCGGCTGACGCGACACCCGAGGTGGACTCGGGGGCGGCGTAGGTGGACGACGTTCACCGGGGGAGGGTGGACTTGGATTCCTCGGAGTCGGTGGCCTTGGCGCTGAGCCTGGAAACTTGATGTATTTCTTTTGCCATAAAACGATTTGGCGCTTGACATCTCCAAGTCTCCGATCCCCTTCAGGTGTAGCAAAATCAAGCTCTAGGTCCTCGAACGAGCTGACTATGTCAAGCACCGAGACACGAGCATAGCCAGCCGGTATCGGGTTCCCATGGTGGAGTGCTTCAGGTAGACAAGCACTAGTGGGAAAAGGCTTATAGATAGATGTTTTACTAGTGGAGCACATTAATCAATATGCTCCACTAGTATTTACTAGTGGCGCATTATCAAATATGCTCCACTGATAATTTTGTTACTAGTGGCGCATTCTTCTCGAAATGCGCCACCAATACGTCTGTGGGACCCACCAGAAGGGTCGTCGACAAAATATCTTGGCTTATCAATGGCGCATTTGCAATATGCGCCACGCATATTTAACCCTTTAGTGGCGCATATTATGCATAATGCGCCACTGATAAGTCTGTGGGACCCACCTGGGCCCCACTGGCCTGACCCCTGCCAGTGTTATGCGTGGCGCATACAGCAATATGCGCCACTGATAAATAAAATATCAATGGCGCATATTGGTATATGCGCCACGCATACCTAGTGGGGTCCACACCTCTGAAAAGGTGGCAGACTTATAAGTGGCGCATTTTGTTCAACATGCGCCACTGATAAGGTTGGCCAGATCTATAAGTTGGCAGCCCCACCACTACCATTTCATTCTTCTCCATCCAACACCAAACTAGATCTAGGTCGTCCTCCTCCTCCCCACCACCTCAATTTCTCCATTCTTGCCTCCATTCTTGGTTTTTAAACCTACTTTGCTCCATAGTTTTGAGAGGGGAAGCCTCTCTAAGTTGTAGATCTACTAAACCAACTAGGTGAGGTGTTGAAGGACATGCATGTGGATGTTTTATGTGGCCGGTGGACGTCTCGCGTGCGTTGTACATGCATGCATGCTTGTGTGTGGTGCATGAATGTTTACAGGTGACGAAGAAGCAAGAGCATGTTGCTTGCTACGGCGTGGTGCATGGATGTTTGCCGAAATGTTGATTAACTTCCGTTTTGGCAAAAATATCAAGCATAATGCGCCACGCATAAGTGACACTTAGCCAAATATCGGTTCGGGCCGCAACGATCGATTTCTTCCCCACCACATTTCCCCCCACGCGCCTCCTCTTCCCTAGTAACCCTAGCCGCCGCCGCTCAAAGCCCCCACTCGAAGCCCCGGTCAAAGCCACCGTCGCCGCTCGAAGCCGCCGATCGAAGCCCCCGGTCGAAGCCCCATCCTCGCCTAGTCGAAGCCGCCATCGCCGCTCGAAGCCCCATCCTCGCCCGCTCGAAGACGTTGCCGTTGCCGTCGCCGTCGCATCTCCTCCGTCTCCTTCCCCGCGGTGGCAGGCTTCCCCGTGGCGGCGTAGGTATCGCCCACCTCTTCCCTAGCTCCGTCCTCCTCCGCCCTCCTTCCTGTCCTACTTCTCCCATACCAGCTCTGCGCTCAGCGCCCCCTCTCCAGAGCTCGCCCTAACCCTAGATCGACGGAACGACGGTGAGCGGCGGCGGGAGAGGGGATGGCGGCTAGTGGAGGTAGAGCGATGCTTAACTGGGTTCTAAGGTGCTGAAAAGTAGCAGCAACGGTTCTATGATCCTAATTGACACCTGTTTTCTCCTGCACCACCTCGTTTTCTTGCTGGAGGATGACGATTCCTCCCAGCTGAGGTTGAGACCTGGTCGGAGGAGGCCAATTCATTGGCTGAAAACCTCCCCTGGAGCCTATTCCATTGCATAGAGCTATGTCTAGGCATTCTACTGTTGTGCTGGGATGATATGCATTATTCAGTCTACAAGCCTATTTTTAACCTTGGAATTTGCTATGCTATTCAGTCTACAATGACTTCTGTTGTGCTGGGATGGTATGCATTATTGTGTGAGTTCACGATTATATAGCCAAAGGGAATACGCCGCGCCTAAAATCATCCCAAGCGCAGCTAATGTGGCTAGTAAGCTATTTCTTTATTCTGAGTGTCATGATCTATTAACCCTTGTAGAAAATAGTTTTAGCCCGTGATAGTATTAATAATTAATATTTACAGTAAGGAGGGAATCTTGGTAATGGACTTTGAGTAATATATATTGGAAACAACCCGATGCATTTTGTGATAATTGCTTCCAGGTGTTGGCCATGTTCTAGTTAAATGCACTACCTGGAATTACATACCTTTCTGAATTACCTGTATCAATTATATTTGCTTCATTGTGGACCAAATGTTTATGCAATCGTTCTAGTCGGATCAAAATTCTTTACGAAAGAAGTAACTTGAAATGCTGTACTGTTGAATGATGTACTGTTGAGTGTATTTCTCTAAACTTGAGTGTTTTTCTCTGAACTTGAAATGTTGTACTGTTGAATGCTGTACTGTTGAGTGTATTTCTCTGAACTTGTATGCATCTTAACAGAAACTAGCTAACTAACTAACTGAATCTTAACTGAATCTTAACATAAACTAGCTAACTAACTAGTCAGAATCTTAACTGACAACACTAGTCTGATTCTGTGTCGCCACTAACTGAATCTTAACAGAAACTAGCTAACTAACTGAAGCCTATTACTGGAATTAACAGTCTGTCTGTTTCAGAATTGTGACTTCTGGGAGCATAATTAACTTGTATATGCTTTTGTAGGTTCTGGATATACATATATTTCCAGTTTATACATATATCTTTGTAGGTTCTGGATATCAAGCATAATTAACTTGTTGTACTAAACATTTTTCTCTCTGCTTTTAGGTACGCCTCCGCCGCCATGGTGCGCCGCAAGATCACCACCTATGCCATGATGAGCCGACGCCCACCACCACCCCCTCCCCCTCCGACGCCGCCTCCAACGCCGCCACCTCCAGCGTCTGACGGCGAGGAGGAAGAAGTCCCCGAGGTGGACTACCCGGAGGACGAAGAAGAGAACGACCGCCTAGAGGCGGAAGCCCAGGCGGAAATCGACGACATGGAGTGGGCCATCTCGGACCCCAAGAATGAAGAATAGGCGGCCATCCACGCCTCGTGGCGTTCTCTGCGGATGGAGAACAAGGAGGCGGCGTGCGACGACGAGTGGGACGGCCTACTTCTTGAGTCGGGGCTCAAGGAGTCGCGCGACCGCCACGCGACGGAGGAGGGAGCGCGCGGCTTCATGGAGTTGGAGCGGCGGCGCCTCTTGGCGCTACTCGCGGAGGACTCCGGTCGCCTCCACAAGATTGTGGAGGATGACTTCCTCCCCGCCCCCGCCGCCGCACGAGATGCTCGATCGGGCCTAGCGGCGACAAAGAAGGGGGCTAACGACGACGAGGCGGGCCCCTCTAGGCGTAGAACTTTTTTTTCGTATTATGAACTGCTTATATATGATCGATCGTCATCCATGCTATGTTTTATTCTAGGCTTATGAATCCTTGCCATAGTATTTGTGATCATGCAAGCATGTTTTTGAACTTTGTCATTCCTTTCGTTGCATAACATATATACTCCATTCTAGGCTTATATATGATCGATCGTCATCCATGCTATGTTTTATTCTAGGCTTATGAATCCTTGCCATAGTATTTGTGATCATGCAAGCATGTTTTTGAACTTTGTCATTCCTTTCGTTGCATAACATATATACTCCATTCTAGGCTTATATATGATCGATCGTCATCCATGCTATGTTTTATTCTAGGCTTATGAATCCTTGCCATAGTATTTGTGATCATGCAAGCATGTTTTTGAACTTTATCATTCCTTTCGTTGCATAACATATATACTTCATGTCTATAGAGAGATGGCGAAGTGGTACGTGGTGTATAGTGGTCGGGTTCTAGGAGTCTACGAGGAGTGGGAGGACTGCCAGGCATAGGTGACCAACTTCAGCGGCAACCGCTACAAAGGGTACAAGACAAGAGAGCTCGTGGTCTCCAAGTGGAGGAGACACGTGTGGAAGAAGAATCAGATGAAGTTCTTGATCATGGTCTCGATCTTGCTCATCGTCATCGCCGGTGTGATCTATTTGAACTTTTTTTTCGATGTTGGACTTGCTTATATATGATCGATCGTCATCCATGCTATGTTTTATTCTAGGCTTATGAATCCTTGCCATAGTATTTGTGATCATGCAAGCATGTTTTTGCACTTTGTCATTCCTTTCGTTGCATAACATATTTACTACATGTCTATAGAGAGATGGCGAAGTGGTACGTGGTGTACAGTGGTCGGGTTCCAGGAGTCTACGAGGAGTGGGAGGACTGCCAGGCACAGGCCGGTGACCAACTTCAGCGGCAACTGCTACAAAGGGTACAAGACAAGAGAGCTCGCGGTCTCCAAGTGGAGGAGACACGAACCGGTCTTGCTCACCATTGCGGGTGTAGTCTACTCGGTCTTTTGGTGAGATGTGTAGTGTGTGTAATGTGTAATGTGTGTAATACATGGACTTGGGCTATATATGCTCTAACACTTCTAATATTCGGGAACTTTGTCACTATTATGGATCTAATTGTTTGTGATGATGATATATTTGTTTTATACTGCATGCTGTGTATTCTGCAGTTATATTGTATACCTATATATATTCTTGTGCATTGCTGTGTATAAATACCAGAAAATATCAGTTTTTTTAGACCTGTACGAAATATCAGTGGCGCATATTATAGGTGCTTAGTGGCGCATTATGTATTGGTGGCGCATATAGCAATATGCGCCACTCATAAGACACTAATGGCGCATATGCTATATGCGCCACCAATATTCAACATATGCATGGCGCATATTGACATGCGCCACCAATAAACTATTATTAGTGGCGTGGCATTGGTGGCGCATCCCATATGCGCCACGCATATGCCAAAATGGTGCGCCACCAATAGGCTTTTTTCCACTAGTGAAGGTAAAGCGTCGACGCTCGCCACCTTGAAGGTCATGTTCTTCATTGGCTGATGTAGCTCACAATTTGTCATCTCCCTAACATCATCCACGGGGTAGCGAGACCCCGGTGCTTCATGCTCATCAGCTGGGACCTCCGTGGAAGCCACGCTGCTTCTCCGCTGACTATTAAGATCCAATGCTGGATCTTCCTGCAGCCGAGATCTGCCTCCCTGGCTAAGTTGATGTATCATACTCTTCATGTCGGCTAATTCACGTTCTACCTTGCCGATCCGATCTGCTTCCCGATCCTTCTTTTTCTTACGGCTTTTGTAACCGTACGGATCTTCATGCTGAGAAAACCCTTCCTTCCATGGAACACCGGCGCCTTTGCCTCTTGTTCGTCCTGTGTGTTCTGGATTCCCGAGGGCGTGTGTCAGCTCGTCGTTCTCTCGGTCGACACGGATCAATCCCGCTTGAGCATCCTCCATTGCCTTAACAAGTTTTACTGTGGGAGTAAAGGTCTGTTTCCGATGAACACACTCCCCTGTTGCCGGGTCTAACGATCCTCCATGTCCGTACCACCAGTGCTTGGCCCTTTCGGGCCATCCCTCTGTACCTGGAGTGATTCCTCTATTCCTCAATTCATTCTCCATAGCTTCCCACTTGGGCACTGCTCTCACATAGCCGCCTGGCCTCAAAATATGGTGATCTTCCTTCTTATCAGCATTTTTCTTATTTTTTTCCGACATTTCCTTGGCTCTCTCAGATGCCTTGAATGCCACAAATTCAGGCCACTATTGTCTCAACTTCTCGTATGCTCCTTCGAACACTGGAGTTTTCTTTTTCGCGATATACTTCGCGTATAACATTTTCTTGAAGCCCCCGAATGCTTCAGCCATCTTCTTGAGAGCGTACTGTTTAACTCTCCTTCTCCTTTCACGTCCACCCGGAATTTCATTACCATCATCATCCTTCTTGGAGTACTCCGGAGGTAGAATGAAATTTTCCATGAGCTTCCTCCAAAGGTCTTTCTTGGATCTTTTGTTCACAAAAGTAGCTTGATACGTCTCAAACGTATCTATAATTTTTGATGCTCCATGCTTGTTTTTACACCATTTGCCTATTGTTTCGTTACACTTAGTGGCACTTTTATGCATTTTCCGGAACTAACCTATTAACGAAGTGCCACAGTGCCAGTTTCCTGTTTTCTACTGTTTTTGTGTTTCAGAGTGATACACAGGAAATATTCTCGGAATTGGACGAAACCACATCCTGAAGTCTTATTTTACCCGGAAGCTTCCAGAGATCCGAAGAGGAGTAGGAGGGGGGGCACCAGGGCCCCACACGCAGGGGCGGCACGGCCAGCCCCCTGGCCGCGCCGGGCCCGCGTGAGGGCACCTGGCCCCTCCTGTGACATCGCCCCTTCGCCTATAAAGACCCCCCGACGAGAAAAACCTAAGTACCCGATCAGTTTTCCAGAACACATCGCGATCCGCCGCCGCCTTCGACCCGAAGATCTGGAGGGTCCAGAAGCTCTTCCCAGCACCCTGCCGGAGAGGGGAATCGCCACCGGAGGTCTTCTTCATCGCCATGCTTGCCTCCGGAGCGATGAGTGAGTAGTCTACCTTGGACTATAGGTCCATAGCAGTAGCTAGATGGTTGTCTCCTCCACCATGTGCTTCATGTTTAGATCTCATGAGCTGCCATACATGATTGAGATCACCGTTATGTAATTCTACATGTTTGGTTTGTTGGGATCCGATGAATATTGGTGTTTATGATTAAGTTGTTGTACTGAATATTATCTTTTGTTATCTCTATGTTGTTTATGATCTTGCATGCTCTCCGTTGTTAGTAGCTATCTTGGCCGAGTAGTTGCTAGTGACTCCAAGAGGGGGTATTTATGCTCGATAGTGGGTTCATGCCTCTATTTCACCTGGGGGAGTGACAGAAACCTCTAAGGTGGTACATGTGCTGTTGCTACTAGGGAGAAAACAACATTCATATGCTCAAGGGCATATGCTTTGTTTACATTACACACTTTGCTTAATGCAATTATCTGTTGTTTGCAACTTAATACTTCTAGGGTGTTCGGATTGATATCCCCGGGAGTGGGTTATTAGTCATAGATGCAGTTGGATGGCGGTCTATGTATTTTGTTGTAATGCCCAGAGTAAATCTCATAGTGATCTTCTTGACATATCACGTTATCTTTATTCTATCAATTGCCCAACTGTAATTTGTTTACCCAGCATGTGTTATTTTATCTATGGAGAGACACCACTAGTGAACTGTGGATCCCGGTCCTATTTCCATCATATTGCTATCACCTGTTTACTTTACTCGCACTGTTTACTTTACTCGCATACTATATTGTTTTTCACTCGATACGCTCATAACCTTTGTTTCAAGCAAACCGGTGAGATTGACAACCTCATCGCAAGTTGGGAACAAAGTATTTGTTTGTGTGTGTGCAGGTTCCGCAGCACCTTCAGTCGTTTGTCTCTCCTCTCCTGTTCGATATTAAACCTTGGTTTCTTAACTGAGGGAAAACTAGCTGCTATACTCATCATACCTTCCTCTTGGGGTTCCCAACGGGCTGGTTATCCACCACGCACAAGGACAGTTTGCTCCCGCGCCATCAGCTAATTTTCTGGGCGCCATCAAAGGGATCAGCTAATTTTCTGGCGCCGTTGCCGGGGAGGAAGAGAAGACTTCTGTGAGGGGAGTTTTTCGCACACACATTCTTTACTTTGTTTTATTGTTTTGCTTTACTTTATTTTATTTTACCTGCATTGCTTTATATCAAAAACCCAAAAAAATTAGAATCCTTGGTAGTTGTTTTTACTTGTTTACTTTCGTTTTGCTGAAATGGCCAATCCTGAAAACACCAAGTTATGTGACTTTACTAGCACGAACAATAGTGATTTTATCTGCACTCCTATTGCACCACCTATTCCTGCTGCAAACTTTTATGAGATTAAGCCTGCTTTGTTGAACCTTGTTATGAAAGAGCAATTTTCTGGTGCTAGAACTGAAGATGCTGCAGCTCATCTCAACAATTTTGTTGAGCTATGTGAGATGCAGAAATATAAGGATGTTGATAGTGATATTATTAAGCTCAAGTTGTTTCCTTTTTCTTTGAGAGGAAAAGCTAAAGATTGGTTGATGTCTTTGACTAAGAATAGTATTGATTCATGGGCTAAGTGTAAGGATGCTTTTATTGGTAGATACTATCCTCCTGCTAAGATTATATCGTTGCGTAGCAATATTATGAAGTTTACTCAGTTTGATAATGAACATGTTGCTCAAGCTTGGGAAAGAATGAAATCTATGATAAAGAATTGCCCCACTCATGGACTGACTACTTGAATGATTATCCAAACTTTTTATGCAGGACTGAATTTTTCTTCAAGGAACCTACTTGATTCAGCTGCTGGAGGCACTTTTATGTCCCTTACCTTGGGCGCCGCATCAAAGCTACTCGACAACATGATGGTAAATTATTCCGAATGGCACACCGAGAGAGCTCCACAAGGTAAGAAGGTAAATTCTGTTGAGGAAACCTCTTCCTTGAATGATAAGATTGATACCATTATGGCTATGCTTGCTAATGATAGAACTCATGTTGATCCTAATAATGTTCCTTTGGCCTCTCTGGTTGCTCAAGAAGAGCATGTTGATGTGAATTTCATTAGAAACAATAATTTTAACAACAATGCTTATAGGAATAATATTGCTAGTAACAATTATAGACCGTTTCCTTCTAATGGTGATAATAGCTATCTTGGTAGACCTAAAATGCCTAGTGAAGAAAGAATTTTTGAACTTGAAAAGGCTACCAAGAATTTTATGCAGATGCAATATGAGCAGAACAGGGCTTTCACCAAGACTATTGAGGAGCAATCAGCTCTGTTGAGGACTATTAGTCATCAACTAGAAAATTTAAACAAGGCTGTTCCTGAATTACAAGCTAAGGTTTCCAAAGCTGAAACCAATATTTCATTATTGTCTAATGTGCAATCTTCTTTGGTTAATAGAATGTCCGCTAAGCCTGATCCTTTTGCTACCGCTAATGCTATCCAAGTTGGAATTGATGAAAATATTAGATTGTTAGCGGAATTGCATGCCAGGTGGGAAAGAGAAGATGCGATGGCTAGAGAAATGAAGGTATGTACCATTACTACCTCTAATGATGTTGCTCCTACTGGTAGCAATCCTCTTACTTTGATTGGTGTAGAGAAAACTCCCACTCATTGTGTTAAAAAGCCTAAAACTGCCAAAACTTTTTCTCAAAAGAGTGCTGAAATTTTTCGGAGTGTGGGAGATGATAGCTCTACTTATTTTAATGATTTTGATGTTGATGGCTGCAATATATCTGAAGTTATTTTGTTCTTGCAAAAGCTTGCTTTGACTCCCAATGCTAGTTCTTTAAATATTGCTTTTACTAAGCATATTACCAATGCTCTCATAAAAATTAGGGATGAAAAGTTGAAGCAAAAAAGTCTCTGTTTCCAAGAAGTTAGAAGATGGTTGGGAACCCATCATTGATATGCATGTTAATGGTTATGATTGCCATGCTTTATGTGATCTAGGTGCTAGTATTTCTATCATGCCTAGAAAGATTTATGACATGCTTGATTTACCACCGCTTGAAAAGTGTTATTTTGATGTTCCTATTGCTGATGTTGCTAAGAAGAAACCTTTGGGAAGAATTAATGATATTCTTATTGTGGTTAACAATAACCTTGTTCCCGTTGATTTTCTTGTTATGGACGTTGAATGCCATGCTTCATGTCCTATTATTTTGGGAAGACCCTTTCTTCGAACTGTAGGTGCCATCATTGATATGAGGGAAGGCACTATCAAATATCAATTCCCACTAAAGAAAGGTATGGAACACTTCCCTAGGAAAAGAAATAAATTGCTTTTTGACTCTATTCTTAGAGCAAATTATGAGCTTGATGCTTCATCACTTGATGTTACTTGATTCGCAATTTTCTGCGCCTAGCTCAAAGGCGTTAAAGAAAAGCACTCTTGGGAGATAACCCAATGTTTTCTTTTTAGTACTTTTTCTTTTATTTGAGTCTTGGAAGTCATTACTACTGTAATGACTGCTCCTTATCTTGTTTATTTCGTTTTTGTGCCAAGAGAAGCCTCTAATTTGAGTGAGGTAAAGATTTGGGGATGTTGCTGTCCTGAAACTGTTTTCGGTGCTGCACCGTAAAACTTCGTGAAAATTCTCTGTTTATCTTTTGGACCTGCGATTTCTTGTGCATATGCCCCAGGTTATATCCAAACTTTTGTTAGTTGAACACTTTTTGATTTGAGCAACATAAAATCCCTCAAAAATTCTACCTTTGTCAGCTGTTCAGTTTTGACAGATTTCTGCCAATATTTGTGTTTACCACTTTATCGCTTTCTTTTGAGTTCTTTTGATCATGGGACTTTTGGGGAGGTTGCTACAGTAGTATTTGCTATATATGTGGTGGTTTTGAGTTGAAACCTGAAGCAAATAGAGGATTGATTATATGTTATGCTTGCACTAATGTTGCTAATAGATTTGTGTTTAGTTTTGTATGAAGGAAGTTTTCAAGTGTAGGGATTGGAGAATGATGAGATGAGTTGAAGAATGGACAAAAGCTCAAGCTTGGGGATGCCCACGCATCACCACAAGAAATATCCAAGAAGTACAAGCGTTAAAGCTTGGGGATGCCCCCGAGGCACCCCTACTTCATCGGCAAAAATCAGGTCACCTTTCAAAACACTATATTTTTATTGCTTCATGCACTATGTGTTTTTCTTGGAGCGTCAGTTGTTTTAGTTTTGTTAGTTGGTTTAGTTTGTTTGTTTGCTGCAATAAATGGTTGGACCCCAACAAATTTCTTTTGGAGAAGTTGCCTCGTTTTCATTTGCAAAGAACGCTCTAGTTTTCACTCTCATTCAAAATCGAGTGTTCTTCTTTTTCTGCTACTGCTTTTGGTTTTCGTTTTCGCCTTGATTTGCGTTCAGACCTTGTCATATCTTTTCATCAAGGTGTATTTTTGCCTCTGATCTTTATTGGTTTTCATCAAAAGAGGTGTCTTTAAAAATTTCAAATGGTGTTGGAAAAGAGAAAAAGCTTTGTGCAAAATAGTGGTACAAGAAGGAGCTTGTGTAGACTGCGGCTTAGGCTTTTTCATGTCATGCTTGATGTCTTTTTGATAGTATGCTTAGTGGTTTTGCTGTAGCATGACTTGTCTCAAATAACTGAGATTGCTTAATGAGCCTTTGAAAAAAATCATGCGTTGTTTTTATTTTATGGAAGCATTATTTTGGTTTTCTCCTTGATGCTTTATTTGGGTTGGCTTGGCGCATGCTCACACATGTTAGACTCTTACAAAGTCGCCAATAGCCTTCATGATCATTTAGTTTTTGACTTTTGATGCTATCTTATGCTTCTTTTAATGTCGCTTTGTCGCTTTGCATGATTATGGCCATTATTGCTCTCTTAGTTGGTCGCTCCCAGTCTTTTGCTAGCCCTTGCCTTGTACTGAGTATGAGCTCTACTCGTGCATCCAACTCCTAAAAGCCAAACTTTGCCATTGTGTCCACTATAAATTCCTATGCATGGTATTTTAAGCCATTCCAAAGTAAAATTTTCATGTGCTACCTTTCAAAAACTTTCAAAACACTCCTCGTTTTGTGACACTGTTTTCAGATCATGGGGACGTAGTGGTCGGATTTGCTATCTTCCATATTGCTTATTCCAAAAAGAAAAAAAAATAGAAAAAGAAAGAAAAAATGGCACTCCTCTATGGAAAGTGAATGTTGGTGGGCACCCGATGGAATCGGTTAGCCATGGTTTGTGAAAGGAAAAAAGGTGGGGAGGAGTGCCAAGCTTTATAAAAGAGCACAAAAGTGCCAATCTCTCTCTCAAAAACTTGCTTCATTTTTTTATGGAAGATAGTAAGAACCCCATTGCCAGTCGTTGACAAAGACAACCACCTCTCAAAACCAATTTTTATCTTTCTGTTTTACAAATGAAAAGCTCTAGCACATGTTTAATCACTGCTTCCCTCTGCGAAGGGCATTTCTTTTATTTTTATGTTGAGTCACCACCTTCTTTCTTTATGCACCATTAAGAGAGCATAGTTGTCATTCTTAGTGTGATATGCATTGTCCCAAAGTTCATTGATTGATTCATATTGTTGGTTTCACTTGTTCTTAAATTATTTGTATCTAGTCGCCCTCTTAAACTTGAAGGTGTCCTATGCATTTATGTTTTGCTCTCTTTGAAGGACAAGCTGAAAACCATTTGTATGTTTTTCCTTATGATTTGAACACACGTTTGACTTTCATTGTTTCATTTCATGATCTTTTGTTTGTGTTCATTTGCATGTTTACAACATGGTTGCTAAGTTTCTTATTGTCATGATTATATCTTCATGCCCATGTTTTAAGTTCTTATGATCCCAGCTCACCAATGCTTACATATATGATCAAGATTGTGTAGGTGCATGTCACCTCAAAAATTATTCTTTTGTTATCACTTACCTACTCGAGGACGAGCAGGAGTTAAGCTTGGGGATGCTTGATACGTCTCAAACGTATCTATAATTTTTGATGCTCCATGCTTGTTTTTACACCATTTGCCTATTGTTTTGTTACACTTAGTGGCACTTTTATGCATTTTCCGGAACTAACCTATTAACGAAGTGCCACAGTGCCAGTTCCCTGTTTTCTGCTGTTTTTGTGTTTCAGAGTGATACACAGGAAATATTCTCGGAATTGGACGAAACCACATCCTGAAGTCTTATTTTACCCGGAAGCTTCCAGAGATCCGAAGAGGAGTAGGAGGGGGGCCACCAGGGCCCCACATGCAGGGGCGGCGCGGCCAGCCCCCTGGCCGCGCCGGGCCCGCGTGAGGGCACCTAGCCCCTCCTCTGACATCGCCCCTTCGCCTATAAAGACCCCCCGACGAGAACACATCGCGATCCGCCGCCGCCGTTGACCCGAAGATCGGGAGGGTCCAGAAGCTCTTCCCGGCACCCTGCCGGAGAGGGGAATCGCCACCGGAGGTCTTCTTCATCGCCATGCTTGCCTCCGGAGCGATGAGTGAGTAGTCTACCTTGGACTATGGGTCCATAGCAGTAGCTAGATGGTTGTCTCCTCCACCATGTGCTTCATGTTTAGATCTCATGAGCTGCCATACATGATTGAGATCACCGTTATGTAATTCTACATGTTTGGTTTGTTGGGATCCGATGAATATTGGTGTTTATGATTAAGTTGCTGTACTGAATATTATCTTTTGTTATCTCTATGTTGTTTATGATCTTGCATGCTCTCCATTGTTAGTAGCTAACTTGGCCGAGTAGTTGCTAGTGACTCCAAGAGGGGGTATTTATGCTCGATAGTGGGTTCATGCCTCTATTTCACCTGGGGGAGTGACAGAAACCTCTAAGGTGGTAGATGTGCTGTTGCTACTAGGGAGAAAACAACATTCATATGCTCAAGGGCATATGCTTTGTTTACATTACACACTTTGCTTAATGCAATTATCTGTTGTTCGCAACTTAATACTTCTAGGGTGTTCGGATTGATATCCCCGGGAGTGGATTATTAGTCATAGATGCAGTTGGATGGCGGTCTATGTATTTTGTTGTAATGCCCAGAGTAAATCTCATAGTGATCTTCTTGACATATCACGTTATCTTTATTCTATCAATTGCCCAACTGTAATTTGTTTACCCAGCATGTGTTATTTTATCTATGGAGAGACACCACTAGTGAACTGTGGATCCCAATCCTATTTCCATCATATTGCTATTACCTGTTTACTTTACTCGCACTGTTTACTTTACTCGCATACTATATTGTTTTCCACTCGATACGCTCATAACCTTTGTTTCAAGCAAACCGGTGAGATTGACAACCTCATCGCAAGTTGGGAACAAAGTATTTGTTTGTGTGTGTGCAGGTTCCGCATCACCTTCAGTCGTTTGTCTCTCCTCTCCTGTTCGATATTAAACCTTGGTTTCTTAACTGAGGGAAAACTAGCTGCTATACTCATCATACCTTCCTCTTGGGGTTCCCAACGGGCTGGTTATCCACCACGCACAAGGACAGTTTGCTCCCGCGCCATCAGCTAATTTTCTGGGCGCCATCAAAGGGATCATAGCTCCAAGACGTGCCTTCTTTGGCTCGTGCCATTCTTGAACCGTGATCGGGATCATGTCCCTAACAATCATTCCGCATTGATTTATAAATTTTGTTGCGTGCTGTTTTGGCTCCAACGGTTTGCCATCTGGAGATACTACATCGATGGTCAGCTTCTGATTCGCACTCAACTTTTGGCTCGGACCTCGTTTAGAATACGATTTGCTCGATCCAGAGGGCTGAAAAAAGAAAGAGTCGTTAATACATATATGCATATTCCCTTCGTATCACCAAAAGCTAAATCTATATACCTCGCCATCGGCGTTTGTTTGCAATTGTCGTTCGGCATCGGTGTTTGTTTGCCCTTCGTCGTCAAACGTTTCTATCTCCATTCCGTCACCGGAAGGGTTAAGAAACGACGAAACATCTTCTTCAAGTTCAGCTTCTCCGGCACCTTCTCGGCCGACTCCTTCTCGGCCGGCTACTCCGGGGTCTTCTCGATCGGCACCTTCTTGATGCACATATACATTCTCACGTATCATGCCAAATAAGAATTCTTCAGGGTGGCGTGGGTCATTTTGACCGTCCATGTCTCTTCTAAAGACAGGTAAAACAAGTTAGTGACACATATTTGATCAATAACAAAAAAAAGGGGGCGTTGGCTGAGCGTCGACGCGGTGGGGGGAAGACCCCCTCACCGCGTCGGCGCCAGGCCAACGCCCCCTTTTAGTACACATATTTGATCAATAACCAAAAAAGGGGACGTTGGCCGAGCGTCGACGCGGTGGGGGGAAGACCCCCTCACCGCGTCGGCTCCCGGCCAACGCCCCCTTTTAGTACACATATTTGATCAATAACCAAAAAAAAGGGGGCGTTGGCCGAGCGCCGACGCGGTGGGGGGAAGACCCCCTCACCGCGTCGGCGCCCGGCCAACGCCCCCTTTTAGTACACATATTTGATCAATAACCAAAAAAAGGGGGCGTTGGCCGAGCGCCGATGCGGTGGGGGGAAGACCCCTCACCGCGTCGGCGCCCAGCCAACGCCCCCTTTTAGTACACATATTTGATCAATAACCAAAAAAAAGGGGGCGTTGGCCGAGCGCCGATGCGGTGGGGGGAAGACCCCCTCACCGCGTCGGCACCCGGCCAACGCCCCCTTTTAGTACACATATTTTTCTAACTATTTTTCTAACTAATTCATCTAACCATTTTTTCTAACTAATTCATCTAACCATTTTTTCTATCATTTTTTCTAACTAATTCATCTAACATTTTTTCTAACTAATCATTTAACTTTTTTTCTAACATTTCTTCTAACTTTTTTTCTGCAGGGGGCATCGGAGGGGGCGTACCTGCAGGGGCGTCGCGCCGGCGACGGTGGTGGCGGCGGTGTGCAGTGGCGTCAGAGGGCGCCGGCGGTGGCGTCGGAGGGCGCCGGCGGCGGCGGTGGCATCGGCGTGCAGGAGCGCGTCGTCGGAGAAGGGCGCGCGCCGGCGGTGGTGTGCCGTCAGAGGGCGCCGGTGGCGGTGGTGGCGTCGGAGGGCGTCGGCGCTGGTGCGGGCGGCCAGCGTCGGTGTGGGCGGCGGAGGTGTGCGGGCGGTGTCGGTGCGGGCGGCGGAGGTGCTATCGGCGGAGGTGCTGGCGGCGGAGGTGGTCGGGCGCGGGGCGGGCGACGGTGCGGGCGGCGTGACCTCGCTTCCGCATGTGCTTGACTGGAAACCGCCCTTCGTCTTCGTCGCCGGATCGAGAATGGAGAAGGGCAGGGGCGACGCGGGCTTTTATAGCCCGGGACCTTTAGTCCCGGTTGGTAATGTGATCCGGGACTAAAGACCCTTTAGGCCCGGGTCGTTTTACCAACCGGGACTAAAGGTCACCTTTAGTCCCGGATGGAAAAAAAGCCCGGGACTAAAGGCCCATTTTGGGCGGTTCACAAAATTTGCGCGCGCAGGGACCTTTAGTCCCGGGCCGTTTCCTCGACCGGGACTAAATGGTGTTTTGAATAAACTTAACAAATTGCAATTTAGCTTGACTGAATATTCGAATTGAATTTCTGAGAAATCTACAACTACAAATCGAGTGATTCAAAATCCTACAAATCACAAATTTAAATATCTATCAAATGCCACTGTTCCCATATTTGTATGATAATCCAATAATTTTACATAATTAAAATACTCCAAATATGCTTATAGAAACTTTGAAAATTCATATCTAAAGATTTACAAATCTAAATTATTTGAAATTGAGTAACTAATTCAAAACCATTTTCTATTTTCAAAACCAGAATATTAAAATAGTTTTGAGATTACCCAACACTGTTAGAGGATATGGAGTCTTTCACGGGCTTGCAGGGAAATTTTTCCGAGGCGGAGCTTCCGAAGATGCCGTAGGGCGTGAGCACCAATGACATCTTCGAGAAGCTCCGCCACGGTAGATTTCCCAACCCTTTACCTAACACTGTTTGAGGATATGGAGTCTTTCACGGGCTTGCAGGGAAATTTTTCCGAGGCGGAGCTTCCAAAGATGCCGTAGGGCGTGAGCACCAACGACATCTTCGAGAAGCTCCGCCACGGGAGATTTCCCAACCCTTTCCTCCATAACTGTTAGAGGAGATGGAGTCTTTCACGGGCTTGCAGGGAAATTTTTCCGAGGCAGAGCTTCCGAAGATGCCATAGGGCGTGAGCACCAACGACATCTTCGAAAAGCTCTGCCACGGGAGATTTCCCAACCCTTTCCTCCATCCATGGGGATGAAACTCTCCCTGCCTTCGAGCTGTGCTTGCCATGGCGTATCGATGCTCCTTTTATAGGCACGGCGCCGCTTCTACTTTTGTCTTATTCCTCCGACAGGGGCGTCGTGCGCTACATGCTTTATCTCATCGAGCAGTGCATCCACCCACGCATCCTTATCCTGCCAACAGCTTTAGTCTCGGTTGCACCCACCAGCCGGGACTAAAGGTTACCCACACGTCCTTATCCCACCGACAGTTTTGTTAGATGACACAAAAACCACCTTTAGTCCCGGTTGTACCCACCAGCCGGGACTAAAGGTTAGATGGCACGACTATGACTAAATCACTCCAACATTCGAAAACAGTGTTAGGTAAAGGGTTGGGAAATCCACCTTTAATTCCAGTTCAATCGTTTCTCTGCCTCTCGTGAGTGTTATTGTGATACATGATTAGAACAATACATTACATAAAATGTTTAATACATGATTAGAACAATACATGATTAGAACAATACATGATTACACATGATTACACATTATTTCTTCGCTAGTGTCCCTTGCTTACGATTGTGGCGTAACCATGGAGAATCTTCATTATTTAACTTGAGGCTTGTGTCAGTGTTCACTCTGAAGGGCGGAATTTCACCAAACTGATTATAATCTTGTGACATGTCTGTCTTGTCCTCCACTCCCACGATGGTTCTTTTCCCTGAAAGAACTATGTGGCGCTTTGGTTCATCACATGATGTATTCGCTTTGGTTCTTTTTCTTGGTTTGCTACTCATGTCCTTCACATAGAAAACCTGAGCCACATCTTTGGCTAGGACGAATGGTTCATCAAGGTACCCTAGATTGTTGAGATCCACCGTTGTCATTCCGTACTGCTCATCCAACTTTACCCCGCCTCCTGTCATCTTCACCTATTTGCACCGAAACAAAGGAACCTTAAAGTTAGGTCCATAATCAAGCTCCCATATCTCCTCTATGTAACCATAATATGTGTCCGTTCGCCCTTTGCCGGTTACTGCATCAAAGCGGACACCACTGTTTTGGTTGGTGCTTTTTTTTATCTTGGGCGACCGTGTAAAATGTATTCGCATTTATCTCGTACCCTTGGAAAGTCAATATAGTCGAAGATGGTAATTTGGCCAGCAAGTACAGCTGCTCTTCAACAACAGTGTCATTCATGAGACGTCTTTGCAACCAAACGCCGAAAGTCGCCATGTGGAGCTGTAAAACAAAGGACTCAGGCTGCCCTGGGTTTGCTTGACGTACAATATTCTTGTATTCCTCACTGTACGGAGCCACCAAGAGGGAATTTTGTAGAACTGTGTAGTGTGCTTGAATCAACGAATGACCATCCCTACATATCATTGGTTTCTTTCCGATCGTGCCTTTTCCACTAAGTCTCCCCTCATGACGCGATTGAGGAAGACCAATCGGCTTAAGGTCGAGAACAAAGTCAGCACAAAATTCAATGACCTCCTCTGTTCCATATCCCTTGACGATGCTTCCTTCTGGCCTAGCACGGTTACGAACATATTTCTTTAAGACTCCCATGAACCTCTCAAAGGGGAACATATTGTGTAGAAATACAGGGCCGAGAATGGAAATCTCTTTGACTAGGTGAACCAGGAGGTGCGTCATAATATTGAAGAACGATGGTGGGAACACCAGCTCGAAGCTGACAAGACATTGGGCCACATCATTTTGTAACCATGGTAGATCTTCTGGATTGATTACCTTCTGAGATATTGCATTGAGGAATGCACATAGCTTCACAATTGCTAGTCGAACATTTTCCGGTAGAAGCCCCCTCAATGCAACTGGAAGCAATTGCGTCATAATCACGTGGCAGTCATGAGACTTTAGGTTCTGGAACTTTTTCTCTGCCATATTTATTATTCCCTTTATATTCGATGAGAATCCAGCCGGGACCTTGATACTGTTCAGGCATTCAAAAAAGGTGATCTTCTCTTCTTTAGTAAGAGCGTAGCTAGCGCGACCTTGAAACAGTTCCGGATGTCGGTCTTCTGGGTCTTTCACACGTTGCAGGTCCTGTCGAGCTTCCTTTGTATCTTTTGTCTTCCCATACACACCCAAGAAGCCTAGCAGGTTCACGCAAAGATTCTTCGTCACATGCATCACGTCGATTGCAGAGCGAACTTCTAAGAATTTCCAATACTCAAGCTCCCAAAATATAGATTTCTTCTTCCACATGGATGCGTGTCCGTCTGCGTCATGCAGAACAGATTGTCCGTCAGGACCCTTTCCAAAGATTACTTCTATATGTTTGACCATATCGAATACATCATCACCAGTATTTTCCTTAGGTGGCTCCCGGTGATCTGCCTTACCGTTGAAATGCTTGCCTTTTTTTCTTACGGCATGAATTTTGCTAAGAAATCGACGGTGCGATATGTACACATTCTTCTTACAATTAGCTAAATATATACTTCCAGTCTCTTGTAAACAGTGTGTGCATGCCTTGTATCCCTTGTTTGTCTATCCTGAAATGTTACTAAGAGCAAGCCAATCATTGATGGTAACGAACAGCAACGCTCGTAAGTCAAATTCCTCTTGTTTTTGCTCATCCCACACACGTACGCCTGGTTTGGCCCACAGCTGTAAAAGTTCATCAACTAATGGCCTTAGGTACACATCAATATCGTTGCCGGGTTGCTTTGGACCTTGGATGAGCACTGGCATCATAATGAACTTCCGCTTCATGCACAACCAAGGAGGAAGGTTATAGATGCATAGAGTCACGGGCCAGGTGCTATGACTGGAGCTCTGCTCCCCAAAAGAATTGAAGCCATCTGTACTTAGACCAAACCGTATGTTCCTTGCGTCACCTGCAAAATCTGTAAACTTATTGTCGATCTTTCTCCATTGAGACCCATCAGCGGGGTGTCTCAATATCCCGTCTGACAAACGGTCCTCTTTGTGCCATCGCAATAACTTGGCATGCTCTTTGCACCGAAACAAACATTTCAACCGTGGTACTATAGGAGCATACCACATCACCTTGGCAGGAACTCTCTTTCTGGGGGGCTCGCCCTCAACATCACCAGAGTCATCTCCTCTGATCTTATACCACAATGCAGTGCATATCGGGCATTCAGTCAAATTCTCATAGTCACCACGATAGAGGATGCAGTCATTAGGACATGCATGTATCTTCTGAACCTCTAAACCTAGAGGGCAGACAATTTTCTTGGCTTCGTACGTACTGGTGGGCAATTCGTTATCCTTTGGAAGCATATTCCTCATCATTTTCAGTAACTTTTCAAATCTGGGGTCAGATAGACCTTCCTCTGCCTTCCATTTCAGCAATTCAAGTGTGCTGCCCAGCTTTTTCAGACCATTTTGGCAGTTTGGGTATAAGAACTTTTTGTGATCCTCTAACATGCGATCCAACTTCTCCCTCTCCTTATTAGTTTCGCATTCTCTCCGTGCATCAGCAATGGTCCGACCGAGATCATCAGGGGCCTCATCATGTGTCTCTCCTTCAGCTTCCCCTTCAGCTCCCCCTTCAGCTTCTCCCATGAAAGTATCACCATATTCAGGGAACCCAGGATAGTTGTCATCATCCTCTTCTTCATTGTCTTCCATTGTAACACCTCTTTCTCCGTGCTTGGTCCAACAATTGTAGCTGGGCATGAAACCGTGCTGAAGCAGGTGCACGTGAAGGGTTCTTGATGAAGAGTAAATCTTCAGATTCTTACACACACTACATGGACAGACAACAAAACCATTCCGCTTATTCGCATCAGCCACACGGAGGAAATCCTGCAAGCCCTTAATGAACTCGTTTGAGACTCGGCTACCGTACATCCATTGCCGGTTCATCTGCATTATTATGTAAGTATATAATAAACCAAATTAATACAAGGAATAAACTCACATTGCATATAAATCATATATACTCCCACATTACTCTCTAACGTTACTCCACAAATCCCTCTATTTTCTTGAGCATAAAAAAAGCTATATATGTGCATGGAAATCAATCAAGAAAATGCCTCATACTTACAAGTTATTATTGCAAATAAATCCTACTAAAAAATTATTATTGTAAATTACATAAGCTCACAATTACTCCCACATTACTTTCTAACATTAATTACTCCACAAATCCCTCTATTTTTTTGAGCATAAAAAGAGCTATATATGTGCATGACAAATTTCTACTTCATACTTATTTTGGTCAACATACAAGTACACCACCTCTACACATGTGCAAACTAAAGAATTAATTTAAGCTCAAATGCTATATAAATCAAATAAACTCCCATAATTACTCTCAAATTATAGCCAGAAATCTCACCACATCTAGAGCATTATATGAGCTAAATTAGCATTTAAAGATGAGAGAGTAAAGTTGCTAACCTTTTGAACCAATTAGATAGATGAAATAACTCAAAATCTTGGATAATTTTGATAAAAAAATCGGGCATGACCTCTCCACTCAATCCAAGCTTCCGACCACCATTAGTGTACTGGCAGGCTCGGGGGAAGAGAAGCTCAATTTTGTAGGCGACGGCCTTTAGTCCCGGTCCGTGTTAAAGGCCGGGATTAAAGGTCGCCCTTTAGTTCCGGTCGTTAACACGGGCCGGGACTAAAGGCCGCCGCCCGTGGGGTTCCCGCCCGCCAACCCTTTAGTCCCGGTCCGTGTTAACGACCGGGACTAAATGTCCATTACGAATCGGGACTAGGTGCTGACCGTGCCCCAGCAGCACGAATCGGAACTAATGCCCCCTTTAGTCCCGGTCCAAATAGTTTGGGGACTCAAGATAGCGGATATAAGCCTCTTTTTCCACTAGTGGTGTCGTACTCGTACGTCCATGACCCCTGATGCAGCAGCTAGCATCTCGATCGTCGACGGTGCTTCACCACCGGAAAGGCAGACCGGGCGCAACTACGTACTATCGCTATCGGACACATGGTCCAAGTCCAACAAAGCAAAAGAAAAGGAGCACTGCAGCAGTTCAGCAGAGTCGGAAGCCGCAAACCAAACACCACTCACAGGTTCCAAACCCGTAGATTAATTTAGCCGGCCAAACCGTCCGGTCGGTCAGGACGCATCTTGCTCGTGCCAGCCACCACCACCACCAGCTCCGGCACGGCTTTTGACCCTTCGCGGCCTACCTGCTTCCGGTCGTTCGACGTGTATTAGTGTCGTGGGTATAACAAGCGGCGGATGTACCATATAACCGTTGATGTCATATGGCACTAATAGATTTTTGCAATCTCTTCTAAAACCTATAAATTTTTCTCTCAAATATGTAATGGTACCACTAGACAAAGAAGAGCGACCCTAATGATATTTTGATCTAGCTTCGCTCCTGCATATAACCCGTCAGATACCCACTATTGATATATCATGTTGGGGAGGCTCACATAATGTTCGCTGAGGACATGGAGCTCAAAGAAAGATTGGCAGCTATGAAGCCCCTGAAATCGAGCGCGGCGATTTGATAAGTTCGACCCACATGTCATATTGACTTGGAGTATAAGAAAAAAAAAGACTCTAGACCATAGTCTGGTTGAATATATAAGGCCTGACAGGAGCACCCCTTAAGGGTCGCGACACAATACGTTATATTAGACAGACACAACTCTCTTCGCCTGCGGCGGCTTTCTTGTAAACACAACTATAATCATATATCAAACTGCTAGCAGGATGTAGCGATCCTCCATCAAAGAGACGTGAACCTGGATACCTCGTATGTCAATCTTGCTTTTGGATTCTCCTACATCGCATTGCTCCATTTTTCTCTAAACCCTAGTTCATCATTCATAGACATTACCGTGATCACTCCGCGTCACTTAGGAAGTTCAGAGCCCTCACTCCTACATTATGTTAATTTGGTTGAAGTCTTCTTCGAAAATACAAGGTTGAAGTCTTTTTGAAAGGGGATTTTAACGGGTCGGCCGGCGTCCGATCGTCGACCGGTCCCAATCAGCGATCACCCGGACCAGCTGAACGGCTCGCACACGAGGGCGTACATCGTACACTTCTTCGTGGAGTACTTGTGTTTCGTAGTTTACAAACTAGAGACGACCTATCCATGACATATACGTGCCTCCCTACTTCTTCCCGTTCAGAAACCGCAACAATCTCAGTCTTCTGAACGTCAAGTAATAGTGGGCAACAATTAATTTAAGGTGCACATGGCGCTATTCCAAGCAATGCGACAAGTCTACTACAAGAAGGAACGAAGAAAACGAAAGATGAAGTGGACTATCCACCGACCGAGACTACTGGGAATCTTACTGGTAAGCTCAACAGCAACAGCCAGAACCTCAAATAAACGAACACAGGATTAATTAAGTTTTGAGCGTAAAAGCAGATGGATGGCGGTACGTTGGCCCAGGGATCCATGTCGATGCATTCGAAGTAAAACAGGGCAAAGTTGTGAATGGCATCTGGCTTTAGACAAAAAGAAGAGTTGCAATGTTTCAAACAAAGCTATAGCTGTACAAGCATCTCCCTGTTTGTTTTTCCGGGAGCAAAGCCGGTTTCAGCTGATTTTTGGATGAAAGACGTCGGATCGTATCGAAGAAGCTAAGCTACTAGCAGCACGGTCAGATTCTCAGGTCTCTACGAAGAGTTTGTAATCGGCCAAATAGCTTATGCAGGTACATCATATCTAGTAAGCAAAATAGCCTGCTACCACCGGTGGTAGCTGCCCACCCTAACATCGTGTATATGTCCGTTATAGTCAGTCCTCCCACCTTCTCTATCACCCACCGTACGCAGGACGCATCCCCTCCTAACTCCCGCTCATCTTCTTCCCCGGCAGCGGAAAAGCCACCGCGCATCCCTCCCAGCTCCTGGTCAACCTTCTTCCCCAGTGGCGGAAGGGAACCGTGCAGCCCACACCTTCCCGCCGACTGGCCCTGGGTTCCTTCCCCTTCAATCCTGGCGGCGCCTCACCTCCCCTGCAGCGCATGGGTCCGGCGGCCCCTCGCCTCCTTCTGCAGTGCGCGGGTCCCCGACGACGCATCCCCTCCCATCTGTGTGCGCGGATCCAGGCAGCGCTCCCTCCTCCCTGCATCGCGCGGGTCTCGGCCATGCTCCCTTCCCTGTAGTGTGCGGATCCCGGCCATGGGCGGGCCCAGAAATTTATACTGGGTATTCAAAATAAAAAAATACTAAGATAAGTAGAAAAATAGTGAAAGGAGAGGGTTCGAACTCAAGACGTACTAATGTGCGTGCACCACTCTAGCCAGCTAAACCACCACAAGCTTATGTCATCAAGCTCCTGGACAGGTTTATATATGAATTAAAGCTAAATTAATGGCTTCATCATCTAATATGAAAATTTCGTCAAAAAATTTGGGTATTCACCTGCATACCCATGAATACACATGGGCCCGCCCATGATCCCGGCCCAGTCCCCCTTCCCCTACCGCGTGGTAACCAGAGAAGGGATGGGAACACTCCCCAAGTCCCCAGCAACACCTCCGCACTAGATAAAAAGATGAGGAGCTGGCCGGCAACGCCCTGCACAGCCCGGCTAGGTAATAGGATATAGGCATCGCCAGTTTGACTGTTGGAGCCTCTTCCAGGCGAGCTCGACGGAAAACCAGGCGCGAGCCCTGCTGGCTTCGGCAGCAGGGAAAGGTGGGGTGGCGAGGAGAGGTGGGTCACACATGGTAGCCGCGATGGGTGGACGGTGCGCCGGCAGTTCCGCGGCACTGCGAGCTCGACTCGGTCGGTGAAAATCGTGGTAGGTGGTAGGTGGTGCTTGTGTGGATAAGGTAGAGCGTGGGAAGGACGGGAGAGATCCAGAGAGAGTGCAGAGGCAGGTGACTTTAGAAGTAATGGCCGTTAAACGGGACTTCCTCTGTTAAGTAGCATGCGGTGCGGATTGTCCTATAGAGCTTATCCAACGACTGTTTAGGGGTGTGTAGCTACCATCGGTGGTAGCAAATCTGCATTGTATGTAGTAATTCAACATTTTATATAGTACCATGATAAGAGGTGGGTGTTCACAAGATATGTGTTCAAACTACCTAAAATTTTCAAAACTAAATTCAAAATACACTAAGAGAAACAAAAAGACAACGGGTATGTGAATAGTGTCTTTTGTGACATTATTCATGTAGGGTATGTCTTTTTGTTTCTCAAAATGTATTTCTAATTTAGTTCTCAAAATTCTAGGGATTGTAAGCTCATATCTTGTGAACATCCACAAATTAATTTATTTTACAATTATTTGGAACATTAAAAATTCAAATTTTAAATAATAGTATCATGTTATCGTATAAGATGTAGGATCACTAGATATTTCAAAGACTGCTATTGACACTGGCTCATTGGTGGAGGAGTAGAAGCGCTAGTCCCCTTTGGTCAAGTGCTTGTTGTCCTACAGTAGGACCTTCATCCCCAAAACGAAGAATGAGGAGCAGGAACAACATGTTGTCCTCTCTTGGCCCGACAGTTTCGCAACTACTACCGTGGTTGTTGCCAATAGGGATCCCCAATTCCAAAAGTTAAGAGCATCTCTAAATGATGTAAAATATGTACCTGAACAATGTTTTAGGGAACTAGTTTTTTTGAACGAGTAGGGCACTAGTTTTTATATTTTAGAATGATCTAATAGGTAAGCACAAAATTCTAGATGATATAAAAGATTTGAAAGTCGTTGGGCGCCAGACTTTGAGCTCCATTTTGCTCTACAGAATTCACCGGAGGCCAAGGAAAGGAGGCGAGGGTGAGGAGGGGCCAGAGGAGAGCAGGGGATGTAGCCAAATCCGCCAGCTTCGCGCTGAGTTGGAGTTGAGAGCTTGACAAGGAGCAGTGGCTCGCCGACGGTCGCATTGGGGTTGCGGCGGGTGCTAATGGATGGCGATGGGCTGCGACGGCATTGTAATGACCATCCTAAATCCTGTAGTGGCGAGGAAACGCCAGAATGAATAGATTCGACGTGACGGTAATGGGCCTAATTCGATCATGATTTAAAGGGGAAACCACACAACGGGGATGAGGCGGCTTTATCTGGTGCTAGTTAGGTGTGGATGGAATGGTGGAGTCGAGAATATGCGGTGAAATGTGCGGAAATCGGCGGTGAAGTAAGTGATTGGTGCCCCAAGTTTATGGCACAAGAGGCAGATCTTCAGGGCATGTATTGAAGCTGATTTTTTTGGCCTTTCATGCCGTAAATATTAGTTTTTTCTTTGGTATTGTAGGGCATGCGTTTTGGGCATCACTTTTGCACTTTTTGCTGCCTCATTTTAGGGCACCTATTCCAGATGATGTAAAATTAATCACAAAAAAGTTACAGTCATTCTAGATGATGTAAAATAGGGCATGTACCATGTAGCAACATCTCACAAACAAACATATGAACAACATATGAATGTAGATATGAACAAAATCATCACAAACACATAGTAAAACATATATAAGATAGTTCGAATGGATGATCATCATCACTCATAGCAAGTTCAAATGCATAAAATAGTTCAACGTCCTCTCATAGGCCTACAAACACACATAGTTCAAATGCAAAATGCAAGTTCATACAACCACAAACCATAGTCTTTATTTGTCACCATTCTCATTTTCCCACTTACTCATCACTTCCATTTGAAGCAATGTCATCTCCATTTTGTGCTTCGTCTTCATCATTGCCGGCGGTGGTGGTGGCGGTAGAAGCTCCATTGCCTTCCATGTGAGCTTCATTGCCATCCATGGGAGATCCATTGCCGCCATTCATGCCTCCCATGGAAGCACCCATGCCGTCACCCATAGAAGCACCAAAGTTAACACCCATAGATGGTCCATATGGAGGAATGGGAGCCGGTGGAGGCATGCTCTACTTCCCCGCACCGTCGATGTGGGACGGTGGTGGCCTCCCGCGTGCGTCGGCATTGGCCTTGGTCTTCTTCCCACCGCCGGCCGTGGCTGGCCCTCCCGAGCCACGCTAGGTCGTCGCCCGCTTGTTCCCGGTCGTGGTGGCCGCCGGTGGCGCAGGGACCACTTGGCCGCTCGCCTTCGGGCCGGTGTGCCGCGGCGCGGTGAAGATGGGACATCGGAGGTTAGGGTTTCCGCCTACGGCGGCGGTGGAGCTGACAGGTGGGGGAAGACCTTCGCCCGCGCCAGAGGAGCCGGTGGACAAGTGGTCTTTCATGGCGAGGAAATCGCCGGCGGCGGGAGAGGGAGGATGGGGACGGTCACGCGCGGGGAAGTTTCAGCTTCTGTTTCTGTTCGCGCGCGTGGGGCGAAATGGAAGGGCGCGGGTTGGGTTGCCCTTTCAGGTGATGCAAATATACATCACCATTTTGGGCTGTCCAATCAAAGCCCTAATTTTTTTATAGAAATTATTGGGCACAGGAATCTGCTGGAGGCGCGTTTTTTCGGGCCGTGCCCTAAAAAAGTAGTTAAAATGCGTCATGCCCGATTTAACATCATCTGTTGGAGATGCTCTAAAACGCGTTTCTAAATAGTGCGAAACACAAAAAGGAAATGGTAACACAAATGGTATGTACCACATGGATATACACGGTAACTTCCACATGGTCCGGGACAATCCATCAACCGGAGTATCTGCAGCCAACGAACCGAGGTACGTACCCTCCCCTGCGTTAGTTACACAGATGACCGGACGGACGGACGTGATCCTCCCGTACCCGCGACCTCCCTTTCATATTCGTTTCCACTTTCCATCTACACTGCCCAGATCGCGGCGCTCCCGTTGCATGCGCAGCCTTTCCTTTCCACGCGCCCGCACCGCCGGCAACGAACCGTTCCTTCCTTCCTCCCTCCCTCCCTACCGTTTGGACGGTTTCGCGTTGGGCCCTTGCCCCGGCCCGTGTGCGCGGCCGAGTCTTCCATCGATCGCTTCCTCGAGTAGTAGACAGATTACACAAGCTCTAGCCGCCGGCGCCCGTTTTCTCCTCGCTGTGGAACGGCGGCGGTAGTACTGATCGATCAACCATGGGCTGCAAAGGCTCCAAGCACGCGCTGCTGGACGGCGCCGGATGCGGGCCGCGGGCGCCGGAGCCGCGGAGGACCTCCGGCATCGTGCCGCGGCACTCCGTCGCGCTCAGGTCCTCCACGCTCGGCACGCTCAGCCTCGACCGCGCCACGGCCGCCGCCGCCGCGGTCTCTTTCGCCGGAGAGGAGGGGGCGGCGATCACGAAGTCCGCCAGGGAAGGCGGCGGAACCGGCGCGGCGGGGAGGTGCCGGTCCACGCGGTGGTTCCCGGCGTCGTCGCCGGCGACGGAGGACGTGCCGGGGAAGCGGCAGAGGCCCCGGACGCCGACCAAGACCCCGGCGCGCGACCCCGAGGAGATCAACGTCTGGGAGCTAATGGAAGGGCTCGACGACGACGCCGACGACGGCCTGGTGCTGCTGCGGTCGGCGGCCGGATCGCCTGAGTTCGACAGCGACGTCCTCTCGGCGTTCCGGGACGCGCTCGCAGAATTCTCACCGCCTCCAGACGCCGCCGTCGCGCACGTCAGGAAGGAAGAAATCCAGGTGTTCGCGGGCGTCGTGCGGGCGCGGCTCGACGCGTTCCAGCAGAGGATCGACGGCGCCAAGTCGGGGAAGAACCCAACACCGGGCGCGCCCCCGCCGCCTCCGCCGGAGAGCGCGAGGCGGGTGGTCCTGTACCTGACGAGCCTCCGCGGCATCCGGCAGACGTACGAGGACTGCTGGGCGGCGAGCACCATCCTGTCCGGCTACGGCGTGCGCGTCGACGATCGCGACCTGTCGATGCACGCAGGGTACAAGGACGAGCTGCGCGACGCGCTCGGCGGCCTCGGCGGCGCGGGCAGGCTCCCGCAGGTGTTCGTGGACGGATGGCACCTGGGCGGCGCCGAGGAGGTCCGCCGCATGCACGAGTCCGGGGAGCTGGCGGAGGCGCTGGAGGCCTGCGAGCCGGCGCCTGGCGCTGCCAAGGAAGGATCGGGCCTGCCGGCGGAGCCGTGCGTCGGGTGCGGAGGCGTGCGCTTCGTGCCGTGCGACGTCTGCTCCGGCAGCTGCAAGGTGTTCGTCGAGGAGGAGGACGGCGCGGGCGCGTTCAGGCGGTGCCCCGACTGCAACGAGAACGGGCTAGTGAGATGTCCGATCTGTTAATGAAAATCTTTCTTTTGTCTGTTTGATTTTTGCTAGTGTGCCTTGTGTCCAAGACAAGCGAGTTGGTTGTTGCTCCATAACTTGTACAGACAAACACAAAAAGAAAGTGCAGGAATTTGAAAACAAAACTGCGTTTACACCACACAGATCTGATGTCTGCAGACATTTTTCCTATCGATTCAAACAAGAATGAAACAGCAAATTCGAACCATGTGAACAGAAGCTCTCTTCAGAGTCAAACAATGTTCATGGCGTGAAGCATGTGTCCTAGGATCGGCTCCAATTCTCATCAAGTTTTTGCTCGTGCACAATGTCGTGTTGCTGGCAGTGGCAGGTAGTACAACTCGACAGTTTTCTCACACAACCTGGCGGAGACTTGACATCATGGGATGTACCGGCGCACTGTAATATGACCTCGTGACTTGGGTGATCGATGGTGAGCAGAAATGGCAAAATTTACCCACCTTGCGACCACGTTGTACATGTACCCCTGGAGAATCAATGGCGTGGAAGACCATGGTGGCCATCGCCTACGGGCAACCAGCTGCCAGGAAGGACAAAGCTAAGGTTTTTCACCGAGGTTGGTGGTGACGATGACCGACTTTCAGTTTAGTATCGCTCTCTCAACCAAGGTAAGCAACCATGAACCGTTCGTCAAGGACAAGGCGCCACTTTTTTGCTCAAAGAAAAAGGGTCAAGGCGTCACTGACAAATCTGTTACACTCGTAGGGTCGTCTGCAACGTGTCAACCATGTTGTTATTTTCCACTTTTACTATTTGGGAACCAAATGTTCTTGCACTTTTACTATTTGACAACCGATTGTTCCTCAATTCGCTAAAAACTTGTTCCTCAATTCGTTAACACTTGTTTTTATTGCACTTCAGTGCAGTTTGCTCCCACCAGCTCGTCCCAAGTGGTTCCGTCCCCGGCGACGCCCTGGTTGACTGTGTGGTGAAGCTCCGTCAAGGTGGAGAAGGGGAGGACCTGATTGCATTTTCCTGTTTTATTCTAGGGTTCAAAGTGCAAAATTGTTGGGCTATGTTGTAATTTCACTTTAATTTTTTAGCCTTTCTGTAATAGGTAACTCCACCGCCGTTTAATGAAGCTTCTTGGCCCTTCTGCCTTCCCAGTTCACACAAAGCACCAGGCTATCCAATTACAACAGGTAACTCAATTAGATCAGACAATCTATTGCATATATAATGCAATTATGATACAAGTGTGCAGTTTGGCAAAGATGATTACTCGAACGGAAGATGGGTCGAGGTGGGGCTTCGTTAGTCGGTTTACCCGGTGTGTCCAAACTGCTTTGCCGTGCTACTATGGAGTCGGAGGTGCGGTATCTCCATGGCAACGATGACCGGCCGCAGGTGGTTTGCAGCGTACTCGGTCGGCGCAAGACTCGTATAATTTCCTTGTGAACCTCGTCGTCTGATTCGGAGCTGTCTGTCCTTGGCGCGTGTGGCCAATTGGTGGCATGAACTGGCATGGACTCTGACGCCATTTGTGAAGCTCTATCCGGGAAGTCGCCGGTGAAGTCGGAATCGCTGGCTTGTGGAGGAGTGATGACGATGACACTATGTGGTAACCTTGATGCGGCTCTCCTTGTGTGTCTGTGTTTTATTTGGGTAGCCAGGTTGGCTGTGATGGTGTGTCCAGTGTGGTCGTGTTCAATGACGATATTGGTGCATTGTATAGGTTCTCGGCCAGTTCCTCTGCAAATGAACCGGTCAATATCCTTCTACTTTTTTAATAAAATAAGACAAAATTGCATATTTTGTTCAAAAAAAATTACCGTCTTCAGCGTTGACTCGACGTCCGACGCGTACCAGCTCCCTTCGCTATATCCGAAAGGGGCGGCCCACTAGCATTCGACGCGCTAGGTTTTTCTAGCTTTTGTTTTTTTTTGTTTGTGTGTTTTTTTGGGTTAGTTTTCCCTCTGTTTTTCTACTTTTATTTTTTCTATTTTGTTTGCCTTTTCATTTTCATTTTATTTTTCCTTTTTATTTTCTTTTTTAAAAAAATAAAAAATACAAATTTTGAGCCATTTAAATTTTGAACAAATTCGAATTTCTTCAGATTTCAAATTTGCATAGAATTTTGAATTCGAACAGATTTTAAATGGAACAAATTTCAAATTTGCCAGAGTTTCACATTTGAACGGATTTTGAATTTCAAAACGGATTTTCGAATTTGTACTATTTTTAAAATTTAAAAGATTTGGAATTCAACATATTTCAAGCGGAGGTGACGCCAAGACCTCGTTGAAGACAAAAAAGGCGCGGCTAGCCATGGCGTCGTCGGCAAATGCGCGATCAGGAACTTAGGGTTTAGGGTGGGGTGGTACGGGTGGAAAACTTTGTATAGCTCGCCGGCGTTAGGGTTAAGGTGCGGGGAGCTCACCGTCGGGGGAAGCTTAGTGGGAGGACCGGTCGGAGGGCGATGTACCGGCGGAAGTGGAGGCTTGAGGATAGCGAGACAGGCGCTTGTGGTCGGCGGCGGCAGGCGGTTGGGCCGACGGTGAAGGCAGGAGCAATATGGAGGAAGAAGATGAAGACTGGCAGGAGCGACGCGGCAATTAATGCTTCGTTCGGCCGACGTGGTCAACAGGCGGCGGCAAAATGCCAGCCAACGCGTGCTGGTCGGCGTCGCGGCGGCGAGGAGGAGGCGGATCGCGCTGGTGGTTGCGGCAAACGAGCGGCGTGGGACCATGGCGACAGCCAACAGGGCGCGGAGTGGCACACACGGCTAGCGCTCGACGGACAGCAAGGCCGGCGACGGCGAGGTGCGGCGTCCGGCGGCTCGGCGGACTACGGCACACGCGCCTCGGCCAGTGTGTGTCCGTGCGCTTTGGCGCCCGCAGCTGGCGGCACTCGGCATACGTGCCGGAAGTGGCTGGTGGGTCCGCGTGGGTACGTGCTGGTGGGACGCGTGGGTACGTGCTGGTGGGACGCGTGCCCATTTCATTTGGAGAGTGCCAGCAAAATCCCGTACGTGGATATCGTCAATCACCGAACGGTCGGATTTTTTCAGTTCCGTTTATATAGGAGAGACCGCTGCCATTAGCACTGTACATCTATTCCCTGCTTCTTCCTCCTCCGAACTCCATCCCGTCCCACATCGCGCACCATCGGATCGAGCTCCCCACGATCCATGGCCTATCACAGGGCAAGTTCCTTCTCCCCCTCCCAGCACCTAGTTCGCATGCTCATCTGCATCTCTGGTCGTTGTTTTATTTTCCGATTAGTGGAACGCTTTATATATGCAAGGATTTCTCCAGATGTCTTCGCTTTACCAGTATAGGAATTTCCATAGAACAACCTCTCTTTGTCTCTGCTCGATTTATGTTTCTTGCACATAGAAAAATTAATAATCCCCATTGTTTTCTACGATGTTTATCCAATATTTCTCGTCTTGGGATCTGATTATGGGATCTGTCATTATTTGGTGTTTGCTGAAACTCCTTCGTTTTATACATTTTCTACGCTAGGAATATATTGCTTTCGTCCGCGCCATTATTCTGTGATCGCGATCCGTACGTGTGCCTGTTTTTCGTCACGGTCTTCCATCAACTGAATATTGACGACTACTGCTGCTTGCTATACTAGATGAGATTTAGTGATAGATTTACTTGTTGATTACTGCTGACTATTCGTCACGCAAGATTCATACTTACTCTGATTTGGCTGCTTAAATAATTTTCAGATTCAGAGGAACAGAGAGACGTCGGCCAGTGATTCGCAGTCCGAGGCCAAGGTGGGGCAAGAGATGGCATTGGTGGTGTATCAAAGCCTCCCTATGCTTGACAACGGCAGTAGCCAGGTCGACGACGATGCCTTTAAGCCGATGGTGAGAACCTCTGTGGAACCTCACGTTGCTGCGTTTTCAGGCACTATTGCTTTCCAGAGCTATTACAGAGTATAAAATGCATGTTCTCATATATATCATACTCGAATAGAAATATGAAATGATTTATGTGGTTTGTCGTCGGTCGTTAAGCGCATTGACCATCCTTAAATCGGTCACTTCGGAAGTCCCGGCTGATATTGTAGTTCTGCTACTTTAGTACTAGGTTTTTTGTGTCTGCAGATTCAGTTAGGCCTCCATCATTCTTCTATGCTGAGCCAGTATTAGTAGAAATCCAGAAAATGACAATATCTCGATAGCCTTATGTACTGATATATTCAGATGGTGTTACAGTGATAATTCTAGGTATTTCTACATTTTTTTTGCGGGCATTTCTACATATGTTTACCCAACGGATATCACAATGACTTACATGTAGAGATTGAAGGAGTAGTACTTTAACCATATTTTGAAAATGTTAAAATATGGACCAAATACAACTGAAACAGAAGAATTATGTTAGCACTATGTGCATGCTTTTCTTCAGTCTTGTCAATGTTTGTTAGTATATACTACTAGACATGTACATAGTATCCCTTGTTTGCTTTTAAATTTCATAAGAATTGTTTAACTTTGTGCGGAAAGTGTTTTTGGAACATGGGCACCAGTGAACCCTTTCCTTTCAAATTTTTGAAAATTTTAAAACCTCATATGTCTATCTCTCAAAAAATTATGGCGTTAAATATATGGAAAGGTATATACAGGAGGAGCGTAGACAAAAAAGTCCCGTTTAAAAATACGTTATACTTTGGGAAATACAAAAGACAAATTTCTAACAAAAAGACGTACTATCTTACTACTATTTTAATACTATTTACAATCAGAAATTTATCTTTTTATATCTTCCAAAATATAACATATTTTTTAATGAGACTTTTTTGCATACACTTCTTATGTATATATCTATCTATGTATTTAACGCCAATTTTTTTGAAGACATAGAAGTGTGAGATTTTGAAATTTTCGAAATTCTAAAAGTGGTGGGAGCATTGGTGCCCATGTGCACCAAATCCCTTCTCAACTTTGTGGCTCAGGATGTTAACACATTAGCATTTTCTCTATTGTTTCTGAATCTTCAATCATGCTTACCACGGGGAAGTTCTTGAGAAACTGAAAATTATATGTTTCTTCTTGTAGTTCTCATTAGTTATGAATCGAGTAGGAGAAATACACATTGACGGCATGCGTTCTCCAAGTTATTAGGCTATATTTTGTTGAAGAGATGAGGCTATATATAGTGTTACTTTTTGTTCTTTTACTCAACTTGAACTTCTCGTACCGTGATGCAAATATGAAAGTTTCGTTATTTCAGGATGAGGATCTCGCTATTGTTGTTGGCCAACAGTCTATGGAAGTGGATGGTTGCGATGATCCAGATGGGAAAATCGATTGTGTTCCTTTGAGACATGGGAAAATCGAGTACGCTCCATTCAGACTGTTGTTTTGGTTCTCTTGTATATATACATTAATAGACAACAAATGGCTCCATTCAGAGCATCACTTTTAATGAAATAAATAATGTCTTCGTATCTGTCGCAATAGTTCCTCATTGTTTTCCTTTCTATTGCGATATTAATTTTCATGTACTACAAGTATACAGCAACTGATTGACCTAACCTCCAATGGCAGACCGTGAGGCCAGAAATAATGGAGAATGCGCAAGACAAGTGCCCTGGCTTTCTTTATAAAGGAGCAACAAAAGTTAGCACATATATAACGTATACAGTAAGATATACTTCCTACTTCCATCCTTGTATTTGTGTGTGTGATGGTAAATGTCTTATCAGGAAAATTAGAAAGTAAACAAAGCTTCCAATTTTAGCTATGAACTCATCATGCTTCTATGGGCTGGATAGTGTCAGGGTAGCTTTTCTTGCTTCTTTTGGCTTTATTTTCCTTTCTTCTTGCTTTGAATATCAGTTTTGTCTAGAGTTTCTTAATACAGTAGTTTTTAGCTTTTTTGTTTGCAGTCGTTTAGTTTGTGCACCTTCACCTTCTTGGTTTTCTTCTTAATACAAAAGATACACGTCTTAATGCGTGCTTCAAAGATTTTGGCTAATCCAAATATTTCACAATTCAGTCCTTTTTTAACCTTCTGACGCATATATAAATAAATTTCGAATTTGTTAGTCTGCTTTCGTCGTTTCTTTGTTTTCAGAGGAAAAGATGGAGGTCAGCAAGTTCCAAGTCTGCCAAAAGCAAGATAGAGCAGCAGTCGGCGTTACTTAACAGCAACAATGGCAGCAATAGCCATAGTAAGGGTGACAAGGATGATGATGTTAAGGCACCGACGTCGACGGTAAGGGCTTACATGAAATAATTTATAGTTTCTTTGGTTAAGACAACTTTTGCTATTCAAAGCTTGATCTATGTCACACTTTACATTGTGGACGTCTGAGTAAGAAGTTCTTTTTTGAGAAATAGACTACAAAGTTGCTTTGCTTTGTTATGTTGCAGAGGAAACGAGGGAGGTCAACACGTTCCAAATATGCCAAGTGCAAGAAGGAACAGACACCATTGTCGGTTGACAGCAGCAGTAGCGAGGGCAAGAAAGACAAGGATGATGATTTTGAGCCGGAGGTATTCTCTAAAGCTGAGTCATAATTCATTTAAAATTGATTCATTCTAGATATTTTTTATCTTCAAGTCGGGAACATCCTAGTCTTTCAGATTTTGTGCCCAACAAAATTTAAGGTAAGTGCTCAAGTCGTCCCTTCATTAAAAAATCATGGTAGTGGAACTAACCATTCTTCACAATGTTTACTAGTGATGTGATTAACTATTGAATCCTCTCTTCTTTTAGGTGTACATATTCAGGGAGAATAAGTTCACCTCAACCGATGGAGGTCTAAGTCTGGACACATCCACGGAGAACAATCTTTCAAGTGAGTTGAATGGATTATCATGCATTGTAATATTAACAGATATTTTGAATCATGTGGCGTGCTCCGTGACTGCAGAGAAAGAAGAAGAAATTTCTAACGAAAATGTCAAATCTGAGGAGGCAGCAGATGGCGGCATCAGATCTCTAGGTCTAGACACGGATGATGTCGCTGCCGTAAAAAGCTTTGTGGATTTCAATGTTTTCATCGGCGACGATTCGCTAGTACTTCCAGATGACTTGCGTAGGACTTACTACGATCTGTGTTGCGCCCGGAAGGCGTTCCTCCACGAGCGTCTGTCAAAGCAGGTAAGCTCCGAGTTCTCTGTGGCGGTGATCCTGGAGACGATAAAGATCGCTGATGGCATCAGGGCCTCCTCCCTTGCTTCCCTCGAGGTACTTGTGGGTTGGAAGACGGCCCTAGAGTCATTCAAACTCATGGGCATGGACGTTGGCTTCATGTGCAAGCGTGTCGAGGATCTCATTGGCCTCCTCAGAGCTCTATCACTAGAGCGCGAAAGGTACGAGGAGGTAAAGCTGGAGCAAGCTCGTATCGCCAAGCAGATTAGAGCTCTCGAGTCGAAGTTGTCGGTCCTCAAGGATACTTTGAAGGATGTGGATTTAAAGATGGTAGAGATGGTGGATACGAGCACAAAGGGTAAAGACCAAGCTATGCGGAAGCTGGCGACAGCACCGTGGTGATCTACGACTCCTACGCATCTTCATTAACTAGCTACAGTAGCTCAGACTTTTTACCCTACCTGTCTAATTATACTTTATCTAGTTGGGTTCATTGCTAGAGCAATGTCTATTATTTCAGTGATGATTACAAGTGTTCTTGATTTATTTCTGACCTTGCTCCGGTTCAGTTATTACTGATCAGACATGTACTGGGATTTAGATGAACATATCATCAATTTCAGTTGGAAGAGAGATTGTAGATTGCTTAATCTTGTAGAATCCCACACGAAGAGATACATCAAATAAGCAGACAACAGACACGAGCATGCATGGATTACTACAACGATTTCCAATTATTCAGCAGTCGTATAAGATTACACACTTTCTTAAAATATAGTAAATTCAAACGACTCTTTATCACACACAACACATACTTGTTACAGTTGTTTGTTCCGTTCGATTTCGCGTAGCCGGCGAAGGGGTAACTTGGGTGATCGACGGTGAGCATAAATGGCAAAATTTACCCACCTTGCAACCACGTTGTACATGTACCCCTGGAAAATCAATGCCGTGAAAGACCATGGTGGCCATGGCCTACGGGCAACCAGCTGCCAGGAAGGACAAAGCTAAGGTTTTTCACCGAGGTTGGTGGTGACGATGACCGACTTTCGATATCGCTCTCTCAGCCAAGGAAGCAACCATGAACCGTTCATGAAGGATAAAGCGCCACTTTTTTGCTCAAAGAAAAAGGGCCAAGGCGTCACTGACAAATCTGTCACACTCGTAGGAACCATGGCATTATTATTTTTCACTTTTACTACTTGGGAACCGAGTGTTATTGCACTTTTCCATGCAACAGGCCTCTTTTCTCGAGGTCTCGGCACCGACCTGGTTGACGCGTCCGGAGTCCCAAGCGCCGCTTAAGGGCACCATTGATGGGCCAAGGCTCATCACGGACGAACGTCTTTCACCTCCCGCACTTTGTCCTCGTCTTCCACCTCCCGCACGACAGCAACACCCCCCGCCGCCACCGCCGGCTAGAGCCGCCTGTTTTCGCCACCCGCGGTCGGCCCCGCTTCCGCCATGCCTTGCCACCCCGCCCTCCTACATCTTCCACCCATTGCCGGTCCGCCGCCATCCCGGACCTTCCTCTAAACCCACCCATCTCTCCAACTTCGGTGAACTCTCGACACCCAAACCCTAATTAACCAACGCCGCCGAGCTCCCGCACTAGAACCCGACCCCTGCACCTGACACCCTAAGTTCCATTCCTCACCTCAGCCGGTGATGCCGCATTGTACCCGTCTCTGACAAGGTCCTTTCCTCGCTTTCTTCGGCGATGTTGCAGCAAGCCGCGTCGTCCCTTCTCCAGCGAGGTGGGCACGATTTCTTCCTCCCCGGGCTTCTACTACCTCAGGTCACTTCCTTCCTCCCCCAACCACCACTAATAGGCCGGGCCAAACACCGTATGGGGTGTGCCATGTGCGGCATGGGGTAGCGGCTGACATGGTCGGTGTATAGGAACTGCCATCTTTTCCGGCCGAGTCGACTGCAGTGTTGGCCCATCAAGCATTCCCGGCCGTGGCATCTTTCCTCTTCCTCTTTCTCTTATTTCCATGCCTTTGGCCCATCCGAGGCTTTGCCCTTAGCAGTCCACACGGGATCCATGTATGGCCTACACCGCACAGCTACCCCGTTAGGGTTCCCAGGGAAGGGGCGGCAACGACACAACACTGATTCAGTTGGCCCACACAGCCAGCAAGTGGCGGCACTGGCGGGGCCAAAAAAAAATTCTCGGGTGGTCAAGCTTTGTAGTATTATTTTTTATTTCGATGAACTTTAGTTGAATTTCATTGGTTTTTGAAGTTTGAATTGCTTCCAATGATTTTGCAAATCTGATGGGTTGTCATGACTCATGAGACTACCGAAACACACCTGGGCGGCGGCGGAACGCGAGCGAACGCGGGGTGGTTGGCGTCGCAAGGGCGAGGAGCCGACAGGCCATGGCGGTGCGAAGGAGGCGGATATGTTGCGCGGTGGCGGCCGCACCGGCATGACAGTGAGCCGATAACGTGGGACCATGGCTAGCGGTACCAGCGTCCATGATGCGGCGGAGGTGGTATTCACGGCTGGGTCGATAGACAACAAGGCTGGTGATGTGCGGGGTCCATGGTTGGCAGCTCGGCGGGCTTCAGCACACGCGCCTTGGCGAGAGTACGTGCGTTTGCCGGCGTACGCAAGCACGACGCTCAGCTTGGCACACGCTGTGAGCCTGTGGTCGGGGTGCAGGTGGGAGCGGGCTACCCGCGGCGCCCACTACCCAAGCCCACATGATACGTTAAGTAGACACTCACAGGCAAGCATCAAAATTATAGGGGATAAGTGGGCTATCCCACTTCCCACATCATCCCACATATCTCCGTCTATATCATAATATGGTGTGAATGGAAAAGCTGTGAAACACCGCCGGCTATGTCCGCCATGACAATTGTAAAACTTACGACGACATATTTATGGGCATATGTAAACATAAGTGGGATAGTGGGAACCCATGTAAGTTTAGCGATAACACTCACTTAACATGTGCGGGACTATGCAAATATAAACGAGCCCGGGAACAGTACCACCTGCACCCTCACCTGTGGCAGAGACATCACGCACCATCGGAGCTCCCGACGAGTCAGAGCATACATGCCGACAGGGCCGCCTCCAGGAATTGGGGGCCCCGGTGTGAAATACAAAATGGGGCCCTAAGTTCCATAATTATTATGTAACTAGTGCATACTTTCACTCAATTATATAACTTTATTGGTAAAGTAATTAGTTCATAAATTGATTGAACAACTACAGAACAAAGATTGATCGATTGATGAATTGATCGAGAATTAGTGATCCGCCATCACGGCTAGCTTTCCGCCGTGGCGGCTCGTCTCTACGGTCGGCGTCACAGCTTTGTCCCCTCTTGCCCCCGTTTCCACGTATGACAATTCCTCCCTGAGGGATCTCGAATGTCTTATACTTTGGTGGTGGCATGTTGGTCTTATGGTGGGGAGTAGCTTCGTCTAGATGCTATCTGCCATTCGCAGGGTAATTGTTGTGAGGTGGTGAGGGATTTCTCTGATGGCCTTTGCCATGTGGCCTATCGGAGGATATCGGGATAGCATCGGCCCTGTTACGAGCTTCTCTCCTTCTAACCTCTGTGGATCCGGTACGATATTTCATTGTCAGGCCAGCACCATGATAGCCATCGCCCCGATTTTTAGTGGCGGTACTGGATCGGCACATCGCAGCATCAGATTCGAGCCAGACGGCGGAGCGACAACTAGGGAGCGCAAGGCACACACGGGGGGAGGCGCGGCGGTGTGTGTGTGTGTGGGGGGGGGGCGGAGTTTACCGATGGCGCACTGTCGTCGGAGTTGGAGAGGACCACGCGGCTGTCCAAGGTGTTGGAGTGGTGGCTAGGGGAATTGGGAGGAGAGGGCTAGGAGTAGGCTGTGGGCGCCGGGGCCAGAGTGGCGTCCAGCGAGGGAGAGCGGCTTGCCAGCGCCGTGGCGGCGGGCGGCTGGGAGGGAGCGCGCTCAGGAGCTCATGTACGGAGCGAGAGTGCGCTAGGGACCGAAACTTCCTTCCGCCCCTCCCAACACCTCGTGACCACGCTAGCAACAGCACAACAGTTCTTGGCACATAAGAACCGCGAGTCAGTGATATATGATTGATACAAACAAATGGCTTTAATAATGGGTTTTGATTTTGCTCCGCAGCTACTCATCATACTCATTAGAGATTGTCCAAGAATGTGAACTGTTAGCAACAGGATGTACAACAAACGTGAAAAGAGCAATTTGATGAAATCGCCTATGTATTCATCGACATGATTATTCATTGGAGATATAAAATAGCCTAAATTTAATAAGGCTGGGAATAGGAGTGTTCGGTATTGGCTTGGACCGTACCTGGAGGCAAATTGTGATGGCGATGGCTTGCCTGATCCAAAATCGGAGGGTAGCCTGGTACAAGGGCGTGATTGCCGCGCTGCCGCCTATGATGGGCGCTGTCAAGAGAAGCCGATCTTTTCGATCGAGAAAATGAATCGTCGAGGTGAGCGACATGCCATGAAAAAAGAAAACTGCCTTACGGACTGGCTCCAGGACCGAAACTGGCGCGATTTTTATGGTTTGCCCGCGGGCGCGCCTTTGTTAGCTCCGCCTGTGAGTGGAGTGATATGGGCCACAGCCCATCAGCGCACATCCAGATTTTTTTTTCCTTTACGGCTTGGTTTTCTGTTTTTTGATTTTGTTTTCTAAGTTTTTTCTTTTTGTTTTCTTGAGCAGGTTTTTCGTTTCCTTGGCTGTTTTGTGAACTGTTTACAAATTTAAAAATTTGTATAATTATTTTCATAATTGTTTAAACTCGAAATTTTAAACAAATTATTTTTCATAATGTTCAAATTCAAAAAATCAAAATCAAAATTTTGTTCAAACTCGAAATTTCTTCAAGCTTCAAATTTTGTTCAAACACAAAATTGTTCAAATTCCAAATTTTGTTCAAACTCGAAATTTGTTCAAAATTCAAATTTCGTTCAAACTCAAAATTTATTCAAAATTCAAATTTCGTTCAAACTCGAAATTTATTCAAAATTCGAATTTTGTTCAAACTTGAAATTTGTTCGAGTCGAATTTTAGGGGGGGGGGGGGGAGATTCGTATTCAATGAACTGACTACTGCTTCTTGCTATTATAGCTGGGCATGGGAAGCCCGGCCCAAAAATGGCCCGGCCCGTCCCGGCCCAAAAATGGACCGGCCCGTCGGGCCAAAGCATGATGTCGGGCCGGGCTTGGGCAGGATTTTTTCACCCGATAGGAGTAACGGGCCGGGCTTGGGCAGGGAAAAACGAAGATTTACTGAAGGCCCGGCTCGACGGCCCGATGATTTTTTAGCCCGACGGGCTAGGCCTGGGCAGGGAAATGCGGCCCGACAGTTGGGCCGGGCTGGGCCTGGGCCACAGAATATTGAGTTGGGCTTTTTCATGGCCCGTCCTGACCTGGCCCGGCCCGAAATAATGCCCAGGTATACTTGCTATGCTGGATGAGATTTACATAGATTTTCTTGTTGATTACTCTGACTATTCGTCGCGGAAGCTTCGTAATTCCTCTGCTTGGGCTGCTTTTTTCAGAGGAAGAGTGATTCACAGTCTGCCGAGGCCAAGGTGGGGCAGGAGATGGCATTGGTGGTGCATCAAAGCCAGTCTTTGCTTGACAACGGCAGTAGCCAGGTGGACGACGATGCTTCTAAGCCGATGGTGAGAACCTCTGTGGAGCCATCTGTTGTTCTCACGTTGCTGCGTTTTCAGGCACCTCTGCTTTACAGAGCTATTATATAGTATACAATGCATGTTCTCATATGAAATGATCGTTGTATGGTTTGTCAGTCCAACATATATTATGCTCAGAATATAAATATCAACGATTTTATGCATGGTTTGTTGGTCGTCAAACGCAATGACCATTTTAAATCGGTCACTTCGGATAGATAGCTAGATTAATGAAGTGTGATGTCATTTTGTTGGAAGTCTTGGCTGAGATTGTTGTTCTGCTACTTTAGTAGTAGTCCTTTCTGTCTGCAGTTCATTAGGCCTCCATTATTCTTCTATGTTGAGCCAGTTTGCTAGATGTAAAACAGGTAGCTTTACTATTAGTAAAATCCAGAAAATGTCAATATCTGGATAGCCTTATGTACCGATGTGTTGTTACGGTGACCATTCTAGGTATTTCTACATATGTTTACCCAACAGATATCACAGTGACTCACATGTAGAGATTTTTTTTAATGGAGCTTGGATGAGGAGTTTGCAGCGTATAAACACGGCTGATGAACTGAACCAATTCGTGATTCTTTGGGGCAAAATTCAAGAGGTTCACCTCTCCAACACTCCAGATTTGATCAGCTGGACTCTAACGGCTGATGGTCAATATTCGGCGGCCTCGGCTTATGAGATTCAGTTCTTGGGGAGAGTTGAAAGAAACGAGTTAGCCAAAACATGGAAAATCAAGGCAGAAGGAAAAATCAAATTCAATATGTGGCTCATCATTCAGAACAGATTGTGGACCGCCGACAGGCTTCTCAAGAGGGGGTGGCCACACGATGATAAGTGTTGCCTCTGTGATCAGATCTTGGAGACAGCATATCACCTTGTCCTTGACTGTCCCTTTGCGAAGGAGGTATGGAATGAGTTCAGGCTTCAAGAGCCTACGGTGGTACAGGCGGCCAACAACTCCTTATCGATAAAGGATTGGTGGGAAGAGGTGCAGACCAGATGCACAGGGCCGACAAAGAAAAGGAGCATTACTACCACGGCTTATGTGATCTGGAACATTTGGAATGAGAGAAATCGGAGAATCTTCAAGGATCACAAGTTGTTGCCAGGGGAGGTAGCCTGTAAAACGAGGGAGGACCTGTTGCAACTGAGGCTTGCCTTCAGACATTGATATTTTAGACGGGTGTTTTCTTTCCTTTTTGACCACTGTATTTCTCATGTAAACATGGGTTTTTTTCCCCTATCTAAATGCATAAAGGCAGAGCTCCTGCCATTCCAGTCACATGTAGAGATTGAAGGAGTAGTACTTTAACCATATTTCTATGTTAAAATATGGTTCAAATACAACCGAAACAGAGGAATTATGTTAGCACGATGTGCATGCTTTTCTTCAGTCTTGTCAATGTATGTTCAGTATCTCTTGTTTGCTTTTTAATTTCATAAGAAATGTTTAACGTTTTGGCATTTTAAATTTCAGGATGTTAACACATTAGCATTTTGTCTATTGTTTCTGAATCTTCAGTCATGCTTACCACGTGGAACTGCAGGACAAACTGAAAATTATATGTTTCTTCTTGTAGTGCTAATTAGTAATTAGTTGCTAGTAGAAATACACAATGACAGCATGCATTCTCCAAGTAATTAGGCTAATATTTTTTTTGTAGAAATGAGGCTATATATGTGTACCTTTTGTTCTTTTACTCAACTCGAACTTCTCATGATGCAATAATGAAAATTTGGTTATTGCAGGATGACGATCTCGCTATTGTTGTTGGTCAACAGTCTATGGAAATGGATGATTGCAATTATCCAGATGGGAAAATCGGCTGTGTTCCTTTGGGAGATGGGAAAATCGAGTATGCTCCTTTGAGAGTAGGTATTCTGTTGATTTGGTTCCCTTGTATATACATTAATTAGACAACAAACCGCTCCATTCAGAGCATCACTTTTAACGAAATAAATAATGTCTAGTTGTCTACGTACTGTTGCAATAGTTCCTTATTGTTTTCCTTTCCATTTCAATCATAATTTTCATGTAGTAGAAGTATACAACAACTGATTTATCTAACCTCCAATGGCAGACCGTGAGGCCAGAAATAATGGAGAATGGGCAAGACAAGTGCCCTGGCTTTCGTTATAAAGGAGCAACAAAGTTAGCACATATATAACGTATACAGTAAGATACACTCCTAATGTCATCCTTGTATTTGTGTGTATGATAGTAAATGTCTTCTCAGGAAATTAGAAACAAATAAACAGAGCGGCTGGATAGTGTCAGGGTAGCTTTTCTTGCTTCTTTTGGCTTTGTTTTCCTTTCTTCTTGCTTTGAATAGCAGTTTTGTCTAGAGTTTCTTATAGTTTTTAGATTTTTTGTTTGCACTCGTGTAGTTTGTGCACCTTCTTGGTTTTCTTCTTCTAATACAAAAGATACGAGTCTTAATGCGTGCTTCGAATATTTTGGCTCATTAAAAAATTTCAGAATTCAGATTTTTTATTATCTTCTAATGCATATAACAATAAATTTTTAATTTGGTAGTCTGCTTTCATTGATTCTTTATTTTTAGAGGAAAAGGGGGAGGGCTGCAGGTTTGAAGTCTGTCAAAAGCCAGATAGAGCAGAAGCCGGTGTTATTTAACAGCAACAACGGTAGCAATAGCTATAGCAAGGATGACAAGGATGATGATTTTGAGCAACAGATGCTAACGGTAAGGGCTTACTTGATATAATTTAAAATTGCTTTGGTTAAGACAAGTTTTGCTATTCAAAGCTTGATCCACGTCACACTTTACATTGTGGATGGCTGAGTAAAAAAATCTTATTTGAGAAATAAACTACGAAGTTGCTCTGCTTTGTTATGTTGCAGGGGAACAGAGGGAGGTTAGCACGTTCCAAAGCTGCCAAGTACAAGAGGGAACAGAAACCTTTGTCGGTTGACAACAGTAGCGAGGGCAAGAAAGACAAGGATGCTGATTTTGAGCTGGAGGTAAGGTCTAAGGTGGAGTCATAAATCATTTCAAATTGATTCATTATAGACAATTTTTATTTTCAAAGCTTGAAAAAAATCCTAGTTCACCCATGGCACCAATTATTTTGTAAAATAAATAAATTATGATACCATAATCGAGTATAAGCAGATCAAGATATATGTTACACTCCTGAATGTCATGGCTGAACCAGAAAGAATTTCTTATTAGAGAAATGACTAACTATGAATAAGCTGTGAGTCGACAGGTATCTGATGATGGTGATGATGATGTCCGGAAGAAGTATACATGGTACTTCAATTTTTTTCTGTTGTCTTCTCGTGTGTAGAGTTGTTAAAACATGTCAAGTGTGTCTGATTATGTACCTAAACCTTGAAACAAATTATAGTGTTAAGGGCACTGCTTTGAACCGAGCTGTGGAGTTAGTGGAGAAATTGTCAGCAGAAGGTCTAAGTTTCGTCAAGCCTATGAAGCAATCACATGTTGTTAGGGGATTTTGGCTGGTAAGTCTTAATTTGCTAGGTGTTTAAATGTTTGTGGAGTGCCGAAGAATCTGTTTTCCTTTTTTTCCGATAGAAGACTAGATAGACTGGATAACTGCCTCTGCTTTTGACTTTTGTGTTCCTCGCGAAGGGCCTCCCTGCTGAGATTTGCAAAGAGCATCTTCCAAACTATGATGTTGATATTATATTAGAAGATGATGAAGGGCAGATTTGTTACACAAAGTACAAAGTTTCCAGGACAGCACTCGGTGGTGGATGGCATGGATTCGCGAGAATGCACCACCTTAAGGTCGGCAACGTCCTGGTCTTTCAAGTTGTCAGCCCAACAAAATTAAAGGTGAGTGCTTCAGTCGTCCCTTCATTAAAAAAATCATGGTAGCAGAACTAACAATTCCTTCACAATATCTACTAGTGATGTGATTAACTCTTGAATCCTCTTTTCAGGTGTACATATTCAGGGAGAATAAGTTCACCGTAGCCCATGCCCCATGGAGCTCTTGGTCTTCTGAATCTTGACACATCCACTGAGAACAATATTTCAGGTGCGTTGAGCGGATTATCATGCATTGCAACATTAACAATATTAACAAATCTTTTGAATCACATGGCATGTTTATAAATGCAGACAAGGAAGAAGAAAGTTCCGACGAAAATGTCAAGTCTAAAGAGGCAACAGACGGCGGCATCAGGTCTCCAGTTTCATACACCGATCATTTTGCTGCAGTGAAAAGCTTTGTGGATTTCAAGATTGTCGTCGGCGACGATTTGATAGTACTCCCAGATCACCTGGGAAGGACATACTATGATCTTTGCTGCGCTCGGAAGGCATTTCTCCATGGGCGTCTGAAGAAAATAAGCCTTGAGCTCTCTATAGCAGTGATTCTAGAGACGATCAACATCGCTGAGGGCATCAGAGCCTCCTCCCCTGCTTCTCTCGAGGACCTAGTGGGTTGGAAGAAGGCCCTACAGTCATTCGAGCACATGGGCATGGACGTCGCCTTCATGTGCAAGCGCATCGAGGATGTTCTTTGCCTCCTTAATGCTCCGTCAGTGGAGCCCGAAGGGTATGAGGAGCTAAAGCTGGAGAATGCTCATCTCGCAAGAAGTTAGAAGCCGTCGAGTCAAAGATGTCGGTCCTCAAGGATACTCTGGAAGAGATGGATTTGAAGATAGAGACAATAGAGGCGAGCACAAAGACGAAGGACCAAGTTGTCCAGAATCTGGCGACAGCACCATGGTGATCAACGTCTAAATTGTGTGGCTTATGCATCTTCAATAGCTAGCTCCAGTATATCAGACTTTTTACCCTAGCTGTCTAATTATACTTTATCTAGTTGGGTTCATTGCTACAGCAACATCATTATTTCAGAGATGATTACGAGTGTTCTTGGTTTACTTCTGTAGATACTAATTTTTGTTTTACTACCAACCTTTCTCCGGTTCAGTTACTACTGAACATACATGTACTGGGATTAGATGAACATAGCATCAATTTCAGCTGGCACTCTGGCAGAGAGATTGTAGATTGTTTAACCTGGTAGGATCTATTGCTGCTCAGAAAACTTGTGAAAATACTTAAGAAGAGGACAAATTAAAGTTTGAAATTGTGAATATGCATAATTCAAGGAATTAGTGATGACCAATTCATGGAACGTGCCCTAGAGAAGCATGTATGGCCCGGTTACGTTTGTACGCATTTGTGTTGTGTATGTTCGTATATGTATCTGTACGCTGATTTCATGTAGAAGTGAACCGTCCCCTTTATAAAAACATCATCGCCTCTTCCATCCCTTTCGACCTTGACTATGCATCCAAAATCTAGCAAAATCTAGGTTTTCTCCATCGCATGACAACGCTCCCGGTCGTAGAACCGCTTACCTGCCTCCGGCTATGAAGCCAAGCGGTGAAACGCACCTTATGAAATTAAGGGTCGAGCCATACATGCGCAGTGAAAAAAAGATGTTTTTTTTTTGAAATGGGGCAGCTCTAACTTCTACATCGAAGAGATGTATACGATCATTGATACGTTGATTTTGCATCACTATTTTATATCATAATTTACTGTTATTCATTGATATATTTTATATTTAGAGATGATACTTATGTTGTTTCCTCTGTTTTTTACATGTTTGATGATCATTGGAGAACTTATTGCCGGAGTCAGGATTCTGCTGGAAAAATGACCGTCAAGACACCATATTTGTGAAGATCAATAATTCCAGAGAAATACCCAGAAATTCATATATTATCAGAAGACGAAAGTAGCCAGAAGGGGAGGGCGAAAGGAGCGGCAGGGGGCCCACACCACCAGGTGGCGCGGGTCAACCCTGTAACACCCCACTTTCTGTAACCCTATTTAAGTAGTGTTTAGTGAGCCAAAAATGTGGGCCAACAAAAACTTTTTGTGCAAACCTCTGGAAGTACTATTTCTTGTTTGTTTGTCTTGGTTGTTATGTTAATGATGCCTGTTTGAGTTGCTTGTTGAACAATATTGTGAACCAACACAATCCTTGTGTCCTTGTGATCATGCCTTTATTTATGCTTCTAGCTATTTTTCCAAAACCATTATCTTGGCAACCTCTCCTTTTATAAATTATTTTATTTTTCCAAAACAAGAGCCAAGATTTATCTTTGAGACAAAGCTTTTATCAAAATTAAGTATTTACAAAACTATAGGGACATATTGCTGTGATCCCACTATTTTATAAAACTAATATTTTATATATCTTTGATCAGTTGTTTTCAAAACCCCTTTGAGAAAACCTAGATAAGGAACATGTTTATGTCTCCATTTGTTTATGAAAATATTTATCGAAGCTTCACTCTGTTATTTGAAAACTCTTTACAACTTCACCATGGCATGATCATTATTGAGTACTTGTTCTGTCCTTGATCTAGTGATGCTAGATTGGTTGCCAATGTTTGGCTTTGTGTGATGGGTTGACCTTGTGAGATCCTGATTGACTTTAACTTAGCTGTTTGTGTGTGGTTATGATCTTCAGGTAGGCATATGGCCTAACCTATCCAAAAACCCATTAAATACTATATTGTCCCATGGGGATATCCTTATAAGTTATTTACACTCTATCTTACAAATAAAACCTCTTTTGTTGTTCCTATCTCAATCCTAAAACCCTAACTCTAATGTCTTACCCTAAGATATTATGAGCCCTTCTTGAGGACTTTGGCACTAACCAAATTAGCCCAATAGAACACCCCTGATGTTATAGGAACCATCCCTAAGAGGCTCCTCTCCATTTTCGGAAATGATTTTCCTGTACACATTTCATCAAACACCTAGTGTGCAGACTATCTTCACTCCTGTTAACAGATTCAGTTTTCAGGCGTTTGTGTTAAGCTCTTAGGTTCTATCCATGACAATGCACCATCTTAGATTATATCCTTGTCATGTGGCCTTCCATTCTCTCCATTACCACTTGGTCAATTGAGGCCATCTTCTAATAGATTCAATCCTGTTTCTGAGGCTAATCAAATCACTGACCATTTGACTATTATCAGATGCAGTTTTGCTCACACTTTGAAATTTCGAAATAAATTCAGTGGAGACCATCATTTGACCTATTCCTCTTATTCTTGACCTTATCTACCATTCCATACCCTTGTGAGTATATTTTAAAGCCTTGCTCTAAATAATGTGAGATGGTTTTGAGCTTTAGTCAAAACTGTTTACATCCCTTATATTTCTATATCTCCTTAGATCTGTGAATCATTTTTTTATCACTCGCTATCACTCATCTATATAATGAGAACTCCATTTTACCTCACTTCTCCATCATCACATGCCATTGCATGGATTCATTTGAATCTTTCTCACCCCAAAAACTTGGCGATCCCATGCTAATTATCCATATTAATATTTATCTCTAAACTATTTTGGATCATTCCTAAACTACAGCCCTGACTCAAGGCCCTAGATGGCTACTTGTCTAAACTTTTCAAAATCTAAGATTACTCATATTTATGCCAAATCTTCGAGATACAAATTTTGGTGATCATGATTGTTTAAATTTATTTATTTTTGTGTGTGTGCAAACCTGGCAATGCCATACCTCACAATATTACCTTCATATCTGAACCCTTTTATATATTGGGAAGACATTGATAAATTCAAACCCAACAGTGGATCACGTATGATATAACCACCACTTCTATCCCTCCCTCCTCCCAAGCATTTTTGCTCAAACAACCCACCTCACCGTTGACCACCCATGCGCCTATCTCTCTCTGGACATTCAGACCTGCTACAGTGCCATCTTTGTTGCTAGTGCTTGGAGGTGGAGAGGAGAACCGATGCCAAAATATTGGAAATAATTTGGTAAGATCTTGCTGCAGCCCTCCCCTCTCTTAGCCAATCCTGAGACGAGTACCAGGACCCCATTAGCTCCCCTACCCCACCTGACAGCCTCGCTGGCTAGCTCCAGCTCCCTCCCTTTCTTTCTTCCTTGGAAAACCGAAGCTAGAAGGGAGGCAATCCCTCTCTTCTCTCTCTGTCCCTGTCGCTCTAGCAGTGCACGCCTCTGCCTCTCTGTACCTTCGCGAGTTCCCCAGACAACGTTCCTCTCTAGCTTGTGCACCGTGGCCTCCTAAACACCCCCAACCAGGAGCGAGCACGTCGCCATGGACACGCCCGAGCCTCCGACTCCACGCTCTCCTCTGGTACCATTTGACCACACTAGTAAGCATAGGATGGATGTGTCATCTTCCCTGCACCTGCACTCCTTGGACCGCGCCTGCCAGCAGCCGCCCAGGACGCCGCCCAGGACGCCGCCCTTCGCGTGACGTTTCGTCGAGCACCTGGCGTGCACTGAATCGGCATCCTCTCCCCAAGCCATCCGGCCTCCTCCTACCATGCCCCCTCGCCATAGACCCCGCCTAGGGTTCCTTAGCGTACTGGCTCAGCCTCAGCCTATCTTCTTGTCTCCTTGCTTCTGGCCGTGCTCGCCGCACGCCGCGGCCAGACAGCGAGCTCCACGTATCGGTAGCACACCAGCCGTCTCCACGTTAAAATACACGCGAGCCTCATCTCCCCTATCACTTGAACCAAGCTCCTCTCCTTACCAATCGACCATTGACCCGAAGCATCACATCCCAGGTCGGCACCTTCTTCGGCGGCGTGTCCAGAGCTTCGCCGCAAGTGCTGCGTCGGCATCAGCAAGCCACCGACCTCCTTCCGTCTCTCTCTCTGACTTCCTTGAGCTTTACCTCGCATCCATGAAACTCACCGGCTCCTTGATTCGTTCCAGGGAAGTCTGCATCACCGGCTTCGTCTTCGGCATCCTCCGTCCTCGAGCTCGACTGTCGCCGTACGTCGCCGACGCCAAGCGCGACCCCGACCACAACGGCGGAACGGGAGCCCGCCAAGTCTTCCTAGGCGCCTGAGTGAGCTGCCTCGAGCTCCATCGCCCCTCTCCGCGTCGTCTTCCTCGCCTCCCAGTAGCTCGCCCGTGCAGCTCCGCCCCGACAACGAGCTCGCCTGCAGCCTCGCCGGTGGCCGGGAGCCCAACTGCGCGTGGGAGACGGCCATGCAGAGGAACCGCTAGCAGCTTCACCGACCTCCGTTTGTTCTCCGCCATCCCCAAGTCCACACGGTGAGCAGCCGTCGATCTCCGTCGAGTTTGGTCGAATTCAGCTAGCGAGGAATCGCGTACAGTCGTGCTCGTGCATGACTCCTGTAGCACGAATATTAAAGCGGCCAGGTCTTGTTTTTTTTAGTCAATTTGCATGATATCAGCCCATTCTTTGGTAAGTGATTTTAGATGGGCCAGCCTGCTCGGGGGACGCCCAGATCCATTTAGATTCGGCCCGTTAATATATTTTTTAGAAACTCTGTTAAACTTTAGTTTGAATCTGCAACTTGTAAATTCAATATAAAAATATCTAGGAATCCTTTTGACCTGATTCAAATTTCTATGAATTCCTTGTTTAATTATCTATCTTTTGAAACTGGAATATTGTTAAATAGACTCCCGTATATATGCCTGGGTTTAAACTTTTGAATATGGCATCTTTCCAAAACAAATTCCCAAATTGGGAGTTCTGTAGACTCAAATGCTATGTTTCCAATTTTCAGTAGTAGCATAATGATTTATCTTTCCTGTGACACCTGGTTTGCTATTTTAGGCTGTTTATTTTCTCTGTAGTAATTATATTGGTGATTAGGGTAGATTGCAAGAATTAAATTGCTGTGACGAGTAGGAATAATATTTTGGTATGATTCCAACTTCTTTGGAACATGCATTTCAGTAGCTTTCCAAAATAACCTCTAGTGGAATTTTGTGAGTTCCGGCAAATATTTGGGGAATTATTTGCTTCTCTAGTCATTGTTAACACTATAGAAACCATAATAAAATGGCCCCAAGTTATTTTGGAGTGAACCCAATTTGGTGGGGTTCAAAAACCCAAAACCTTCATGTTGGTATGCTGGTAGCATGTTGTCAACTGATTTAATTGCCTGCTTGTTATTTGGAGCTCCATTAGAGTTTAGTTAATAGGTAAATCTTTGCTTTATTCATAGAAATAGTTATTGTTATTGAAAATGCCTGAAAATGTCCAGTATGGTGTTTTGTTTGTTTCTAATACTCGCTTGGTGTGATTTGTTTGTTGTGGTGATATGTATGGCTTGTTTGTGCTTGCATACTTATGTCGCTATTATTTACCGGCGATAGATTCGAACGAGAACGAGTGCACCGAAGAGGGGGAGATATTTGAGTATCGGGAAGAAGAAGACCAGGGACAGGCCAACCAAGGCAAACCATCTAAACTTGTTGCATATCTGATCCCAATTTTACTTATTGCATGATTTATTACTGTTTATGAAAATGCATTGTTCTCTGTTGCTATTGCCTCTAAATAGCAATTGTTGGTGACTTAGCTCCACAAGTCAAATGATATCATCCTCATGGATGACCCCTATCTTGACACCTACTTATTCCCCCGAATTAGTGGCGTGATGGTTAGCATCATAACCTTTGGAAAACTTTATAATGGAGCAAAAACTCTAGGTTGGGAACACTCAAATGGGACTTTGAAAAATGTTTTCAAAAACCTTGGAATAGTGCTCTATTCCACTGAAGTGATTTTAGGAAAATATATTCTGGAAAATGGAGGAAAAGGAGATGGTGGGTTTAAGAAAAAGGCATTGTGTATAAGTGTTCGCCAAACCAATTTAACCCATGCAACCACATTACCCTGGTATGGGACGGGGCTTAGTCCGAAGTTTATCTGTCTTAGTGCGGGGAGCCTCGCACTATATAAGGGTTTGTAGGACCCTGGAATCCGGGTTGTCGCAAGTGGTGGGCAACAGTATAGCGGGCCCGCCAATAGGCTACCCGCTTGGAAGACACTTGGGTTTCTCCCGCCGTGGCACTGGAACTACGCTCGACGGAGGTAGACGGCCAGGGTTTGCCGGGGATGTATACTCCACAGGGTAGGCACCCGTACTAAGGTGGATAGATGGAAGGCTCTGATCGATTATCCGAACCCCGCATACTTGTGTATGACGGTCCGTGGTGGTATCCCGGCAGATTTATCGGATGGTGTGGGTAAAGTGTACAACCTCTGCAGAGTGTAATCTATTCGAATAGCCGAGTCCTCGGTCATGGACGGTTGGAATGGCCATACTTAACCTGTGTCAGGTTTTGGTTTTACAAGAATGTTTTCGGAAAAATGGAGAAAGGTGCGGGATGGAGTACTCGAAGGGTACTGCCGTGGCACGGTTATGGTTCGGAGTACTTGCAGGGTACTGCCGAGGGAATGGAGATGGTCATGTGTGATTGACCTGGTTTTATAAAGGAAGGTGGTCATGTTTGATTGACCACCGGCTCTCTCTCATGAAAACCAAATGAGTTTCCCCCTTTCCTAGAGATTTTACTAAAATTGTTTTATAAATGTTTTTAATAAGGATATAGAGATGTCGTAGAACATGGTTCTGGACATGCTATATCGACACGAGAAAACCGTGTTTTTGAAGAAAGCAAATTAGACTAGTGCCTATCCTTGCTACAGCCATACTGCATATCAAACTCTCTCCCTTAGATGGTTTGCGAGTACAATTCAAATGTACTCACGGCTTTGTCCCTGGCTATTAACTTGGTCAGACTATGAAGAAGGCTATGAGGAAGATGTTGGAGGAAACGACGACGCTGATGCAAACTAGGAACGTCTTCCAGTCAGTTGCCTGTAGGGTAGTAGGCATGACGTGGGTCATCAATGCTGCTTGGTATCCGCTGCTTAGTTTGTAAACTTGCCCTGCGTGGCATTATCAGTCTTGGTCGTGTGACCAATTGTAAGACTTTATATTCGGTACTGTAATGGATGATGTAACTTTGATATCAGCTCGGTTATGTGGACTCACGACATACTGATCATGGGATCATGAGTTGTATGCATAACGGGAATCCCGGGTGGTAAACCGGGGTCCCCACAGAGTTGGTATCAGAGCCATCCTGACTGTAGGAGACCCTAGTTAGCATGGGCGTTAGTTAGGAAAATATCTTTTGAGTAAACCTAATTTCAAACTTATTTCTTTACATAGCCAATAGCATGGCTTATACCTTTCTTAACTCTTCAAAACTTCTAATCGTGCCTCTCTAATTTCCAAATAATTTTAAAGATTCTTACTCTTTTATCTCGTCCTCTTCAAATCTAAATAACTGGACGCTTGTTCCCAATTAGACCTGAAGCTTAGCAACACACGATGGAGCAACTATTCAGAAGGACGTCTTCAAACTTCTCCAGCTACAAAGAAAGAAGAGTGTTGACAAATATCTTGCCTTGGTTGACACCAACGGCTTTTCAAGAAGTTGACCTTGTTCCTCCTTGGACTCGCACTTTTGCAGTCGCCAAGGACCAAATAATCAGTTGCTTGACTAGAAATTTTTAGGCCTGTCACAAGACATTATCGCATATGGAGAACTTCAACAATCCCTCTGAAGACCTCACCACCATGTGATGAGATTCAAGAAGACCTGCAACTCTGCACTTCCCAAATCAACATCAACAGCTCAACAACAACTGCCATCAAGTTTCAGTTGAAGCAAAAGTCAAGAAAATGAAGGAGTCAACGACTATGACCAACCTGACCCCTAGGATGAATAGGATAAGCTCATTTGTCTCATATGAGCTACTCCCAACTACCGCGAGTATTAGGCGTCGCTGGTTCTTGAAGTACCTCGTGTGATTCTTGCAATTGTCTGTTGATTGCCTTGTGTGTTCTAGATATTTTCTGCAGTTGCCTTGTGTGTTTCTTGAGTGTGTGATGTTACATGGTGCTTGTGCTTGTTTTTGGCCTCTCGGCCTTAAAAATCCTCAGGTGCGTAAAATCCTGAATAGGAAGCATCTCTAGAATCTGTTTTCCCTCTCATCGATTTATGTCAGCTCGAGTGGCATAGATCAGTTAATAGTAAGACTCTAACTCTAACATTGTTAATGGTGGACAAGAACTCTTCTCACAACACCTCCACAAGATCCGGCGCAACAATTTGTGCTGAGTGTCTGCTTCATCAAGACCTCTATACACCGTCAAGGGAGCAGAAGATAGACCCGCCTGGACTACAAAGGACTTCTAGGAGACAAGGACGTCACTAACTCAGATCGCCTAACCTTAAATCTAGAGTTTCTCTAACATTGATAATACTCTCTCAACACATCCCAATACTTGCTAATCTTCTACCAAGCCAACTAACATGGAGCATAGAAGTATCAAAGCCAAGCCTAACTTTCGAAGATCAACCCGTTATCGTCACTTGAAGCCCGAAGACTCACGTGCTTGATCTCCACTGAGCAACTAGAAGGATGAAGACTCTCCAAAATCAAGCCATCTATGTTGAATCTGCATTTAGGAGATATCTGTGGGGGTAGCAACGAGAAGAAGTGAAGACTTTTCTAACTAACTCACCCGCTCGATCAAATTTTAATGGGTTTGAAACCAAAACTGACTTATGCCACGGGTAGAAATCCACACAAAGATTGCTCGGAAGATGAAGTCAACACAAGGTATCCCAATATACCTTAAGATTCTCAAGGACTACAAGAAGATGGAGAATAAGAAGGTCTTCAATAGTCCCCACCAACCCGAAGACAAGAAGGAATGAATCGTTGACTACTGGAAGACACACCATTGGTGGTGCGCCGCCACCTGAAGTGATTTCAGCTCAAGCACAAGACGACCTAGAAGAATGGGTTCTATTAGGACTAACCTACGCCTTGGTAGTTAGGAAGCGTAGAGGACTAAGACGACAAATTCGACGTGCCTATCAAGATCGAAGCATAAAATGCTCTTGTCTACCATCCTCAGAGGACGGCAAGCTCGAGATTAAAAGTTCTACAACATCAAGCTTCAAGACGCAGCACCAAGAATTGAAGACTCCATCAATATACATGAAGGAAGCGACAACCCCAAGACAAAAAAAGCTACCCGAGAAGACTCGACTCTTCAAGACCTCAATTTGCACGCTGAAAACCTTCTAATAACTCTCGTAGAATCTTTTCGGGCATACTAGTAGCCTAACCCCGCTAACCTTAAAAATGCCCTGACGAGGTTTCGACACGATACTTTCGGCAGCATCAACTCTTCAATCATCAACTTCAGCGAATGAAGACAACCTACACCTTCGGCAAAAGCAAGTCTTTGATGCAACTCAGATTATCACCGGTGAGTTGGAAGAGCAACTGTTGAGTCGCAACAGTCTTCGAGGGAAGTATTGCCCAAATTTATTGATTCGACACAAGGGGAGCCAAAGAATATATGTAAGCCTTAACAGATGAGTTGTCAATTCAGCTGCACCTGGAAATAGTCTTGCTCGCATTGGTTTATCAGTAGCAACAGTTTTATAGTGGTGATAGTAGTGAAACAGTAACAGCAGTAGTAAAATAGCAGCAGTAATAGTTACAGTTGTAAACCGTAGGAACAAATACTGTAGGCATAGGGATAGATTACGGGCGTTGCATGGATAAGATAATTCATGAAATCAATGAGACATGGACATTGCAGATAAATAATGATAAAGCATCCTAGTACAAACAATCATAGGCATGTGTTCCGTATATAGTCGTACGTGCTCACAAGGAGAAACTTGCACGACATCTTTTGTCCTACCAGCCTGTTGCAGCAGGGCCTCAAGGGAAACTACTGGTAATTAAGGTACTCCTTTTAATAGAGTACCGGAGCAAAGCATTAGCACTCGGTGAACACATGTGATCCTCACATCATAGCCATCCCCTCCGGTTATCCCAATTTCTGTCACTTTGGGGCCTCGGGTTCCGGACAACAATATGTGTATACAACTTGTAGGTAAGACCATAAACAACAAGTATCATCATAGAAATAATAACATGTTCAGATCTGAAATCATGGCACTCGGGTCCAAAGTGACAAGCATTAAGCACAACAAGTTGCAACAATGTCATAGGCACTAAATAAAGATACTAGGCACTATGCCATATCAATCTCATATCAAATTACATGAACAATCTCATCCAATCCCTACCATCCCCTCACCTACAGCGGGGGAATTACTCACACATGGATGGGGGAGTCATGGATGGTCGAAGGAGGAGCGTCGGTGGTGATGGTGATGAAGATCTCCTCCGAATCCCCGTCCCGGCAGGGTGCCAGAACGGAGTTTCTGGTTCTGAATCGCGGTTTCTGATGGCGGCGGCGCAGCGGAAGTCTATCTGGGAAAAACGCCGTCTCCCCGATATTATGTCGTCAGGGGGTATATGTAGGCGAGAGGGGAGGTCGAGAGGACTGCTGAGGCCCCCTCACGCCAGGGTGGCGCAACCAGGGCTGGGCCGCGCCACCAGCGTGTGAGGAGCCCTCAGGCCTCCTCTCCCTCCTGTCTTCTGGCTCCGTGGGTCTTCTGGTGAAATAGGATTTTTCATGATTTTTCCCGAATTTTTACTGGAAGTTGAATTTCTGCACAAAAACGAGACACCAGAGCAATTCTGCTGAAAACAGCGTCAGTCCGTGTTAGTTGTATTCAAAACACACAAATTAGAGGAGAAACAATAGCAAAAGTGTTCGGGAAAGTAGATACGTTTTGGACGTATCAACTCCCCCCAAGCTTAGCTATTTGCTTGTCCTCAAGCAATTCAGTTAACAACTGGGAGCGATAAAAGAAACTTTCACGAACACATTTGCTTATATGATGTATATATACTAACTATGTGATCAAGTACTCAGGCAATTCATAATAAGAAATATGCAACTAATGTCACCTCATAGTCAAGCAAGCTATGAAAGAGTGCCAATGCACTAATAACAAGTAACATGTACATAAGAAGCTACAAGATTGTAATATACATAAATGATATGAAAGAGTGGTATCCAGCCTGCCTGTATTTGTAGAGCAAAACATAAATGCTGAGGCACCTCTGAAGTCCAAGGGAAGACTAGAAGTAGAAATATCAAAGATACAAGCATCAAAGTTATACCACAATTAACCGTGTTCTGGGACAAGCACATTACACTAAGAATAACAGCTATGCTCTCAAGAAGTGCTTACAAGTTAGAAGATGAAGACTCAACATAAAAGTAAACGAAAGGCCCTTCGCAGAGGGAATCAGTGATTTAACATGTGCTAGAGCTTTTCATTTGTAAAACAGAGATAAAAATTTATTTTGAGAGGTGGTTGTTCTATGTCAACGACTAGCAATGGGGACTTGCTATCTTCCATAATAAACAAGTGAGAGCGGTTCCGAGTTCTTTGAAATTTTGGCACATTGGTGCTCTTTTATAAAGCTTTGGCACTCCTCCCCACCTTTTTTTCCTTTCTCAACCATGGCTAACCGATTCCATCGGGTGCCCACCAACTTTCACATTCCATTGGAGGAGTGCCTTTTTTTTTCTTTCTTTTCAGAATTAGATTATAATGGTCTGACCAGCTCCCTTGCAAAATTAATGACGAGCAGATGAAGCTGCCTAGTCGAGGGGTACTCAATTTAATATGGAAGATAGCAATTCCGACCACTACGTCCCCATGAGCTAAAAACAGTGGCACAAAATGAGAAGTAGTTGAAAGTTTGAAAGGTAGCACATGAAAATTTACTTGGAATGGCTTACAAATACCATGCATAGGAATTTATAGTGGACTCTTTGGAAGACTTGGTTTTTGGTAATTGGATGCACGAGTAGAGCTCATACTCAGTACAAGTGAAGGCTAGCAAAAGACTGGGAAGCGACAATCGAGAGAGCAATAACTGTCATAATCATGCTTGCGACAAAACAAAATTAATATAGGCATAAAAATGATACAAGACCTCTGAGACAATTTAGATCATCGAGGCTTAATTGACTTTTTGTTCAGTCATATGCATGCTTGAGCATGTGCCAAGTCGATTCAAATGAAACTTTCGGAGGTGGATACCACAATAACATACCATATTATGAATAAAACAAAGCATGCAAGCGTCTACATGACATGCTATAGGCTAATAGTAAATTGAAACTAATCATATGAAAGCAAGAACTACAAAGCATCCATTAGATAACATATACCTTACATGAACCGACTAAGCATGTCCACATAAATGAGTATATGTACAAAAATGAAAATAAATAGAGTTCATACCAGTCTCTTACCACATCTCGGATTGTCATATGTCGTCATTATTGCTCTTCACTTGTGTGGCTTGAATAATATAAAGTGAATACCAAGCTCCAATGGAGTAACGGGAGACTGAACTCTGCAACAAACTTTACAAAACCAAAGAAGAACAACAAATATTTTTGTGTTTTCGATTTTTGAAACAAAGGCAGAAGGAAATAGCAAACAAAGCAAAATATTTTTGGGTTTTTCAAGTAGCAAACCGAAAATAGCAAGTAAAGCCAACCAAAGTTAGAAAACTAAGGAACCAAATAGAGAGAAACAACGGAAATATTTTTGGTCTTTTCGTGTTTTGGAAAGTAGAAGTAAGAACTAGAACAATAAAGAAGGTGAAACATGGATATACAAAGGTCCGACAAAATTTGATATGTAGATGAGTGAATCGTCGGCGTACCTCCCCCCAATCTTAGGCTTTTGGCCTAAGTGGAGATCAATTTCGACTTTGATAGCTGCCCCAAGCTGGTGGGTCATCATAGGTGTAATCGTACCCGGGCTCTCGTGAAGATGAAGCTGATGGCGCATAATCATAATAAGGCTGCTCATATGGGAAGTTCACAATGTCGGAGGGCTGACCCGACTCCTCAGCGCCCTCCTCATCGTGCACAGACGGCGGGTGCTCCTCTACGTACGCATCAAGCTCATCTTCCGTAAGCGACCATCCATTCCTGCGATCAAGGTTAAACAAAAGAGGTGCAGGCAAACGGATTGATCGTTCAGTCTTTACTACCCTCCAGGTAGTCTTCTTGAAAAAGGTTAGCTCAAATGTTAAATTAATCAAACTAGCAGGGGGAGAAATAAACTTATGTTGAATCATAGAATCAAGACCAAGTTTCTCCTCGGGGAACTGCAGATCTCGAAAATGAGGCACAACACCATGCAAAGCTAACAGGCGTGAAGATATAAGTCCCCCACAGATCCCCCCTTTCTCACGATTAATATCAAGACGGAAAGCTATTAAGGCACCCAAATGGTAAGTCCTATCACGCCTCAAAGCAGCAGCAATAAAAGCTAGATCATGGAGAGACAATTTACTTGCAGATTTCCTAGCAAGAACACATTTGGTAATAAAGAAGGCAAAATATCGAATGGATGGGAAATGAATATTTCGAGTTTTACCACCCTCTCCTGTGAAGCTTCTTCCTTGACAAATCTCCTCGTATAGTTCTAAAAATTGCCTAGGTTGTCCCCTTATCTTCTCGAGCGATCCCCACTGTGGTACTCTAATAGCTGTACAGAAAACATCAAGAGTCAAGTCCACAAATTTGTTATAAATTTTATAATGAACCATGGGGTTAGAAGTGGACCAACTAAATCTGAAATCCTGCACCACAAACATTGTTAGTTTAACATATTGGGGAGGTTCACCCTCAACAAAATGTTCTAATCCTGCATTAGAGAGTAAGGTTTGAAAATCCTGCAGAATTCCAGCAGCACTCATGAATGCTGAGCATGGATAGTGTGAGGGGAAAACCTTCTCTTCACGGTGAACTTTCATAACATCATGCACTTCCAGTTCATGTTGAGAGAGTTGATATGCGTTCTCCTCCATTTCTGAAATTTTTGACAAACCTCATAAAAAGTGATTTAAAGACAAGCAAGTGTAGGAACTACTATAGTGGGTTACTAGAGAGCTATCATGCATCAAAATAACAATTCTAAGCAATAGAACAAGCATGCATACTCATTTATACTGTCACCTACAATGCTAAAATACTCAAGAAATACTTTACCAAAAGAAATTCTACTTGGACAAGTGGAGGAGTCACATACCGGAGAACAAATGATCCAAATTTCAGCAGAAATGTTGGGCTGAGCAAGGAGATCGAAAAATCCAGGTGAAGAACAGCAAGAACTCGGGTTTGAGCTGAGTGTGTCGTTGTTTTCGGGAGAGAGAAAGAGCTGGGGAAGAAGAGATGAGTGAGGGGCCAGGTGGGGCCCTCTCACACCTGGGTGGCGCGGCCAGGGCTGGGCCGCGCCACCTATGTGTGAGGTGGCGTGGCAGCCCCTCCTAGTGCCTCCCAGGTGTCTCTCTGCCCCATTTTTGACATAAAAATTTATAAAGAATTTTCTGGAATTTTTCGAGAAACTTTATTTTTGAGGATTTTTTAGAAATTGGCATATCGATAAAACTCAGAAAAACGAGGATGAAAAGATTTCAAGCAAATCAAAACTAAGCATGCAGCAACTCTGAGATACTCTTAATCATGCAACTAAACTGAAGGAACAAAATTGATGAAAGTAAATACAAGTGAGGTGGAGAGGATGCGGTGAAAACGAAGTTTCGTTCATATAAACTAGCATGGTGGCCCTTGCAAAATGTGACGACATCATTTTTGGTGTTAAAAGTGAATGATACAAGATTTATTGACATTTAATTAATTATATTTATAGGAAATATTATGTTTTATAACAATCATAAGAAATGTAAATATAAAATTAATTATTTTTAGGATGTGACTAATGATTATCAAGGGTCGCCTACAAAAAGCACTGTACTAAGAGAACGGACAAATGGATCTTGAGCTCCATCGATCTATCTATTTTCAATTAAATAGCTACATGTCGCTTGAGCTCGATTTTAAGTTTCCGCATACTAATTACGACTACCATGTGTCATATAAATATGATATTAGTTTGGTATGTCATTGTTTAGTATATATGAACATGTTGTTAAATTTTGTGGGTAAAAAGTATACTATTTTCATCACAATTTTATAATATACTTTATTTTTCTTGTTCAAATATATAATTATATCACTATAATCAAGGTGATAGGGGTCTATAAAGTTTAGTATATCCACATTTGTGAAATGTATACAATAGTATTTTTTTTATCTTTTTGTTTAGTTGATCCCTGCTACTCGGCCCACTCACTCTAGCGATTCTATGGACTTTTGGAGGGGAATCTTTCATTTATTTAAATAAGATATTTAAGCCCTAATGAAAACAAAAAGGATTCTTAAACCTCTTTCATTCTTTTGTCATGTAGACGTACTGAAGAAAAACTACAAAATCCGATTCAATTTTCATAATCGATTAGTTAACATGGTGGTTAACCATATTATGAAAGAAGAAAACAATCAATGGCTTATCAAATTCATCAAACCGTGAAAAAGTTTCAATAATGTTATGAAGCTGACATTGGCATTCCTATGGAAAAAATACAAATAATAATATATAAATTTTAAAAATTCCTCTTAAAAAATTAACACATTCTATTTTGAGAGCAAAAGTAATCCAACATTACAATTTTCACCTAACATTTTATACTTTAAGTAGTAGCATGTTTCTTTGTGCGTCCTAATTCATCTATATGTTACTATATTTAGATTCTATCTTTTCATTGCGATTTCCTTGTACTTAGCTGAACGGCAAAAAGATTTTCACATAAACTGAATACAATTTATGGAGCCATAGCAGGTCTGACGGATGGAAAATATTAATGAACTAAACACAAATATATTGGAATCAAATATATCAGTTTTGCATACTCAAATATTCTTTTATTTATGGTGTCCTTTTATGTCCAAGAGATAACCTAACTGGGCACATTTTTTGTTTGCACATAAGCGAACAAACTACAAAAGTTTGTAGTGCTTAATATTTCGTGCTTCACATGAAGTCTTTATCTATATAAACTCTTTAATTACTTACCTGTTTCAAATTAATTATTCCAACTATGTCTAAATTTGTATGTATCTATAATCGGGATCGCGTCTACACATACTTATCTAAATAAAGTTGAGTTAATTAATTTGGAACAGAGAGAGTATCTAATTATACAACTCCAAATTTCTTAGGTTGTCATTTTGTGAGGTGATCAAAATCATATGTCACGCATGCCACTACCGCTTATTTACTTGTGGTAGTGAGCTGAACAAAAAAAGTATATTGTTCTTAGCCCCATTGCTTCACGTGGACTAATTTTTGTCTAGGTTTTTTTTAACACGGGCAGTTAGAGAGCCTAACCGGTCAAAATTGTATGTGATTCAAGTTTTAAATGCGTATAGAGGAACCCTTTTATGCATGCCTACGTGCTAAACCTGGTAGGACACGGCTTCATCTTTTTTTTCTGTAAGTCCAGCTTTAGCCATGTGTTTCCTCTTATTAGTTACGTGTCAACCATCCATGTGTACATGTTTACTGCTTTACGTAATGTTTTAATTTTTTTTAATCTCAGCCGTTAAAATTAAGATCAACAAAGTATAGATTTTTGGACTATGTGGCGTAATGTGGTGTCTCTATTTAACAAACCCGTATTGTACTTTTAGTATATAGTAGAATCACTTTGTTAACAAGGTTGATCAAGTCTTGTTACCAAACTAACTTTGTATGAGGCAAAACTTTGCACTTCACTAAATGCTTATGTTACCTCAACTTTGATAGGTATAGTCCCAACCATAACAATTTGATATTCTTCCTTGGGCTTTTGCTCTGAACAAATAATTTGACCAACTTTGATGGTCTCAACATGCTTGATTGAATTTAGAGCATTCTTCCTATCAATCTTCTTGGGAAAATAGACCGTATACTCTTTGTCATTGACATTGAAAGTGACTTTTCCTTAATTGCAATTAATAACAGCACCTGCGGTATTTAGAAAAGGTCTCCCAAGAATAATAGACATATTATCATCTTCAGGCATTTCCAACACAACAAAATCAGTTAATATTAAACAACTGTTAGCAACTTGAACAGGAACATTTTCACATATACCAATAGGAACAGTAGTAGACTTATCAGCCATCTGCAAAGATATATCAGTTGATACTAATTTTTCTAAATCAAGTCTCTTATAAAGAGAAAAAGGCATGACACTAACTCCAGCTCCCAAATCACATAAAGCAGTTCTAACATAGTTATTTTTAATGGAGCAAGGAATAGTTGGTATACCTGGATCTCCAAGCTTCTCTGGAACTTTACCATCAAAAGAATAATTAGCAAGTAAAGTGGAAATTTCCTCACTAGGAATTTTCCTTTTGTTAGTGACAATATCTTTCATATACTTTGCATAAGGAGGCATTCTAATAGCATTAGTCAAAGGAATTTGCAAAAATAAAGGTCTCATCCATTCACAAAACCTGTTGTAGTGTTCTTCTTCCTTGGACTTGTGTTTCTTACTAGGAAAAGGCATTGGTTTCTGTACCCAAGGTTCTCTCTCTTTACCATGCTTGTTGGCAATGAAGTCTTCTTTGGTGTACTTTGCATTCTTGTCAATCTTCTCTGGTTCTTCTTCAACTTCTTCTTTATCTTCTTCTTTATCGGAAGCATCTCCTGGTTCAGTTTCAGCATCAGAAATAGAAACACTGTTAGGATCTTTACCTGCATCAGAGGATTCTGCAGTTGTTTTATGCTTCTTCTTCTTCTTCTTAGAAGGAATATTATCACTTGCAGTTCGTTGAGAATCTTGCTCGACCCTCTTAGGATGTCCTTCAGGATATAATGGGTCTTGCGTAGCAGCACCACTTCTTGTGCGTATTTCACATACTTGCTTCTCCCTTGCAGCATTAACTAGCAAGTCTTTTTACACCTTGGTAAGCTGATCAATTTGTGTTTGAACCATTTGAAAATGTTTAGCAAGTATCTTCACATCATTGGCGGTTCTCTCCACAATATCCTGCAACTTGTTAATAGCTCTAGAATTTTCCAACAGATGATTATGCACCATTCTATTAAAATTTTCTTGCTTAACAATAAAACTATCAAACTCATCTAAGCATTGATCAGGAGGTTTAGTATAAGGAATATCTCTTTCATCAAAGCGTTGGAGAGAGTGTACCTTGATGTCTACGCACTTCTATTCTTGTAGACACTTGTTGGGCCTCCAAGTGCAGAGGTTTGTAGAACAGCAGCAAGTTTCCCTTAAGTGGATCACCCAAGGTTTATCGAACTCAGGGAGGAAGAGGTCAAAGCTATCCCTCTCAAGCAACCCTGCAATTACGATACAGAAAGTCTCTTGTGTCCCCAACACACCCAATACACTTGTCAGATGTATAGGTGCACTAGTTCGGCGAAGAGATAGTGAAATACAAGCGGTAGTGATGATTATAAGTAGCAAATGTGACTTGAAGTAAATATCGCTGTGAGCAAACATGTAACAAAACAGGAAGTAAACGGTGTGCAATGCTTGGAAACAAGGCCTAGGGATCATACTTTCACTAGTGGACACACTCCCAACAAATATAACATGATTGAACAAATAAACAACTTCTCTCCACTATGGTACTCTGAATTACTCTCCTATTGAATAACACTAATCATTGCGTAGTGGCTACAGAAGCACCCCTTAAAGTTCATCAAGTACTTGACAAACACCACTCATAGAGATATCCAAATCAAAGCACAACTCAAGATAGATATTATTGCAACTTAGACCAAGTACTAACACGGTGCACACACTGTCAACATTACACCATGAAAGGAGGAATAGACCACTTCAATACTATCATAGTAATAATTATTCTCATAATCCATAAAAGATCACAATCGTAGCCTAGACCAAGTACCACCATGATGCACGCACTGTCACCGTTACACCATGGCAGGAGGAATAGATTACTTTAATAACACACTAGAGTACACATAATATCTGAATAATAACATCTACTTGTTCAACATGATACAAAGCTCACGATCACATAAAGATCACATCATGGGAGAGAGAGGTGAACCACATAGCAAGCTACCGGTAGAGCCCTCAGCCTCGGGGATGAACTACTCCCTCCTCATCATAGGAGACAGCAAGGTTGATGGAGATGGCGGTGAGGTCGATGGAGACTGCGAAGACGGCGATGGAGATCGATGGAGATGGCTCCAAGGGCACTTCCCCGTCCCGGCAGGGTATCGGAACAGAGACTTCTGTCCCCCGAAATTCGTCGACGGCGGCGGCGGAGCTACGGAACTGTTTCTGGAAATTTTGCCGACTCCTTTAGGGTTTTCCGTCCCGAGGCTTCTTATAGGCGAAGGGGAGATGTCAGAGGGGGAGCCAGGCGCCCTCACATGGGGCTCGCGCGGCCAGGGGCCTGGCCGCGCCACCCCTGCGTGTGGGGCCCCTCCTACTCTCGTTCGGATCTCTGGAAGCTTCCGGGTAAAATAAGACTTCAGGAACTTGTTTCGTCCAATTCCGAGAATATTTCCTGTGTATCACTTCTCAAACACAAAAACAACAGAAAACAGGGAACTGGCACTGTGACAACTCGTTAATAGGTTAGTTCCGGAAAATGCATAAAAGTGCCACAAAGTGTAACGAAACAGTAGGCAAATGGTGTAAAAACAAGCATGGAGCATCAAAAATTATAGATACGTTGGAGACGTATCAAGCATCCCCAAGCTTAACTCCTGCTCGTCCTCGAGTAGGTAAGTGATAACAAAAGAATAATTTTTTAGGTGACATGCACCTACACAATCTTGATCATATATGTAAGCATTTGTGAGCTGGGATCATAAGAACTTAAAACATGGGCATGAAAGATATAATCTTGACAATAGAAACTTAGCAACCATGTTGTAAACATGCAAATGAACACAAACAAAAGATCATGAAAATGAAACAATGAAAGTCAAACGTGTGTTCAAATCATAAGGAAAAACATACAAATGGTTTTCAGCTTGTCCTTCAAAGAGAGCAAAACATAAATGCATAGGACACCTTCAAGTTTAAGAGGGCGACTAGATACAAATAATTTAAGAACAAGTGAAACCAATAATATGAATCAATCAATGAACTTTGGGACAATGCATATTACACTAAGAATGACAACTATGCTCTCTTAGACGGTGCATAAAGATAGAAGATGGTGACTCAATATAAAAGTAAAAGAAAGGCCCTTTGCAGAGGGAAGCAGTGATTAAACATGCGCTAGAGCTTTTCATTTGTAAAACAGAGAGATAAAAATTGGTTTTGAGAGGTGGTTGTCTTTGTCAACGACTGGCAATGGGGTTCTTACTATCTTCCATACAAAAATGAAGCAAGTTTTTGAGAGAGATTGGCACTTTTGTGCTCTTTTATAAAGCTTGGCACTCCTCCCCACCTTTTTTCCTTTCTCAAACCATGGCTAACCGATTCCATCGGGTGCCCACCAACATTCACATTCCATGGAGGAGTGCCTTTTTTTTTCTTTTTTTTTTCTTTTTGGAATAAGCAATATGGAAGATAGCAAATCCGACCACTACGTCCCCATGAGCTAAAAACAGTGGCACAAAACGAGAAGTATTTTGAAGGTTTTTTTGAAAGGTAGCACATGAAAATTTACTTAGAATGGCTTGCAAATACCATGCATAGGAATTTATAGTGGACACAATGGCAAACTTGGTTTTTAGGAGTTGGATGCACGAGTAGAGCTCATACTCAGTACAAGGCGAGGGCTAGCAAAAGACTGGGAGCGACCAACTAAGAGAGCAATAACGGCCATAATCATGCAAAGCGACAAAGCGACATTAAAAGAAGTATAAGATGGCATCAAAAGTCAAAAACTAAATGATCATAGAGGCTATTGGCGACTTTGGATGAGTCTAACATGTGTGAGCATGCGCCAAGTCAACCCAAATAAAGCATCAAGGAGAAAACCAAAATAATGCTTCCAAACGATAAAAACAACGCATGATTTTTTCAAAGGCTCATTAAGCAATCTCAGTTATTTGAGACAAGTCATGCTACAGCAAAACCACTAAGCATACTATCAAAAAGACATCAAGCATGACATGCAAAAGCCTAAGCCGCAGTCTACACAAGCTCCTTCTTGTACTACTTTTTTGCATGAAACTTTTTCTCTTTTCCAACACCATTCAAACTTTTTATAAACACTTATTTTGATGAAAACCAATAAAGACCAGAGGTACAAATACACCTTGATGCAAAGATAAAACAAGATCTGAACAAAAATCAAGGCGAAAAATGCAAGCTAAACGCAGTAGCAGAAAAAGAGAACACTCGTTGAACGATAAGAGTGAAAACTAGAGTGTTCTTGGCAAATGAAAAGCGAGTTCATCTCCTCCAAAAGAAACATGATGTGATCTAACCATTTATTGCAGCAAACAAAACAAAACAAATACTAAAAACAAAAACAACTGATGCTCCAAGAAAAACGCATAATGCATGAAGCAATAAAAATATAGTGTTTTGAAAGGTGACCTGATTTTTGCCGACGAAGAAGGGGTGCCTCGGGGGCATCCCCAAGCTTTGACGCTTGTACTTCTTGGATATTTCTTGGGGTGATGCATGGGCATCCCCAAGCTTGAGCTTTTGTCCATTCTTCACTCATCTCATCATTCTCCAATCCCTACACTTGAAAACTTCCTTCATACAAAACTAAACACAAATCTATTAGCAACATTAGTTTAAGTATAACATATAATCAACCTCTTTTTGCTTCAGGTTTCAACTCAAAACCACCACATATATAGCAAATACTACTGTAGCAACTTCTCCAAAAGTTCCGTGATCAAAAGAACTCAAAAGAAAGCGATAAAGTGGCAAACACAAATATTGGCAGAAATCTGTCAAAACTGAACAGATGACAAAGGTCGAATTTTTGAGGGATTTTCTGTTGCTCAAATCAAAAAGTGTTCAACTAACAAAAGTTTGGATATAACCTGGGTCATATGCATAAGAAATCGCAGGTCCAAAAGATATACAAAGAATTTTCACGAATTTTTACGGTGCAGCACCGAAAACTGTTTCAGGACAGCAACATCCCCAAATCTTACCTCACTCAAATTAGAGGCTTCTCTTGGCACAACAACGAAATAAAAAGGATAAGGAGCGGTTATTACAGTAGTAATAACTTCCAAGACTCAAATAAAAGAAAAAGTACTGAATGTAAAAACATTGGGTTATCTCCCAAGAGTGCTTTTCTTTAACGCCTTTGAGCTAGGCGCAGTAATTTGCAAAGATGCTCATGTGGGCGCCATATAAGAGCTTGAGGCAAAGGCGCTATATAAAAACTTGAAGCAAAAGAGAGCATCAAAAAGCAAATATGGAACACATTTATATCTGAACCACTTCCTATGCATACGAATCTTGTAAGAAAATAAATCAACGAGGCACATAGTAGCAAGCATGGATAGATAAAACAAGTGCCACTTCAAGATTTGGAACATAAAGAGGGGAAACTTAATATTGTTGAGATCCATCAAACCATGTTTCCCTCTCTTATAATAACTTTCAGTAGCATCATGAATAGAACTAACAACATAACTATCACATAAAGCATCCCTATCATGAGCCACATGCATAAAAGAATTAATACTCACCACAGGAACAATAGTAGTAGGAGCAGATTTAACAGAATAATTATTCTCATCACCATAATCATCATAAATAGGAGGCATAGTGTAATCATAACTAATTTTATCCTCAATAGTAGGTGAACTGAAAATATTATACTCATCATCATAGCCATCATAAACTAGAGGTTTAGTATCATCACAAGCTAAAGAACAGCTATTTCGCAAAGCATATTCTTCAAACATATCATCATAAGAAGGAACATCACATATGGGAGATAAAATATCATTAGAGCAAACTTTCTCCACTAAAGCTGGGGAACTAAAAATATCATGCTTAACAAAACCAGCTTCCCCAAGCTTAGACTTTTCTATAGCATTAATAATAATAGTGTTCGAAACATTCATACTAATAACATTGCTATGCGAAATAAGCTCCAAAGGATTTTCAATTTTCTCTTAAAATCTAAAATCAGGAAAAAGACTAAAGAACTCTTTGTTTTCCATTAAGCCTAACTAGTGAAAATAAAAACAAGAAACAAAAAGATATAATTGCAGAATCTAAAGGAAATAACTTCGAGCACTCACACAGGAGGATGCGAGTACCTTTTACCTTACCTGCCCGACAACGGAGCCAGAAAAGAGCTTGATGTCTACGCAGTTCTATTCTTGTAGACACTTGTTGGGCCTCCAAGTGCAGAGGTTTGTAGAACAGCAACAAGTTTCCCTTAAGTGGATCACCCAAGGTTTATCGAACTCAGGGAAGAAGAGGTCAAAGCTATCCCTCTCAAGCAACCCTGCAATTACGATACAGAAAGTCTCTTGTGTCCCCAACACACCCAATACACTTGTCAGATGTATAGGTGCACTAGTTCGGCGAAGAGATAGTGAAATACAAGCGGTGGTGATGATTATAAGTAGCAAATGTGACTTGAAGTAAATATCGCTGCGAGCAGACATGTAACAAAACAGGAAGTAAACGGTGTGCAATGCTTGGAAACAAGGCCTAGGGATCATACTTTCACTAGTGGACACACTCCCAACAAATATAACATGATTGAACAAATAAAAAACTTCTCTCCACTATGGTACTCTGAATTACTCTCCTATTGAATAACACTAATCATTGCGTAGTGGCTACAGAAGCACCCCTTAAAGTTCATCAAGTACTTGACAAACACCACTCATAGAGATATCCAAATCAAAGCACAACTCAAGATAGATATTATTGCAACTTAGACCAAGTACTAACACGGTGCACACACTGTCAACATTACACCATGAAAGGAGGAATAGATCACTTCAATACTATCATAGTAATAATTATTCTCATAATCCATAAAAGATCACAATCGTAGCCTAGACCAAGTACCACCATGATGCACGCACTGTCACCGTTACACCATGGCAGGAGGAATAGATTACTTTAATAACACACTAGAGTACACATAATATCTGAATAATAACATCTACTTGTTCAACATGATACAAAGCTCACGATCACATAAAGATCACATCATGGGAGAGAGAGGTGAACCACATAGCTACCGGTAGAGCCCTCAGCCCCGGGGATGAACTACTCCCTCCTCATCATAGGAGACAGCAAGGTTGATGGAGATGGCGGTGAGGTCGATGGAGACGGCGAAGACGGCGATGGAGATCGATGGAGATGGCTCCAGGGGCACTTCCCCGTCCCGGCAGGGTGCCGGAACAGAGACTTCTGTCCCCCGAAATTCGTCGACGGCGGCGGCGGAGCTACGGAACTGTTTCTGGAAATTTTGCCGACTCCTTTAGGGTTTTCCGTCCCGAGGCTTCTTATAGGCGAAGGGGCGATGTCAGAGGGGGAGCCAGGCGCCCTCACACGGGGCTCGCGCGGCCAGGGGCCTGGCCGTGCCACCCCTGCGTGTGGGGCCCTGGTGGCCCCCCTCCTACTCTCCTTCGGATCTCTGGAAGCTTCCGGGTAAAATAAGACTTCAGGAACTTGTTTCGTCCAATTCCGAGAATATTTCCTGTGTATCACTTCTGAAACACAAAAACAGCAGAAAACAGGGAACTGGCACTGTGGCAACTCGTTAATAGGTTAGTTCCGAAAAATGCATAAAAGTGCCACGAAGTGTAACGAAACAGTAGGCAAATGGTGTAAAAACAAGCATGGAGCATCAAAAATTATAGATACGTTGGAGACGTATCATACCTCAATAGTTGATGAGTGAGGGATTGGCTTACATAATTCTTCTATAGGAGGTAAATTCTTCACATCTTCGGCCTTAATACCTTTCTCCTTAAGAGATTTCTTAGCTTCCTTCATAACTTCATCATTTAATTCAATCATCCCTCTCTTCTTCGGCGTAGGCTCTGTAGATGGCGCAGGGGTGGGTGCTGGTGTTGGCTCAACTAAAGTCCAATCATCATGATTCCGGCTTATTTTAGCCATTAATTCTTCAGCATCAGCCGGAGTTCTTTCCCTGAAAACACAACCAGCACAACTATCCAAATATGATTTAGATTCATCAGTTAGTCCATTATAAAATATATCAAGGATTTCGTTTTTAGGCAATGGTTCTTTAGGCAAAGCTCTAATTAAAGAACAAAACCTTGTCCAAGATTCAGGCAATATCTCTCCTTTTCCCTGTTCAAAATCAAAGATTTTCTGCACAACAGCATGTTGAGCACTAGCGGGAAAATATTTTTGAAAGAAAGCATTAACCAAAGCAATAGGACTAGTAAGAGATCCAGGAGACAAGCTATTAAACCAAGTTTTAGCAGCATCTTTCAACGAGAAAGGAAAAATCTTGGCAACAAAGTAAGTGCAGAGCTTAATATCATCAGAAAACAAATTACTCAAAGTAGAAAGCTCATTCATATGCTCCATAGCACTCTCATCTTTAGTACCACAAAAAGGAGTTTTCTCAACAATAGATATGTAAGATAAATCCAAAGAGAAATCATAATCCTTGTCTCTAATATTTATGGGAGAAGCAGCAAACTTAGGATCAGGAGACAAATTATATCTAACAGAACGTCTTGCAAGAAGTTCTTTAACATTACCAGCATTACGAGCAGCACGTGCTTCAGCAATAAAATCATCATTAAGCTCAATATAAGCATCATCATCATAATCATCACTAGGACATTCCCTAGACTCAGGTGAACTAACAGGTGTAACAGTGGTGTTTCCCAACTTAGCTCTAGCAATAGTAGCATCTAAAAAGGAACCTAGTGAACCACTCTCATCAAGCACAGTAGAAGCATCATCTAAATTATCAGTGGCATTTTCTTCTTGCTTTGAATATCAATTTTGTCTAGAGTTTCTTAATACAGTAGTTTTTAGCTTTTTTGTTTGCAGTCGTGTAGTTTGTGCACCTTCACCTTCTTGGTTTTTCTTCTTAATACAAAAGATACACGTCTTAATGCGTGCTTCAAAGATTTTGGCTAATCCAAATATTTCACAATTCAGTCCTTTTTTTACCTTCTGACGCATATATAAATAAATTTCGAATTTGTTAGTCTGCTTTCGTTGTTTCTTTATTTTCAAAGGAAAAGATGGAGGTCAGCAAGTTCCAAGTCTGCCAAAAGCAAGATAGAGCAGCAGACGGCGTTACTTAACAGCAACAATGGCAGCAATAGCCATAGTAAGGGTGACAAGGATGATGATGTTAAGGCACCGACGTCGACGGTAAGGGCTTACATGAAATAATTTATAGTTTCTTTGGTTAAGACAACTTTTGCTATTCAAAGCTTGATCTATGTCACACTTTACATTGTGGACGTCTGAGTAAGAAGTTCTTTTTTGAGAAATAGACTACAAAGTTGCTTTGCTTTGTTATGTTGCAGAGGAAACGAGGGAGGTCAACATGTTCCAAATATGCCAAGTGCAAGAAGGAACAGACACCATTGTCGGTTGACAGCAGCAGTAGCGAGGGCAAGAAAGACAAGGATGATGATTTTGAGCCGGAGGTATTCTCTAAAGCTGAGTCATAATTCATTTAAAATTGATTCATTCTAGATATTTTTTATCTTCAAGTCGGGAACATCCTAGTCTTTCAGATTTTGTGCCCAACAAAATTTAAGGTAAGTGCTCAAGTCGTCCCTTCATTAAAAAATCATGGTAGTGGAACTAACCATTCTTCACAATGTTTACTAGTGATGTGATTAACTATTGAATCCTCTCTTCTTTTAGGTGTACATATTCAGGGAGAATAAGTTCACCTCAACCGATGGAGGTCTAAGTCTGGACACATCCACGGAGAACAATCTTTCAAGTGAGTTGAATGGATTATCATGCATTGTAATATTAACAGATACTAGCATAATACCCGCGCGTTGCTGTGAAAGAGCAAAAATTATTAACTCTAAAAGTATAATAATGCATCAGCAATAATACCCTCACGTTGCTACGGCTTAGACAAACGAGTAAGGATGTCTATAATTGGTATAGTAAGCCTACTCCAAACAAATACTGGTGAGAAATTTAAGCCAGAAAGAAACCGGTTATATGGAATATTACTTTGCCTATGATTACCTAAGCTCATATATAGTATGAACATATGGAAGAACTGTTTTCAATTTGCTTGAATACTGAAGACGTTCCTAGATAAATTTTCCATGGTACCCGTTGCAACGAATATATTTCTATTTAATATTTGGACGATTGAAATATTGGATTGCAAGTTTGGATCTCCGCCATCGGTGCTAAAGCTTATGTACCATGTTTTACTTCTACCCAGTGTGTCTGCTGATCAACAATTTTTCCCATGTAAATGAAATGTAGTATGTACTATGCTCCCTTGAGTATAAAGGGCAAAATAAATTTCTTTTGGACTGTCACGTGTTGGGGGTGGAATAGACCGGAGGTTGTAGTTGTGGGAGGTTGGAGGACGAGGGCGGTAGTCCCGTCGACCTATGATCGGAGAAGGAGGAGAGAGGAGGCGCCGGGGCGCAGGAGCACGAGGTGAGAAGATAGATTGTTTTCTGCTTGTCTTTATTGATCACGTAGGGGTGGCTTATATGGCCAATTACAGAAGATGTATTTGACTCTAACTCTAACTGGGTATTGGTAGGGTAACCTTCTTCGGGACAAAACCTTTCCAATTTAACCCAGACTCTTTTAACCTAAAACCTAGCAGGACTCTAGGGCGCCGCAGCCGCCGCTGGGCCTCTGCGCCTATAACTCTGGCCCCACATGACATCTCCCCCTCCATTCTGAAACAGCTCGTCCTCGAGCTGGAAGCTGGGATAACGGTCACGGAAGGCTGTGACATCTTCCCAAGAAGCAGCAGACGCCGGCTGTCCTTCCCACTGAATGAGCACCTGCTGGATACCCCGAGCAATACGAGCACGCAGTGCTTGTACAGGAGTTGGATGTACTCGACCTTGAAATAGTGGAGGGAGCTTCGGTGGACTTTCAGGAGGTGGACCATGGTATTTCTTCAGTACGCCGACATGGAAGACATCGTGGATGCGGGCGCGAGGGGGTAACTCGAGACGGTAAGCAACCGCATCAATTTTAGCCAAGACCTTGAAAGGCCCATAATATTTGGGTGCCAATTTGCCTTTTGCGCCTACTCCGAGGAATGCCGCTGGGCGGTGCTGCAGGCGTAGCCAAGCCCACTCGCCCACATCAAAGGAAAGGGCCCGATGCTTTTCATCATAGTAATGTTTGTACTGCTGCGCTGCTTGAAGGAGATGTTCACAGACATCTATTAAGAACTGGTCGCGGTTGATGATCTGCTGTTCGACCGCCTGATTGCGAATTTCTCCTTGAGTATAGTCCCGGAGAGATGGGGGATCCCGTCCATAAACCACCTTAAAAGGAGTGTCCTTCAAAGCTGAATGATATGAAGTGTTGTAGCAGTATTCTGCCCATGGCAGCCATTGGAGCCACTGGCGTGGACGATCCCCAGTGATGCAACAAAGGTACATGGTGATGACATGGTTTACAACCTCCGATTGTCCATCGGATTGTGGATGGAAGGCAGAACTCATGTGCAAGCGTGTGCCTGCGGCTGCAAACAAGGCCTTCCAAAATCCGGAAGTGAACACCACATCCCTGTCCGAAACGATGGATGTTGGAAAACCATGAAGACGGACGATGTTGTCAGAGAAGGCTTTAGCAACAGACTCAGCCGTGTATGGATGTGCTAACGGAATAAAATGGGCGTATTTGGAGAAACGATCCACCACTGTAAGAATAACACTTTTACCGCCCACTTTTGGTAATGCCTCAATGAAATCCATGGAGATGTCTTCCCAGACACGAGATGGTACCGTCAAAGGCTGTAACAGGCCAGCCGGATGCAGTTGCTCCATTTTATTGCGTTGACAAACCGGACAAGAGCGGATATATTGCTGTAGGGCGGACCGTGCTTGAGGTAGATGAAAATCCCAACGGAGGCGATGCAGCGACTTTTGTATGCCTTCATGACCGCCATCGTGAGCCATAGATAGTACCTCCGCTACCAGATATGATGCGGGTGGCACATAAGCTCGCTGCTGAAAAGTAACGATGCCATCGACGAGAGCGCAAGGTTGCCCCAACTCGCCAGATTCCAACTGCTCTCTAAGTGTTATCAGTGCCGGGTCTGTAAGTGCGGCCTGACGTAGGGCTTCAAATAGATCAAAAGAAGTCCCGGTGCTGGCGCATGTGTGTCCTGTAGGCGCATCGCGGCGAGATAGCGCGTCGGCGACTATGTTTTGACGACCTGGTTTGTATTCCACAGTGAAATCAAAACCCAATAATTTGCCACCCAATGATGCTGAGGTATGGTGGCAAGGCGTTGGTCTAACAGAAACTTGAGGCTGTAGTGGTCAGTTTTGACGACAAAGGCGCGGCCCCAAAGATATGGTCGCCAATGGCGAACGGCTTGAACCAGACCAATGAGCTCCCGCTCATAAGCGGCTAGAGAGGCATGTCGAGGAGCTATGGCTTTGCTGAAATAGGCAATTGGCCCATTGCCTTGATGCAGTACAGCACCAAAACCAGACCCAGAAGCATCACACTCCACAATAAACGGAATTGCAAAGTCAGGTAACTGGAGCACCGGAGCGGTGGTGAGGGCAGTCTTGAGAGTGTCAAACGCGGTGGCCGTCTGAGAGGTCCAGAGAAATCCATCTTTCTTGAGAAGTGCCATTAGGGGTGCGACAATAGTGCCAAAACCTCGAATGAACTTGCGGTAGTAGCCTGCAAGTCCCAAGAAACCACGCAAGGCGCGAATGGAGCGCGGAATTGGGCAGTCCACCATGGCGAGGACCTTATCGCTGTCCATGGCAACTCCTTCTGCAGAGATGATGTGTCCCAGGTAAGCCATGGATTCCTCCCCAAATGAGCACTTGGAGCGCTTGAGAAAAAGCTGATGTGTGCGCATAGCCTCCAAAACGAGCTTGACATGACGCAGGTGATCCGACCAGGAGGAGCTGTATATCAAAATATCGTCAAAGAATACCAGTACAAAGCGACGAAGGAAGGGACGGAGTACTTCGTTCATTAGTGCTTTGGAATGTTGCTGGAGCATTGGTGAGTCCAAAAGCCATCACCACAAACTCGAAAGAGTCCCTCATGGGTGCGAAAAGCCGTCTTATGGATATCTTCAGGAGCCATCCGCACTTGATGGTAGCCGGATCGGAGGTCTAATTTGGTGAAAAAGCGGGCACCCTTCAGTTCATCCAGCAACTCATCGACAACTGGGATAGGAAACTTGTCTTTGATAGTGACGAGGTTGAGTCCACGGTAGTCGATACAGAAACGCCAAGTACCATCATGCTTCTTGACGAGTAGGACCGGTGATGAAAATGCCGATGAACTACGGCGGATAAGGCCACGGGCCAGCATCTCAGCACATTGTCTCTCCAATTCGTCCTTTTGTATAGCCGGATATCGGTACGGCCGTACAGCAATAGGCTGCGTCCCTGGAATCAGGTGAATGTGATGGTCATGGTTGCGTGGCGACGGCAGTCCCTGAGGCTCAGCGAAGACGTCGGAGAATGTGGCCAGGAGGCTGCTGAGGAGGTCTTTGCTATCGCATGCATGTAATTGGGCCGGTCCTCCTGGTGAGCCAAGACCTGTCCACTCCACACGGTGATCCAAGTTCCAAAACGACATCCACTGTGTATTGAAATCCCACAGGATTGGCCCTAGTGTTTTGAGGAAGCGCGTGCCGAGCACCACATCAAATCCGCCCAATGGGATAGCGTGCAGGTCGACAAGGAAGCGTTCCTTGTCAATTGTGATAGCAGCATGTTTGAGGAGTCCCCGACAGGTCAGCTTATCACCATTAGCAACTGTGACCCCGAAACGGCGGTCGGAGGAGAAGGGTATCCCAACGATGGAGGCCATCTCCTCATGGATAAAGTTATGCGTGCTCCCGGAATCCAGCAAGGCGACGAGGTCACGATCCCCGATACGAAGAGCGACCTGCATGGTGTCGCTAGTGGGAATTCCTGTGACAGCAAGAAGCGAGATTGTAGCCTCCTGAAATTCCTCTAATGGTTCATCTTCATCGTCGGCTGACTGGATGTAAAAAAGGCGTTTGCAGCGATGGCCCCGAACAAACTGCTCATCACAATTGAAGCAAAGCCCTTTAGCGCGCCGGTCGTCCATCTCGGCCGGAGTGAGCTTCTTGAATACCAGTGCTGGTGCGGAGCCAGAGGAGCCTGGTACTGTCGCAGGGCTGGTCAGGGGCCGAACTGGGCGGCTCGGTCGAGCAGCTGCGGCCGTGGCTCCGGTGACGGTGTTGAGGTGCTCAAATGAAATTGCCAAGTCCATAGCAGCTTCCAGAGTTGCAGGCTTTAACATCTCGACCTGAGTTTTCATGGGCTCACCCAAATTATTGGTGAAGATATCACGCTCCTCGGCGTCGGCAATTGGTCGAACACAAGAGAGATTCTCAAGGAAATGCTTGGTGTAATCCGCCACGGTGCCGGAGCGGCGTGTCGAGATCAACTCACCAAAGGGGTTTGCGCGTGTCGGCGGTCCAAAGTGATTGGAGATGAGTGTTTGAAACTCTCCCCATGAGGGCCGCTGGCCTAGTTTTGCCTCGAGATGGCCGTACCATAAGGCGGCGATGTCGGTGAGGTGGTAGGAGGCGAGCCACGTCTTATCAGAATCCTGCGTCCGTTGACCGAGGAAGAACAGGTTGCAACGTGTCAGCCACGGCCGTGGGTCGCTTGCCCCGTCAAAGAGGGGAAAGTCGATTTTGTAGAGTCGCGGCGCACGCTCAGAAGGATCCGACAGCGTGGCCCGGTCACCGGCTTGTGATGCAGCCGCATGCGGTGGCAGGATCCCGAGGCCACCAAGTTGAGGCGCGCCCCGCCCTTCAAGTCGGAGGATGGCCAGATTTTGCGCGCGTTGTTGCTGCGTCGTATCGGCGAGCTGGCCCTGGAGCTTTTGGAGCGAATCGGCAATGTTCTTGAGGGTGGCGCGGTCCTCGGCGCGTTCATCCCTCGCGGTCTGATTCTCCTCGGAGAGGCTGTTGAGGGTGGCGATCACGGCGTCCTGGTCCTCCTGCTGCTTGGCGGCCAGCTCTTCTAGGGTTTGCGGAAGGGGCAGCGGCGGTGCCATGGAAGCCGCTGGGATCGAGGATGAATCTGATACCAAGTTGTCACGTGTTGGGGGTGGAATAGACCGGAGGTTGTAGTTGTGGGAGGTTGGAGGACGAGGGCGGTAGTCTCGTCGACCTATGATCGGAGAAGGAGGAGAGAGGAGGCGCCGGGGCGCAGGAGCACGTGGTGAGAAGATAGATTGTTTTCTGCTTGTCTTTATTGATCACGTAGGGGTGGCTTATATGGCCGATTACAGAAGATGTATTTGACTCTAACTCTAACTGGGTATTGGCAGGGTAACCTTCTTTGGGACAAAACCTTTCCAATTTAACCCAGAATCTTTTAACCTAAAACCTAGCAGGACTCTAGGGCGCCGCAGCCGCCGCTGGGCCTCTGCGCCTATAACTCTGGCCCCACATGACATGGACATTGTGTGGAAACTCTGGCTGAGTGGCCAGTGCACCGCTCTCTTGCTTTTACATGAACCGATGCACTATAAGTTCTAACAAACACCAAAAATCATGATAGCAATGCATGCACGAAAAAGCAATCATGATTTCTTATATTGAAGTTTTTTTCCTGAATATGGTTTTGCAGCAAATAGCAGTTTCATTTTTTCAGGCATATAATTGTACACTGTAAGTGCTCTACCTACCGTTAATTAGGATGTAGTGCATATTGTTTTCATATGACTTATCTTTCTTTCTTGGATATGGTTTGCAGCTAGTGACAGTTTCAGTTTGGTAGCATACAATTCACTGAAATAGTGCACATGGACATGGTCTTCTCAATATCTCCATCTAGACTATAGAAACAGTCATTTAAACTTAAGTACGTATAAACCAAAAGAGGAGTTTGATGAAGTGGAGACTACTGACAGAGTACAGGACCCCATCTCACATATGCAGATACAGTCATCTGCGGCACCACGATTTACTTCCATCTACAACACAGCACCACAACATGAGTGATTTGCTCTTGAAATTCGGAAATTCCGATGTCGTTGTTGCTTCTACCGGCACGCGCCCTGCCCGAGTCAACTCCCACTCCCAGCCCAAGATCTCTCGCGGTAATGCTACCAAAATATGAATTTGAGAAATGCTGAATTGGTACGAGCCTAACGGACTCACAGGCAGATATTGCAGAGAGAGCAGGAGCTCAAAATCGTCTAGGATGGTCGCTGCTGCACGCGCGCATGATCCAGGCAGACATGGCTGTGCCCACCACCACAGCTAGTGCCAACCAGGATTCAGAGGCCATGGCTCTCCCATGATTGCTTTATCCACAGTCTGTTTATCCATCAAGATCGATTGAGTTAAGAGACAGCCCACCCTACGTTTCTGGCTGAAGCTCACACGACGGCAGGAGAGTCCCCTGAGAGGGATGGTGGCGGGCGACCCCTAGAGTTCACCATCTGTCACTGCGCCGTACGTGTCCAGGAGCTCCGCCTCACCGTCATCTTCCTCCTCCTTGAAGGAATCGATCTGAGATTAATGAAATTGAGCAAATTGTCATCACCTTCGGCCAAGTGCTGTCGATTCCCTTGTCCAGGAGCTCCGTCTCTCCGTCATCTTCCTCCTCCTTGAAGGAATCGATCCGAGACTAATGAAATTGAGCAAATTGTCATCACCTCCGGCCATGTGCTGTCGATTCCCTTGTCCCAGCGCTTCCCCGACGCCTCGGAGTATCCTCTTGTGATCCCGGTGAGCGGACGCACCTATCGTGTCCCTCCTCTCTCCCGGGCCCTCTGCGTCGTCGCCATCGTTCGCCGCTGCAACTGGTCGCCTTGGTGATGACCCGTCACAGAGCTAGCACCCGTTGGTGCGGTGCGACCAGGGGAACTTCACGCACCCATCTAGAGCAGGGTGAGGATGGAGCCGCTGCGGAGAAGGGCCGCGCATGCGTCCCGTCGATGTCCCGTCGACATCCCTTCCGCATCGGATCGAGATCGTCCCGATGGCTTTGTTCAGGGCGATGAGCTAAGAGATGCGAGGGGAGCGCGTGGTGATAGGTGATGTTGAACCGTTATTTTTGACTTAAGCGTGGCATAAGTGGGTAATTTTTTGTTTGGATGAAAGCGTATTTTTGGTGGATTGAAAGCGTACTTGCAACGGGCACGGACCATACCTCTAGCAATATTATTAGTAGAAGAGATTTTGAATCACGTGCCGTGCTCCGTGACTGCAGAGAAAGAAGAAGAAATTTCTAACGAAAATGTCAAATCTGAGGAGGCAGCAGATGGCGGCATCAGATCTCTAGGTCTAGACACGGATGATGTCGCTGCCGTAAAAAGCTTTGTGGATTTCAATGTTTTCATCGGCGACGATTCGCTAGTACTTCCAGATGACTTGCGTAGGACTTACTACGATCTGTGTTGCGCCCGGAAGGCGTTCCTCCACGAGCGTCTGTCAAAGCAGGTAAGCTCCGAGTTCTCTGTGGCGGTGATCCTGGAGACGATAAAGATCGCTGATGGCATCAGGGCCTCCTCCCTTGCTTCCCTCGAGGTACTTGTGGGTTGGAAGACGGCCCTAGAGTCATTCAAACTCATGGGCATGGACGTTGGCTTCATGTGCAAGCGTGTCGAGGATCTCATTGGCCTCCTCAGAGCTCTATCACTAGAGCGCGAAAGGTACGAGGAGGTAAAGCTGGAGCAAGCTCGTATCGCCAAGCAGATTAGAGCTCTCGAGTCGAAGTTGTCGGTCCTCAAGGATACTTTGAAGGATGTGGATAGATTGTAGAGATGGTGGATACGAGCACAAAGGGTAAAGACCAAGCTATGCGGAAGCTGGCGACAGCACCGTGGTGATCTACGACTCCTACGCATCTTCATTAACTAGCTCCAGTAGCTCAGACTTTTTACCCTACCTGTCTAATTATACTTTTTTTTTGACAATCAATACCACATATATTTATAAGAGTAAATAGTACATGATAGAGATACATAAGTTGTCTTCAGCAATTACAAAATAAAGTCTAAAAGAAACAAGCAAATCTTCAAGGTCTTTAAACTCTTTCTTCTTCCAAGACATAATCTTGTATTTTTCAGAAGGCAGCCGAATAAAACCGAACCATAAACCTGTAAATACCAATGAAGGTTCTCCCATAATTTTAATTTGAGCCGCAATACCAAGGCTACGTGCACGCGCGCAGCCATTGAAGTAGTCAATCAACATCGGCAAGAGTACCAACATTAGCATGTCAGGGCAAAATAACCGAACAACTTGGTCGACGTCGCTGGGGAGTCGAGAGTACGAATCACCATTGTCGAGGACATAGCAGCCGGGAAAATTATTGCGAGGATAATACTCCTCGTGGCGACCATGAGAAAAGATCCAAGATCGATCTAGCGAAGCAAGATCCGAAGAACCATACCTAGAGAACTTTAATCTTCCAACACTGCCATTGACGCCGGAACGAAGATCTCGTCGTCGAAGGAAGAACCAAAGATCAATTATTGTAGACGATGCCATCTCCATTGATATGAAGACCAACAGAAGATGGCTACCAAACCCTAACTTAATTTACTAGAAAATACTATTTTTACTGAAACCTCCACTCATAGATTAGGTTCCCCACCAAAGATCAATTATACTTTATCTAGTTGGGTTCATTGCTAGAGCAATGTCTATTATTTCAGTGATGATTTTTTTTGAATGGTCACCGGGGGGGAGAGGTTCCCCACCTGAATATATTACTTATTCGAAAAAGGCCTGAGAGCCAAGATTACAGCAGAGGGACAAGTATGAGAGAGGGGGAGATATGGGGGGGAGGGATTACAGCCTAGTGTTGCCTAAACAGGAGAACCAAGAGTCTGTTTCGGCTTGGAGGGCAGCGGGCACGCGCTTGACCCAGAGGTGGGCATCGTCTCGACACATAGCAACGAGGCGGCGGAGGCACGGACGATCGCCGCGAAACGCGACGTTGTTGCGATGCTTCCAGATATTCCAGTAGCAGAGGGCGGCGAAGGTAGACGATGTCCTTCCGGGCACCACGCCCGGGATGGCGTGGAGGCTTTTGACGTGGACGTCCGAGGCGAGGTGCGCGCCGATCGCACCCCAGAACTGGCGAACGAACGAGCAGTCGAAGACGATATGGGAGGCGACCTCCGAGGGAGCGGGGCAGATCGCGCACCCGGCACTGGCTGCTGTCAGAACGTTTTTCTTGTGCAAGGCCGCCCTCGACTGAATCTTGTCCTGCACAAGGAGCCAGCAGAATAACTTAGCCTTGGACGGAGCAAAGCTGTCCCAGATGAATGCAGCGAAGGGGGCCACAGGACCCATGTCGAAGGAGAGCTTGTACAGCGCAGCTTTCAGTGATGATTACAAGTGTTGTTGATTTATTTCTGACTTTGCTCCGGTTCAGTTATTATTGATCAGACATGTACTGGGATTTAGATGAACATATCATCAATTTCAGTTGGCAGAGAGATTGTAGATTGCTTAATCTTGTAGAATCCCACACGAAGAGATACATCAAATAAGCAGACAACAGACACGAGCATGCATGGATTACTACAACGATTTCCAATTATTCAGCAGTCGTATAAGATTACACACTTTCTTAAAATATAGTAAATTCAAACGACTCTTTATCACACACAACACATACTTGTTACAGTTGTTTGTTCCGTTCGATTTCGCGTAGCCGGCGAAGGGGTAACTTGGGTGATCGACGGTGAGCATAAATGGCAAAATTTACCCACCTTGCAACCACGTTGTACATGTACCCCTGGAAAATCAATGCCGTGAAAGACCATGGTGGCCATGGCCTACGGGCAACCAGCTGCCAGGAAGGACAAAGCTAAGGTTTTTCACCGAGGTTGGTGGTGACGATGACCGACTTTCGATATCGCTCTCTCAGCCAAGGAAGCAACCATGAACCGTTCATGAAGGATAAAGCGCCACTTTTTTGCTCAAAGAAAAAGGGCCAAGGCGTCACTGACAAATCTGTCACACTCGTAGGAACCATGGCATTATTATTTTTCACTTTTACTACTTGGGAACCGAGTGTTATTGCACTTTTCCATGCAACAGGCCTCTTTTCTCGAGGTCTCGGCACCGACCTGGTTGACGCGTCCGGAGTCCCAAGCGCCGCTTAAGGGCACCATTGATGGGCCAAGGCTCATCACGGACAAACGTCTTTCACCTCCCGCACTTCGTCCTCGTCTTCCACCTCCCGCACGACAACAACACCCCCCGCCGCCACCGCCGGCTAGAGCCGCCTGTTTTCGCCACCCGCGGTCGGCCCCGCTTCCGCCGTGCCTTGCCACCCCGCCCTCCTACATCTTCCACCCATCGCCGGTCCGCCGCCATCCCGGACCTTCCTCTAAACCCACCCATCTCTCCAACTTCGGTGAACTCTTGACACCCAAACCCTAAATAACCAACGCCGCCGAGCTCCCGCACTTGAACCCGACCCCTGCACCTGACACCCTAAGTTCCATTCCTCACCTCCGCCGGTGATGCCGCATTGTACCCGTCTCCGGCAAGGTCCTTTCCTCGCTTTCATTGGCGATGTTGCAGCAAGCCGCGTCGTCCCTTCTCCAGCGAGGTGGGCACGATTTCTTCCTCCCCGGCCTTCTACTACCTCAGGTCACTTCCTTCCTCCCCCAACCACCACTAATAGGCCGGGCCAAACACCGTATGGGGTGTGCCATGTGCGGCATGGGGTAGCGGCTGACATGGTCGGTGTATAGGAACTGCCATCTTTTTTGGCCGAGTCGACTGCAGTGTTGGCCCATCAAGCATTCCCGGCCGTGGCATCTTCCCTCTTCCTCTTTCTCTTATTTCCATGCCTTTGGCCCATCCGAGGCTTTGCCCTTAGCAGTCAACACTGGATCCATGTATGGCCTACACCGCGCAGTTACCCCGTTAGGGTTCCCAGGGAAGGGGCGGCAACGACGCGACACTGATTCAGTTGGCCCACACAGCCAGCAAGCGGCGGCACTGGCGGGGCCAAAAAAAATTTCTCGGGTGGTCAAGCTTTGTAGTATTATTTTTTATTTCGATGAACTTTAGTTGAATTTCATTGGTTTTTGAAGTTTGAATTGCTTCCAATGATTTTGCAAATCTGATGGGTTGTCATGACTCATGAGACTACCAAAACACACCTGGGCGGCGGCGGAACGCGAGCGAACGCGGGGTGGTCGGCGTCGCATGGGCGAGGAGCCGACAGGCCATGGCGGTGCGAAGGAGGCGGATATGTTGCGCGGTGGCGGCCGCACCAGCATGACAGTGGGCCGGTAACATGGGACCATGGCTAGCGGTACCAGCGTCCATGACGCGGCGGAGGTGGTATTCACGGCTGGGTCGATAGACAACAAGGCTGGTGATGTGCGGGGTCCATGGTCGGCGGCTCGGCGGGCTTCAGCACACGCGCCTTGGCGAGAGTACGTGCGTTTGCCGGCGTAGGCAAGCACGACGCTTAGCTTGGCACACGCTGTGAGCCTGTGGTCGGGGTGCAGGTGGGAGCGGGCTACCCGCGGCGCCCACTACCCAAGCCCACATGATACGTTAAGTAGACACTCACAGGCAAGCATCAAAATTATAGGGGATAAGTGGGCTATCCCACTTCCCACATCATCCCACATATCTCCGTCTATATCATAATATGGTGTGAATGGAAAAGCTGTGAAACACTGTCGGCTATGTCCGCCATGACAATTGTAAAACTTACGACGACATATTTATGGGCATATGTAAACATATGTGGGATAGTGAGTACCCACGTAAGTTTAGCGAGAACACTCACTTAACATGTGCGGGACTATGCAAGTATAAACGAGCCCGCGAACAGTACCACCTGCACCCTCACCTGTGGCAGACACATCACGCACCATCGGAGCTCCCGACGAGTCAGAGCATACATGCCGGCAGGGCCGCCTCCAGGAATTGGAGGCCCCGGTGCGAAATACAAAATGGGGCCCTAAGTTCCATAATTATTATGTAACTAGTGCATACTTTCACTCAATTGTATAACTTCATTGGTAAAGTAATTAGTTCATAAATTGATTGAACAACTACAGAACAAAGATTGACCGATTGATGAATTGATCGAGAATTAGTGATCCGCCATCACGGCTAGCTTCCCGCCGTGGCGGCTCGTCTCTACGGTCGGCGTCACGGCTTTGTCCCCTCTTGCCCTCATTTCCACGTATGACATTTCCTCCCTGAGGGATCTCGAATGTCTTATACTTTGGTGGTGGCATGTTGGTCTTATGGTGGGGAGCAGCTTCGCCTAGATGCTATCTGCCATTCGCAGGGTAATTGTTGTGAGGTGGTGAGGGATTTCTCTGATGGCCTTTGCCATGTGGCCTATCATCGGAGGATATCGGGATAGCATCGGCCCTGTTACGAGCTTCTCTCCTTCTAACCTCTGTGGATCCGGTACGATATTCATTGTCAGGCCAGCACCATGATAGCCATCGCCTCGGATTTTAGTGGCGGTACTGGATCGGCACATCGCAGCATCAGATTCGAGCCAGACGGCGGAGCGACAACTAGGGAGCGCAAGGCACACATGGGGGGAGGCGCGGCGGTGTGGGGGAGGGGGATGGAGTTTACCGATGGCGCACTGTCGTCGGAGTTGGAGAGGACCACGCGACTGTCCAAGGTGTTGGAGTGGTGGCTAGGGGAAGTGGGAGGAGAGGGCTGGGAGTAGGCTGTGGGCGCCGGGGCCAGAGTGGCGTCCAGCGAGGGAGAGTGGCTTGCCGGCGCTGTGGCGGCGGGCGGCTGGGAGGGAGCGCGCTCAGGAGCTCATGTACGGAGCGAGAGTGCGCTAGGGACCGAAACTTCCTTCCGCCCCTCCCAACACCTCGTGACCACGCTAGCAATAGCACAACAGTTCTTGGCACATAAGAACCGCGAGTCAGGGATATATGATTGATACAAACAAATGGCTTTAATAATGGGTTTTGATTTTGCTCCGCAGCTACTCATCATACTCATTAGAGATTGTCCAAGAATGTGAACTGTTAGCAACATGATGTACAACAAACGTGAAAAGAGCGATGCAGAAGACTGGAAGCGATGCCGTCGGCGAAAGAAAGGTCCACGACGTCGTCATTGCCAGGCGGGTAATCCAGCCGGCAGCCAGTGCACCCATCGGAACAACGCCATGCCTCTCCTTGTGCTAATCATAAACGGTGTGGGCGTGTGGCTACCTGTAGATCGGAACGGCGGCGGCGATGGCTCGCATTGCTGTAATCCATAGGCTCGCATGGCTGTAATCCATAACCGAGCAATTGATTCATCCGTAATTCAATTCGTCTTTGTTAGAAGCCATCGCTAGGTTAGCTCTGTTCTATTTTTTTTATCTTCTCGTGCTCTTACAAAGGTGAATCCAACACTGGTTTCCGCATGCATTAGCAAGCTCAATGGCGGCAAAACTTCTGGCAATGGGGACAGTTGTCCGATTCCTCCATGGCGATGATGGGATTGTGCCCCACGCTAATTATGTATGTCGCCGGCGGCACCGCGCCTGCATCTAGTTCGTCAGAGACCAAGTTTGAGTGGGGATTTTTCTAACGTGCGCGATGAGGTGGAGACAGAGTTTTGACATGCTGTGAGATCCGTGCGAACGAGCGACGTGGAGAAATCTGGGGAGGGGCCTCATGGGGGAGGAGCTGCGGCCCTCTCCCAGAGAATTTTTTTCCGGGAATAGGAGTGTTCGGTATTGGCTTGGACCGTACCTGGAGGCAAATTGTGATGGCGATGGCTTGCCTGATCCAAATCGGAGGCTAAGCCTGGTGCTGGCCGCTTGGAGCTGTACAAGGGCGTGATTGCCGCGCCGCCGCCTATGAGGGGCGCTGTCAAGAGAAGCCGATCTTTTCGATCCAGAAAATGAATCGTCGAGGTGAGCGACATGCCATGAAAAAGAAAACTGCCTTACGGACTGGCTCCAGGACCGAAACTGGCGCGATTCCTACGCTTTGCCCGCTGCCATTAGCACTGTACATCTATTCCCTTCTTCCTCCACTGAACTCCATCCCGTCCCATCGCGCGTCATCGGAGCTCCCGACGAGTTCAGCTTGCCATGGCGGTCGACGAGCCCATCAGAGTAAGTTCCTTCTCCCTCTCCCAAGTCCCAACACCCAGCTCGCTAGTAGTAGCATCTGGCGAGGTGATTCTTTCTTGCACATAGAAAAAATAATAATCCCCATTGTTTTCTACGATGCTTATCCAATATTTCTCGTCTTGGGATCTGATTATGGGATCTGTCATTATTTGGTGTTTTCTGAAACTCCTTCGTGTTGTACTACATTTTTACGCTAGGAAAATATTGCGGTCCTCCGCGCCAGCATTCTGTGATCGCGATCGGTGTGCCTGTTTCTTTTTTGTCACAGAAGATTCGTATTCGATGAACTGACTACTGCTGCTTCTTGCTATGCTGGATGAGATTTAGATAGATTTTCTTGTTGATTACTCTGACTATTCGTCGCGGAAGCTTCGTAATTCCTCTGCTTGGGCTGCTTTTTTCAGAGAAAGAGAGACACGCAGACGCCGGCTGGTGATTCACAGTCTGCCGAGGCCAAGGTGGGGCAGGAGATGGCATTGGTGGTGCATCAAAGCCAGTCTTTGCTTGACAACGGCAGTAGCCAGGTGGACGACGATGGTGAGAACCTCTGTGGAACCATCTGTTGTTCTCACGTTGTTGCGTTTCCAGGCACCTCTGCTTTACAGAGCTATTATATGGGTGTGTCTAGGGCTCAGTCTACTGAGCAATAGCTTATGGCTCAATAAAATAACGTTATTATATCTCATTTGCAACTCATGTTGTAATTCACTATTAGCACGAATCACAAAGCAACCCAACGATCTAGATGTATGGTTCCTAGTTGCAACATCACTTGCAACTGAAAAAATCTCAGTTACAACTCAACTTGCAACTCAATTGCACGAATCACAATGCAAATCTAATGATCTAAAATTCTACTGAGCCATAAGCTATTTTTCTCAGTCTACTGAGAAATAGCAAAACCGCTATTATATAGTATACAATGCATGTTCTCATATGAAATGATCGTTGTATGGTTTGTCAGTCCAACATATATTATACTCAGAATATAAATATCAACGATTTCATGCATGGTTTGCTGGTCGTCAAACACATTGACCATTTTAAATCGGTCACTTCGGATAGATAGCTAGATTAATGAAGTGTGATGTCATTTTGTTGGAAGTCTTGGCTGAGATTGTTGTTCTGCTACTTTAGTAGTAGTCCTTTCTGTCTGCAGTTCATTAGGCCTCCATTATTCTTATATGTTGAGCCAGTTTGCTAGATGTAAAACAGGCAGCTTTACTATTAGTAAAATCCAGAAAATGTCAATATCTGGATAGCCTTATGTACCGATGTGTTGTTACGGTGACCATTCTAGGTATTTCTACATACGTTTACCCAACAGATATCACAATGACTCACATGTAGAAATTGAAGGAGTAGTACTTTAACCATATTTCTATGTTAAAATATGGATCAAATACAACCAATACAGAGGAATTATGTTAGCACGATGTGTATGCTTTTCTTCAGTCTTGTCAATGCATGTTCAGTATCTTGTTTGCTTTTTAATTTCATAAGAAATGTTTAACTTTTTGGCATTTTAAATTTCAGGATGTTAACACGTTAGCATTTTGTCTATTGTTTCTGAATCTTCAGTCATGCTTACCACGTTTAACTGCAGGACAAACTGAAAATTATATGTTTCTTCTTGTAGTGCTCATTACTAATTAGTTGCTAGTAGAAATACACAATGACAGCATGCATTCTGCAAGTAATTAGGCTATTTTTTTTGTAGAAATGAGGCTATATATGTGTACTTTTTGTTCTTTTACTCAACTCGAACTTCTCATGATGCAATAATGAAAATTTGGTTATTGCAGGATGACGATCTCGCTATTGTTGTTGGTCAACAGTCTATGGAAATGGATGATTGCAATTATCCAGATGGGAAAATCGGCTGTGTTCCTTTGGGAGATGGGAAAATCGAGTATGCTCCTTTGAGAGTAAGTATTCTGTTGATTTGGTTCTCTTGTATATACATTAATTAGACAACAAACCGCTCCATTCAGAGCATCACTTTTAACGAAATAAATAATGTCTAGTTGTCTACGTACTGTTGCAATAGTTCCTTATTGTTTTCCTTTCCATTTCAATCATAATTTTCATGTAGTACAAGTATACAACAACTGATTTATCTAACCTCCAATGGCAGACCGTGAGGCCAGAAATAATGGAGAATGGGCAAGACGCCCTGGCTTTCGTTATGAAGGAGCAACAAAAGTTAGCACATATATAACGTATACAGTAAGATACACTCCTTAATGTCATCCTTGTATTTGTGTGTGTGATAGTAAATGTCTTCTCAGGAAATTAGAAACAAATAAGCAGAGCGGCTGGATAGTGTCAGGGTAGCTTTTCTTGCTTCTTTTGGCTTTGTTTTCCTTTCTTCTTCCTTTGAATAGCAGTTTTGTCAGAGTTTCTTATAGTTTTTAGCTTTTTTGTTTGCAGTCGTGTAGTTTGTGCACCTTCTTGGTTTTCTTCTTCTAATACAAAAGATACGAGTCTTAATGCGTGCTTCGGATATTTTGGCTCATTCAAAAATTTCAGAATTCAGATTTTTATTATCTTCTAATGCATATAAAAATAAATTTTTAATTTGATAGTCTGCTTTCGTTGTTTCTTTATTTTTAGAGGAAAAGGGGGAGGGCTGCAGGTTTGAAGTCTGTCAAAAAGACAGATAGAGAAGAAGCTGGTGTTATTTAACAGCAACAACGGTAGCAATAGCTATAGCAAGGATGACAAGGATGATGATTTTGAGCAACAGATGCTAACGGTAAGGTCTTACTTAAAATAATTTAAAATTGCTTTGGTTAAGACAAGTTTTTCTATTCAAAGTTTGATCAATGTCACACTTTACGTTGTGGATGGCTGAGTAAAAAAAATCTTATTTGAGAAATAAACGACGAAGTTGCTCTGCTTTGTTATGTTGCAGGGGAACAGAGGGAGGTTAGCACGTTCCAAAGCTGCCAAGTACAAGAGGGAACAGAAACCTTTGTCGGTTGACAACAGTAGCGAGGGCAAGAAAGACAAGGATGCTGATTTTGAGCTGGAGGTAAGGTCTAAGGTGGAGTCATAAATCATTTCAAATTGATTCATTATAGACAATTTTTATTTTCAAAGCTTGAAAAAAAATCCTTGTTCACCTATGGCACCAATTATTTTGTAAAATAAACAAATTATGATACCATAATCGAGTATAAGCAGATCAAGATATATGTTACACTCCTGAATGTCATGGCTGAACCAGAAATATTAGAGAAATGACTAACTATGAACAAGCTGTGTGTTGACACTGATGATGGTGATGATGATGTCCGGAAGAAGTATACACGTACTTCAATTTTTTTCTGTTGTCTTCTCGTGAGTAGAGTTGTTAAAACATGTCAAGTGTGTCTAATTATGTACCTATATCTTGAAACAAATTATAGTGTTAAGGGCACTGCTTTGGACCGAGCTGTGGAGTTAGTGGAGAGATTGTCAGCAGAAGGTCTAAGTTTCGTCAAGCCTATGAAGCAATCACATGTTGTTAGGGGATTTTGGCTGGTAAATATTAATTTGCTAGGTATTTAAATGTTTGTGGAGTGCCGAAGAATCTGTTTTCCTTTTTTCCGATAGAAGACTAGATAGACTAGATTACTGCCTCTGCTTTTGACTTTTGTGTTCCTCGCGAAGGGCCTCCCTGCTGAGATTTGCAAAGAGCATCTTCCAAACCATGATGTTGATATTATATTGGAAGATGATGAAGGGCAGATTTGTTACACGAAGTACAAAGCTTCCAGGACAGCACTCAGTGGTGGATGGCATGGATTCGCAAGAATGCACCACCTTAAGGTCGGCAAACGTCCTGGTCTTTCAAGTTGTCAGCCCAACAAAATTAAAGGTGAGTGCTTCAGTCGTCCCTTCATTAAAAAATCATGGTAGAAGAACTAACCATTCCTTCACAATATCTACTAGTGATGTGATTAACTCTTGAATCCTCTTTTTAGGTGTACATATTCAGGGAGAATAAGTTCACGGTAGCCCATGGAGCTCTTGGTCTTCTGAATCTTGACACATCCACGGAGAACAATCTTCAGGTGCGTTGAGCGGATTATCATGCATTGCAACATTAACAATATTAACAAATCTTTTGAATCACATGGCATGTTCCGTAAATGCAGACAAGGAAGAAGAAAGTTCCGACGTAAATGTCAAATCTAAAGAGGCAACAGACGGCGGCATCAGGTCTCCAGTTTCATACACCGATGATTTTGCTGCAGTGAAAAGATTTGTGGATTTCAAGATTGTCGTCGGCAACGATTTGATAGTACTCCCAGATCACCTGGGAAGGACATACTATGATCTTTGCTGCGCTCGGAAGGCATTTCTCCACGGGCATCTGAAGAAAATAAGCCTTGAGCTCTCTATAGCAGTGATTCTGGAGACGATCAACATCGCTGAGGGCATCCGAGCCTCCTCCCCTGCTTCCCTCGAGGACCTCGTGGATTGGAAGAAGGCCCTACAGTCATTCGAGCACATGGGCATGGACGTCGCCTTCATGTGCAAGCGCATCGAGGATGTTCTTTGCCTCCTTAATGCTCCGTCAGTGGAGCCCGAAGGGTATGAGGAGCTAAAGCTGGAGCATGCTCATCTCGCCAAGAAGTTAGAAGCCGTCGAGTCAAAGATGTCGATCCTCAAGGATACTCTGGAAGAGATGGATTTGAAGATAGAGACAATAGAGGCGAGCACAAAGACGAAGGACCAAGTTGTCCAGAATCTGGCGACAGCACCATGGTGATCAACACGTCTAAATTGTGTGGCTAATTATACTTTATCTAGTTGGGTTCATTGCTACAGCAACGTCATTATTTTTTTCGAAGGGCCTGAGGCCAAACTTCATTAAGATAGAAATAGGAATAGTACAACATAGCAACAGGCACACGGCTGAGATAGCCGATCTTCGCCTGTTTATACAAAAGTAGTATGATGCCTGAACAGCATGCACAGCTTCAAAAACCACCAAGAAATACAAAAAAGGTGGTGGATAACAAACTCTAGGAGCTCAAAAATCAACGATGCATCCTGCAGTCTTCCAGGCCCGTAAATCCTCGATGATCAGCTCAAACACCATGTTGATCGTGCTAGCTTCTTGTTGGAAGATTCGGGCATTTCTTTCCTTCCAAATCCTCCAGTTGGAAGATTCGGGCATTTCTTTCCTTCCAAATCCTCCAGTGCACCAAAATTGTTACCGTATCGAAGTCCTTCCGCAAATTCTTCGGTGCTCTTTTCCTCGCCTGTATCCACCACTCCTCTGTGCTTCGATATGCGATGCCCGGACTCGGGAAATCAGCCTTGGACCAGCCACGGATCTTGCTGTAGACTTGGCGAGTGAAACGACAGTGGACGAAAAGATGATCACAATCTTCTGCCGTCGAAAGACAAAGAGGACAGGTACGTAGTATTATGAGGCCATCCCCGTCGCTCAAGATCGTCAGACAGCGGCGATGCACTGCCAGCCACATGAAAAACTTGCAAAGAACACTCGTAATCATCTCTGAAATAATGACGTCCCTGTAGATACTAAATTTTTGTTTTACTACCAACCTTGCTCCGGTTCAGTTACTACTGAACATACATTTACTGGGATTAGATGAACATAGTATCAATTTCAGCTGGCACTCTGGCAGAGAGATTGTAGATTGTTTAACCTGGTAGGATCTATTGCTGTTCAGGAAACTTGTGGAAATCCTTAAGAAGAGGACAAATAAAGTTTGAAATTGTGAATATGCATAATTCAAGGAATTAGTGATGACCAATTCATGGAACGTGCCCTAGAGAAGCATTTATGGCCCGGTTACGTTTGTACGCATTTGTGTTGTGTATGTTCGTATATGTATCTGTACGCTGATGTCATGTAGAAGTGAACCGTCCCCTTTATAAAAACATCATCGCCTCTTCCATCCAGTGGCGGCTCTAGGAATTCATTAGAGGGTATTCATAGGTATTCATTTTGTTAAAATCATCACTGTTTTTACCAAAATTTTCACTGTTTTGCTATAATGAACATTGTTTTGCAAAAATCATGGGTATTCACTTGCATACCCAGGAATACACCTGGCGCCGCCCCTGCTTCCATCCCTTTCGACCTTGACTATGCATCCAAAATCTAGCACAATATAGGTTTTCTCCATCGCATGACAACGCTCGCGGTCGTAAAGCCGATTACCTGCCTCCGGCTAAGAAGCCAAGCGGTGAAACGCACCTTATGAAATTAAGGGTCGAGCCATACATGCGCAGTGAAAAAAAGATGTTTTTTTCTGAAATGGGGCAGCTCTAGCTTCTACATCGAAGAGATGTATACGATCATCTTTTATTTCATTTATTCAAAAAAATGGCAGCCTTACAACAATCATACAAACTGAAGTCGCTAAACACATGTGTCAAAGCATCACAAAACTAGTACAACGCTAGAGGAATAGACAAGGCCTTGTGCCTCGGCCACCACCATTGTCGACTCTTGGAAAGATCCAAAGAAAGCTCCTTGTGCGCCAGCTCTAGAGGTTACCACCACCTCTCTCTCCTCAAACCCATCTCCCGGGTGTTAGATCGAAGCGAAACCTGTCACCAGACTTGCCATCTACGCTACCACAACGCTAGACGGTTCCTCCTCTCTGTGCACGCAACAAAACACGCGCCTTCCGCCGAGCTTACGCGGAACCACGCCGCCAAGACCCACCGTCATCGATGCGGGAAGGGACACGCCGCTCCACCTCAGAACCACCTCTAGCTAGAGACTGCTCCAAAAATGATGCCCCACAGGGAAAGAACAGCGCCGTGCGCCGTCATCGTTCGACCCAGATCAGGGGTTTCCCCAAGAGCAACCACATCTTCAGCCGACATCAGCTCCAAAAATGATGCCCTCAAGAAGGGTAACAACGTCGGGCGCCGCCATCATTCGACCCGGAAGCCCAGATCTAGGTTTTCTCTCGGAGCAGCCTGAGTCAAACGACGATAACACCATAGACGATGCCTTCATGAAGGTAATGACATTCGGAGACACTGTCATTGTCCGCCACGGCCGAACGTCGATGCTCAGTTTTCACCGGATGCCATGTTGCCCAAACCTGTCGTCGGCTAGATCACCAACATCGGCCGACCAACTTCGATGGAGAAGGAGGCCACAACCACCAAGCCTAGGACTGCCACCCCAGACGTCATGATGCAGATTTTGCCTAGGAGAACCCAGCTACAGGTCGAGGACGAGAGGACGCATGCAGGACGAAGCCCTCCCCAGGACCATTGGGGCCCAGATCGGAGCCTGCCCACACCATTGTCGCCTTCCCTTGCCCTGCCACATCCTACAGCACTGCCTCCCGCATAGGCCGACATGGACCGCCACCACCTCTAGCCGGACGGTGGCCAAGGAGAGCCGCCACCACCACCACACTGCGCGGGCTTTGCCCGACGACGCTCCGGCGGCGGCGGCGGCAGAGGAGGCACTCGAGGGTGTCTCGGGACGGCACTAGGTGAAGCACCCCTATGCGGCACGGCGCCGCGGCATGGGGGTCGGGGAAGAGAGGGGGAGTGGGGAGGGAGGAGGCCGGCGGCGAGGTAAGGGCGGTGGTGGCTAGGGCTAGGTCGAGGTCACCGCTGTATTTTCTTTGGCTTGAAAACTATCCTGCAAAAAAATGGTTCTGTCTTTTTTTTTTTTTTACGAACTAGGGCGATAGTATAAGTGTTTCTTAGAGCATTTAATGGATAATTCCAATAGGACGTCCGACAACACCGCTAGGCAAGTGTTACTCAGAGCGCAGACAGAATGTGCATGTGTATTGGGAGCGTTGCTTCTAGAAGCGCACCCAAAAGATTATTTTAACTATTTTATTAGCATTTTTATATGCATCACACATGCATGCATAATAAAATTTAGTCTCATGCAGTAAGTCCGGTCACCAAAACACACCAAGTCCGGCTATCTCATATTAGAATATCACATGCATACCCCGTCGCTTCACAAAGGAGTGTGTCTTTGGGTTTTTAAAGAAAATTAATTTTTTTATATTGGAAATATCACATGCATACCCCGTCGCTTCATGCATGAACTCTCACCTCTTTAATTCCTCAACCTCCAATAAGCTAAGTGCATGTAAACAATGATTCTCGTGTGATGTTTTTCCTATTTAGAAATGCATTAAAAAGAGAGAAGTTAGAAGTGCATTAAAAAGAGAGAAGTATATTTTTATGAATAAGTTTTAAAGCCAGATATACACTTATTTGTAAACAGAGAAAGTAGATATCAAATGAAAGGCGTTGCCTTCTCGGCCGCCACCGCTGTTGGTGCCGATGACGACTCCGGTACACTATCAAACTCATTTCATAGATAAATACCAAGCAAACACACATGTTTCAGTTTCTAATATCGTAGCAAAAAAATTACACACAATGCGTAGTGTTCGAGCCGTGTGCGATGTGTATGGCCTGGACCTCGCCTTAGAACGAATTCAAATGGTTCATATTTTGGACTGTAAGGTATGAACATTATCGTATACCGTTCAGCTCATCTATGTGCGATTAAGTGCCTTAAAAGACTTACTAGTCCTGAAGGTATAATCTGCACCATATAACGACGCAGATTTGATATCCTCCCGAGTTTGTCGTGCAGTTCCTCAAACTATGGACGGCTGTGGCAGCGGTCATGACCACTGACAGAGTGGACGTGTTCCGATGGAAGTGGACTGCGAGTGGAGTATTCTCCGCGTGTTCTGCCTATAGGATCCAATATGAAGGCACAACGACGCTCTTGGGGGCGACCAACGTCTGGCATGCGTTCGCGCATATATATGGAGCACAAGATTCACGCATGGGTGCACTGCGCCGAAGATGCTGAACGGCGGACAAATTAGCTAGGCATGGTCTGCCGGCGCCGGCGACGTGCCCGCTATGCAATGCTGCCGACGAAACGCTTTAGCATCTTTCCCTCCATTGCCCTTTCGCCCTCCAGGTATGGAGTGGCACGGTTGCGGTGGTTGAGCCTTCCGCTGCCGAGGCCCGAGGCAGGCCATTGGCGATTGGTGGACGAATACGGTAGACGCCATGCCGAGAGCAGCACAGAAGGCGGGGAACTCGAAAAAAATATCCTCCCGAGTACCGACTAGTTATGCATAGGCCCACTGCTGTTGCTGTTGGATGAAACTCGACAATCCACTAGTGAATACGCAAACCAAAACCTTTCCATTGAGTATACTATTCCCGCCCATTTCATTTCCGTTCTCGCGCATCTTGCCAGAGCCTGCCTGTTTATATACTCCTCGGGCACCGACTTTATTTTTTTATGTTTCTTTGCTATCCGTGTGCTCCCACAAAATCTGAATTCAATTGGCAGTGGGCTGATCCAATGGAAGCTACATATGCTCCGGATTTTATTGGATGGAGCCACCCATAAAATATATACGGAGTATGATTTGAATCATGCACTAGTAGAAAAATGATCATTCGGGTTCGGAGCATTAGCCTAAGTCGTTTTTCGAACTGGGGCTTTTGCCCTCAGGGTACGACACATTTAGTCCTGGTTCGGATGGCATCCTTTAATTCCGGTTGGAGACACCAACCCGGACTAAAGGGGCCGTACCCTACGGCGCCAGCATCCGACCGTTGCCGGTATCTTTAGTCCTGGTTGGTGTCTCCAACTGGGACTAGAGATTCATCTCTATTCCCGGTTGGAGACACCATACCGGTACTAAAGATTTTTCTATAAAATCTCATCGTCCCTGTCCCGAGCCGGCCATTCTTTCTTCTCCGTTCTTCACCACCGAGCTCGAGTTCATCCCCATTTTTTCTATGATTTGTCAAGATTTTTGTGTAGATATGCTTTACTTAGTAATTGATCAAAATGAGAATGAAATTGAAATAGGAAAGTGAAAATAGAGAATAGAGAATAGAAATATGATTTATTTAGTGTAGAAATAGAAATAGAAGTAGAAGAAGAAATATAAATAGAAAGTAGAAAGTAGAAATAGAAATAGAAAATAAAAGTAATATAAATAGAAATAGAAGTAGAAATAAAATAGAAATAGAAATAGAAATGTGATTTATTTACTGTAGAAATAGAAATAGAAATGTGATTTATTTAATGTAGAAATAGAAGTAAAAATATAAATAGAAATAGAAATGAAAAATAGAAATAGAAATGAAAAATAGAAATAGAAATGTGATTTATTTAGTGTAGAAATAGAAATAGAAATATGATTTATTTAGTGTAGAAATAGAAATAGAAGTAGAAAATACAAATAGAAGTAGAAAATAGAAATGTGATTTATTTTGTGTAGAAATAGAAATAGAAATAGAAATGTGATTTATTTAGTGTTGAAATAGAAATAGAAATATAATTTTAGACCGGGACTAATTTTAGCATCTCGATTTGCGTTTGATATACTTATATAATGTAGATGAGCCGAGCATGGATGTACGCTGATCGACGCTCTGGCAAGTTCATTAAAGGCATGCGTTCTTTTCTCAATATGGTTGAGGCAAACATGCGGAATGGTTCTATGTGTTGTCCATGTGTTGCCTGTCAGAATGAGAAGGATTACTCTACCTCAAGAATCCTTCACACTTACCTGTTTTGGTTCGGTTTCATATTCGGCTATAATTGTTGAACCAAGCATGGAGAAAGATGGATTATGATGGAAGACAACAAAGAATAAGAGAATGATGACAACTATCCTATGTATCCTGAATACGGTGGTACTACAATGGAAGAAAATGAAGAAGAAGAAGCTGAAGAACGAGCATCAGATAAGCCCGCTGATGATCTTGGTCGGGCCATTGCTGATGCACGGATAGACTGTGAAAGTGAAAAGGAGAGGGAGAAGTTGGAGCGCACGTTAGATGATCACAAAAATTTGTTGCACCCAAATTCTGAACATGGCCAAAAAAGCTGGGTAGCACACTGGAATTGTTGCAATGGAAGGCAGAGACTGATTTATCTGACAAGAGATTTGAAAAGTTGCTGAAAATTATAATGAAGATGCTTCCAAAGGATAACGAATTGCCCGCCAGTACGTACAAAGCAGAGAAGATTGTCTGCCCTCTAGGATTGAAGGTGCAGAAGATACATGCATGCCCTAATGATTACATCCTCTATCGCGGTAAGGAGTACAAGAATTTGAGTGCATGCCCGGTATATGGTGCATTGCGGTATAAGATCAGGCGAGATGACCCTGGTGAGGTTGAGGGCGAGTGCCCCAAGAAGAGGGTTCCTGCCAAGGTGATGTGATATGCTCCTATAATACCACGGTTGAAATGTTTGTTCAGAAACAAAGAGCATGCCAAGTTGTTGCTATGGCACAAAGAAGACCGTAAGAAAGACGCGATGTTGAGACACCCCGCTGACAGGTCGCAGTGGATAAAAATCGAGAGAGAGTTCCCAGACTTTGCGGATGATGCACGGAAGTTAAGGTTTGGTCTAAGTACAGATGGCATGAATCAGTCATAGCACCTGGCCTATGACTCTATGTATCTATAACCTTCCTCCTTGGTTGTGCATGAAGCGAAAGTTCATTATGATGCCAGTGCTCATCCAAGTCCCGAAGCAACCCGACAACGACATTGATGTGTACCTAAGGCCATTAGTTGAAGAAATTTTATAGTTGTGTTATGACCCACAAGTATAAGGGGTGTATCATAGTACTTTCGATAAATAAGAGTGTCGAACCCAACGAGGAGCAGAAGGTGTTGACAAGTGGTTTTGATCAAGAATTCGTTGTAAATACTAGCAAACGGGTTTTCAGGGGTATTTGGTAATGCAAGTAAATAAAGTACGAGTAAATAAAAGACAATAATAGTAATTGCTGCAAGTGGCCCAATCCTTTCTAGAGCAAAGGACAAGCCGGTTATGTAACTTATGATAACCAAATGTTCTTGAGGACACACAGGAGTTTCTGTCAAGTGCTTTCGCTTCATACCGCTAAATAATCTTTATTGGTTTGATAAGTGTTATGGGGGTGAACCTGTGCTAGCGCACTACCCTTACTAGGATAAATACACACATGTGATTATACCCCTTGCAAGCATCCGCAACTATAAGAAAGTAATTAAGATAAATCTAACCACAGCCTTAAACTCTAAGATCCTACGCTCCCTGGTGCAATGGTTTCCCAACGGAGGTTTAGGTTTCTGTCACTCCAGCAACCCCACAATTGGTAGCCAAATACACAATGCATCTCACTAGGCCCATAAATGGTGAAGTATTATGTAGTCGACGTTCACATGACACCACTAGTGAAATAGCACCACAACAAATAAATATCAGACCATTAAATATTACTCAGCATAATTCCACTACTAACAATTTGACTTCTCCCATGTCCTCAAGAACTAAACGAACTACTCACAAGACATCATATGGATCATGGTCAGAGGTGAAATAATGGTAAATAACAATCTGAACATAAACCTTAATTCAACGGTTCTACTCAATAGCATCAACCACAAGAGTAATCAACACCGGGAAAGTTTCCCCTAAGAATTTGACAAGATTCAACTCAAGATGTTACAGCGGGATGGCATGGTGATGGTGGAGATGAAGGTGCTGGTGATGGAGATGGTGATGATGATCCCGATGAAGTCCGGTGCGATGGTGATGACGATGGCGACGATCTCCCCTCTCCGGGAAGGAATTTCCCCAGCAGATTTCTGCCTCCGGGAGAGCTTTTCTCTCTCTAGTGTTTTCCGCCCCGCAGAGGCGGCGGTGTCTGTCTCTCAGCCCCCCCCTCTGACTTAGGTTTTCGGGGACGATAAAATACGCAAAGGGGCGATGGCAGAAGTGGGCCAGGGCGGCCACACAACAGGCCGGCGCGGCCAGGGGTGGGCACGCGCCCCCTGTGTGTGTGCCTGCCCTGTTGCTCCTCTCGCCTCCTCCTTCTGGCTTCCTCAGTCTTCTGGCAAAATATAATTTTCTGGTATTTTTCTGGAATTTTTCTAGAATTTCCTGATCTTCCAAAATATGGTGTCTTGACGGTCCTTTTTCCAGCAGAATCCTGACTCCGGCAGCAAATCCTCCAATGATCATCAAACATGTAAAAATAGAGGAAACAACATAAGTATCATCTCTAAATGTGAAATATATCAATGAATAATAGTAAATTATGATACAAAATAGTGATGCAAAATGGACGTATCAACCCCCAAGCTTAGACCTCGCTTGTCCCCAAGCGAAAACTAAACTCGGTAAACATGACCACAGGTTTATGGAGTGAAGTGTCGATAATCAAAATACGGACAAGAAACATCACATTCACCAAGGCACAAATTATAATAGACAACAACTTCCCTTTATATGATATAGACTTGCAATAAGTAAAAGAGAATCACAAATAAAGATGCACAAGGGAAACTATAATTGGTGATGGCAAACCTTAGTTCTTGGTCAGAGAACAATGAACAAACTATAATTGCCTTTGAACGGAGCCTTTTAAAACAGAGCTGATATAGCAAAAACCATATGCTCAGCGAAACAAACTTTTTGTAATCATAGAAAGCTTTCAAAGATATATTCCTTCAGATAAAAGCATTGTACTAAACAAAAGAAGTTAGTAAACATGATTGAACGGATCAACATATGGATGAGTGAAACATAACAACTCAATTGCTTGCTTGAGATAGAAGGGAATAGGTTGACTCAACATAAATGTAAAAGACAGGCTCTTCACAGAGGGAAGCAGTGATTAAACATGTGCTAGAGCTTTTCATTTGTAAAACAGAGGTAAAAGTTATTTTGAGAGGTGGTTGCTTTTGTCAACGACTAGCAACGGAGTTCTTGATATCTTCCATACTAAACAAGTGAGAGCGGTTCCGAAATGTTGATTAATTGGCACAATTGTGCTCTTTTATAGCTTTTCACTCCTCCCCACCTTTTCCTTTCTCAAACCATGGCTAACCGGTTCCATCGGGTGCCCACCAACTTTCACATACCATGGAGGAGTGCCTTTTTCTTTTCTTTCTTTTTGAGATTACAATGGTCTGACCAGCTCTCTTGCAAAATTAATGACGAGCAGATGAAGTTGCCTAGTGGAGGGGTACTTAATTTAGTATGGAAGATAACAAACCCATCCACTACGTCCTCATGAGCTAAAAATAGTAGCACGAAATGAGAAGTATTTGAGGGTTTTTGAAAGGTAGCACATGAAAATTTACTTGGAATGGCTTAAAATGCCATGCATAGGAATTTATAGTGGACTCTTTGGAAGTAACTTGGTTTTTGGGAATTGGATGCACGAGAAGTATTCCCTCTCAGTACAGGTTTTTGTCTAGCAAGGCTGGGTAGCAAGCATAAGAGTTGCATGAAACAAACAAACACACATATAATAGGAACAATCATGCAATCTTCCTTGAAAGTACAACGATTTTAACTTAAGAATACTAATGCTTATGAGCTAAACATGAAGGAAAGCTGAAATGATGTAACTACAAACACTTTTTTCTTCTTTTCTACTCAAACCTCAAGGTAATGTTGCTACTGACCAAGCTCAGTTTGCCAAAACCAACTAAATTTACTCATGCTCCCAAAGTGATACCAATACTAATCAACAAGACTAATCATATAAGAAACATTGCAAACTAGAATAAAGTGTGCGGAAAGTAAACGATAAAACTTCTCATTAATATTTCATTACCGCAACTCACACCAAGGGATACATAGATAACCAACTAAGGAGGATACTTCCACACTACAAACTATTCTATAAGATAACTTCTCTATTCATGATATGACTCTACTTGAAAAGTAAATGAGTAAAAGATAATGATGTGATACCGCGGTACTCCCCCAAGCTTGGAAGAAGCCAAGGGGATGCCTATACCAATGACGAATTACTCCCTCGGCGATGGTGGTAAGATCATCCTTGGACCAAGTAAAAGTTCTAGCATCCTGCGAAGCCTGAGATTCTCCTCTTGAAGTATCTGCATCTCCCTCTCCAGAACTCGGTATTGGGCACAAAGCTCGTCAGTGACCAGCATACCCTCTTTTATTATAGGCATGAAATTTAGATCCAAGACTGGTAGTGTTGGTCCCTGCATATTATGAGAAAAGGCACGTCTAGCGTTCATTGATCCTACAAAAGTAGGGTCTCTCGCCCTTGATCCTCCAGCCACCTATTCTTCCGTTGGCTTGCGGTCTCGGTGATCCTCTTCCGGAGGTGTCTTCTCCTTGTCATCGCTTGAAGGAGCCATGGTGCTCCCAAAACTGAGATCAACTCCTGATAGAAATAGCTCGAAACGAAAACACGACGAGAAAATGATATACAGACCTCGGGCAATCCGGGGGGTTATATAGGAGAAATTTAAACATCGAAGCGTAACCACAGGAGGAAACTGGGACGGAGACAAGCTCCGAGGTGCTCTCACACCAGGGCGGCGCGGCCTGGAGTGGGCCCGCGCCCCCTATGTGTGAGGGCACTCCGGACTCCGTCTCCTGCCCGTTTTCGTCTCGTGATTTTTCATATTTAATGAAAACAACAAAAATACTAGTGAAAAAGTTTAACGCAAACCTTTTCTGACTAGAACTGTTACCTATTCAAAAATAAACTCTGCAGGTTCCTGCATATTGTCCTGGATGAATTCTTACGGAGAAACCGTTTGAATAACATCAACATATTCATTATAAGAATCTCCAGCAATATAATGTTTGAGTCTTTGCCCATTCACCACTTGTGTAGTGTCATCTTTTAACGAAGCAATCTTTATTGCACCAGAGCGGTACACCTCTTCAATAACATAGGGTCCTTCCCATTTTGAGAGTAATTTTCCAGCAAAAAATCTGAGACGAGACCTATACAATAGAACTTTCTCACCAACATGAAACTCTCTCTTAAGAATTCTCTTATCATGCCATTGCTTGACTTTCTCTTTGAAAAGTCTGGCATTCTCATAAGCTTCGTTTCTCCCCTCATCTAGGGAACTCAAATCTAACAACCTTTTCTTACCGGCGAGTTTAAAATCCCTATTAAGCTCTTTCACTGCCCGGAAAGCTTTGTGTTCTAATTCTAAGGGCAAGTGACACGCTTTTCCATAAACCATTTTGTAAGGAGACATGCCCATGGGGTTCTTATAAGCAGTTCTATAAGCCCATAAAGTATCATTTAACTTGCTAGCCCAGTTTTTCCTAGATCTATTGACAGTCTTCTGCAAGATAGACTTGATCTCTCTATTTGAAAGCTCTACCTGTCCACTAGTTTGGGGATGATAAGTAGAAGCAATTCTATGATTAACGTCATATCTAGCAAGAGTTTTTCTAAAACCACCGTGAATAAAATGAGAACCTCCGTCAGTCATAAGATACCTAGGTACACCAAACCTAGGAAAAATAACATCCTTAAGCATTTTTAACGAGGTCTCACTATTGGCACTCTTTGTAGGTATGACTTCTACCCACTTGGTAACATAATCAATAGCAATAAGTATATGAGTATAACCTTTTGAAGGAGGAAAGGGACCCATAAAGTCAAATCCCCAACAATCAAATGGTTCAATAATAAGAGTGTAACCCATAGGCATTTCATTACGTCTAGAAATATTACCAACTCTTTGACATTCATCATAGGATAAAACATACCTTCTAGCATCTTTAAAAAGGGTTGGCCAATAAAAACCTGATTGTAGAACCTTTTGTGCGGTTCTATCTCCAGCATGATGTCCTCCATAAGCACTTCCATGGCATTTTCTCAATATTTCTTGTTGTTCATACTCTGGAACACATCTTCGCATAATACCATAAACTCCTTCTTTATATAAGTGTGGGTCATCCCAAAAGTAATGCCTCAGATCATAAAAGAATTTTCTTCTTTGCTGAGCTGTAAAGGTTGGAGGCAAATACTTGGAAACAATAAAGTTAGCATAATCAGCATACCAAGGATTCTCTCGCGAAGTTACATTTATCGAGGCCAACTGTTCATTTCGAAAACTATCATTAACACGAATAGGATCAAAAGAAACGTTTTCCAATCTAGACAAATTGTCAGCAACAGGATTTTCAGCACCTTTCCTATCTACAATATGCAAATCAAACTCTTATAAAAGCAACACCCATCTAATAAGCCTAGGCTTAGCATCCTTCTTATATATAAGATATCTAATAGCAGCGTGATTAGTATGAATAGTAACCTTAGAATCAACAATGTAAGGTCTAAACTTATCACATGCAAAAAAAACAGCTAGAAACTCCTTCTCAGTAGTAGCATAATTCTTCTGAGCAGCATCAAGAGTCTTACTAGCATAATGAATAACATTTAACTTCTTATCTACGCGCTGTCCAAGGACAGCACCAACAACAAAATCACTAGCATCGCACATAATTTCAAAGGGTAAATTCCAATCAGGTGGTTGAACAATAGGAGCAGTAGTTAAAGCCTTCTAAAGAGTTTCAAAAGCTTCCTTACAATCATCATCTAAAACAAATGGTACATCTTTTTGAAGAAGATTAGTAAGAGGCTTTCAAATCTTAGAGAAATCTTTAATAAACCTCCTATAGAAACCAGCATGACCAAGAAAACTATGAATACCTTTAATATCTCTGGGACAAGGCATTTTCTCAATTGCTTTAACCTTTGCTCTGTCAACTTCGATACCTCTTTCGGAGATTTTATGTCCAAGAACAATTCCTTCATTTACCATAAAGTGGCATTTCTCCCAATTTAGAACAAGATTAGTTTCTTCACACCTCTGCAAAACTTTATCAAGATTGTGCAAAAAATTATCAAAAGAAGTTCCATAGACGGAAAAATCGTCCATGAAAACCTCCACAATTTCTTCACAAAACCCATGAAAAATAGCAGACATGCATCTTTGAAAAGTAGCAGGAGCATTGCATAAACCAAACGGCATACATCTATAAGCATAAGTTCCATAAGGACAAGTAAAAGTGGTTTTCTCTTGATCTTGCTTTTTAACAGCAATCTGAGAGAAACCGGAATAACCATCAAGAAAACAAAAATGAGCCTTCTTAGATAACCTCTCTAGCATTTGATCTATAAACGGTAAAGGATAATGATCTTTCTTAGTAACTTTGTTTACCTTTCTAAAATCAATGCACATCCTATAACCAACTACTACCCTTTGAGGAATAAGCTCGTTATTCTCATTAGGCACAACAGTGATACCTCCTTTCTTAGGAACACAATGAACATGACTGACCCATCTACTATCAGCAATAGGATAAATAATACCAGCATCAAGGAGCTTCAATACCTCATTTCTTACCACTTCCTTCATCTTGGGAATTAAACGGCGTTGATGTTCAACAACTGGCTTTGCATCTTCTTCCATGTAAATAGCATGCTGACATATAGTAGGAGAAATCCCATTTAAATCATCAAGAGTATAGCCCATAGTTCCTCGGTGTTTCCTCAATACTTCCAATAACCTTTCTTCTTCCTTTCCTGAAAGTTTAGAACTGATAATAACATGATATATTTTTTTATCATCTATATAAGCATACTTAAGATCATCAGGTAAAGGTTTTAATTCAAAAACAGGATCTTCCTTAGGTGGCAAAGTGGTACCAAGATCCTCCACAGGTAAATTGTGCTTAATCAACGGTGGTTGACGAAGAAGAATATCGTCAATCTCTTCTCTTTCCTCCCTGAAGACATCACTTTCACGGTCCTCCATAAATTGCTCCAAAGCATTATTAGGAGCAAGAGCAATAGAGGCAAGCTGTTCAACTCAAAAAATTTAATTAGGCAATTCATTTTCATAAGAAGTTTTAGCGAACTTAGAAAAATTAAACTCATAAGATTCTCCATCAAACTTAGTAAAAAAATTCTCCTTCTTACAATCTATCACAGCACCACAAGTATTCAAAAAGGGTCTACCGAAAATAATAGGACAAGTTTTACTAGCTTCCTTACCAAGTACTAGAAAATCAGTAGGATATTTAGTCTTACCGCATAAAACTTCCACATCTCGAACAATACCAAGTGGCAAGACAGTCTCTTTGTTAGCAAGCTGAATAACCACATCAATATCCTCAAGTTCACAAGGGGCAATCTCGTGCATGATTTCTCTGTAAAGCTCTATAGGAATAGCACTTGAACTCACACCAATGTCACATAAACCATAATAGCAATGATCGCCAATCCTGACAGAAATAACAGGAACACTTGTTTTCCTACGCCTACTAGGATGTGAAACAATATTAGTAGCATCTTCACAAAAGACAATATGTTCATCTCCAACATCTTTAGTAACAAGGTCCTTCACTGTAGCCACAGGAGACTTAATAGTAATTTGCTCATCAGGTTCTACAGCTTTCTTAGTACTTTTATTAAGCACACTTACCAAAGTAGAATGTTGTTTTACCTTAGCAGGGAAAGGCGTCTTCTCGAAATAAGGTTCAGGCAAAATGCTATCAACAATACAAACTTCAGTAGCTGTCGCAGGAATATGACTAATAGAATCTTTATAAGGCGCATGATATTTGTTCCAATCCTTCTTTGGAACATCAAGATAAGAGGCAAAGGCCTTAAAACAGTTAGCAAGTATCTGAGAATCAAGACCATAAGCAGTGCTAACATTATGAAAGTCATCGGTTCCCATAAAAGCTTTAATGCATTCATAATCATAATTTATACCTGACTTCCTACCTTTGTCGTTCTCCCATCCTTCAACATTTTCTTGAATATGGTCAAGAAGATCCCATTTAGCTTCTCCTTTCATATGGGTAAATGATCCAAAATAGGAAGCATCCAAATAATCCTTGTCATGAAGAGCAAGCCTCGCATAAAAGTTATCAATAACAATATTACTGGGGAGCTCATGAATGGGACATTTGAGCACTAGTAACTTCAATCTCCTGCACGCTTGGGCAATACTCTCTCCATCATGAGGCCAAAAGTTATATATTCGATTACGATCTTTATGAATTTCACTTGGAGGATAAAATTTGGAATAAAAGAGAGGTACAATTTCCTCCCAAGCAATAGATGGACCATCCTTTAGCAGCCGATACCACTCCTCGGCTCTGCCTTTCAGTGATAAAGAGAATAGCTTCCTCTTAACCTGGCTCGATGAAATATCTGCACACTTGAACAACTCGCATAATTCATGTATAAAGAGTAAGTGATCACCCGGATGGACAGTTCCATCTCCTGAATAGCTGTTATCCATAACACGTTCAACAATTTTCATAGGTATTTTAAAAGGATCTAATTGAGCAGGTGGTGGTTTTGGTTCATCCACATCCGCAGAAATAGTAGTAGTGTTCCCAAATAGGAAACCAAATGGAGAACTCTCCATAGCAAAATAAAATAAAAATAAAAGACAGAAATGAAAACAATACTCACAGCGACGGTTACCTTTACCAATTCCACTCTTCAATAGCACTTTACTCCCCGGCAACGACGCCAGAAAATAGTCTTGATGGCCCACAAGTATAGGGGGTGTATCGTAGTACTTTCGATAAATAAGAGTGTCGAACCCAACGAGGAGCAGAAGGTGTTGACAAGTGGTTTTGATCAAGGATTCACTGTAAATACTAGCAAACGGGTTTTCAGGGGTATTTGGTAATGCAAGTAAATAAAGTATGTGTAAATAAAAGACAATAATAGTAATTGCTGCAAGTGGCCCAATCCTTTCTAGAGCAAAGGACAAGCCGGTTGTGTAACTTATGATAACTAAACGTTCTCGAGGACACACGGGAGTTTCTGTCAAGTGATTTCCCTTCATACCGCTAAATAATCTTTATTGGTTTGATAAGTGTTATGTGGGTGAACCTGTGCTAGCGCACTACCCTTACTAGGATAAATACACACTTGTGATTATACCCCTTGCAAGCATCCACAACTACAAGAAAGTAATTAAGATAAATCTAACCACGGCCTTAAACTCTAAGATCCTACGCTCCCTGGTGCAATGGTTTCCCAACGGAGGTTTAGGTTTCTGTCACTCCAACAACCCCACAATTGGTAGCCAAATACACAATGCATCTCACTAGGCCCATAAATGGTGAAGTGTCATGTAGTCGACGTTCACATGACACCACTAGTGGAATAGCACCACAACAAATAAATATCAAACCATTAAATATTACTCAACTTAATTCCACTACTAACAACTTGACTTCTCCCATGTCCTCAAGAACTAAACGAACTACTCACAAGACATCATATGGATCATGATCATAGGTGAAATAATGGTAAATAACAATCTGAACATAAACCTTAATTCAATGGTTCCACTCAATAGCATCAACCACAAGAGTAATCAACACCGGGAAAGTTTCGCCTAAGAATTTGACAAGATTCAACTCAAGATGTTACAGCGGGATGGCGTGGTGATGGTGGAGATGAAGGTGCTGGTGATGGAGATGATGATGATCCCGATGAAGTCCGGTGCGATGGTGATGACGATGGCGACGATCTCCCCTCTCCGGGAAGGAATTTCCCCAGCAGATTTCTGCCTGTCGGAGAGATTTTCTCTCTCTGGTGTTTTCCGCCCCGAAGAGGCGGCGGTGTCTATCTCTCAGCCCCCCTGACTTAGGTTTTCGGAGACGATGAAATACGTGAAGGAGCGATGGCAGAAGTGGGCCAGGGCGGCTACACAATAGGCCGGCGCGGCCAGGGGTGGGCCCGCGCCCCCTGTGTGTGTGCCTGCCCTGTGGCTCCTCTCGCCTCCTTCTTCTGGCTTCCTCGGTCTTCTGGCAAAATATAATTTTTTGGTATTTTTCTGGAATTTCCTGATCTTCCGAAATATGGTGTCTTGACGGTCCTTTTTCCAGCAGAATCCTGACTCCGGCAGCAAATCCTCTAATGATCATCAAACATGTAAAAATAGACGAAACAACATAAGTATCATCTCTAAATGTGAAATATATCAATGAATAACCTTCAATTATGATACAAAATAGTGATGCAAAATAGATGTATCATTGTGGCAGAATGAAGGTGTATGTGTGTGGGATGAGCACAAATAAGAGGAATTTGACCTATGAGTGTTGATGTTCATAACCATCAATGATCGGCCTGCTCTTAGTAACCTTTTAGGACAGACAAACAAGAGATACAATGCATGCACACAATTAGGTGAGACTGAAAGTATATATTTGGATAAATGTAAGAAGAATATGTATGTGGGGCATCGTCGATTTCTTCCGCCCAAGCATCAATTAAGAAAAAAGGCAAGCATTTCAATGGTGAGGAAGATCCCCAGAGGAAGCCTATCCACCGTACTGGTGATGATGTATTTGATATGGTCAAAGATTTAAAAGTACTCTTTGGAAAGTGTCCTGGCAGACAACCTGTTACGAATGACGCTAGCGAACACGCACCCATATGGAAGAAGAAATCTATATTTTGGGAGCTACCCTATTGGAAAGTCTTAGAGGTCCGCTCTGCAATCGACGTGATGCACCTGACGAAGAATCTTTGCATGAACCTGCTAGGCTTCTTGGGCTAGTACAGGAAGACAAAAGATACCCCGGAAGCACGGCATGACCAGCACCGTATGAAAGGAAGAAACGACATGCATCCAAATGATTTTCAAGGTCCTGCGAGCTACGCTCTTATGAAAGAAGAGAATGAAATCTTTTTGAATGCCTGAGCAATATCAAGGTCCGTCTGACTTCTCGTCAAATATAAAGGGAATAATAAATATGACAGAGAAAAAATTCCAAAACCTAAAGTCTCATGACTGCCACGTGCTTATAACGCAATGGCTTCCGGTTGCATTGAGGGAGATGCTTGATGCGGGCAGATAACCACCTAGTTGGGAACCCCAAGAGGAAGGTATGATGAGCACAGTAGCAAGATTTCCCTCAGTAAGAAACCGAGGTTTATCAAACCAGTAGGAAAAAGCCAAACTTCAGAAGGTGATGCCTGCTAGCTTCGCGACAGCTCCGGACAATTTATAAGGTGCCTTGTCCAGGGCTTTGCTTTGCACCAGCACTAGCAGCAACGTGGAACCTGCACACAACACAACCAAGAACTTTGCTCCCAACTTACGATGAGGTTGTCAATCTCACTGGTTTGCTGTAAACAAAGGATTGAGCGTATCGAGTGGAAAGCAATAGTAGTATGCAAGAAAGTAAACACTGCGAGTAAAAGTAAACAGTAATAGCAATGTAAATAAATTGGACCGTGGTCCACAGTTCACTAGTGGTGTCTCTCCATAAGATAAATAACGACATGCTGGGTAAACAAATTACAGTTGGGCAATTGATAGAATAAAGATAACGTGCATATGTCACGAGGATCACTATGAGATTTACTCTGGGCATTACAACAAAATACATAGACCGCCATCCAACTGCATCTATGACTAATAATCCACTCGCGGGGAATCATCCGAGGACCCCGAAAGTATTAAGTTGCGAACAACAGATAACTGCATTAAGCAAAGTGTGTAATGTAAACAAAGCAAATGTCCTTGGACACAAGATTGTTGTATTCTCCTTAGTGGCAACAACACATCTACAACCTTAGAGGTTTCTGTCACTCCCCCAGATTAAATAGAGGCATGAACCCAACTATCGAGCATAAATACCCCCTCTTGGAGTCACTAGTATCTACTTGGCAAAGATAGCTACTAACAACAGAGAGCATGCAAGATCATAAACAACATAGAGATAACATAAGATAATATTCAGCACATCAACTTAACATAACACCAATATTCATCGGATCCCAACAAACACAACATGTAGAATTACATAAAGATGATCTCGATCATGTAAGGTAGCTCACGAGATCTAAACATGAAGCACATCGTGGAGAAGACAACCATCTAGCTACTGCTATGGACCCATAGTCCAAGGTAGACTACTCACTCATCGCGCCAGAGGCAAGCATGGCGATGAAGAAGACCTCCGGTGGCGATTCCCCTCTCCGGCAGGGTGCCGGGAAGAGCTTCTGGACCCTCCCGATCTCGGGTCGATGACGGCGGCGGATCGCGATGTGTTTCTAGAAAATTGATTGGGTGTTTAGGTTTTTCCCGTCGGGGGGTCTTTATAGGCGCATCAGGAGTGGACCAGGGCAGCCTCACCCAAAGGGGGCGCGGGCCAGGGGCTGGCCGCACCGCCCTATGGTGTGGCTGGCCCGTGGCCCCCCTCCATCTCCTCTTTGGTCTTCTGGAAGCTTCGGTAAATATTAGGAGGTTCGGCTTTTGTTTCGTCCAATTCCGAGAATATTTCATGTGTAACTTTTCTGAAACACAAAACTACAGAAAATAGGGAACTGGCACTGTGGCATCTTGTTAATAGGTTAGTTCCGGAAAATGCATAAAAATTTCACGAAGTATAACAAAACACTAAGCAAATGGTGTAAGAACAAGCATGGAGCATCAAAAATTATACATACGTTTGAGACATATCAAGCATCCCCAAGCTTAACTCCTCTCGTCCTCGAGTAGGTAAGTGATAACAAAAGAATTATTTTTGAGGTGACATGTGATGGCGCGATGTTGAATGGTGCCAGAAAACTGCTAGCGTGTAGTTGATGATATAAATGACCGGCCAGTTGGGAATCCCAAGAGAAGGTGTGAAGAATATAGCAGCAAGTTTTCCCTCAGTTACGAAACCAAGGTATGTCAATCCAGTAGGAAAAAGCCAAACTCAAGAAGGTGATGCTTGCTAGCCTAGTGACACTCCAACAAGGGCGCCGTTAATGATATACTTGTTAGCGCGTCTTCAACTAGTAGCAACATGGAACCTGCACACAACACAACCAAGAACTTTGCTCCCAACTTACGATGAGGTTGTCAATCTCACCGGTTTGCTGTAAACAAAGGAATGAGCGTATCGAGTGGAAAACAGTAGTAGTATTCTAGTAAAGTAAACAGTGCGAGTAAAGTAAACAGGTGATAGCAATGTAAAGGAAATTGGACCAGGGTCCACAGTTCACTAGTGGTGTCTCTCTATAAGATAAATAACAACATGCTGGGTAAACAAATTACAGTTGGGCAATTGATAGAATAAAGATAACGTGCATATGTTAAGAGGATCACTATGAGATTTACTCTGGGCATTACAACAAGATACATAGACCGCCATCCAACTGCATCTATGACTAATAATCCACCCACGGGGAATCATCCGAGGACCCCGTGAATATTAAGTTGCGAACAATAGATAACTGCATTAAGCAAAGTGTATAATGTAAATAAAGCATATGCCCTTGGACATAAGAATGTTGTTTTCTCCCTAGTGGCAACAGCACATCTACAACCTTAGAGGTTTCTGTCACTCCCCCAGATTAAATAGAGGCATGAACCCAACTATCGAGCATAAATACCCCCTCTTGGAGTCACTAGTATCTATTTGGCCAAGATAGCTACTAACAACAGAGAGCATGCAAGATCATAAACAACATAGAGATAACATAAGATATTCAGCACATCAACTCAATGATAACACCAATATTCATCGGATCCCAACAAACACAACATGTAGAATTACATAAAGGTAGTCTCGATCATGTAAGGCAGCTCACGAGATCTAAACATGAAGCACATGGTGGAAAAGACAACCAACTAGCTACTGCTATGGACCCATAGTCCATGGTAGACTACTCACTCATCGCGCCGGAGGCAAGCATGGCGATGAAGAAGACCTCTGGTGGCGATTCCCCTCTCCGGTAGGGTGCTGGGAAGAGCTTCTGGTCCCTCCCGATCTCGGGTCGACGACTGCGGCGGATCGCGATGTGTTTCTAGAAAATTGATTCTCGTGGAGATGACTTATAGGGCGTACCACGGGCCGAGCAATATGCCGGCTGGCGTCCCAGGAGTCCCCACGGCTTCAGCACGAGAAGACCGGCTCTGCTCGAAGGGCTGGCTGCGCCAGCAGCCGGCTGGCGACTCCACCGAGGAGAACTGGAGCCGGGCGATGAAGACAAAGCTTCCCAACGGTTGCCTGGCCGAAAGTAGGTTGGCCCCGACAGGAGCGACAGAGGCCAAGGACGGAATGACGCCCGCCACGACCGGCCTCAGCCAATCAGAGATCGAAGACCCTTCCCCACGATGGGATCCGAGGCAAAAGAGAAGGGATATGCCCTCCAGATGCCGGCCCGGGGGAAAGGCACTTTATAAAGTGCCTTTGCCAGAGCAGGGCCAGAAGATCACGCCAAGGACGCCGCCGCCAAGGAGCCGGCAACCGGCCGAATCGTCACCTAACCTGTAACCAGGCCCCTGCCTATATAAGGGGGCCTGGACCCTTAGCATAGGGGAGATCCAATCTTCTTCTTCCTCCTCTAGCCCGAACAGCTCGAGGAGCACTATAATCGATACTATCCAATCAATACGAAGCAGGCAGGAAGTAGGGGTTTACCTCCAACCGGGAGGGCCCTGAACCTGGGTAAACCGAGGTGTCTCTGTTGGCACGATCCCGAGCCGGACCCATCGTCACCATCGTCGAGCCCCTCCAATAAGCCTCCCCATGGCTACTGTCTCTAAATTCCCACGACAGTTGGCGCCCACCATGGGGCAAAGCGCGGTGGCGAGCGGAGTCAAGTTCCGGCCGGGACCCCCCGGCGAGAAGGTCGCCTGCGGCCTCGTCTGGAGGTTCGGCACCTTCGACTGCATCAGCGACAACTTAGCCCACTTCGAGAACGGCTTCGGCAACAGCGGCTCCTTCCTCCACGTCGGCAGCCACCGCTTCTACGTCGCCAAGCCCTTCCCGGAGGAGGTCACCAACGTCTTCGACTCTCTCTGCGACGGAGGCTCGAGCTGCGGCGAAAGCAGCAATCTTGGCGCCATGGTCGAGGTGATGGCCCTGGGAGAAGATGAGGGCGGCGACTTACCTCGCCCCGAGCGCCCGTCGCCCGAGCGCCTTCCTCCACAGGAGCAAGATGCTCCACTCCCAGAGCGGGACGCCCCGGACGTCTCCGTGGTGGACCTGCGCGCTCCCCTCGGCCATGTCATCGATCCCGCACGGGTCGCCGAAGCCCTGGAGCGGACGCGTCTCGTCCTCCTCAGCAAGGTGGCTGAGGACGAGGCCAACCGATGCCGCACGAGCACCACGTTCAGCGAGTTCTACGACGTGCATAGAGGCGCACCGACCGAGCTCGCTCGTGACCTGCGGCGCAGCATCGACACCGTCGTCCCCGGCCAGATCCAGCGGTCGCCATCGGCAAGCCGAGGCCGCGAAGGGCGTGGACAGGGCGGCCGTGCTCCGAGCGGCAACGCCCAAGGCCGCCGCGCCCAGCAAGGCGGTGGAGCAAGCAGGCCACGCTTGACCCCGGAGTCAGCGCCAGGGTCGGAATCCCAGGCTCGCCCATCGGCGCTGCACATCCACCTGTGGCTTGACCACGTCGAGACGTCCCCTAGGGGATCTGCTAGCTCAAAGCGAGCGGCTTCTGACCAACGAGGCCCGGGGGCTGCAGGCTGCGGTCATGGGCGCAAAGAGGGCAAGTACACCCTCGATGCTGCGCTTGATCAGCCGTGTAAATTCCACACCTCCCCGGGCAGGGAAGCGACCCACTCCACGCGTCAGTGCCATTTCATGAGAGAGCTGGAGCAGCGCGCTCGGCAGATCCCTGGTACGTCGCAAGCGCAACCGGCTGGAGGTCAGGAGGACCAACAGCGCGACCCGGCTGGAGGCGAGCCGGATCAAGATGATGACTTCCCGACGGATGTGGAGCAGTATCACATCTTCACTACCCCCGGCAAGGACAAAAGGAACGACCTTTGGCATGAGGCAGAGGTGAACGCTGTGATGCCTGCAGAACCCCAGTTCATGCATTGGTCCGAGGCGGCCATTACCTAGGGGCGCGAGGACCATCCGAGGCTGATGCCCAGCCCTGGAGAATACGCTCTGGTCCTGGATCCTGTTGTGTGTTCCAATACGCACATGTGCCGGTTCTCCCGCGTGCTCATCGACGGCGGTAGTAGTATCAACCTTCTTTACCGAAGCTCTCTGGAGAAGTTGGGCATCCCGCTTGCTCAGCTGAAACCGAGCCGGCTCACCTTCCATGGCATCGTGCCTGGGCATTCTTGCACCCCTTTGGGCAAGGTGCAGCTAGAGGTTCTCTTCGGAAAGAAGGGGAATAGCCGCCGTGAGCCCATTTGGTTCGAGGTGGTGGACATCAGCAGTCCCTACCACGCGCTACTAGGCCGTCCAGCCCTGGCCAAGTTCATGGCTGTCCCGCATTACGCCTATCTGAAGATGAAGCTCCCAGGGCCCAGAGGTGTGATCACAGTCTCGGGAAGCTTCAAGAAGTCCCTGGCCTGCGCAAAGGAGAGCTCGCAGCTGGCAGAGGCGCTGGTCGTCGCCGAGGAGAAGAGGCAGCTTCTACATCGCGTGGAGCTGACCCAGCAAGACGTGCCAGTTCGCCAGTCGCCGGTGGAGCAATTCAAGCCGGCCAACGACACCAAGAAGATCCTGCTGGACGAGAGCAACCCCTCCAAGTACGTCATCATCGGCACCAGCTTGTCTGCCAAATAGGAAAGCGAGCTCACCAGCTTCCTCCGTGAGAATCGGGACATCTTTGCATGGTCTCCAAAGGACATGCCTGGTGTGCCGAGGGAGCTGGCTGAGCACGCACTCAACGTCCGGCCGGATGCCAAGCCGGTCAAGCAGCCGCTGCGGTGGTTTGCAGAAGAAAAGAGGAAAGCTATTGGCGAGGAGATTGCCCGGATCCTTGCAGCCGGCTTTATCATGGAGGTATTTTACCCTGACTGGCTTGCGAACCCAGTCTTGGTTCTGAAGAAAAATAACACTTGGCGAATGTGTATCGACTACACCAGCCTCAACAAGGTCTGCCCCAAGGATCCTTTCGCACTGCCACGGATTGACCAGTTGATTGACTCCACAGCCGGCTGTGACCTGCTGTCTTTCCTGGACGCCTATTCAGGCTACCACCAGATCCCGCTCTTCCAGCCGGATCAGATCAAGACCTCCTTCATCACTCCATATGGAGCCTACTGCTACGTTACCATGCCGTTCGGCCTGAAGAACGCTGGAGCCACTTACCAGCGGACCATGCAGCGATGCCTGCAAGGGTAGATTGGGAGAAACGTGCACGCTTATGTGGACGATGTGGTGGTGAAGACCAAGCAGAGCGACACGCTCCTGGACGACCTCAAGGAGACCTTTGCCAACCTGCGGCGCTATCGCATGAAGCTCAACCCAGAGAAGTGCACCTTTGGCATGCCGGCTGGACAGCTCCTAGGTTATATCGTTTCCCAGCGAGGGATCAAGGCTAACCCCTCGAAGATAAAAGCCATCGAGGCCCTAGAGAAGCCCACCCAGCTCAGAGATGTGCAGAAGTTTGCTGGATGCTTGGCCTCGCTTAGCCGGTTCGTCAGCCGGCTCGGGGAGAAGGCCATGCCGCTGTACCAGCTGATGAAGAAGACGGACCACTTCGTTTGGTCTTAGCGCGCTGGCGATGCCTTCAACGACCTCAAGCGAGCCTTGTCTACCGCACCAATCTTGGCTGCGCCGGCTCCGCGAGAGCCAATGCTGCTCTACATCGCAGCAACCCGACGCGTCATTAGCGTCGTGATCGTGGTGGAACGCACTGAGGAAGGCAAAGAGTTGCCGGTCCAGCGCTCGGTGTACTACCTGAGTGAGGTGCTCACCCTCTCCAAGCAAAACTATCCGCACTACCAGAAGGTCGCATACGGCGTGTACATGGCGGCCAAGAAGCTGAAGCACTACTTCGAGGAGCATCCTATCACGGTGGTGAGCACCACTCCACTCTCAGAGATCATCGGGTGCAAGGACGCGTCGGGCAGAGTGGCCAAATGGGCGATTGAGCTTGCAGCTCATACCATTCAGTACAATCCCAGGACGACGATCAAGTCACAGATCATAGCGGATTTCTTCGCTGACTGGGGAGAGAACCAGTACCTGCCACCGGCTCCAGACTCCACCCACTGGCGCATGCACTTCGATGGCTCCAAGCTGCTCGGGGGCTTGGGAGCCGGCGTCGTCCTCACCTCTCCCAAGGGAGACAAGCTGCAGTACGTGCTGCAGATGCACTTCCGTGCGTCGAACAACGTCGCCGAGAACGAAGCCCTGGTACATGGGCTCAAGATGGCCAAGCAGATTGGCATCAGGAGGATCCTCTGCTTCGGAGACTCTGACCTGGTGATGCATCAGGTCTCAGGGGATTGGGATGCCAGGGACGCCAACATGGCCTCCTACCGCTTCTACGTGCAGCAGCTCAACGGATTCTTCGAAGGCTGCGAGTTCCACCATGTCCCCAGAGCGAACAACGACGAGGCGGACCGGCTATTCAAGATCGGCTCCACCAAGCAGGATATCCCAGCTGGGGTGTCACTAGAAATCATCCGCAAGCCGTCCATCAGGCCCTTGCCGGAATCTCCATCCATTTTCGTGCCAGGAGATCTCGCCCCGGCTCAGGTGCCGCCACCGGACCCGGGGGCTGCCGACTCAGCGCTGAAGGAAGCAGCCGGCCAGCCCAGCATGGCCGGCTCGGCGAAAGACATGGGGACTGCCGGCTCCACGGCCGCTCCCCCAGCCGGACAACCAGACGAGGCCGGCTCGACAACGGACCCGGGGGCTGCTGATCCCCTGGTCGCCAGTGTCTTCCACATACGGGAGATACCTTCCTGGGCAGAGCCGTTCTCCAACTACCTCATCACCGGGGACTTGCCGCAAGACGAAGCGGAAGCTAGGCGAATTCAACGCCGAGCAGGGGCACACACCATCATCAACAGCGAGCTGTACAAGCGCAGCGTGTCAGGCATCTTCCAGAAGTGCATCAAGCCGGAAGAAGGGATGGAGCTGCTAAGAGAGATACACCAAGGGGAGTGCGGACATCACGCATCTTCCAGAGCCTTGGTGGCCAAAGCCTTCCGCCATGGCTTCTATTGGCCAACGGCCAAGCAGAATGCAGAGCAGTTGGTGAAACAGTGCAACGGCTGCCAGCACTTCTCCAAGCACAGAAACACTCCAGCGGCAGCCCTCAAGACCATCCCGCTCACCTGGCCGTTCGCGGTTTGGGGCTTGGACATGGTAGGGCCATTCAAGACCGCACCCGGGGGCTTGACGCATCTGTTGGTTGCTGTGGACAAGTTCACCAAGTGGATCGAGGCCAAGCCAATCAAAAAACTCGACGGCTCGTCCACAATCAAGTTCTTCAACGAGATCATCACAAGATATGGAGTTCCCCACAGCATCATCACCGACAACGGGACAAACTTTGCGAAGGGAGTCTTTGCTGATTATTGTGGCCAAAAAGGCATCCGGCTGGACTTAGCGTCAGTGGCGCACCCTCAGACAAATGGGCAAGTGGAGAAGGCAAATGGGCTGATCCTGGCCGGCATCAAACCAAGACTGGTCGAGCCTCTCGAACGCTCAGCCGGCTGTTGGGTCGAGGAGCTACCCTCAGTGCTCTGGAGCCTGCGCACCACTCCAAATCGCTCTATCGGCTTCACACCTTTCTTCCTAGTCTATGTAGCAGAAGCGGTGTTGCCCACGGATATTGAGTTCGACGCGCCCAGAATTGTCCAGTACACGGAGAAGCAAGCAAAAGAAGCTCACGAAGATGGCGTTGACCTCCTCGAGGAGGCATGATAACAGGCTCTGGCCAGATCAGCGCTCTATCCGCAGCAGCTGCGACGATACCACAGCCGGAAAATTCGCCCGCTCGCGTTTCGCGAAGGAGATCTCGTACTCCGGCTGGTCCAAAGCACTAAAGTCATGCACAAGTTGTCTCCTCCCTGGGAGGGACCGTTCATTGTCAGTCGGGTGTTAGGCAATGGGGCATACTACCTCATCGACGCACAAGAGCCCAGAAAGAACAAGGCAGATAACTCTGACAAGGAGACCGAGCGTCCCTGCAATGTCAGTCTCCTAAGACCTTTCTTCTGCTAAGGCAAAAGCTTGTACCCCGAAAAACATGTCAATGAATAAAGGAAAACAGAGCGGCTAGTTACGGTCGGCTCCGAGGAAAACACTTCGTGTATGTTTTGCTTCCTGCGTTATTCACTTGACCGGCAGCCGGCTCCAGGCACCGAGCCACAGCCGGCAGCCCCGAAAAACGATCGATCTCTCGCCGGCCGGATGAGTACTACGTATGAAGAAGGTCTCGAGCCTAACCTCCACCTTCCGGCTCCGCGTAGCCAGATGGATAGGAGCCGGCAGGCCGCATACGAAGGAAAGCCGCAGAGCAGAACCGTAAAACGATAGAAAAATTGCTCAACCAGATGTCAGGGGCAGTGTCTGTTAACTAAGCGATGGCTAGCACGAGTCGGGGGCCCGATAGACCGAAGTACTACTTCTCACTCCGCGGCACGCTCCCACCCTAGGCCGGCATTCGGCTGCCGGCCCAAGGGAGACCAACCGACACCAGGCTACCGGTTGGGGGTAGAAGGGCCGAAGGGTGGGAAGATTAAGGAAAAAGTTGAGCGAACCGGACGAAGGCAAAGCCAGCGAATAGTTGATAGTCACAGTCTCGCGATGTCTGGGCTGAGAAGCTATGTCCAAGAGGTTCGAAGCTAGAGCTGCCTCGCTTGGCGTTGGCATCGTTCGCGAAAAGTTAGTTTCGAGCTAGCTGTTTGTCCAGCTACCCCAAAACTCGGGGGCTAGGGGGAAAGGGAATTGGCCCTCAGAAGTGGGCCGGCTCTAGTACCTCGCCGGCTGTCCGATCAGTTGGCGCTGCGACACGATCAGCAAACGAGCACAGAAATCGAAACCTAACACTCGCAAAGCAGTGGCTAGAGACAGAAACTGGGAGATTTACCCCAGCCGCAGCAAGGAACGTGTGAAGGCCCGGGAAAGGAAACGTGCCGGCTTCGGCCCTCGCCCGAGCCGGTACAAGATTTGGTTTCCGTTCCAACCCCGCCGAGCCGGAGCTAGTCCATCCTTCCCAGAGTCGGCCAGCAGAAACACCGTTCCGTCCGCGCTGGAGCCGGAGGAGCCCGCCCGAAGCGCCTGCCCAGGGCAGCGACCAGCATAGTCCTCATCTGCGGACTTGCGCGACAACAGTTCCATCCAAGGGAAGGTCCTAGCCGAGGAATTGTCGCAGCACGAAGATGATTAAACAGAGGACATTTGCGCGATGGCAAAGTACACAATGAAGAAGAACAAGCAAAGATTCACAGAAAATTAAAAGAGTTCTTAGTCATATGGCTGGCGGTTACATAATGTAGGCCACGCTAAGGGCCGAAACAGCAAAAGGACTCCCCCTCCCAACCCCTAGATTCCTGTTGACGATGCTGCCGTCAAGGAAGGGGCTTCGAGGGCGCTCGCCGATCACGGCCAGGGGAAGTAGGCGCGGGCGCAGCCGGAGCCGTCGACGACGCGGACGCAGAGAATGGGTGACCTGGCACGGTGGGTCAAGATGAGAGACCATCCCCGCTCCAGGCCATAGTCGTTGAAGAACCGCTCCCACCCCCCGGTGAGATAGCTCTTCCCCTCCTCGTCGTGGAGAACCTCGACGTCGTACAGCGGCTGTCCGCCGCTGCCATCTTCAATCATGAAGCTCGTTGGGGGGTTTCTCCCCATCGTGCCGACGAAGCTGGCAGGGAGCGGAAGGCGCTCCTTACTCCCGGCCAGCAGGGGCACCATGGCAGTGGCGAACCCGTGCTTCGGGACGTAGGAGAGCCGTTGTTTGGTCGGCGGGCGCGGCGGCGGCGTTCGCACCTTTTTAGCGGCCACGCTAGAGGAGCCGCCGACACTCAGGCCGGTGAGGCCCGGAGGGGCGGCCCCGAATGCCATCGCGGCACCGACGAGGGCGGCCGCCGCCTCCAGGGGCGTTCCAGTGAGACCGGCGATGGAGGTCGCGGCCGCGGGGACTACGGCGCCGCCGGCGGCCGCAGCAACGGTCCCACCGTGGGCCGCGACGACGGCGGTGGAGCGGCCGGCCCCGGAAGGCTCGGCGGCGGCCGCGGCCGTGAGCGCTGCCAGAGTTTTCTTATTGCGGCTGCCCAGTGGGCGACCGCGCTTCCGGGGCACCGGCGGCGTCGCTGCCAGGCCTCTGGCTCCGTCCTGACCTCCGAGCGGGCGACTACGCTCGTACCCGCCCAGCCCATTGCCGGCTCCGGCCCCGGCTCCGCTGGTTGCCCTGAGCGACGACATCGAGAACGAAGCGGGAGTAGCGGAGGCGACGGTTTGGTGGGGCGAAGGAATGAAGGCGCTCGGGAGTGAAGAAAACCCTCGAGAGCTCCGAGATTTAAGGGCTAGCAAGGCATGAAAAGCCGAGCCGGTTTAATGCGATTAAATCATACGCGTGGCGCTTCGATGGGACGCGTCGCTGACGCCATCCCCGTCTCGTTACATGACGTCTACCGAAATCATTGCGATGGCCGAAGGGTCAAAGTGACAAGACGGGCCATCCGCTACTGGAGCACTACGCCGGCCGCCGCGTGGGAACAAGACCCAAAGCGGCACAAGTTCCAAGGAGGCAGCACGCCGGCTCGCGGCCATCAGCCGGGTCGCATCTTGGAATTGGCTCATCCCGAGACGGCCGGAAGAACTCCGCGAGACTTAACCTCGAGGACTAGGCCGACCGAGCCGGAAATCCTGGGACTTCGACGAGAGCGAGCGAAACTTTGGCGAGAAGAGGAACCCGCCGAAGCCCCATGCTAGTCCATGAGACTTTGCCAGTTTCGGGGGCTAGTGTCGTGGGGATGACTTATAGGGCGTACCACGGGCCGAGCAATATGTCGGCTGGCGTCCCAGGAGTCCCCACGGCTTCCGCACGAGAAGACCGGCTCCGCTCGAAGGGCCGGCTGCGCCAACAGCCGGCTGGCGACTCCACCGAGGAGAACTGGAGCCGGGCGATGAAGACAAAGCTTCCCAACGGTTGCCTGGCCGAAAGTAGGTTGGCCCCGACAGGAGCGACAGAGGCCAAGGATGGACTGACGCCCGCCACGACTGGTCTCAGCCAATCAGAGATCGAAGACCCTTCCCCACGATGGGATCCGAGGCAAAAGAGAAGGGATATGCCCTCCAGATGCCAGCACGGGGGAAAGGCACTTTATAAAGTGCCTTTGCCTAAGCAGGGCCAGAAGATCATGCCAAGGACGCCGCCGCCAAGGAGCCGGCAACCGGCCGAATCGTCACCTAACCTATAACCAGGCCCCTGCCTATATAAGGGGGCCTGGACCCTTAGCATAGGGGAGATCCGATCTTCTTCTTCCTCCTCTAGCCCGAACAGCTCGAGGAGCACTGTAATCGATACTATCCAATCAATACGAAGCAGGCAGGAAGTAGGGGTTTACCTCCAACCGGGAGGGCCCTGAACCTAGGTAAACCGAGGTGTCTCTGTTGGCACGATCCCGAGCCGGACCCATCGTCACCATCGTCGAGCCCCTCCGATAAGCCTCCCCATGGCTACTGTCTCTAAATTCCCACGACATTGATCGGGTACTTAGGTTTTTCCCGTCGGGGGGTCTTTATAAGCGAAGGGGCGCCGTCAGAAGTGGACCGAGGCCTCACACATAGGGGGCGTGGCCAGGGCCTGGGCCGCGCCGCCCTGTTGTGTGGCCGGCTCGTGGCCCCTCTCCGTCTCCTCTTCGGTGTTCTGGAAGCTTCGTTAAATATCTAGATGTTTGGCTTTTGTTTCATCCAATTCCGAGAATATTTCCTGTGTAACTTATCTGAAACACAAAAACAGCAAAAAACAGGGATCTGGCAATGTGGCATCTTGTTAATAGGTTAGTTCCGGAAAATGCATAAAAGTGCCACGAAGTGTAACGAAACACTAAGCAAATGGTGTAAAAACAAGCATGGAGCATCAAAAATTATAGATACGTTTGAGACGTATCAAGCATCCCCAAGCTTAACTCCTGCTCATCCTCGAGTAGGTAAGTGATAACAAAGAATAATTTTTGAGGTGACATGCACCTACACAATCTTGATCATCTATGTAAGCATTGTGTGCTGGGATCAAAAGAACTTAAAACATGGGCATGGAAGATATAATCTTGATAGAAGAAACTTAGCAACCATGTTATAACATGAAGAAGAACACAAACGAAAGATCATGAAAATGAAACAATGAAAGTCAAACGTGTGTTCAAATCATAAGGAAAAACATAGCAAATGGTTTTCAGCTTGTACTTCATGGAATAGCAAAACATAAATGCATAGGACACCTTCAAGTTTAAGAGGGCGACTAGATACAAATAATTTAAGAACAAGTGAAACCAAAATCATGAATCAATCAATGATAAACTTTGGGACAATGCACATTATACTAAGAATGACAACTATGCTCTCTTAGACGGTGCATAAAGATAGAAGGTGGTGACTCAACATAAAAGTAAAAGAAAGGCCCTTCGCAGAGGGAAGCAGTGATTAAACATGTGCTAGAGCTTTTCATTTGTAAAACAGAGAGATAAAAACTGAGTTTTGAGAGGTGGTTGTTTTTTTCAACGACTAGCAATGGGGTTCTTACTATCTTCCATACAAAAATGAAGCAAGTTTTTGAGAGAGATTGGCACTTTTGTGCTCTTTTATAAAGCTTGGCACTCCTCCCCACCTTTTTTCCTTTCTCAAACCATGGCTAACCGATTCCATCGGGTGCCCACCAACATTCACATACCATGGAGGAGTGCCTTTTTTCTTTCTTTTTTCCTTTTTTTCTTTATTTTTGGAATAAACAATATGGAAGATAGCAAATCCGACCACTACGTCCCCATGAGCTGAAAATAGTGTCACAAAACGAGAAGTATTTTGAAGGTTTTTTCAAAGGTAGCACATGAAAATTTACTTGGAATGGCTTGCAAATACCATGCATAGGAATTTATAGTGGACACAATGGCAAACTTGGTTTTTAGGAGTTGGATCCACGAGTAGAGCTCATACTCAGTACAAAATGAGGGCTAGCAAAAGACTGTGAGCGACCAACTAAGAGAGCAATAATGGCCATAATCATGCAAAGCGACAAAGCAATATTAAAAGAAGCATAAGATGGCATCAAAAGTCAAAAACTAAATGATCATAGAGGCTTATGGTGACTTTGTATGAGTCAACCATGTGTAAGCATGCGCCAAGTCAACCCAAATAAAGCATCAAGGAGAAAACCAAAATAATGCTTCCAAATAATAAAAACAACGCATGATTTTTTCAAAGGCTCATTAAGCAATCTCAGTTATTTTGAGACAAGGCATGCTACAGATAAACCACTAAGCATACTATCAAAACGATATCAAGCACGACATGCAAAAGCCTAGGCCGCAGTCTACACAAGCTCCTTTTTGTACCACTTTTTTGCATGAAACTTTTTCTCTTTTCCAACACCATTAGAACCTTTTTGAAATAACTCTTTTGATGAATACCAACATAGACCAGAGGTCAAAATACACCTTGATACAAAGATATAACAAGATCTGAACACAAATCAAGGCGAAAAATGAAAACTAAACGCAGTAGCAGAAAAAGAGAACACTCGTTGAACGATAAGAGTGAAAAAACGGAGTGTTCTTGGCAAATGAAAAGCTAGGCAACTTCTCCAAAAGGAATTTGTTGGGGTCCAACCATTTATTGCAGCAAACAAAACTAAAGAAAACTGAAAACTAAAACAACTGACGCTCCAAGAAAAATGCATAGTGCATGAAGCAATAGAAATATAGTGTGTTGAAAGGTGACCTGATTTTTGCCGATGAAGAAGGGGTGCCTCGGGGCATCCCCAAGCTTTGACGCTTGTACCTTTTGGATATTTCTTGGGGTGCGTGGGCATCCCCAAGCTTGAGCTTTTGTCCATTCTTCAACTCATCTCATCATTCTCCGATCCCTACACTTGAAAACTTCCTTCATACAAAACTCAACCCAATTCTATTAGCAACATTAGTGTAAGCATAACAATGAATCAACCCCTTTTTGCTTCAGGTTTCAACTCAAAACCACCACATATAAAGCATATACTACTGTAGCAACTTCCCCAAAAGTTCCGTGATAAAAAAACTTAAAAAAAAGCGATCGAGCGGCAAACACAAATAATGGCAGAAATCTGTCAAAACAGAACAGCTGACTAATGTCGAATTTTTAGAGGGTTTTCTGTTGCTCAAATAAAAAAGTATTAAACTAATGAAAGTTTGGATATAACCTGGGGCATATTCACAAGAAATCTCAGGTCAAAAAGATATTCTGAGAATTTTCACGAATTTTTACGGTGCAGCACCGAAATCTGTTTCAGGACAACAACTTCCCCAAATCTTACCTCACTCAAATTAGAGGCTTCTCTTGGCACAAAAACGAAATAAAAAAGAAAGGAGAGGTTATTACTGTAGTAATAACTTTCAAGACTCAAATAAAATAAAAAGAACTAAAAGTAAAACAATGGCTTATCTCCCAAGAGTGCTTTTCTTTAACGCCTTTGAGCTAGGCTCAGTAATTTGAGAAGATGCTCGCATAAGAAATATGAATGGAAGCCAAAAAGAGCATTAAGGAGCAAATATAAAACATATTTAAGTCTAACCCACTTCCTATGCATAGGAATCTTGTAAGAAAATAAATCAAAGAAGAACATAGTAACAAGTATGGGTAGATAAAACAAGAGCAACTTCGGAACTTTCAATATAAAGAGAGGTGTTTTAGTAACATGAGAATTCCAACAACCATATTTTCCTCTCTCATAATAATTTTCAGTAGCATCATAAACAAACTCAACAATATAAATATCACACTCATCCTCCTTTGTTACGCATAGAGGGCTATCAAATAAGGTATTAGTTAAAGAGTTACTCTTATTGGGAGGTAGACATGGGTAGCTCCATTCTTTCTCCTCTTGATCATCACTCTCCTCCTCTTTTTCATCTAATGAGCTTCCAGTTTCGGCAATTTCTTATTCCATAGGCTCCTTCAAGGCATTAGTCTCTTCCGTTGGAGAGCATCTATTAAGATATTTGAGAATATAGCCATTTTCTTCCTTGTAATTATCAAAGCAAAATTTAAGTATATCATAAACCTCATATTTATAAGGTGCATCATCAGTATTTTCAAGCAAATAGGCAAGTTCGAATGCACCCTTCCAAGCAATAAATTTTTCAATTTGTTCCACATCATAAAAGTCATAATTCCTATTAATATAAGAAGATATGGTAACATTATCATTATACTCACATTGAAAAGGGAGGTGTTTATACCTCGTACAGCAACAAGATCTATCAAAGCAATAAGTAACATTATAAGTAGAGCACACATTTCTAGCAATGATATACAATCTATTGATTTGTTTCCATAAGTGTTTCCCTTTTTGTGACAAGCGGTGTTCCTCATAATACTTTTGTTGTTCTTCCATGAAACTACCTTGCCAAAAAGATTTAGTTTCAAAGAAACCAACCATTGATAGAAAGCATGATAAAGCAAGACAATAACAGACCAACAAAAATAACAACTATAGAAGGAACTAATTTTTTTGTATTTTTGATAAAATGATGCAAGCAAAAATAATGTAAAGCAAAACTTAAAACAAAGTAAAGGATGTGCGTGCAAAACTCCCCTTGCAGAAGTCTTATTTTTCCCCGGCAACGGCGCCAGAAAACTTGTTGATGGCGCGGTGTTGAATGGTGCCAGAAAACTATTGGCGTGTAGTTGATGATATAAATGACCGGCCAGTTGGGAACCCCAAGAGAAGGTGTGAAGAATATAGCAGCAAGTTTTCCCTCAGTTACAAAACCAAGGTATGTCAATCCAGTAGGAAAAAGCCAAACTCAAGAAGGTGATGCTTGCTAGCCTAGTGACACTCCAACAAGGGCGCCGTTAACGATATACTTGTTAGCACGTCTTCAACTAGTAGCAATGTGGAACCTGCACACAACACAACCAAGAACTTTGCTCCCAACTTACGATGAGGTTGTCAATCTCACCGGTTTGCTGTAAACAAAGGAATGAGTGTATCGAGTGGAAAACAATAGTTGTATGCTAGTAAAGTAAACAGTGCGAGGAAAGTAAACAGGTGATAGCAATGTAAAGGAAATTGGACCGGGGTCCACAGTTCACTAGTGGTGTCTCTCTATAAGATAAATAACGACATGCTGGGTAAACAAATTACAGTTGGGCAATTGATAGAATAAAGATAACGTGCATATGTCAAGAGGATCACTATGAGATTTACTCTGGGCATTACAACAAGATACATAGACCGCCATCCAACTGCATCTATGACTAATAATCCACCCACGGGGAATCATCCGAGGACCCCGTGAATATTAAGTTGCAAAAAACAGATAACTGCATTAAGCAAAGTGTGTAATGTAAACAAAGCATATGCCCTTGGACATAAGAATGTTGTTTTCTCCCTAGTGGCAACAACACATCTACAACCTTAGAGGTTTCTGTCACTCCCCCAGATTAAATAGAGGCGTGAACCCAACTATCGAGCATAAATACCCCCTCTTGGAGTCACTAGTATCTACTTGGCCAAGATAGCTACTAACAACGGAGAGCATGCAAGATCATAAACAACATAGAGATAACATAAGATAATATTCAGCACATCAACTCAATCATAACACCAATATTCATCGGATCCCAACAAACACAACATGTAGAATTACATAAAGGTAGTCTCGATCATGTAAGGCAACTCACGAGATCTAAACATGAAGCACATGGTGGAGAAGACAACCAACTAGCTACTGCTATGGACCCATAGTTCAAGGTAGACTACTCACTCATCACGCCGGAGGCAAGCATGGCGATGAAGCAGACCTCCGGTGGCGATTCCCCTCTCCGGCAGGGTGCCGGGAAGAGCTTCTGGACCCTCCCGATCTTGGGTCGACGACGGCGGCGGATCGCAATGTGTTTCTGGAAAATTGATCGGGTACTTAGGTTTTTCCCGTTGGGGGGTCTTTATAGGCGAAGGGGCAGTGTAAGAAGTGGACCGAGGCGGTCTCACACATAGGGGGCGCGGACAGGGCCTGGGCCGCGCCGCCCTGTTGTGTGGCCGGCTCGTGGCCCCTCCATGTCTCCTCTTCGGTCTTCTGGAAGCTTCGTTAAAAATCTGGATGTTTGGCTTTTGTTTCGTCCAATTCTGAGAATATTTTCCGTGTAACTTTTCTGAAACACAAAAACAGCAGAAAACAGGGAACTGGCACTGTGGCATCTTGTTAATAGGTTAGTTCCGGAAAATGCATAAAAATGCCACGAAGTGTAACGAAACACTAAACAAATGGTGTAAAAACAAGCATGGAGCATCAAAAATTATAGATACGTTTGAGAAGTATCAACATGCACCATCACAATCTTGATCATCTATGTAAGCATTGAGTGCTGGGATTAAAAGAACTTAAAACATGGGCATGAAAGACATAATCTTGATAGAAGAAACTTAGCAACCATGTTATAACATGAAAAAGAACACAAACGAAAGATCCTGAATAATGAAACAATGAAAGTCAAACGTGTGTTCAAATCTTATGGAAAAACATAGCAAATGGTTTTCAGCTTGTCCTTCATGGAATAGCAAAACATAAATGCATACGACACCTTCAAGTTTAAGAGGGCGACTAGATACAAATAATTTAAGAACAAGTGAAACCAAAATAATGAATCAATCAATGATAAACTTTGGGACTATACACATTAAACTCAGAATTACAACTATGCTCTCTTAGACGGTGCATAAAGGTATAAGGTGGAGACTCAATATAAAAGTAAAAGAAATGCCCTTCGCAGAGGGAAGCAGTGATTGCAAGTTTTACAAACCTTCAAAAATTATGGTACTTACTAGCTTTGAGATCTCATTGCCCCCATCATAGGAATCTTGAATGGTTAAAGTAAATGCAAGAACGTTTATGAGCATATGCTTGACAAATTATAAGTTGAAAACCTTGTGTCCCGTGAAGTACGAATACCCAAACCTCATGCTACTCAACTTAGAGTCCCAAGCAAGCTCTTGTAATTGTAAGTATACACATATCATCGAGAACCGTCAACGGGGTACCTCCATGCCCGATGACATGGAACAAGCCCACATCAAAATGATAGGACAAACAGACAATGAACACCTCGGCATCTCTTTTATTTACCATTGGTATAGCTTTTTTATTTTGAGATGCGTCGTCGAATGTCCACTATGGGCATGCTGTAAATTTCCACCATGAATTATGCATGGCTTAGATTGGCGGCCCAAGCGTTTCTCTAACACGTATACAAACTCCATGATCCCGCAAGATTCCCAACTTATTTCACATCGCGAGTATCCATAAACAAAAGATCACGATATCAACTCAAATAAGAGAAGTGCAATGTTGAAAGTTTACCCCATGACGGCATGGTTTGGCTAATTTCCAACTTACAACTTGCAAGCATAACATCAACATAAAAGAGCCACAATGTCAAAATTATTAAAAACGAGAAAAGTAAAGTGTGCAATCAGGTTCGTGAGAGCTTTACTGACCAATTTTCGCATAACACCAAAAAGAGTTTAATTTGAAGGATAGATAAAAGCAAGTCAAATGTACTTTGGAATAGAAAATTGCTAATAGGTATGTATGGTGGACACATTGGAATAACTTGGTTTTTGGGAGTTGGATGCACGAGTAGAGCTCATACTCAGTACAAAATGAGGGCTAGCAAAAGACTGGGAGCGACCAACTAAGAGAGCAATAACGGCCATAATCATGCATAGCGACAAAACATCATTAAGAGAAGCATAAAATGGCATTAAAAGTCAAAAACTAAATGATCATAAAGGCTTATGGCAACTTTGTATGAGTCAAACATGTTGTGAGCATGCGCCAAGTCAACCCAAATAAAGCATCAATGGAGAAAACCAAATTAATGCTTCCAAATAATAAAAACAACGCATGATTTTTCAAAGGCTCATTAAGCAATCTCAGTCATTTGAGACAAGTCATGCTACAGCAAAACCACTAAGCATACTATCAAAACGATATCAAGCACGACATGGAAAAGTCTAAGCCGCAGTCTAAACAAGCTCCTTTTTGTACCACTTTTTTGCATGAAACTTTTTCTCTTTTCCAACACCATTCGAACCTTTTTGAAACAACTCTTTTGATAAAAACCAACATGGACCAGAGGACAAAATACACCTTTATGCAAAGATAAAACAATATCTCAACAAAAATCAAGGCAAAAAACGAAAGCTAAACGCAGTTCCAGAAAAAAGAGAACACTCGTTGAACGATAAGAGTGAAAAACGGAGTGTTCTTGGCAAATGAAAAGCAAGTAAATCTTCTCCAAAAGAAATTTGTTGGGGTCCAACCATTTATTGCAGCAAACAAAACAAAACAAAACTGAAAACTAAAGACGCTCCAAGAAAAACGCATAGTGCATGAAGCAATAAAAATATAGTGTGTTGAAAGGTGACCTAATTTTTGTCGATGAAGAAGGGGTGCCTCGGGGGCATCCCCAAGCTTTGACGCTTGTACCTCTTGGATATTTCTTGGGGTGCGTGGGCATCCCCAAGATTGAGCTTTTTTCCATTCTTCAACTCATCTCATCATTCTCCAATCCCTACAATTGAAAACTTCCTTCATACAAAACTCAACACAATTCTATTAGCAACATTAGTGTAAGAATAATAATGAATCAACCCCTTTTTGGTTCAGATTTCAACTCAAAACCACCACATATAAAGCATATACTACTGTAGCAACTTCCCCAAAAGTTCCGTGATCAAAAGAACTAAAAAAGAAAGCGATAGAGAGGCAAACACAAATAGTGGCAGAAATCTGTAAAAACAGGACAGCTGACAAAGGTCGATTTTTTCGAGGGTTTTCTGTTGCTCAAATCAAAAAGTGTAAAACTAATGAAAGTTTGGATATAACCTGGGGCATATGCACAATAAATCGCAGGTCAAAAAGACATACTGAGAATTTTCACGAATTTTTACGGTGCAGCACCGAAATCTGTTTCAGGACAGCAACATCCCCAAATCTTACCTCACTCAAATTAGAGGTTTCTCTTGGCACAACAACAAAATAAAAAGGATAAGGAGCGGTTATTACAGTAGTAATAACTTAGAAGACTCAAATAAAATAATGGGTTATCTCCCAAGAGTGATTTTCTTTAACGCCTTTGAGCTAGGCGCAGATAGGTGGAAATCAAGTATTTTCGAAAGAAGCATTAAGATCCATTGCAGAGGTCTTTTCAATAAGACATTGTATTGCATCCACATAAGTTTTTGAAGACCCCTTGTGAGAACGCTTTGGTTCACTCAATTCACTAAATAGATTTTTAGGACAGATCCAATCAAAATTATTTTCCAAAGCTTCATGCAATCCCAAGAGTTTGCTAGGTATTGGTACTTTGATTTCTTCTTTGGTTGTACCAAAAACATGAACAGGCGAGCCAAACATATTAAAACGCTCAAAAACTTTCCTAGCTTCAATAGCAACATCTCTAAATTCTCTACGCAAAGTGTCGAAGATAAATCTTTCTTTTCGGAGTCTTCAATATCATGAAGCTTCAGAAACATGTGTTGCATAAAAGGATTAAGGCTAGCAAACCTAGCTTCCAACATGTGAACTAAATAATCAGCAGCAACTTCATAACTAGGAGCAAGCTCAGCCAAAGATTTATCCTCAACATCTTTATGCATGCTAATATGATTAAAGAACTTCTCAATGTTACCTTTCCTAATAATAGAACCACTACTTACTGAGAAATCCTCCAAAACATACTTAGGGAACAACATAATGAACAACGAGTAATAAAGTAACAACTATAAAGGATACTAATTTTTTTGTATTTTTGATAAAAAGATGCAAGCAAAAATAAAGTAAAGCAAAACAATAAACAAAGTAAAGGATGTGCGTGCGAAACTCCCCTTGCAGAAATCTTCTTTTTCCCCGGCAACGGCGCCAGAAAAAGTTGCTTGATGCAGGCAGATAACCACCCAGTTGGGAACCCTAAGAGGAAGGTATGATGAGCACAGTAGCAAGTTTTCCCTCAGTAAGAAACCGAGGTTTATCGAACCAGTAGGAAAAAGCCAAACTTCAGAAGGTGATGCTTGCTAGCTTCACGACAGCTCCGGAAATTTATAAGGCGCCTTGTCTAGGGCTTTGCTTTGCACCAGCAGCAACGTGGAACCTGCACACAACATAACCAAGAACTTTGCTCCCAACTTACGATGAGGTTGTCAATCTCACCGGTTTGATGTAAACAAAGGATTGAGCGTATCGAGTGGAAAACAATAGTAGTATACAAGAGAGTAAACAGTGTGAGTAAAAGTAAACAGTAATAGCAATGTAAAGGAAATTGGACCGGGGTCCACAGTTCACTAGTGGTGTCTCTCCATAAGAGAAATAACGACATGCTGGGTAAACAAATTACAGTTGGGCAATTGATAGAATAAAGATAATGTGCATATGTCACGAGGATCACTATGAGATTTACTCTGGGCATTACAACAAAATACATAGACCGCCATCCAACTGCATCTATGACTAATAATCCACTCGTGGGGAATCATCCGAGGACCCCAAAAGTATTAAGTTGCGAACAACAGATAACTGCATTAAGCAAAGTGTGTAATGTAAACAAAGCAAATGTCCTTGGACACAAGATTGTTGTTTTCTCCCTAGTGGCAACAACACATCTACAACCTTAGAGGTTTCTGTCACTCCCCCAGATTAAATAGAGGCATGAACCCAACTATCAAGCATAAAAACCCCCTCTTGGAGTCACTAGTATCTACTTGGCCAAGATAGCTACTAACAACGGAGAGCATGCAAGATCATAAACAACATAGAGATAACATAAGATAATATTCAGCACATCAACTTAACATAACACCAATATTCATTGGATCCCAACAAACACAACATATAGAATTACATAAAGATGATCTCGATCATGTAAGGCAGCTCACGAGATCTAAACATGAAGCACATGGTGGAGAAGACAACCATCTAGCTACTGCTATGGACCCATAGTCCAAGGTAGACTACTCACTCATCGCGCCGGAGGCAAGCATGGCGATGAAAAAGACCTCCGGTGGCGATTCCCCTCTCTGGCAGGGTGCCGGGAAGAGCTTCTGGACCCTCCCGATCTCGGGTCAACGATGGCGGTGGATCGCGATGTGTTTCTGCAAAATTGATCGGGTGTTTAGGTTTTTCCCGTCGGGGGGTCTTTATAGGCGAATGGGCGGCGTCAGGAGTGGACCAGGGCGGCCTCACCCATAGGGGGCGCGGGCCAGGGGCTGGCCGCGCCGCCCTATGGTGTGCCGGCCCATGGCCCCCCTCCGTCTCCTCTTCGGTCTTCTGGAAGCTTCGGTAAATATTAGGAGGTTCGGCTTTTGTTTCATCCAATTCCGAGAATATTTCCTGTGTAACTTTTCTGAAACACAAAAACAGCAGAAAACAGGGAACTGGCACTGTGGCATCTTGTTAATAGGTTAGTTCCGGAAAATGCATAAAAATACCATGAAGTGTAACAAAACACTAAGCAAATGGTGTAAGAACAAGCATAGAGCATCAAAAATTATAGATACGTTTGAGACGTATCAGGGGATTCTACCAAAAAATATTCGACTACCCATTGTGAAGGTATGTGCATTCCACAATGCAATTTCTCATAGGTAATCGATTCAGAACGTCTACCGAGATTATAGAATTACGTGGTCCAATGTCTTGTCAGCTTCAAGTTGGTGTTCCCACCGTCCTTCTTCAATATTATGGCACACCTCCTAGTTCACCTAGTCGAAGAGATTACCATTCTCTGTCCTGTATTTCTACACAATATATTCCCCTTTGAGAGGTTTATGGGAGTCTTAAATAAATATGTTCATAATTGTGCTAGGCCAGAAGAAAGCATCTCCAAAGGCTATCTAACGGAGAAGGTCATTGAGTTTTGTGTTGACTTTGATCCCGAGCTTAACCCGATTAGTGTTCCTCAATCGCGGCATGAGGGCAGACTGAGTGGAAAAGACACGATAGGAATGAAATCAACAATAAGTATGGACGAACATCTTTGACTCAAGCACACTACACATTTTTACGAAATTCCACCTTGGTGGATTGATGGCGTGTAAGTACAGCCCATTGGGAACCCCAAGAGGAAGGTATGATGAGCACAGTAGCAAGTCTTCCCTCAGTTGTGAAACTAAGGTTGAATCGAACCAATAGGAGAAAGCCAAACATCAGAAGGTGATGCTTGCTAGCTTTGCGACACTCCGGACAAGGGCGCCAGATAAATTGCTTGTCGGCGCGTAGCTTTTCACCAGCAGCAACGTGAAACCTGCACACAACACAACCAAGAACTTTGCTCCCAACTTACGATGAGGTTGTCAATCTCACCGGTTTGCTGTAAACAAAGAATTGAGCGTATCGAGTGGTAAAAGGATAATAGTAATGCAAGTAAAGTAAACAGAGCGAATAATAGTAAAACGGTAAAGTAATGTAAAGGGAATTGGACCGGGGTCCACAGTTCACTAGTGGCATCTCTCCATAAGATAAATAATAACATGTTGGGTAAACAAATTACAGTTGGGCAATTGATAGAGTAAAGATAACGTACATACGTCACGGGGATCACTATGAGGTTCACTCTGGGGATTACGACAAAATACATAGACCATAATCCAACTGCATCTATGACTACTAATCCACTCACGGGGAGTCATCCGAGTACCCCTTGAGTATTATGTTGCGAACAACAGATAATTGCATTAAGCAAAGTGCGTAATATAAACAAAGCAAATGTCCTTGGACACAAGAATGTTTTTTTCTCCCTAGTGGCAACAATACTTCTACAACCTTAGAGGTATCTGTCACTCCCCCAGATTAAATAGAGGCATGAACCCAACTATCGAGCATAAATACTCCCTCTTGGAGTCACTAGCATCTACTCGGCCAAGATAGCTACTAGCAATGGAAAGCATGCAAGATTATAAACAACATAGAGATAGCATAAGATATATAATTCAGCATATCCACTCAATATAGTACCAATACTTATCGGATCCCAACAAACACAACATGTATGATAACATAAAGATGATCTTGATCATGTAGGGCAGCTCACAAGATCTAAACATGAAGCACATGGTGGAGAAGACAACCATCTAGCTACTGCTATGGACCCGTAGTCCAAGGTAGACTACTCACACATCACTCCGGAGGCAACCATGGTGCTGGAGAAGGCCTCCGGCAGGGATTCCCCTCTCCGGCACGGTGCCGGGAAGAGCTCCTGGATCCTCCCGGTCTCGTTTCGACGACGGCGGCGGCTTGCAGTATGTTTCGAGGAAAAGCGATCCGTCCCTTAGGTTTTTCCCATCGAGGGGACTTTATAGGCGAAGGGGTAGCGTCAGAAGTGGAACCAGGCGGTCTCACCACAAGTGGGCGGGGCCAGGGGCTGTCCGCGCCCCCTGGTGGTGAGGCTGGCCCCTGGCCCCCCTCCGTCTCATCTTTGGTCTTCGCGAAGCTTCGGTAAAAATAGGAGGTTCGGCTTTTGTTTTGTCCAATTCCGAGAATATTTCCTGTGTAACTTTTCTGAAACACAAAAACAGCAGAAAAAAGGGAACTGGCACTGTGGCATCTTGTTAATAGGTTAGTTCCAGAAAATGCATAAAAATGCCACGAAGTGTAACAAAACACAAAGCAAATGGTGTAAGAACAAGCATGGAGCATCAAAAATTATAGATACGTTTAAGACGTATCAAGCATCCCCAAGCTTAACTCCTGCTCATCCTCGAGTAGGTAAGTGATAATAAAAGAATAATATTTGAGGTGACATGCACTATCACAATCTTGATCATCAAAGTAAGCATTGAGTGCTGGGATCAAAAAACTTAAAACATGGGCATAAAAGACATAATCTTGACAATAAAAACTTAGCAACCATGTTATAACATGAAAAGAAACACAAACAAAAGATCATAAATAATAAAACAATGAAAGTCAAACGTGTGTTCAAATTATATGGAAAAACATAGCAAATGGTTTTCAGCTTGTCCTTCATGGAATAGCAAAACATAAATGCATAGGACACCTTCAAGTTTAAAAGGGCGACTAGATACAAATAATTTAAGAACAAGTGAAACCATAATCAGAAATCAATCAATGATAAACTTTGGGACTATGCACATTAAACTCAGAATGGCAACTATGCGCTCTTAGACGGTGCATAAAGGTAGAAGGTGGAGACTCAATATAAAAGTAAAAGAAAAGCCCTTCGCAGAGGGAAGCAGTGATTGCAAGTTTTATAAACCTTCAAAAATTATGGTACTTACTAGCTTTGAGCTCTCATTGCCCCCATCATAGGCATGTTGAATGGTTAAAGTAAATGCAAGAATGTTTATGAGCATATGCTTGACAAATCATAAGTTGAAAACCTCATGTCCCGTGAAGTACGAATACCCAAACCTCATGCTACTCGACTTAGGGTCCCAAGCAAGCTCTTATCATTGTAAGTATACACGTATCATCGAGAACCGCCAACGGGGTACCTCCTTGTCCGATGACATGGAACAAGCCCACATGAAAATGACTAGACAAACAGATAATAAACACCTCGGCATCTCTTTTATTTACCATTGGTATAGCTTTTTATTTTGAGATGCGTCGTCGAATGTCCACTATGGGCATGCTGTAAATTTCCACCATGAATGATGCATGGCTTAGATTAGCGGCCCAGGCGTTTCTCTAACACATATACAAACTCCATGATCCCGCAAGATTCCCAACTTGTTTCACATCGTGAGTATCCATAAACAGAAGATTACGATATTGTGACGACCCCGAATTTATCACAAATTCGAAGTGCCCGTTATGTAATCCATCACAATCCTAGAATCATTGTTGTGACTTACATAACGTAGTTGATATCACAGTCATAGACATTAATAGTAAATAAAAGGGATTACATAGGTGGTCGCACAGACCAAACCTTACAATACATCAACATGCAGCGGAATAACACTTTGGGTCCATATTGTCAAGCTTCAACCGCACAGGCAAAGCAGACAGTAGGAAACGAGCCTAATTCGCAAAGCCGTCAATGAGTCCTTGCTGCTTGATCTTGCTCCTTCAAGTCTGGCCAAGTTAATAGCCAGGGACACAGCCATGAGTACATTGGATGCACTCGCAAACCATCTTATAAACAAAGTGATGAGAGAGATATGCATGGTTGATATGGTGGACTAAGCACTAAGTTTATTTGCAAAAAGCTAGTTTTGTTTCCCAAGAATGTTCATTGGTAGAAAAGAGGTCTAGTTCTCTAAGTTCAATCTAAAGAGGAACTTCAAGTGGGTCAACATCATTGTCAAGTCAAGTCATTCACCATGTTCACCATTGTTACTTTTATTCTTGACAAAAGTCAAGTACAGCTTGCCAACTGTCCATAACCGCGGACTCGGCTATTCGAATAGTTTTGAAACCTCTGCAGAGGGGTACACTTTACCCACAAGAATCGATACATCTGCCGGGAGAAATCCACGGATCGTCATACCCAAGGTATGCGGGGTTCAGATAATCAAACAAACTCTTTCACTTGTCTACTCTAGTATAGGATCCTTCCCTAGAGCCCGAGACACGGATTTCCCCGTTCTGGCGCCTCTAGTTTTGCCCGCTCCGGGATGCCGGATGGATGGAAATCTTCAGGAAGGAAAATTTCCAATGACCACTTGGTTCGGAAGCAACCACGCATGGAATACTTCTATAAAGGATGATACACGACCTCCCATACTAGAATAAACAAGCTAGGAATAAGCCCCTTCCCATTCAGGGGTAATGTGGTCGTACGGTATGGTTGGCTCACATAGTACATCACCCGTTGTCATTGAGAAATACATTTCATAGTTCTTAGTCAAGATTAACTTCTTTCATAAAGCCATCATGTAGGAGCAATCTCCAATTCAAGTTTTCAAGTTCAAGTAACCACTTTTCAAATAGGGTTCCCCTTATAGATGGCCTCTGTTTTATTAGCGACTAAGCAACTACATTGAGTGATGATACCACTAAACATGGTTGGATAAACTCAGCTTGATGCCCTTGTTAAGCAAGATATCAAACACCTCTATCATTCTACTCTAGCAATTCAATCATGCAATTTACTTAAAACAGGTAGAATGCAATAGAAAAACTAGGCATTTGGAGTATGATTCAAAAGATGGCTTACCTGGCTTGGCAATGTCATAGGCTTCTTCATCTTCATCTCGGGTTGTGTAGTCTCCATCACCATTGCTTGGTTGACTTCGGGATCCATTCTCCTTACTCTCGTTATCGTCCAATCGTAGGAAAGTAAATATGCATACAATCACCACACAATTCACAAACAACACATACTCACTATAAGGATACTTGGGTAAGAGAAATGATCTAGGAAGTCTATGGAGAGTGGTTTCGACGATAATTGAGTTCCGATGGATGAGATGATTGAGTTGTTGTATCTAAGTAGGGTTTATTTATTTTGGATTATGAAAATATCTCCTGCAAGTTCTTTTTGACCAAGGTCGTGGACTACAAGTAGATAATCAAGATTATGGTTCAACCAAAGAGGCTTCATAGGATTTGGAGTCTTTTTCTTTTATCGAAGCTATTTCTAGTTTGCAAGTATTTAGTAATCAAATTTGAATCTACAAGTACAATCTAGGAATCCTAGTTGACTTGGATCCAAGGTTATAGATCACATTTAGAAATGTGGTTGATTCGAATTGGTTTCATATCATTTCCAGATTTTGAGATAGGTGTGCCGGTTTGAGTTTCTAATTACCACTATGTAGTATTAAATTTCCCAAATACTTCCTACAAGTACACATGGACTAAGATTAATACCTATAGATAGGTATTTGGAAATATGGTTTAACAATAAGAGTTCCATAAAAATTTTGATTATAGATTTGAGTTTAATAAAATCCTATATGGCAATTGCCCATTTAACCATATAGGTAAATAGCATTTACTTTAAAAGGTTCAAAAATGAGATCTAATGGTATAGGCAGATGGGTATCACTAATTGTGAATTTGTAAAGTTGGATTTATATTTTTAGGAATTTTATTTGAATTGATATGGATTTTCTAAGTTGGAAAAGCTCCTGTTTTGTTATTTTTACTGCAACCACTATGTAAATCTAATTGTGTTGAAACCACCTTTAATGGATAGCTTATATTCTAAGGTTTCCGGAACATTTTCATTTGTTAAATTTGGGTTGGTAGAACTCCGGGAAAATTGAATCTAAGCAAGCATCTGAATGAGTTTTCCAAAAATCGAAAATCGAATAACCCCTTTTTTTTTTTGAATCCGGGCCGGACACACAGACCATGCTGGGCCGGCCCGTTAGGCTGCAATTGGCGGGTGGCAGGAAAAAAAAAACACTGACAACGGGCCCCGCTGGTCAGATTTAATGAGCCGAATCGGTACGAGGTCTTCCTCTTCCTAGCGCTACTGGACGGAAACGAGGGAGAGGACTGGGAGGAGGCGGTGCTAGGGGAGCTCACCGGCGGTGGCGGGGAGAGGCGGCGAGGGTGCAGGGCAGCACCGGAGGTCCTTCTCGGCCGCCTCCTGCAGGTACAGCGCCGGGGGTGGCTCCGTAGCGCCGGGAACGGGCGGTGGTCTGCGGGGATGTCGAGGTCGGCGAGCTCGACGTAGGGCACGGGAGAGAGGGAAACGTTGTCTAGAGAGGTGCTGGGGATGGTGGGGATCTTTTCAGGGAAGAAGGGCGGCCTTTTATAGGCGGGAGAGGGAGCAAGGGGTGAAGGGATCTGCGGCCGGAGCGCGGCCGGTGTCGGCTACAGGAGGGACGCGGCGGTCGGGGCTTTCGGCGGAGGGCTGCGGCGTGTTGTGGCGTGCTGCTGGCGCGCTTGCGGGCTGCGGGGTGGTCTGGTGCAGAGGGGGCAAGTGATGGCTGTGAGGAGGGGTCCAGGGTGGTTCTCCTCTTTTTGTCCACGTTTCACGGCCGGGGCCTGGGCGGGGGAGACAGGGGGTCGACCGAGATGGAGTCCTCGGCATGGCTACAGGGCGAGGGTGAATTGGAACAGCGACTGCCACAGTAGTTTCGTTTTCCCGAAATTCTGCCCACCAGGTGTTCGACCAAATGTCCGCAAGAAATAAAAATTCAAATTTTCGAAATTTTCAAATTGGGTTGGTCATTATATTGGATAAGGACTCCAAACATATTTTTGTTAGGTCAAGAGGTGGTGTTTTGCTCCAGGGCTATTTTGAATTTGGGGGTTGTCCTATGTTTCAGATTCAATCTTTTGCAGATGTTTGAGTGGGGTTAGCATTTGAATTTTGGTTTGAAGTTTGTTAGTCCAGCAAGAATGTAGGTTGATCTTGCTCAACCAACTGACCACACACTCAATTGATTTACAGATTGCTTATTTTAAGTGTCCAAAGTAGGGTAGTCAATAACAATTTCTAGATCAAACTTTTCTTCTCTTTTCTTTATTTCTCTTGCTTCTGGTTCTTTTGATCTTTGTGGTTCTTCTCTAATGCTTCTGTTGGTTAAGTTTGAATTAACTAAACATTGCATAACAATTTAAAACCCACATGAAATCATAGAACAACATGTATTGAAAATACTATGTATGCATGCAATAATAGATAAAAGGTTTTATCTTGGCCCAAAAGTGTTGGTTTTCTTGGAGATGACATGGAGTTGGGAATGACCTATTATTTGAATTCAAACTCTGGTAGAAATTTGAATAGGGTTCCAAGTTGATTTTTGTTTCCAACTTTATTGTATTTGATTCTTTGTAACTTGTTCTTAGTTGTGGTGGAGAGATGCATGATGGTATAGTTCAAATATTGCTTAATATAAAAGGGCAAAGTAGTGTAATCAGTAATTTTTTGAAGATCACCACTTCCTCCTTTCTTACTTAGGTTTTTGTGTTGCGGTTTATTTTCTGGATTCTTTTCTATTTGTTTGTGATTGCTTGACTTAATTTTGGTTTGGCAATTGACCCAAATGGGTTTAGCATGTAACCATACACAAAATTTAATAGTTATAAAACTATTTCAATTTAACAAAAATCTTTATTTAGAACTTTGGGCTCAAAGTATTTGTTTTAAAACCCTTCTCATACTCTTTTTATTTGAAGCATGGGAGCAAATGCTCAAATTCACAAGTTTTAAAAGACATGAAATAAATCTTGTATTTATAATAAAAGTTTTTGTTGGCTCCAAAATTTGGTATTTTGATAAATTCCATTTATTTCTATTTCCCAAAAATTTGGGTTGTTACAATCTTCCCCCCCTTAAAAAGAATCTCGTCCCGAGATTCACAAGTTAAGATTGAGATAGATTGAGAGATGAGATTAACAGATAGGAGATGTAGTGTATATTGATTCCTATCGAGGTAGAAAGATTGGGTACACCCAAAATGTGATAAGGCCAAATGGTCCAAAACACATATTCATCAATCAGATAGCATTTTCAACAAGCAATCACACTTTTCAAAAACCAAATGTTTTAGGTTTAAACCCTAGAATTTCATTAATAAGGGGTCTTGCAGATTACATGTCTCATTCATTTTAGAAGGAGATAAACAAGACTACTAGAACACTTTTGAGAAAACAAGTTGTTGGGGTGGTTGCTACATGTTGCCGGAGGGCATATGAGCAACACATCCCAAAACAAATCAATCATTCAAACACACAAGGCACTAAGCACACTTAATAATCGTGAGGTAAGGGCAGCTCAATGAAATCAACTGAGCATTTCCTATAAATCCTGTGGGTCAAAAGGTTTGCTGGGTCTTCATCATTTTTGATCACTCTTTCTTTGCTCTTGAAGTCTTTGTCTCATAGGGTTGACTCTTGTTGGAAGATTTCTGGATTAGGTGAAGAGTCTCTCTTTCGATGGTAGCGGTCGTAGTTGACATCCAAGGTTGAAGTCTTGAAAAATATTGAGTCCCTCATCTTTTGATTCAAAAGTCCTTCGGTCTTAGGTTGGTATATCGTCCATAGTATTAATTTGAAGTAGATGAGGAATAGAGTAAAACAAATATTGGAAAATACCTTGTAATTAAAGAGGTAAATAAATTCTTTGTCAAAATCTCTTGAGAGTATAAGTTGAGAGTGTAAGATATTTGAAGTGAATAAGATGGGGGTATAAGCTGGGCTTTGGGTACCAAAGCAAATAAATTTCTTTTGTAGAAATAAGTTTTTGTCAACACATCACTTTCTTAGCTAACGACCATGCTAACTAAGTTCTCCTAAGGTCATGATAGTCCGGATATCAAACTGGTGATATCAGAGATATCATTTTCTAATGACCATGCTAACTAGGGTTTCCTAGAGTCAGCCTAGGCTCTGATACCAACTTGTAACGACCTCAAATTTGATAACAAATTCGAAGTGTGTCGGGGGGATGACCCCCGGTAGGGTCAAGAGACTAGAGAGACACAAGGTCTATGATTGACTTTATGCCGGGTTATCAAGGAAGGGCCTAGCCGGAATATAAGAGCATCGGCCAGGCCGGCATATAATGTGTATCCCGGCTGGTGTCTGGATATGCCGGCATAGCCGGAATACTAGTATAGGTGTGCCGGCATATACTCAGATATGCCGGCCTAACTATTTGGTGTGTTGTGCAGGAGCAGGGGAGGCCGGATTACCCGACCCTCGTAGGTCGTTGGTCCGGCATATAAGTCCTGGGTATGGCCAACGGTCATATCCGGGATGCTTAAGTCAACCAAGGTGTCACATCCCTACAATCAAGGAAGAAAACATCCAAGCATGGTAGCAGAGTAAGATGGCAGGGTGCACAGTGGAGGTTACCTACCCTCACTGTGCACAAGTACGAGCTTACCGCACGGAGGTAAGGCCACAGTTCAAGAGGTACAAGGTACAGGGATATGGCGTCCCATCGAGAGCAATCAGGGGCGAAGTCAAGGGTCTCTGCCATCGCCACCAGCTCCTGTTTGGAGTGTAGCCCTTATCTTGTGGTCTTGTATGACCGTTGTAACCCTGGCCACCACTATATAAGGTGGCATAGGGAGCCCTGGTAAAGGGTTAGACGTTGGAAGGTGGGTAGCTGGTAGAAGGTTGGCTGATAGTTGTTGGTCACTCTGTACTCTTACACTTACCAGTTCATCTTCCTTCTCTAGCAGAGAGCTTGGAAGCACCATTGTGGTGTACTACATCGATCCATATATACAATCAGTAGAGCAGGAGTAGGGGTGTTATCTCCTTACGAGAGCCCCGAACCTGGGTAGATCAGTGTCTCTTTCTGTCGTGCTTTTTAGCTCGTTCCCCTCTCCCGAATCCTCCAGCATCTAGTCGGCCCCCATTTAAGCCATCCTATGGCATATGTTGTTTCACCACGACGACATTTGGCGCCCACCGTGGGGCATCAGATCGATATGCTGGGCGGAGTGTTCATTCGGACGGGGTCTATGATAGCAGCTTCGGGAGTGCGCGTGGTCTCTGGCCTCGTCCAGAGGCTAGGTTCGCTCAGTTTCGTCAGTGACAACGCCGGTTGTCTCGGTGGCCGGCCGTTCCCCAGGGATGGCCGGATTATGTCTTTCGGTTCCCACGAGGTGTATGTGGGAACTGAGAGAATTTGCAGGAAGGAGGTGCTGGTGGCGTCGGATCCTCCGTCACATCGGCTGGCTCACGCTGGGCGTAACGCTCGCTCAGTAGAGTCGGCTGAGGTGATGATGGCCGGCACATCCGTGCCGCCGGCGGAGGATGCCGGCAAAGCAGCAGCGGTCGGAGCTTCTCCTCCGGAGCCGCCGAAGGTCAGGAGGTCGGCGCGTCCTCCGTTGGAGCGTGCGGAGAACCTGGCCGGCACTTCCGGTGTGCCGGCTAGGGGCGAGGTTCTTCTTCCCATCATCGACCGGCTTCTCGAGCCGGTGCGATCCGGCGTTGATCTGGAGCAGACAAGGGAGGTCCTAGAGGGATCTCGTCAGGCCCTCGTCGACGAGGCCCTGGCCATGAACCAGGAGCGCGAACGGTTTAACCGGCAACTCCGTGAGTATGAGGCAGCCCATGGTTTTACTCCTGTAGTAATCCGGCCTAGCCGGATAGAAGAGGTTAGAACTAGAGGCAGAAATCTTAATGCTGAGATAGGAAAAGATGCTAGAGATAAGAGTCATACTGCAACTAGTACTGTGCCTAAGGTAGTCTATAGTTCGCCAGTAAAGAACCTTAGAGCAGCGGCCGAGGTAGCTAAGGATTTATCTTGTTTATCCGGCGAAGCACTGCGTGAGCAGCAAGCCCGGCTTAACCAACTTTTGTCTGAAGCTACAAAGCAGCAGGAGGCCTTTAAGAAGGCAAACCCAGGTGCCGGGGCATCCCAGTTCATTGTGTCGGCAGGAGGTGCCGGCGCGAGGTCGAGGGGCCAAGCCTCGTCCCCGCATCCTAGCGCCCGGCGTGCCGGAAGTGTGACCTCTGGCCGCCGGGACAAGCAGATCCAGGTGTACGATCCGGCTGCCGCCGGAAAGCAGGCGATGGTGCAGAAGAATGTCGGCCAAGCTGACAAGTATGTCGGCAGCAAGAAGCCCGGCCAGAGTATGCCGGCCGGGCATGAAGCAGCAGCGGCCGGTGGTGGCCGGAGTAACAGTGCAGCCCGGCGTCAGCAACAGGGCGCCGGAGGTGCAGCGCAGCAGCAGGGTGCAGGCCATCCGGGACATCGAGAGGATGACGGCAATTCCGCCCTTGCCAGGGCGGGATATCAGCAGCAGCATCAGCAAGGCCGGCATAGTGAGCAGCATCAGCCGGAGCAGCAGCAGCAGATGATCGCAGGCCCAATAGCATCCCGGCTTGGACCTCGGTCCTTGGAAGCCAATGATGCACGTTTCAAGCTGGACAAGCTCCACCAATCAGAGTTGGTGGAGAGACAAGGAGCTCCGGGCCCTATGTGTTTCGGACCCCGGATTATGGGAGAGCCGGTGCCTTACTACTTCCAGCTCGCGCGTGGCGCGAGGACATATAATGGAAGTACGAAGCCGGAAGATTGGTTGGAGGATTACTCCACAGCGGTGAACATCGCCGGAGGAAACCTCAGATGGGCGGTACGATATGTGCCGCAGATGTTGGAAGGTCCAGCCAGGATATGGCTGAATAATTTGCCGGCCGGGAGTATCAACGGCTGGATTGATTTCGAAGAGCAGTTTGTGTCGAACTTTACCAGTACATACAAGAGGCCCAACCGTCCGCAGCAGCTGGCTAACTGCCGGCAAGGAGTGAATGAGACTGACCGTGACTATCTGACCAGGTGGTGCACGTTGCGCAATTCCTGCGAAGGAATCAATGAGCAGCAGGCCATCATGTGGTTCGCTCATGGGTGCCAACATGGCACCATGCTGTGGCAAAAGCTTCAGAGGCAAATGCCGGCCACGCTGGCCGAAACAATCAAGATCGCTGATAGTTATGCTCTGGGAGATCCCAAGCAGCCCAGTCTCGATTCACAAGGACAGGGGCAGACCCAGGGGAACACCAGCAATGCCGGGAGATCAGGGCAATACTATCGCCCGGATAACCGGAATAAGAGGAGAGATGAGCGGCCGGATTATCGGTATGGCTCAGCACAAGTTGCAGCTGTGGAGGAAGAGCAAGGGGGCGCCGGCAGTAGCCAGCGTCCGAGATATGAAAACTATCAGCAGCCTCAGCAGCAGCCGCAGCAGCAAGCACAGCCGTTCCAGAAGAAGAATGTCTGGACCAACAAGAATGCCGGCGGAGCCGCCGGCCAGAAGAAGCAGTGGCCGAAGTATACTGTGGGTCTTGCCATGGACAAGCCTTGTGTGTTTCACACATTCCAGCCGGGAAAGCCGGCAAACCATTTGACAAGGAACTGTTCATGGCTGGACGACATATTAGCAGGTCGTGCAGGTCCCTGGGGACCGGCTAGACCCTCTGTCCCGGCAGCTCCATCGCCGTTGACAGGTGCTAATACAATTGCAGTCCCACCTAGGCCGGGTAATCCTGGGAATCAGAGCAACGCCGGAAATGCTGGCGTAAATCAAGTTGACCAGAGCTATAATCCGGAATATAACGCCGGAGGCCCAGGAGCGGGCCGGAATGAGTACAAGGAGTATGATCAGAGCTATGTGGTCTTTGAGACCGAGAGAACAGACAAGCAGAGCTTGTACCGCCGGAGTCTGGAGGTGAATGCCATTATGTCGGCTGTGCCAAAGCTGATGTACTGGTCTGACCAGGCTGTTGGCTGGGACAGGGCAGATCATCCCCGGATCATGCCAAATCCCGGCGGATATGCTCTGGTGACGGATCCGACATTCGTCGGGCCAGCTAATAACGTGAGATTCAGCAAGGTCCTCATTGATAATGGAAGCAGCATCAACATCATGTATCGGGATACGATGGAGAAGCTGGGAATCAAGGAAAATATGCTGGAACCAAGCAAGACCACGTTCCACGGCATTGTGCCGGGACTTTCGTGTGCGCCGATGGGCAAGATCCGGATGGATGTCATGTTTGGCAGCCGGGATAACTGCAGGGTGGAAAACCTCATGTTCGAGGTGGTTGATCTGGAGAGCCCCTACCATGCTTTGCTGGGTAGACCGACACTGGCAAAATTCATGGCCTCTACGCATGTGGCGTATCTGAAGATGAAGATGCCGGGACCCAAAGGAGTGATCACCATCATTGGTGATTACAAGCGTTCGATGGCATGTGCCACCGCCGGATCCAATCTGGCCGAGACTCTGATCATTGCAGAGGAAAGGAAGAGGCTCAAGCGAGCAGTGGAGATTGCTGAGACGGTCGTGGCCGGCAAATATATGCCGGGCATGACAAATCCCGGCGGCAGTGCTTCTTTTCAAGTAGGCAAGGAAGTCAAAAAGGTGCCGCTGGATGAAGCTTTCCCGGAGCGCCATGCCCTGGTTGGGGCAAGTTTGGATCCCAAATAGGAAAGCGAGCTCATCAGCTTCCTCCGTGAGAATCGGGATATCTTTGCATGGTCTACTTCGGACCTGCAAGGTGTGCCGAGGGAGCTGGCTGAGCACGCATTGCATGTGAGGCCCGATGCTAAGCCAGTGAAGCAGCCGCTCCGGCGGAATGCCGGCGATAGAAGGAAAGCCATATGGGAGGAAGTGGCCAGGCTCTTAGCCTCTGGCTTTATCAAGGAAGTACTTCATCCGGATTGGGTGTCTAATCCGGTTTTGGTGGAAAAGAAGAAAGATGAGCCCGTCATAGTGAAAGTATGGCGGATGTGTGTTGATTACACCAACTTGAACAAGGCATGTCCTAAAGATCCATTCCCGCTGCCTCGGATCGATCAAGTGATTGATTCCACAGCCGGATGTGAACTGTTATCATTTGTAGACGCCTATTCTGGTTTCCACCAGATCCCCTTGTTTGAGCCAGATCAAATAAAGACATCCTTTATTACCCCGTACGGGGCTTATTGCTATCTCACTATGCCGTTCGGTTTAAGAAATGCCGGCGCAACTTACCAAAGGTGTATGCAAAAGTGTTTGCACGATCAGATAGATAAAAATGTGCAGGTATATGTCGATGATATCGTCATAAAAACCAAGGAGAGCAAGACTCTCATAGATGATCTCCGGGAAACCTTTGGGAACCTGAGGAGATTCCGGATGAAGTTGAATCCGGCTAAGTGCACCTTTGGTGTGCCGGCGGGCAAGTTGCTCGGTTTCCTTGTTTCCAGCCGGGGTATTGAGGTGAATCCTGGCAAGATTCGTGCCATAGAAAGGATGAAGCCGCCGACAGATTTGAGGGAAGTACAGAAGTTCACTGGGTGCCTCGCATCCCTGAGCCGCTTCATAAGCCGGCTGGGAGAGAAAGCTCTGCCGTTATATCAGTTGATGAAAAAGTCCGACACATTTGTCTGGACAACGCAAGCAGATGCAGCTTTCAAGGAATTGAAACAATTGTTGTCAACAGCGCCGGTATTAGCGTCTCCGATGCCCCGGGAGCCAATGTTGCTCTATATAGCGGCAACCAACCGAGTTGTCAGTGCTGTGGTGGTAGTAGAGCGAGAGGAAGGAGGCAAAACCGTGCAGCGGCCGGTATATTATCTGAGTGAAGTCCTCTCCACCTCAAAGCAAAATTACCCCCACTATCAGAAGATGACCTATGGTGTCTATATGGCGGCTAAGAAGCTCAAGCATTACTTCCAAGAGCATCCAATCCGGGTAGTGGCTGAGGCCCCTATCTCGGAAATTATAGGCAACAAAGATGCCTGCGGCCGGATAGCAAAGTGGGCAATAGAGCTTTCACCATATACACCGCAGTACGATAAGAGGGATACAATCAAGTCCCAGGTCTTGGCTGATTTCTTTATTGACTGGGCCGAGATACAGTATGAGCCACCATTGCCAGATGCCAATTATTGGAGGATGCATTTCGATGGGTCCAAGACAATCCATGGCTTGGGTGCCGGCATAGTTCTCAGTTCACCAAAGAATGACCAGCTAAGATACGTCCTGCAGATTCACTTTGCAGCATCAAATAATGTGGCGGAATATGAGGCACTTGTGCATGGCCTGAAGGTGTCTAAGGACATAGGAATTCGCCGGATTATGTGCTTCGGAGATTCTGACTTAGTGGTTCAGCAGTGTTCCGGCATATGGGACGCGCATGATGCTAACATGGCATCATACCGTTTCCTAGTGCAGCAGTTAAGTGGTTACTTTGAAGGTTGTGAGTTCCGGCACGTTCTCCGGGCTCAGAACGATGCAGCCGATGCATTATCCAAGCTGGGGTCTTCCCGAGATTCAATCCCACCCGGCATTTCGCTGGAGCATCTGAGGAAGCCATCGATCAAACCCTCGCCGGAGTCATCCTCCATTTATGTCCCGCCAGGTCCAGACGAAGCAGTTCCAATGGACATAGATGCCGGAGCCAAGACGGATAACCCGGGGACTGTTTCCTCAGTCCCGGGGACTGGGCCGGCATATGCTGTTAGTACAGTATTCCGGAGCAAAACTAAAGGCAAGGGTAAAATGTGCCAAGAGGTTGTGCCGGTATACCCGGGGACTGCTCCGGCATACCCGGGGACTGATTCTTCAGTCCCGGGGACTTCGCAGCCCATGGAGATCGATTATGTGTCGGTCGAAATGATGGAAATAGATCAGGCAGTGTTCACTGTCAGGGAAGTGCCCTCATGGGCACGTCCTATCATGAACTTCATGGTGGATGGTCAAGTGCCGGCGGATGAAACCGAGGCCCGCCGGGTTATGAGGAGATCCAAAGCGTATACCATCATCAACAAAGAAATATACAAGAGAAGTACCACCGGAGTATTGCAGAGATGTGTCGAATCTGCGGAGGGTCTGGAGATGCTCCGGGAAATTCACCAGGGGGAGTGTGGTCACCATGCTTCGTCCAGGGCATTGGTGGCAAAGGTATTCCGGCATGGCTTCTATTGGCCAACGGCACTGCAAGAGGCAGAAAACTTGGTCCGGAAATGTAATGGGTGTCAAAGATATGCCCACCAGATTCATCAGCCGGCATCTGCCCTGAAAACTATCCCAATAACCTGGCCCTTTGCTGTTTGGGGCCTGGATATGGTCGGGGCTTTTAAGCCGGCCAGAGGGAAAATGACCCATATCCTGGTCATGGTGGACAAGTTCACCAAGTGGATTGAAGTGAAGCCCATAAGCAAGTGTGATGGTCACACAGCAGTGAAATTCTTAAAGGATATAATCTTGAGATATGGTGTTCCTCATAGCATCATCACTGACAATGGGTCAAACTTTGCCCAAGGGCCATTTGCCAGATTTTGTGAGGAGGTGGGAATCCGGCTGGACGTTGCGTCGGTTGCCCACCCTTGTGCCAATGGCCAAGTAGAGAGATCGAATGGGCTAGTATTATCCGGCATAAAACCCCGGCTGATAGAGCCCCTGGAGAAAACTCCGGGATGTTGGCTAGATGAGCTGCCAGCAGTGCTGTGGAGTTTAAGAACTACTCCGAATAGATCAACAGGCTACACACCATTTTTCCTGGTATATGGAGCAGAAGCTGTGCTTCCAACAGATGTAATACATGATGCACCAAGAATAGTGCTATATACTGAGGAAGAGGCTAAAGAAGCCAGAGAAAATGATGTTGATCTGCTAGAGGAAGCAAGGGAAATAACTCTGTCAAGAACAGCAGTATATCAGCAGAACCTCAGACGCTATCATGCGCAGAAGGTAAATCCAAGGAGATTTCAAGAGGGAGATCTAGTACTCCGGCTAAAGCAAGGAACAGAAGGCCGGCATAAGTTAACTCCTCCATGGGAGGGGCCATTCATTGTGAGCAGAGCTCTGCACAATGATGCCTATTATCTTATAGATGCGCAGGACCCCAAGAAGAATAAGGCGGACAGGTCCGGAGAAGAAACCAAGAGGCCATGGAACATAGCTCTACTGCGCCCCTTTTACTCCTGAGCAACACAATGTATGTATTTCCATATTTTCCTTTGTATGCCGGCGTGTTGTGCCGGCACAAGACTAATGAATGAAATACCGGCATCCCGAAGAAGCCGGGTAACTAGCTCCGAGGTATATTTGTGGTTTATTTACAGTTTTTTGTTATATGCCGGCTGGCTTTATTTGAATGTTTCCTAGGTCGGCCTAGTAATGTGTCGGCACCAAAGGCCACTCTTCGACTCAGCTGCTGTCCGAAACCCGGCTTCATGGCTAGCAAGAGTAGATGCCGGAGATTGTCTACACATGGAAAACGGCTAAGGAAATGTAAAGCAAGCGAACCGACATTTTCGTTAAAATTAAAGTTAAAATTGGAAGTGTCGGATGATTTGAAGTCTAAATTTCAAAGTTAAAGTACTGTATGTTCGAGGAAGCAACCTTGAGACTCATACGTCGAAAGCCAATTAAGGTAGACAAGTAGCCAAGGTTGTGAAATTGAGGAAACAGGAAAACAACTCGGTGACTTAGCCAAAAGATGATCCGGCATTAGTAACAAGCAAACCAAGATAAAACTTGTTCAGATAGCAAACCAAAGGAAATTAAATGTATATATTACATCTGCACCCGGCATACCGGGGATCTGATAAAACTTAAAGTTTTTATGCTCCAAAGTCAAGGAGCAGTGGCAGAAGCAGAGCCGCCGGCAGGTGGAGCGGTAGCAGTGGAAGTGTCGGCTTCAGGTGTGCCGGACCCAGCAGATGGAATGGAGCCATCACCTCCGCCCGGGGCAGATGCCTGTTCCGGGACATCAGTCTCGGCTTCCTCAGCTTCATCTTCATCTTGGCTGGAGTCGGAACCCTCAGCAGCAGCAGATGTCCCGGCATCGTCATTCTTCTCCGGCTCGCGGATGTCCCGGACGAATTTGTCGGTGTCGGCATAGTCCACATAACTATGGGCCAACTCCTTGCGGCGACGGATATGATCCGGATCCGTGGTCCAGATGGATCCTTCGCGCACGGTGCGCAAAGTCTCCAAGTCTGCCTTTTCATACCAAGACAAGAAGTAGCTGAGGGCTTCGTCAGCTCCAACCCTCGCGCCGGAATCTCGCCACTCCCGGAGGCGAACCTTGGCAAGCTGCAGGTCGTTGCCGAGGTCAACCGGGTCAGTGGGAGTCCTTTGTCCCGGCCAGAGGGCAGAGAATGCCTCCTGGGCGCCGTAGAAGAGCTCTTCAGTGTAAAGGGTCATGGCCTCCTTCCGGGACTGCAGGGCCAGCAGCTGCTCCGACATGTCCCAGTTGGGCGAGTCAACCGGAACACCCCGGTTTTCTCGGTCCAACTGCAAAGCCCTCTCAACGTCAGCGACGGAAGCGGGAAACATGCCTGCAGAATAGAAACAATGTTAGCAAAAGGAAAATATGTCGGCATAGATGCTATGCCGAAAAAGATTACACTATGTCGGAAAGGATAAAAGGGAAAAGGATTTGAAGCTTACGGGCAAGGTCGGCATTCAGCTGCGCAACTGTAACCTCCCATTTGGTGGCCTGCTCCTTCAGGCTATCCAGTTCAGCATGGGCGTTGGCGGCATCAGTCTCGGAGGTAACAAGCAGGGTATGGGTTTTCTTCAGTAGGCCCTCCCTCTGTTCCTTTTCGTCCAGCAGCTCGGTGATCCGGCCCTTCAACTGCTCAACCTCGGCCTTGTGACCGGCATCCCGGTCGTCCAGTTGCTTGGCCACATCCACCGAGGACACACAATCCTGGTGGCGTGCCTCCAGTGCAGCCTTCTCATCTGCAAAGATTTCAAGTTAAAAGGATTTGAAGAAAGAAAACAGTGACAAAGAGTAAAGGATTTGAAGTATAAAGGATCCGGCATACCAGTAAGCTCTTTCACCCTCTTGAGAAGCTCGGTGACTTGCGCTTCGGCACCAGCTGAAGAATGTCGGCACAAGGTTACGTGTCGGCAAGAGTAAGCATTGCAAAGTAAAGAGAGGAAAGATATCCGGCATACAGCAGTATGTCGGCAAAGATTACCTTTCAGGGACAGCTCCAGCTGAAGCTTGCTGTGTGCGTCGGAAAGCTTCCGATGCTCGCACACCAAGTCATGGAACATGTTGGCCCGGGTGTTGTTCATGAGCTGCAAAAATGCCGGGATTTGAAATGTCAGCAGAGAAATTTGACATGATAATTAAAGTGAAGATTTTATCAAGTGATCATTCTTTTAAAGACCCGGCACAGGTGCTGCGCACCTATCCCGGCTCTCGGTGACTAGGATTTGAAGCTCGAATTGAGCTTATATCCCGGTCAAGAGGATTTGAAAGATAATAGAGATGTGAAATTGTTAAAGACCCGGCACAGGTGCTGCGCACCTATCCCGGCTCTCGGTGACTAGGATTTGAAGCTCGAATTGAGCTTATATCCCGGTCAAGAGGATTTGAAAGATAATAGAGATGTGAAATTGTTAAAGACCCGGCACAGGTGCTGCGCACCTATCCCGGCCCTAGGTGACTAGGATTTGAAGCTCGGATCGAGCTCATATGTCGGCAGTTAATTCAAAAGAAGCTAGCTAAAGGACTATGAGAAAATCCCGGATGTCCATATCCCGGACAGCCGACATTTTCGGGGACTGGGGATATGGGTGTAAATAGAGAGGACTTACGTTGGTGGCATCGGCCAACTTGTGAAGTCTTTGCTGGAGGCTGAGGAGCTCGCTGGCGATCGGTATGGGCTTCGCTGCCAGGAAGTCGCGTGGGTCGCCACTGGTCTTGGCTTCGGCCAGCTTCTTGCTCCTTGAGTCCGCAGTGTCCATGTTGCTGGCGTCGTTCCACTTGATGCACTGCTCCTTAAGAGAGCCGAGGCTCTCGTCACTTTTCGTCGCAAGAGGGACGAGGCCCTCGAGTTCTGGGGTGTCGAAGAAGCTTTTCCGGTACCCCGGCCGGGCTGCTGCCCTGCCAAGATGCAGGGCCAGAGCAGAGCTGGTCCCGGACGCTGCCTTAGGAGGAGCAGTTGCGGCAGATGGTGTGCCGGACTTGGCCGTCCGAATCTTCAACGTGCCGGACTTGGCCGGTGCAGTGGTCTTGGCCGGTGCTGGTGTCTTGTCAGCTGGAGGAGTCTCGGGTGCGGGCTGTTCCGGCGCGGCCGGCGCTTCTTGGCCAGCGGGAGCAGGATCCGGAAAAGTCCGGACTTCCGGCACTAAAGGGCCTTTGCCCTTGATGTCTGTGCCGGCGCTCTTGTCGCTTGCGCCGGCGTCGTCAGTTGTGCCGGCGTCGCTGGTGGGCGCGCCGGAGTCTGGTGCTTCTTGGTGGGCTCCTGTGTCCATGTGGACATCAGGAGCCGAGGTTTCCTGTTGAGCCCCCGAGTCCATGTGGACGTCGGGGGCAGAGATATCTTGTTCCGGCGGAGGAACGTCCTTCGCCGGGGAGGTGGTCTTGTCGGGCGCAGGCGAAGATGCCGGCGCCGGTGAGGTCGTCTGACTGGCAGAGGGAATGTCGGAGGTAGCAGGGGCAGCGGGCTTGGTAACCTTCGGGTCGCCACTCAAGCCAGAAGCTTGTTCCGGCTCAAGAGGAGCACTGAAAGAGAGAAAACACCAAGTCAGTAATACAAACAAGAGATATGTCGGAGGAAATGCAAAGAAAAGGAAATTTACCCCGAGGCAACAGGCCTCTGTTTCTTCTGTTTGGGCACGCAGACCTTCTGCCTTTTCGACCTCTGAGGTATGTCGGACGAAGGCTTCACACCTCGCTTCCGGCCGGCACGTCCGCCGGTGGAAGGAGGTCCCTGGTTCAGAGGGGCGGCGTCGATAACGACATCGTCCGGGATAGCTGAGGACGGCATTGGAAACTCGTGAGCAATAGGGGTTTCTGGAAAGGCGTACGCAAGTGGCGTCGGGTCATAGTACATCAGGACCTCCTCGTCAGAATCAATCTCACTCCGGTCTTGAGTATAATGCCGGGATGAAGAGCCCTTACCCATGGCAGCTGCAGCACGGGTGCTCCTGGGAAGCTTATCCCAATGATCCGGATCTTCAACATCCGCAACGGTGCGGTCCGCCGCGATCTTGATCCGGGAGTTCTCCATGGTTTGGAAGCTGAATTTCTGTATAAACAGCAAAGTCAAATATTCAGACAAGGAAATATGTGTCGGCAAACAGGCATGTGTCGGCTTAAGTATCTATGTGCCGGACATGGACTTTATGTGTCGGATAAGATGGTTTACCGTTGGGGCGGGCCTATCCCGGCTGTATGGTTCTAGCCCCCAGGCAAAAGTGGCCTGAGAGGACTTGCAGACATCCTTAATCCGGCGCAGAATGTCGGCCGGAGTCAGCTCGTGTGTGGAGTGCCGGGTGGGGTCCATTGGCCCGCTCATCTGGCAGATCTTATGCGACCGGCGCTGCAGAGGGGAGACGCGCCGGCTTATATAGCAGGCCACCAGGTCTTGAGGAGTAAGACCGGCATCCAGGAGCTCGCCCTTAACCCGGTGAAGCGCATTCACCGGCATCACCGAGTTCTTCGGGTTGTAGGTCCAGTTCGTCATCGCCAAGGGTGGCTCGTCCACAAATGGCGGCAGGTTGAGCAGATCCTCATCGGTGGTGTTCTTGACGTAGAAGAAGCTTTTCTGCCACTTCTTGCAAGATTCCAGGAGTTCCACCTTGGGGAAGTCCGAGCCCTTTCGGGACATGATGGTGGCCGCGCCGCAGAGGGTCATGGGGCGGTCCTTCTTTTCCTGGGCCGTCTCCGGCGGGTCGTCCTTGCTCCGGGGCGGCTCTTGGACGACTTGCTTCCGCAGTTGGAAGTACTTCGCCCAGCCTTGAGTAAGGGCCTCTATGCCGGCATAGCCCTCGCAAAAAGCAGCGAAGGCGGAGAGGATCATCACGGCATTGGCCGGGATATGATGAGGTTGTAGCTCGTAGGTGTTGAGGAAGTCCCGGAAGAAGTCCGATGCCGGCAGACCAAAGCCCCGCTCGAAGTGGGCGATGAAGACGACGCGTTCGCCGGGTTCAGGTGCCGGCACAGTTTCTCCTGCTGGTAGCCGGCATGCTACGCCCTCCGGGACTCTCCTGGTGGAGGTGACCCAGGATATGTCGGCCGGAGTAACCTCCGACCCCTCCCAGCCGGAGCGTCCTTGAGCTCGGGCCGAGGTATCTTCCTCAGAGGCCGAGGTAGCCGTCATGCTTGAAGATGCCATCTTAGTGGCCGGGATAAGGCGTGAGAGCCGGAGTCCCGTGGTGTTATTCCTATCAAGGCCGGAGAAAAGAGGGAGGTTAGTCTCTCCGGCATACCACTCTCACAGATGTTAGCAGGAATAGAAGATCTACCGAGGCAGGTAAAATAGGAAGCAAATAAGGGTAAAACTCCTAAAGATGAACACCTGCGAGCGTTGCCTAGCAATGCTAGTCGAATCAAAGGGAAAACTAGCTCTGAGACCGAGGCAGATCTGTGCAAGCGGGGCTATCGGTGCGAAGTTGTAAAAGGCGTGAAAGAGGAAGAACAGAGGGAGGTCTCACCGGAGCTTAGCCGGCGACGATGGAGCGGCGGCGAGCGTGCAGGAAGATCCAATCTCCCTGCAATGCTGCAGAGAGAAGAGGCGGCGGCGGCGGCGTCGTCAAAGGTGATGCCGTGCGTCGTCGGGCGTCGGCGTCGGCGGGGAGCAGGTCGGCTGCGGCGGCGATGCTGCTCTTCGGACCGGCGGTGGAGCGCAGGAGGCAGAGTAGCAGGCGAGGAAGGCGAGGAAGACGATGGTGGTGGGGGGTAAAAAGATACGTTTACCCCCGCCGCCCTGTTTATAGCGAAGAGGCAGGGTCGTGGGGATCGTGGGAGTGCTCCACTCCCCCGACCGTTTCTGCGGCGAGGCGCCACGTGGCGGCACAGAGTGGGGCGGCGGTTCCTGTAACCGTGCCATGACGGCGAGAAGTAACTGCTGCACTATGAACCGTCACATCGTGGGTGATCGTTCGAGGTGGCAGGGCAGTTACAAGTTTCGATGCAAAGCTGTCGGACATGGCTTCTCGAGGAAGACTCGTCTATATGTCGGATTAATTGCCCGATGTATATGTTCCGTCCGGAATACCCTCGGGACCGGCCGGAATAAGTTTTGGAACAGGAACAGAGGCCGGGATATGTGCAGCTGTGCCCGCATATAATATGATCGCCGGGGCATAATGAAGAAAGGTATGTTGAACCTGTCAAGGCTCCACAGTTATGACTGGGGAACCTCGGCAGCTTCGGGGACTAGTGTCGGGGGGATGACCCCCGGTAGGGTCAAGAGACTAGAGAGACACAAGGTCTATGATTGACTTTATGCCGGGTTATCAAGGAAGGGCCTGGCCGGAATATAAGAGCATCGGCCAGGCCGGCATATAATGTGTATCCCGGCTGGTGTCTGGATATGCCGGCATAGCCGGAATACTAGTATAGGTGTGCCGGCATATACTCAGATATGCCGGCCTAACTATTTGGTGTGTTGTGCAGGAGCAGGGGAGGCCGGATTACCCGACCCTCGTAGGTCGTTGGTCCGGCATATAAGTCCTGGGTATGGCCAACGGTCATATCCGGGATGCTTAAGTCAACCAAGGTGTCACATCCCTACAATCAAGGAAGAAAACATCCAAGCATGGTAGCAGAGTAAGATGGCAGGGTGCACAGTGGAGGTTACCTACCCTCACTGTGCACAAGTACGAGCTTACCGCACGGAGGTAAGGCCACAGTTCAAGAGGTACAAGGTACAGGGATATGGCGTCCCATCGAGAGCAATCAGGGGCGAAGTCAAGGGTCTCTGCCATCGCCACCAGCTCCTGTTTGGAGTGTAGCCCTTGTCTTGTGGTCTTGTATGACCGTTGTAACCCTGGCCACCACTATATAAGGTGGCATAGGGAGCCCTGGTAAAGGGTTAGACGTTGGAAGGTGGGTAGCTGGTAGAAGGTTGGCTGATAGTTGTTGGTCACTCTGTACTCTTACACTTACCAGTTCATCTTCCTTCTCTAGCAGAGAGCTTGGAAGCACCATTGTGGTGTACTACATCGATCCATATATACAATCAGTAGAGCAGGAGTAGGGGTGTTATCTCCTTACGAGAGCCCCGAACCTGGGTAGATCAGTGTCTCTTTCTGTCGTGCTTTTTAGCTCGTTCCCCTCTCCCGAATCCTCCAGCATCTAGTCGGCCCCCATTTAAGCCATCCTATGGCATATGTTGTTTCACCACGACGACAAAGTGCCCATTATGTAATCCATCACAATCCCAGAATCATTGTTGTGACTTACATAACGTAGTTGATATCACAGTCATAGACATTAATAGTAAATAAAAGGGATTACATAGGTGGTCGCACAGACCAAACCTTACAATACATCAACATGCAGCGGAATAACACTTTGGGTCCATATTGTCAAGCTTCAACCGCACAGGCAAAGCAGACAGTAGGAAACGAGCCTAATTCGCAAAGCCGTCAATGAGTCCTTGCTGCTTGATCTTGCTCCTTCAAGTCTGGCCAAGTTAATAGCCAGGGACACAGCCATGAGTACATTGGATGCACTCGCAAACCATCTTATAAACAAAGTGATGAGAGAGATATGCATGGTTGATATGGTGGACTAAGCACTAAGTTTATTTGCAAAAAGCTAGTTTTGTTTCCCAAGAATGTTCATTGGTAGAAAAGAGGTCTAGTTCTCTAAGTTCAATCTAAAGAGGAACTTCAAGTGGGTCAACATCATTGTCAAGTCAAGTCATTCACCATGTTCACCATTGTTACTTTTATTCTTGACAAAAGTCAAGTACAGCTTGCCAACTGTCCATAACCGCGGACTCGGCTATTCGAATAGTTTTGAAACCTCTGTAGAGGGGTACACTTTACCCACAAGAATCGATACATCTGCCGGGAGAAATCCACGGATTGTCATACCCAAGGTATGCGGGGTTCAGATAATCAAACAAACTCTTTCACTTGTCTACTCTAGTATAGGATCCTTCCCTAGAGCCCGAGACACGGATTTCCCCGTTCTGGCGCCTCTAGTTTTGCCCGCTCTGGGATGCCGGATGGATGGAAATCTTCAGGAAGGAAAATTTCCAATGACCACTTGGTTCGGAAGCAACCACGCATGGAATACTTCTATAAAGGATGATACACGACCTCCCATACTAGAATAAACAAGCTAGGAATAAGCCCCTTCCCATTCAGGGGTAATGTGGTCGTACGGTATGGTTGGCTCACATAGTACATCACCCGTTGTCATTGAGAAATACATTTCATAGTTCTTAGTCAAGATTAACTTCTTTCATAAAGCCATCATGTAGGAGCAATCTCCAATTCAAGTTTTCAAGTTCAAGTCACCACTTTTCAAATAGGGTTCCCCTTATAGATGGCCTCTGTTTTATTAGCGACTAAGCAACTACATTGAGTGATGATACCACTAAACATGGTTGGATAAACTCAGCTTGATGCCCTTGTTAAGCAAGATATCAAACACCTCTATCATTCTACTCTAGCAATTCAATCATGCAATTTACTTAAAACAGGTAGAATGCAATAGAAAAACTAGGCATTTGGAGTATGATTCAAAAGATGGCTTGCCTGGCTTGGCAATGTCATAGGCTTCTTCATCTTCATCTCGGGTTGTGTAGTCTCCATCACCATTGCTTGGTTGACTTCGGGATCCATTCTCCTTACTCTCGTTATCGTCTAATCATAGGAAAGTAAATAAGCATACAATCACCACACAATTCACAAACAACACATACTCACTATAAGGATACTTGGGTAAGAGAAATGATCTAGGAAGTCTATGGAGAGTGGTTTCGACGATAATTGAGTTCCGATGGATGAGATGATTGAGTTGTTGTATCTAAGTAGGGTTTATTTATTTTGGATTATGAAAATATCTCCTGCAAGTTCTTTTTGACCAAGGTCGTGGACTACAAGTAGATAATCAAGATTATGGTTCAACCAAAGAGGCTTCATAGGATTTGGAGTCTTTTTCTTTTATCGAAGCTATTTCTAGTTTGCAAGTATTTAGTAATCAAGTTTGAATCTACAAGTACAATCTAGGAATCCTAGTTGACTTGGATCCAAGGTTATAGATCACATTTAGAAATGTGGTTGATTTGAATTGGTTTCATATCATTTCCAGATTTTGAGATAGGTGTGCCAGTTTGAGTTTCTAATTACCACTATGTAGTATTAAATTTCCCAAATACTTCCTACAAGTACACATGGACTAAGATTAATACCTATAGATAGGTATTTGGAAATATGGTTTAACAATAAGAGTTCCATAAAAATTTTGATTATAGATTTGAGTTTAATAAAATCCTATATGGCAATTGCCCATTTAACCATATAGGTAAATAGCATTTACTTTAAAAGGTTCAAAAATGAGATCTAATGGTATAGGCAGATGGGTATCACTAATTGTGAATTTCTAAAGTTGGATTTATATTTTTAGGAATTTTATTTGAATTGATATGGATTTTCTAAGTTGGAAAAGCTCCTGTTTTATTATTTTTACTGCAACCACTATGTAAATCTAATTGTGTTGAAACCACCTTTAATGGATATCTTATATTCTAAGGTTTCCGGAACATTTTCATTTGTTAAATTTGGGTTGGTAGAACTCCGGGAAAATTGAATCTAAGCAAGCATCTGAATGAGTTTTCCAAAAATCGAAAATCGAATAACCCATTTTTTCTTGAATCCGGGCCGGACACACAGACCATGCTGGGCCGGCCCGTTAGGCTGCAATTGGCGGGTGGCAGGAAAAAAAAAAGCTGACAACGGGCCCCGCTGGTCAGATTTAATGAGCCGAATCGGTATGAGGTCTTCCTCTTCCTGGCGCTACTGGACGGAAACGAGGGAGAGGACTGGGAGGAGTCGGTGCTAGGGGAGCTCACCGGCGGTGGCGGGGAGAGGCGGCGAGGGTGCAGGGCGGCGCCGGAGGTCCTTCTCGGCCGCCTCCTGCAGGTACAGCGCCGGGGGTGGCTCTGTAGCGCCGGGAACGGGCGGTGGTCTGCGGGGATGTCGAGGTCGGCGAGCTCAACGTAGGGCATGGGAGAGAGGGAAACGTTGTCTAGAGAGGTGCTGGGGATGGTGGGGATCTTTTCAGGGAAGAAGGGCGGCCTTTTATAGGCGAGAGAGGGAGCACGGGGTGAAGGGATCTGTGGCCGGAGCGCGGCAGGTGTCGGCTACAGGAGGGATGCGGCGGTCGGGGCTTTTGGCGGAGGGCTGCGGCGTGCTGTGGCGTGCTGCTGGCGCGCTTGCGGGCTGCGGGTGGTCTGGTGCAGAGGGGGCAAGTGATGGCTGTGAGGAGGGGTCCGGGGTGGTTCTCCTCTTTTTGTCCACGTTTCACGGCCGGGGCCTGGGCGGGGGAGACAGGGGGTCGACCGAGATGGAGTCCTCGGCATGGCTACAGGGCGAGGGCGAATTGGAACAGCGACTGCCACAGTAGTTTCGTTTTCCCGAAATTCTGCCCACCAGGTGTTCGACCAAATGTCCGCAAGAAATAAAAATTCAAATTTTCGAAATTTTCAAATTGGGTTGGTCATTATATTGGATAAGGACTCCAAACATATTTTTGTTAGGTCAAGAGGTGGTGTTTTGCTCCAGGGCTATTTTGAATTTGGGGGTTGTCCTATGTTTCAGATTCAATCTTTTGCAGATGTTTGAGTGGGGTTAGCATTTGAATTTTGGTTTGAAGTTTGTTAGTCCAGCAAGAATGTAGGTTGATCTTGCTCAACCAACTGACCACACACTCAATTGATTTACAGATTGCTTATTTTAAGTGTCCAAAGTAGGGTAGTCAATAACAATTTCTAGATCAAACTTTTCTTCTCTTTTCTTTATTTCTCTTGCTTCTGGTTCTTTTGATCTTTGTGGTTCTTCTCTAATGCTTCTGTTGGTTAAGTTTGAATTAACTAAACATTGCATAACAATTTAAAACCCACATGAAATCATAGAACAACATGTATTGAAAATACTATGTATGCATGCAATAATAGATAAAAGGTTTTATCTTGGCCCAAAAGTGTTTGTTTTCTTGGAGATGACATGGAGTTGGGAATGACCTGTTATTTGAATTCAAACTCTGGTAGAAATTTGAATAGGGTTCCAAGTTGATTTTTGTTTCCAACTTTATTGTATTTGATTCTTTGTAACTTGTTCTTAGTTGTGGTGGAGAGATGCATGATGGTATAGTTCAAATATTGCTTAATATAAAAGGGCAAAGTAGTGCAATCAGTAATTTTTTGAAGATCACCACTTCCTCCTTTCTTACTTAGGTTTTTGTGTTGCGGTTTATTTTCTGGATTCTTTTCTATTTGTTTGTGATTGCTTGACTTAATTTTGGTTCGGCAATTGACCCAAATGGGTTTAGCATGTAACCATACACAAAATTTAATAGTTAGAAAACTATTTCAATTTAACAAAAATCTTTATTTAAAACTTTGGGCTCAAAGGATTTGTTTTAAAACCCTTCTCATACTCTTTTTATTTGAAGCATGGGAGCAAATGCTCAAATTCACAAGTTTTAAAAGACAAGAAATAAATCTTGTATTTATAATAAAAGTTTTTGTTGGCTCCAAAATTTGGTATTTTGATAAATTCCATTTATTTCTATTTCCCAAAAATTTGGGTTGTTACAGATATCAACTCAAATAAGAGAAGTGCAATGTTAAAAGCTTACCCCATGACGACATGGTTTGGCTAATTTCCAACTTACAACTTGCAAGCATAACGTCAACATAAAAGATCCACAATGTCAAAATTTTAAAAGCGAGAAAAGTAAAGTGTGCCATCAGGCTCGTGAGAGCTTTACTGACTAATTTTCGCATAACACCAAAAGAGTTTAATTCAAAGGATAGATAAAAGCAAGTCAAATGTACTTTGGAATAGCAAATTTCTAATAGGTATGTATGGTGGACACATTGGAATAACTTGGGTTTTTGCGAGTTGGATGCTCGAGTAGAGCTCATACGCAGTACAAAGTGAGGGCTAGCAAAAGACTGGGAGCGACCAACTAAGAGAGCAATAATGGCCATAATCATGCATAGCGACAAAACATCATTAAGAGAAGCATAAAATGGCATCACAAGTCAAAAACCAAATGATCATAAAGGTGTATGGCGACTTTGTATGAGTCAAACATGTTGTAAGCATGCGCCAAGTCAACCCAAATAAAGCATCATGGAGAAAACCAAATTAATGCTTCCATAAAATAAAAACAACGCATGATTTTTTCAAATGCTCATTAAGAAATCTCAGTCATTTGAGACAAGTCATGCTACAGCAAAAATCACTAAGCATACTACCAAAATGACATCAAGCATGGCATGCAAAAGTCTAAGCCGCAGTCTAAACAAGCTCCTTTTTGTACCACTTTTTTGTATGAAACTTTTCTCTTTTCCAACACCATTCAAACCCTTTTTGAGACAACTCTTTTGATGAATACCATCATAGACCAGTGGTCCAAATTCACCTTGATGCAAAGATAAAACAAGATCTGAACAAAAATCAAGGTGAAAAACGAAAGCTAAACGTAGTTCTAGAAAAAGAGAACACTCGTTGAACTATAAGAGTGAAAAATGGAGTGTTCTTGGCAAATGAAAAGCAAGTATATCTCCTCCAAAAGAAATTTGTTGGGGTCCAACCCTTTATTACAACAAACAAAACAAAATAAAACTGAAAGCAAAAGTAAAAATGCTCCAAGAAAAAACGCATAGTGCATGAAGCAATAAAAATATAGTGTGTTGAATGGTGACCTTATTTTTGCCGATAAAGAAGGGGTGCCTCGGGGGCATCCCCAAGCTTTGACGCTTGTACCTCTTGGATATTTCTTGGGGTGCATGGGCATCCCCAAGCTTGAGCTTTTGTCCATTCTTCATCTCATCTCATCATTCTCCAATCCCTACACTTGAAAACTTCCTTCATACAAAACTTCACAAAATTCTATTAGCAACGTTAGCATAAACATAATAGTAAATCAACCCTTTTTGGTTCAGATTTCAACTAAAAAACACCACATATAAAGCATATACTACTGTAGCAACTTCCCCAAAAGTTCCGTGATCAAAATAACTCAAAAAGAAAGCGATCGAGAGGCAAACACAAATAGTGGCAGAAATCTGTCAAAACAGAATAGCTGACAAAGGTCGATTTTTCGAGGACCTTCTGTTGCTCAAATCGAAAAGTGCAAAACTAATGAAAGTTTGGATATAACCTGGGGCATATGCACAAGAAATCTCAGGTCAAAAATATATTCTGAGAATTTTCATGAATGTTTACGGTGCAGCACCGAAATCTGTTTCAGGACAGTAACTTTCCCAAATCTTAACTCCCTCAAATTAGAGGTTCTTCTTGGCACAAAAATGAATTAAAAAGGATAAGGAGCGGTTATTACAGTAGTAATAACTTCCAAGACTCAAATAAAAGAAAAAGTACTGAAAAGAAAACATTGGGTTATCTCCCAAGAGTGTTTTTCTTTAACGCCTTTGAGCTAGGTGCAGAAAGTGCAAATCAAGTAATATCAAAAGAGGAATTAAGATCAATTGCAGAAGTCTTATCAACAACGAATTGAATTATATCCAAATGAGTTTTGAAGATCCCTTATGAACACTTTTTGGTACACTACTTTCATCAAAAGGGTTTTCTAGGCAAATCCAATTGAAATTCTTTTCCAACGCTTCATGCAATCCTACAAGTTTGCAAGGAATTGGTACTTTGATGTCTTCTTTAGTTGTACCAACAATATTAACAGGTGAGCCAAGCATATTAAAATGCTCAAAAACTTTCCTAGCTTCAATAGCAGCATCTCTAAATTCTCTACGCAAAGTCTCCAAGATAAAATCTTTCTTTTCGGAGTCTTCGATATCATGAAGCTTAAGAAACATTTGTTGCATAAAAGGATTAAGGTTAACAAACCTAGCCTCCAACATGTGAACTAAATAAGCAGCAGCAACTTCATAACTAGGAGCAAGCTCAGCCAAAGATCTATCCTCAACATCTTTATGCATACTAATATCATTAAAGAACTCCTCAATGTTACCTTTCCCAATAATAGAACCACTACCTACTGAGAGGTCCCCCAAAACATACTTACGAAATAACATAATGAACTAAGAGTAATTAAGTAACAACTATAAAGGAAACTAATTTTTTTTGTATTTTTGATAAAAAGATGCAAGCAAAAACAAAATAAAGCAAAACAAAAACAAAGTAAAAGATTATGCGTGAGAGACTCCCCTTGCAGAAGTCTTCTTCCTCCCCGGCAACGGCGCCAGAAAACTGCTTGATGGCGTGTAAGTACAACCCATTGGGAACCCCAAGAGGAAGGTATGATGAGCACAGTAGCAAGTCTTCCCTCAGTTGTGAAACCAAGGTTGAATCAAACCAGTAGGAGAAAGCCAAACTTCAGAAGGTGATGCTTGCTAGCTTCGCGACACTCCGGACAAGGGCGCCAGATAAACTACTTGACGGCGCGTAGCTTTTCACCAACAGCAATGTGAAACCTGCACACAACACAACCAAGAACTTTGCTCCCAACTTACGATGAGGTTGTCAATCTCACCGGTTTGCTGTAAACAAAGAATTGAGCGTATCGAGTGGTAAAAGGATAATAGTAATGCAAGTAAAGTAAACAGAGCGAGTAATAGTAAAACGGTAAAGTAATGTAAAGGAAATTAGACCGGGGTCCGCAGTTCACTTGTGGCGTCTCTCCATAAGATAAATAATAACATGCTGGGTAAACAAATTATAGTTGGGCAATTGATAGAGTAAAGATAATGTACATACGTCATGAGGATCACTATGAGGTTCACTCTAGGAATTACGATAAAATACATAGACCGTAATCCAACTGCATATATGACTAATAATCCACTTGTGGGGAGTCGTTCGAGTATCCCTTGAGTATTAAGTTGCGAACAACAGATAATTGCATTAGGCAAAGTGCGTAATGTAAACAAAGAAAATGTCCTTGAACACAAGAATGTTGTTTTCTTCCTAGTGGAAACAGCACATCTACAACCTTAGAGGTATCTATCACTCCCCTAGACTAAATAGAGGCATGAACCCAACTATCGAGCATAAATACTCCCTCTTGGAGTCACTAGCATCTACTCGGCCAAGATAGCTACTAGCAACGAAAAGCATGCAAGATCATAAACAACATAGAGATAACATAAGATATATAATTCAGCACATCAACTCAACATAGTACCAATACTCTTTGGATCCCAACAAACACAACATGTATGATTACATAAAGATGATCTTGATCATGTAGGGCAGCTCACAAGATCAAAACATGAAGCACATGATGGAGAAGACAACCATCTAGCTACTGCTGTAGACCCATAGTCCAAGGTAGACTACTCACACATCACTCCGGAGGCGACCATGGTGGTGGAGAAGGCCTCCGGCAGGGATTCCCCTCTCCGGCAGGGTGCCGGGAAGAGCTCCTGGATCCTCCCGATCTCGTTTCGACGACGGCGGCGGCTTGCAGTATGTTTCGAGGAAAAGCGATCCATCCCTTAGGTTTTTCCCGTCGAGGGGACTTTATAGGCGAAGGGGCAGCGTCAGAAGTGGGACCAGGCGGTCTCACCACAGGTGGGCGCAGCCAGGGGCTAGGCCATGCCCCCTGGTGGTGAGGCTGGCCCCTGGCCCCCCTCCGTATCATCTTCGGTCTTCGTGAAGCTTCGGTAAAAATAGGAGGTTCGGCTTTTATTTCGTCCAATTCTAAGAATATTTCCTGTGTAACTTTTCTGAAACACAAAAACAGCAGAAAACAGGGAACTGGCACTGTGGCATCTTGTTAATAGGTTAGTTCCGGAAAATGCATAAAAATGTCACGAAGTGTAACAAAACACAAAGCAAATGGTGTAAGAACAAACATGGAGCATCAAAAATTATAGATACGTTTGAGACGTATCATGGATCCGTATATCGAGGAACACAAGAATATTGTATGCTCGAACAACCCGGGATAGTCTGCCTCCTAGATTACACAGTTCGACATGAAAACTATTGGCAGTTGGTTGCAAACACTTCTCATAAATGACACCACTGTTGGAGATCAGCTGACATGTTGGTCAGGACCCCATCTTTGATTTTATTTACTTTCTATGGGTACAAGATAAATGGGAATACATTTTACATGATTGCCTAAGATAAAAAGAGCATCAACCAAAAAATAGTTGTGTTTGCTTTGATGCAGCAAACAACAATGGGCGAAAGGATACATATTATGGTTACATAGAGGAGATATGGAACCTGACTATGGACCTTCTTTGAAGGTCCCTTTGTTTCGGTGCAAATGGGTCAAGAAGATAGGGTAAAGGTAGACCAGCAGTATGGAAAGACAAAGGTGGATCTCAACAATCTTGGGTACATAGAAGAACCATTCGTCTTAGCCAATGACGTGGCTCAGGATTTCTATATGAAGGACATGTCTACCAAATCGAGAAAAAAAAGATAAGCAAACGAATATATCATACGATGAGCCAAAGCGCCACATATTTCTTTCGGGGAAAAGAAAAATCATGGGAGTGGAGGACAAGACAGACATGTCAGAAGATTATAACAAGTTTGATGAAATTCCGCCCTTCAGAGTGAACACTGATCCAAGCATCCTATTAAATAATGAAGATGCTCCATGGTTATGGCGCAGAAGAAAACCCCAATAGTAGATGGGGATGTTGGTGATGTGTAATAATGTATTAAACTTTTTATGTAAATGTATGTAATTATTAAACCTTTATATCAGGATAATGCTTCCCAAGACAATCTCTTCATTTAACTGATGTGCCAATCTGGATATGAACTGACTCTCAATAGGCAGTTGTTGATTCATAAGGGAGAGGTAGTATTGCAATTCATTATGGCCAGTTAAGATTATTACTTCTCCGTGTGTGTCATACTTAGGCCTACCTGCAATTCACAATAGTCTCCTACCTAAGTCTGTAACTATTATCAAAATGGAAGAGACCTTCAGAGCGAACACGCAAGAATACAACAACATTTTCATAGTTTGGGAGAGTTACAGAGAGAACAACTAGGCGTATATGTTCCTTGGTCGTCTCAATCTGCAAAAAGATATGAGTTGATGCATTTTTAATTGAAAATGGCACAATGGTTAATAGTTTGAATAGTTTAATAATTATTTTAGAAAACAAAAAATGTTTTTGGATTAGTTATTCAAATTCAAACACTTTTCATGTTAATAGTTTTGTCAGATTCAAAAATATGCAAAAAATATTAGTTAATGCATTTTTAATTGAAAATGAAAAAATGGTTAATAGTTTGAATAGTTGGGATAATTATTTTAGAAAACAGAAAATGCTTTTGGATTAGTTATTCAAATTTAAACACTTTTCATATTAACAGTTTTGTTAGATTCGAAAGTATGCGGAAGTTATTCAAATTCATATATAAACACTTGTCTTAGAATCTGAAAAAATTTGGGCCTTGGCGCGCAGAAAAAACCCTATTAGTCCCGATTGCAGTCACCAACCAGGACTAAAGGGGTGGGCCTCGCACGCAAAACTGAGCGCCCGCAAAAAACCCTTTAGTCCCGGTTGGTGGCTGCAACTAGGATTAAAGGGGGGCCTTTAGTCCCAGTTGCAGCCACCAACTGGGACTAAAGAGGTTGGGTATATAACCCCTAGCCCCCCTCCTTCATCCCCACCCTGATAGTTACACTTCCTAGACCTAACACAGAACGACGAGACCGGACATCAGCCGACGCTGCTGCCCGGACTCCCCGCTCCCAGACGAGGACGCCATCCACACTACCTCCCCACGCTCAGTCTTCCCGTCCGAGGAATCGACCAGAGCCATCCGGAATCTCCGCAGTCATCCGCCGTTCGCCATCGTCCCTATCGTTGGTGTATCATTGGTGAACCTCTGGTCCAAAAGGACCACTTTTCCCTCTCCCTTTCTCTTTGTATCTTTCTCCCACCATGCGCCACTGTCCGTCGCTGCTCGGCCTCGCTGTCAGCGACCATTGGCTGGCCACGCCGCCTCTTTCTGGCTCAGCGGGATGAGCCGCGTCCAATGGACCCTCTCCCGTAGCCCAGCGCCGTCTACCCCGTCGAATCCGACCTTGACCTGCGAGGAGACCTAAAATGCTAATGTCATAATTCCCTTTTCTTTTATAAAATGTTTTTGTAATTGTTAAATACATGAAAGGTGGGCCCAGCTTGTCAGGTTTTTAATCATTTTTCAGAATTGTTTCAGTAATTAATAAATCCCTGATAGTGGGTCTAATTGTCAGACTTTTGAATTTTTCCTAGAATTTCAGAAATTGAATAAAACTTGTAGAATGCATAACTAATTATCTGTTTACCATAAAACACAAATAATATATAAAAACGTTCATAAACATGCAATCTACATTCTGGTATCAAAATCATGCATTGTTAATCAACTTGGAACCCTGCTTAATTTAGGAGAACATAATGAACCTTTCTTTAATATGTGGGGTTTATGGAATTGAAATGCATTATGCATTCCAAAACCCATTTAAATTTATCTCCTTGTCTTATGGTTTATTTCAACACCTTTAATATTGTCATATTATCATCCTTGTTTGCGCATCCATGCCATGTATTCAATGCTATTTCTTTTACTTGTGTGTGTCGCTAGAGCTTTCATATATCTGTAATGCTTAGCCATGCTTAGTTGTTTACTCCGCTCCATCGATTGATGAATCAGGGTTTGCATAGGGTTAGGGTTTGCATAGGATTTATTTAGGTTTTATTTAGGTTTGCATAGAAATAGAAGTTTTAAAATAGAAATAGAAGTTTCAAATATAAATATAAGTTTTATTTTAAAATAGAAATAGAATATTAGGGTTTGCATAGAAATATACGCTCTTTTATGTATTTGATTTATTTATCTTTCTTCCGTATTAGTTAAGCTATGGAATTCGGCGGCTGAGAAGGTGAAGAGGCAATGTACACTCTTATACATGGGAGTGGAGTAGGAGATGGTGGAGCAGAAGATTGTGGAGCAGGAGACGGCTCAAAATTTCTAAATGAGTGAGGTGAGGGAATGGAGGTAGAACAAAGAGATGAAGCGCAAACAAGCATTGATTGCGATGACGGCTCACAAAATGTTGGACCGACCTTAACAAAGTCTGGCGAGGTATATTAAGCCTCTGGTGAATCAGTATATGATGATGCATTAATTGATATATATTAACGAATGTTTCTTCTTTTAGACCTCTAGTGAATCTTCTAGAATGAAATGAGGGCCAGCTAGATGGATGCGCGAACGTGATCATCTCACAATTGAGGAAGTCTCTCAAGATGGCGAACCATTGCTTCCCAAAAAGAACACAAATGCATTTGTTACTCAATGCAGAGTTCATGTCCAGGACATGGTCCCGATCAGCAATCAAGAATGGAATAAGCCAAAGGGATATGGAGTTAGTTATGTCACCGATAGAGCCCAAAAAATGCTTTGGGAATCACGCATTTCACACCTATCGGTCTTCGAGGATGATGAGCTCACAAAGGCCATGAGGGAAAAGTTCAAGCAGTGGGCTCTCAATAAGATGGCCGCACAATTTAATAACAACAAGAAAATATTATACAACGAGTCTCTCAAGGCCGGTAAATCTCCGGAATTCATTGGCCAACTAGAGAAGTTGCGGGATCACTAGAACACATTTGTCAGTACAAGGAATCTGAAGTAGGTAGGATTGGAGATAAAAGAGTAAGGAAAATGTTGTAAAAAGATATATCACCATAAGACGGGTCCAGGGACTACAAGACTATCGTGCCTAAGTGGGATAAAGATTAGGCTACCATGCATGCTCAAGGGATCATTCCAGCAACACATGATTTGCCCCAGAGGGCAAGAAATTGGTTACTTGGACATGGGGGTGAGTATGTCATTCAAACAGGAAGGTTAATGAAAAGAAAACAATTTCTAAACCCCAGAAAGTCCTTTATACAACAATGGCCAAGGTTCAAGAGGGAAACTTCCATCCTGACAGAGAGAATGATGAGCTGACAAAGGCCCTCGAGAGTACTAAACACATAGGACGAACACGAGGCTTGAGAACTACCACTCCATGGAGGACTGGGTTTCCTGAGTACAATGAATCTTATTGAAGCCGAGCGAGAGTGAAGAAGTGGAAGGATCGGGAGGAGGCAGACTAGTTGCAGAACCTAGAAAGAAGGAACGAGGAATTGTTTAGCATGTTTAAGTAGCAGCAGCAACAACAACAACAACAACAACAACAACAACAACAACAACAGGATGAAATGCGCCAGCAAGGGGCAATTCAGCTACAGCGGCAGCAAGATCCGGCATCCGGCGACCCATGTGAGCGGAAAAGTAGCGTGGCTTCCACGGGGGTTCGATCTGATGAAGCACCGATGGAGCGCTACCCCGTGGATGATATCAGGGATAGGACAAGTTGTGAGCTACATCAGTCAATGAAGAACATATCCATGAAGGTGGAGGTCGACTTTGCTTTACCTTGTGAACCTGGAGTACACTTGCATGGCCGTGAGATACGAGCGGGCTATGCTCGTGTCGTGGTGGATGAAGTTGTACCGGGATATGACTCCCTGGAGCTTGACATCCCTGGACCTGAAGAGGAGATGACACTTGGAGAAGTCTTTGGTGGTATCATTCTATGGTATAAGAAATACATCGTGTTTCCAGGCTCGGCGCCAAGGCGGCCACCGTCTCCTCCGAGTCATCGCAATTCACCACCTCCAAGTCCGCCCCTCTACGATGATAGAGACGACTACCACAGCACGAGTCCATGTCGATCTCCGCCACCACGTCAGCCGCCTCCGCCCACTCATAAGTCCAAGAGGCAATATTATGGGAAGGCCGCCGCTCCGTTGACTAGTACTTCCAATCCGAAGAAAGGTATGGCAAAGAAAGTCAAGATTCTGCCTCCTGCCGAGAAGTTAGCTTACGACAAGACTGATGAGGAACTTGTGGCATCCGTGAAAGCCAAGGTGAAAAGACAGCTTGCATCGAAACGACCCCCCAGAGCCGCCAGTTGATCCGAAAGCCATGGCGTGGGCTAAGTCATTTGTTGCGCAAGCATCATAATATGATTTAAATAAGCCAGATGACTACACACGTTGTCTGAAGAAGCAAGTTAGTAGTAGTAAGATGAGAAGTAGTAGTGCTAGCGGGAAAAGAGACGTTGCCTAGCTTAGAGAACAGGCAAAATAATCGATCTCCCCGCTCAATGTGTTACCCAGTCAAGACCCCCGCGTGGACTTTGCTAGGGAAGCTGATTTGAGTCTTACTCAATTGCTAGGCGAAGATATCCCCAAGGCTGATCTAGCATGGATATATAAAAAAGGGGATCCTCTGGTCAGACCTGAGAAGGTAAAGCTTCTACCAACACAAATGCAAAAAATTGCATGAGTGGTACCACAGGTGGAAAAAAGGCCTTCAATCCCGGTTTGTAAAGCCCATTAATCCCGGTTTCCGCAACCGGGACTAACCATGCGGGACTAAAGGCTCCAGCCTTTAGTCCAGGTTGCTTACGAGCCGGGACCAATGGTCCTCCACGTGGCACGGGGCATGTGCAGCGGCTGGAGGACCTTTGGTCCCGGTTCGTAATAGGGACCGGGACTAAAGGTCCATTCGGAATAAAATTGTATTTTTTGTTTCAGAATTTCTGTATTATCTTTATTTATTTATTTCTCTATTATCTAATCATCTCTATTCTCATATCTCATATCAAATTAGATACTTATAGCTCTCGCTCTATATCTCAAATCAATTACAAGTACTTGTGGTCCTCACTTCCCGGTCAGTCACCCATCCTCACACTGCTCCACCCTTAGCACGCTTAACTTCTCCATTCCTTCCCTACTAGCTTCCAAGACTGCGCTCGCGACTTCTTGATAGTTGTATGCTACCAATTCTATTAACCTATACACTTTGGTAATATATAATATTACTTTTTTAAATTCCAAATAAATTCACAAAATAAGAAACAATGATTACGAATAATAAGCAACAATGAATTTCAAATAATCTTTATATATAATTTAATTCTTAATTTTTAGATGATTAAAATATTCAAAAAAGCCAAAATACTTGAAAAATCACAAATTCGAAAATTAATAGACTTTGTTAACCGAAACAAAGGGAGTACATTTTTCCAAACATACTCATCCAACATGGCTCAAATGAAGTACATTTTCCAAGCAAGCTCATCCAACATTTTTCCATACATAATCATCCACCTAATTATTAAGGTTAAGACGATCAATATGGCTATTGTAGCCCTTTAGCTTCCAGAATCTCCTAGCTATCTCAAAGCCTAGGCGAGCGTCTAAAGCGGTATATTTCAGTTGGTTCAAGCTCAATGGAACTTTTTCCCAACCAAAAATTAGTTCATCTTCTTCATCTTCTTCATCTTCTTCTTCTTCTTCTTCTTCCCCCTTCTTCTTGTACTTCTTCTCCTTCTTCTTCTTGTCCTTCTTCTTCTTGTTGTCCCTCTTCTTCTTCTCAAGATGTGTCCCAATAATAGCATTGGCCAAATCATAGAGACTCGGAGTTGGCTTGCTAGTGGGGTTTGGGACAACTTGTTGAAGATCATACGCGGACGGAATAACAATTCCGTATGGCCTTAGCATGCGCAGATCGTTGTTGATAGCCGCGCCACAAAACTTGATGGTGGTGTCCTTCAAGAAGTCCTTAAGTAGTTGCAGCACGGCATTGGCCTTACAAATTTGAAAGACCAATATCTCGGACGCCACCGAGAGTTGAAGGACGGCGGCACGCTGCGGGTGCACGTGAGTGGTGAACTCACAATCCAAGCCCACGCACTTGACCGGTGCATCATCGAGGAACCGGCGCTTGACGGCGCGGATCCACTTCTCCACCCTTGAAGCACGGAGAGTCTCCGTGATGGTGAAGTTCATCTCTTCGATGACCACGTAGTAGATCCGAGACCGGGGCCAATGTTGCTCCTCCATTGTCGTCGAGGGAGAGAGAGCTCGCGGGCGCCGGCGGTATGTGATGTGTGGGAGAGGTTTTGGGGAAGAAGAGGCTAGGGAGATGTTTTGGGGGAAGAAGATGATCAAATATGAGTTCTTTATATAGTGAAAGAGGGAAGATGAGGAGCACACCGGCGTTGTGTGAATGCAGGCGAGTTTCAAGGTCGCCGGCGCCGGTTCCCGATCGTCGCTCGTAATGTCGATCGATATCCGAAGCGCCGTCGATCGATAACTGGCGCGAAGTGGGCGGTTCGTTTAAACGGGTCATTGGTCCCGGCTCGTGGAACGAACCGGGACTAAAGGATGACCTTTAGTCCCGGTTTGTACCACGAGCCGGGACTAAAGGCCCATGGGGCATTAGTCCCGGCTGTTAGATGAAACCGGGACTGAAGATCCCTTTTGAACCGGGATTAATGCCCTCTGGCCCACATTTTCAAATGAACCGGGACTGATGGACCCTTTAGCCGCGGATCGAATTTGGTCCGAGACAAATGGGACGAATGGAAGCCCGTTTTTCCACTAGTGTACATGGGAGTCGTAAAGGAAGGGTGAGAAATGCTCATTGTGAAAGTTACAAATGAGCATTACTTAGGTGAAGACGAGATCCATATTGAGTTTGAAGAAATCTTTCAGTTATTCAAGCAAGACTCCCTCGATAAAAGTGTCGTCAGTTGCTATTGTCTGTAAGTGATTCATTATTAAGTCTCTAGCTCAGCTCATTCATTGTCTGTAGTTATCCTCACTACGCTATTATGCAAAATGAAGAGTCTAGAATGTAAGAGAAAGGGAATATTCGACAATGGTTTCATTGAACCAAATCGAGTTAACGAAATAATGGTAGAGATGTTCCCCAAGGAGACGGAGGATAACTTGGTACCGTTCTTACATAAGCAAGAATACAAACAGAAATTACTGCTTCCTTACAATTTCAAGTAAGAGTATTACTGTCTTGTACACATTCACTTTTGTTTACTCGATGTTAAGTGTAATTGATGAGCTACTTACGTATATAAACCTGCGTGTAGGTTCCATTGGATTTTGCTAAAGATTGAACCTGACTTTGGAAGGGTTGAAATCATGGACGCGTTAAAAAAGACCGTGATCAATACCAAAGCATGATTGATATGCTCTAGAGATATTTTCAATCATTACCACACTATATCGGTCTCTTTCGTTTATTTCCTGAGATATCAAGTAACTAATAACTTATTTATTCATTTCCTTTGCCGGGCAGGGTTTGGAAACGGTTCACCAACACTGTAAGAGGTGAATGGAAGAAGGAGCTCAGTTTTCGTCCGGTCGAGGTAAGTAGTACGCGCTAAGTAGTACGATCTAGGTCCGCGCATCTCTTTAATTCTAGTTTCAAATACCATTAATTATATTATGCTTGATTAATATTTGATTGAATTCTATTATCGTAAAGTGTGCGAGCCAGCAATGGGGGACTAATTTATGTGCATACTACGTTTGCGAGTTCCTTCCCTGGGAGGTTAGTGAGGGCTCCTGATAAGTTTTGAAGTAGGTGAACAATATGTTCACAATTTTATTTTTATTACCATCAATTGTATTGAGTGTCATTTATAATATTTGTTATCATGACTGATATTCATATTGATCTTCTTCTTTATAGTTGGATGAATTGCAGAATCAGCTCCAACCGGAGGAACACATAGTAGCAATTCAAGAGGAATTGGCGGGATTTTTGGTTGACCATGTCATAAAACCAATGGGAGAATTCCATCAGCGCTAATGCCTCCATGTGATTTGCAAGTAATCGAATAGACGGGCTCTAGTCCCGGTTGTGATTATGCATGTAACTAAATTGTATATACATGTATATATGCTCATAAGGCAAGTTATATTATATATGCATCAACGTGTACACTATGTAGTAGCGTACAAATATGTATACGAAAAACTTGTTTGAAGTGAAACAAATTGAATAAAAACACAAAACAAAAAGGAAAACATAAACTTAAAAAGAATCGAAATACATAAAAGTATAAAAGGAAGAGGCAGAGGCTGCCACGTGTGGAACTCTTTAGTCCTACGCCCCCCGCACCAGGCAGCGGCCACGTGGTGGGCCCTTAGTCCCGGTTCGTAATACGACCGGGACTAAAGGAGGGTCTTCAGTCCCGATTCGACAGTTCCGGTAACACAACCGAGACGAAAGATCCGCACAAACCGGAACTAAAGCCCCGTTCTCCACTAGTGATGGGTGAGCGCAGCGCCCTTACCGAAGCCATACTATCTAATAAATACACATCTCATCACCATTTGTACCCAATCATTGGAAAACCCCATTTTGAGCAGCATCTTTTCAAGAAACATCCATTCCACCCTGTCGTATGCTTTCATCATATCTAGTTTCACCGCACACAAGGGTTGCTTCCTCTTTCTCTTACGGATGGCATGGACACATTCATATGCTACAAGCACATTGTCCGTTATCAGCCTACCGGGCACAAACGCACTCTGTTCCTCGGAAATCAGAATGGGAAGGATTCTCTTAAGCCTATTCGCCACCACCTTGGATGCGATCTTGTACAGCACGTTACATAGACTAATCGGCCTGAACTGAGAAAGCAGCTCCGGTTGATTTACCTTCGGAATCAACACCAAGATAGTATCATTCAGTTCTGCCGGGCAATCCCTTCCGCCCAGAAAATCTCGAACTATGCTGCAAACCAAATCCTTCAAAAGAGGCCAGTGCCTTTGATAGAAAAGGGCCGGCAATCCGTCCGGACCCGGAGCCTTCGTCGGCCCCATTTGAAAGAGGGCTTCCTCTATCTCTTTGTCGCTAAAACCCCCGGCCAAAGAGCTGTTCATGTCCTCGGTGATGCACTGCTCAATCAAGGCCAGCACTGGTTCCGCATTGTTCGAACCTTCAGAAGAGTAGAGCTTTTCATAAAGTTGCTTCGCCAAGGCAAGCATCCCTTCATTGGTAGAGCAAACGGAGCCGTCGTCCCATCGCAAACTCCTCACCGTATTTTTACGCCTCCGATGAGAGGCACGATTTTGAAAGTACTTGGTATTGCGGTCTCCTGCTCGCAGCCAATCTTGTCTAGATCGCTGCCTAAACATTACCTCCTCACGCTCGTACAGCTCGTGTAGTTCCTTCTCTATCTCTCGGACCTCCAGTGAGGACCCAGAGGCTAGCTGTCGAGTCTTTGCCTCCTCCAACTTCCCACGCAGACGTTTGAGTTCTCCGCGAACTGAGCCAAACGTATCAACGCTCCACTTTTTCACCTCAGCGGACACATATTTTAGCCGACTCCAGAGACCAGTGTCTCCGTTTGCCATCATATCACTGTGCTCCCATGCCGCCTTGATCATATCTTCATAATTCTCATGCCTCATCCACATTTCTTCAAAGATAAAACCTCTCCGCATATTACCGAGGTTTCTCCTATCATGTTACTCCAGACGAATTAACAAGGCCATGTGATCAGATTCCTCGGTCGTGATATGTTCCACTTGAACATGAGGAAAAAGGTCCTGGAACGACGCCGTCGCCGTTCCTCTATCCAATCTAACCTGAATATTGTCTGCACCTTCCCGCTTATTGTTCCAAGTGAACTCATATCCTTTAAAACCCAGGTCGGTAAGCTCGCAATCAGCCAAACATTGCCTGAAGGCTAACATCTGAGACTCGGCCCTTGGGTTTCCACCTCGCTGTTCACCACCAGATAATGCTTCGTCAAGCGTTTTTCGGTGAAACTGAATGGAGGAATGTCTGAGACTTTCTTTCCGTCCAGAGGGCTCAGACAGGGCGACCCGTTATCACCGTATTTATTTCTATTCTGTGTTGAAGGTTTTTCGGCTTTGCTACGTCAAGCGCAGCGGGTTAATGATCTCAAAGGTGTAAAGTTTGGGTCACGGGGCCCAACTATTACCCACCTTCTTTTCGGTGATGATAGCATTGTTTTCTTGGAAGCAAGCCGGGACAGCCTGGCTGCTCTAAAAAAGGTTCTTCAAGCTTATGAAGATTGCTCTGGACAGAAGGTTAACTTGCAAAAATCTTCGATATTTTTTGGTAAAGGATGCCGGTTAGCTGACAGAGCAGCTCTAAAACAGTCCATTGGCATCAACTATGAAGCTCTCTCAGAGAAATACTTGGGGCTGCCAACGGCTGTGGGGCGGTCAAAAGAAGGGGCTTTTAAGCACTTGCCGGAGAGGTCGTATGGTAAAGTGCATGGCTGGAAGGGTCAGGGGCTTTTGATGGAAGGTAAAGAAACGTTGATTAAGTCAGTTTTACAAGCTGTCTCTACCTACCCAATGGGCTGCTTCCAATTATCAAATAATACGTGTTCCAAACTTACCTCCATCGCCACTGGGTTTTGGTGGGGGTCGGCGGATGGGAGGCGGAAAATACCCTGGATTAGTTGGGATAGAATGTGCGTGGCAAAGCGAAAGGGCGGTATGGGGTTTAGGAACTATTCAGTGTTCAATCAAGCTTTGCTGGCAAAGCAAGCATGGAGGTTTCTCACCAATCCCACTTCCTTGTGTTCCAGAGTTCTGAGTGCAAGGTATTTAAAGGATGAAAGGAGCCTTCTGACAGCAGTCTGCCCTAAATCAGGCTCTTATACTTGGAAAAGCATATTGCATGGAAGGGACTTGTTATGTGAAGGATTGGTTTGGAGAATAGGTAATGGAAGTGCGGTAAGGGTATGGGAGGACAACTGGATCCCAAGAACAGGACTCATGCGCCCTTATGGGCAGATCCCGGGATCAGAGAGTGTTAGCAAGGTGGAAGATCTATTACTGCCGAATGGTCAAGGGTGGAACGAAGCAAAACTCAGAGCTGTATTTTTTGAGAACGACGTTGACGATATCATGAGAATCCCCGTAGGTCGAGCCGGATCAGACGACTATATCGCTTGTAACTACACCAAAGACGGGAATTTCAGTGTTAAGTCAGCGTACCACTTGAAGATGCAGCTCAATAGGATCAGAGCGGATAGTCCGAGCTCGTCCACTAACTGCTCGAAGCATCGAGGATGGCTGGCGTTGTGGGGAGCGAACATGCCCGGGAAGATCAAGATCCATGTCTGGCGGCTGATTCAAAATGGTCTTGCTGTCGGGTCTGAATTGGGGCGACGGCATATCAAAGAGGGAGTAAGGTGCATTGCTTGTAACAGAGAGGAAACCTTGCAGCATCATTTTTGGGACTGCCCACACTCGAACGCTGTCTAGGATCTAGCCAGAAATCAAACTGGTTTAGACCTCCGTGGACCTGGTCACCTCCCACGCCGGCCAATTGATTTCAAGTGCTGGATCTTGGACTGGATTGGCAAGCTCGGTGATAAAGAACTAGAGGTGAGCATGATGGTTTTATACCAGAATTGGCTCGCAAGAAATGAGGCCAGGGAAGAAGAGATGATTGCTACACCAATGCAGATTGTTAGCAAATCTCTGTTTCTCCTCAATGAATGGCATGAGAGCAAACCCAGGTCGAATACGCCGGCTGGTAAGGTGGTGGAGCGGTGGACACCACCGGAGGAGGGCTGGTATAAAGCCAATGCAGACAGAGCTTTCTTGACGGATCGAGGTCATGGAGGATGCGGTGTGGTCTTGCGCAATCACCATGGTGGTTTCATACAGGGAGCTAGCCATTTTTTAAACTCTGTGACGGATGCGGAGAGAGCCGAGTTGCATGCATGCAAAGAAGCCCTGAAGCTGGCGAGGGAGAAGGGTTCTAGGAAGGTATGTTTGGAGTCGTATAGCTTGGGTGCCGTGTCGAAGCTAAGGGGAGCTGTCAAGGACCGGTCGGTCCATGGACCTCTGGTGGAGGATATCAAGTCTCTACTACGAAGTTTCGAAGATTACTCGGTTAGGCATGTTCGTCGTTCGGGTAATGGTGTAGCGCACTTATTAGCGAAGTATGGCTGCGAGAATAAAATAAGTAGGGTGTGGGTTCACCCACCGGACTGGATTGTAAGTACTTTGGCCGTGGAGTGTGTCTGAGTAATATATCGCAGCGTTTTATCAAAAAAAAACTATCTAATAAATATGGGCCTCTGGCCAGCCAAGAAAACATACGAGAATCGTGGCGTTGAAAATATGCACCTAGTATGACGCTGCTACATGTGCGGGTTCACAGATTGTGGTGGCTCCGTTAAAAGTTAAAACCTCTGCTTCCTACATATGATCGAATGGCGCTGGCTCCCTATACTTAGCTATGCATGTGAGTATCTGGTTATTTTCCAATATAATATACTTATGTCTTATTGTCTAATAAAATGAACATTAACATGTATCACACGAATTAAAAGATCAGAATCCTTGTACAAATAGACCGACAATACTAAATTTAACTAAAGCGAGCCGTAAATGAAAACTTGAAACGCCGGCTGAAAAAATTAATTGACTCTGCTAATTTTGACTAATAATCAATTTAATAATTAACAGGTAGGAGTATCTAGCTAGATTAGCCGCATGGAATGAAAGTGCTGCTGGCCGCCCGATTCTTCAGAACCTCGATCGAATCCTTCGATTCAGTCCTCACAATCTCCGCTTCCCTTTATCCTTTTTGTGCCGCTGCTGCGCCGTGGTGATGGAGGATTGCCCCTCTAGAGCAGCAGACGTTGCCGGTGCCGGCATCATCACCGGCATCGCCGATGACGCTGCAGCAGCAGGCACCATCACCGCGTGGTAGTGTGCGTACGGAATCATGGCTCCGTACGGGACCATGGGAACCCCTGTTCCCGGCCGGACTTGTCCTGTCGCGGTGGCCGGTATCGGCATAGCGACTGCCTCCGTCGGTGGTGGCTGCATCAGAGGGTACATCGCTGCTGCTGCCGATGCTGACGGCCTCATGTTCATCGACTGGACTTGATGCTGCAGCGACTTCATGTACTGGATCGTCTGCTCCAGTGTGGACACTTGGTTAGACTGCAGAGATTAGTGTCCGGCCGTCAGATTCAGAGTGATCAGGTGGCACGCATAATATACATATTATTTTGCGCTCAGAAAAAACCACGGGAGATTGCAGAAAAATATGCAGTAATAGTTACAAATTGGCCTGAGCTGAGCTGACCTTGTCGCATCCAGGGATGAGCTGCTGCAGGGTCCTGAGCCTGTCACTGATCCTACACCGTCGCCTCTGCATGTACGTTCATGCATGGAAAATGTCATGGATGCATGATAGTGCATGTGAGATAAAATGCGAGATTAACTAGGAAGTGAACAAATGATTACCTTTTCTCTACTGTTGTGTGTTACTGAGTACTGGGACGACCTGCTGCTTGTCCTGCTTGACCCTCCTGATGCTGTCTTCCTCCTCTCGCTAGTGCCGCTCCCCATGTATTCGTTCTGATAGAATAATGAAATAAGATATATAAGAATACTAATTAACGCAAAGAGTCTCCTCATTTTCTAAGAACCACATAATTTTGATTTTATTGCTATGGAATTTCTGTCAAGGAAATTCAACGGTGACACATAGAATGCGCCCCGAGGGTAACTATGTACGCATCAGAAATCACGACTATCCACAACTTGCTTGGAGAAGACATTGTTTCATATTTATTGAATTGATACACTAACCAATATTAGTAAATACAGAACTGTTGGAAAAGGCTAGAAAAATATTTTAACACTCCCGTCACGTCTATGCTCCACCAGACCTTAGACCAGAGAATGAAGAAGACCATAACTATTTTCATATAATATAGTGTTAGCCATGTCTTAATTGTGAGACCTTGCTCTAGCTAGTTCAACAAAAAAGATCAATTTGATGGAAGAGACTAGACAATTGTATTTCAATTACATATAGGCCGGGGAGTTTTTTTTTCTAGACCCATGTCTAGGCTCACAGGTCAATGACATGGATCGTTTATTCGTTTCTGGGAGGCCGCGATTTTTTTTTACTACGGTGTTGGCTAGGATTGAACACAAGAACTTTTGGATGAAATACTATTTAGGATTGCATGGGTAATTGGATCTTTTAGGGAGGCCACAAATATATTTTTTCTACTACATCGACAGAGATTTGAACCGTTAACCTCGTGGTTATGGTACCATGTAAAATTGCATTTTCTAGACGATTCAACAAAAAGACCGATCTAGTTGAAGTGACTAGACAATTATATTGAACACCTCCCCCACACGTCTAGGTCGGTGTTTCTTAAGACGCGCTGGCCTTGGATGAGTATATGTGGCTATTATTCCATGTAAAACCGATGCACTAACCAACACACACTATTTTATTTTTAATAGTGCATTAGGGAGGTTCTGAACTTTCGAGATCTGTTGGGTCTGATATCATATTACTTGATGCTCTTGCTAGCTTAACCAAGAGTAAAAATTTATAGAAATGCTAGCCAATATATCTCAGCGATACTTCACACTTGAGATGCTAATAAGAAGTGTGGATGTTCCAAAAGAAGGAAGCATAACAATATCATGTAGATAACTCGATCTACAAGGGTAATATCGCATACCGATTCGCTTATAATGTCACAAGCCGCGGGAAGCTGCGGGAAGTGCCCCCAGAGGTGGTTGTTGGCTTCATGTACAAATCGGTGAAGCGCTTAATTAAGCCCGGGTCTAAAAGTTTGGTGTTTGGCTGGACTTGTGCTTTTTGGGATCTAAAAGCAGTAGAAGCTCAAGCCTTAGTCCAAACAAACGGGCCCTTACCTTGGCACCGGCCATGTCCACCTTTGCTGGAAGCTTCCCCTTGCTCTCGGTGGTCATCCTTCCCAAACTGACAGTGGCCATCGCCGATGTCCCGGGCTCACTCTTCTCCTCGGTATGGATATTTGTATCGTCCCCGGCATGGTCAACCTCACCAGTGACGATCGGGTAGAGCCACGAAGCCATCATGTCATCCGAAGGTGGCGGCTTATGGGGTACACGTTGTAGCTCTGGTGAGGGGATCCTAGAAATAGCCGGCTTCCCGGCGGTGCCTCCTTCCCACACTAACTTGAAAATGTCTTCACTGCAAGAAAAGTGCATAAGCTTGTCTATAACTCTCTATATTGATATGGAACATTGCTGAAACAATCCCAAGTTCCAATTCCCAACAATAAGAATGATATGAATGCCCTCACGTACGTGGAGTTACCAAACATGTCGAGGAGATTGTCCCTGGCATCTGCGGCGAGAACGGTGGCGGCCTCGCCGTGGTAGTCGTCGTTGTACCACCAATAGTCTTCAGCCGGGTCATGGCCGTCCATCGTTCAATGTGAGAAAGAAGATAGGGAAGTGGTTCTTTGGAGCTAGCTCGTCGGTGGGCACAGTACTGCAAACCCTTGATATAGCACGGGAGATACCGACATGTCTGATGCCACGTTACTTGTGCTGATTGGGCCTGCCGGCTGCTTGAGACAGGGCGAGGGAGAGGGAGATGTGGACAAATTAGCGTTGAAATGTCCACGTACATAGAGAGCAAGATTGACGTGGAAGAAACGTAGCTAGAAGACGATGACCCATGCATGCGTGCAGTCTAGCTACAAGACAGGCAGTGACAAAGTGGAAGCTACAAATAATATTTATTCCAAACAAATACGCCTAACTTGGTCCGTATGTGAGTAACTTACGTAGTTACGTGTACATCGAAACACGGTATGTACTGCACATGCACATCCACACGGTATGATCAAGCAGGGATGGGCAAAATACATTCGTATGAAACAAATCTGCAAAAAGTATCTGGTATCTTGTCTGAGATAGAGGGAGTAGTTCATTTCCATTCTTTTTTTTTCCATCCCCACCCCGATAAAAAAAGATAAACTAGCCTAAACCATCCAAATGATGAATCTTTATTTGGGGAACACCTTTAATCTAGCCATTCATATCGGAACTGGGCAAGCTAAATAGACGCATCACACACTGTTTTTTGAAAAACATATTTCTAGTATTCCAAAAAAAATGAAATTAAATACACATATACATATTGACATCCAAAGGTTCGGTAGAAATTTTGGGAAAAAATATGCTATAGTTTGAGCTATAAAAAGATAAATTTCTAACAACAATTTGTCCCTATACACGGCCACAAATTTTTCTTTTTTCTGTAGCTCAAAATACAACGCAATTTCCATCAAAACTTAGCACAAGTATTCAGGGCATGTATTCATGGAATAAATTTTATGATTTTTTAAAACACAGCGCACTAGTGGGGACAGGGCCTCCAGTCCCGGCCCGTAAGGGCCTTTAGTCCCGGTTTGCAAACCAGGACCCCAGCCGCGGGACTAAAGGCTAAACCTTTAGTCCCGGCCCGGTTACCAGCCGGGACTGGAGGGTGTCCACGTGGGCGGCTCCGAGCGCATCCAGGGCCAGGACCTTTAGTCCCGGTTTGTAACACAGACCGGGACTAAAGGGCATCTACAGATTTTGTTTTTTGCTTTAGGGTTTTAGGGTTTAGGGGTTTTAGGGTTTTAGGTGTTCGGGGGATTAACGTGATGCCTCGTTTGGTGCCTTGTTTGGTGTTCAGGAATTAGTTTATGCATATATATAAGATTAACTTATCTTACAAGCGAGCATATATATACAATTATATGGAGATCAGAATTATCGGGACTAGAGCCCGTCTATTCGATTACATGGACCAACATCAGTAATGGCCCCTAGCTACACTAAATCGTCCTTTGTCGTCTATAGCTTTTGTCCTCAGAAAGGTCGCTAGCTCCTCTGCAACAGCAATCGCGCGTTGCTCTGGTAGGTACTTCTCCCGCATGGCCGTGTACTATATAAGAAGAGGAGATGAATATGAATATCAATCATGATAACAAAGAATGACGGGTAAAAATAGAGGTGTGAATGTTTATTGCTTACGTCGTATCTGTAATCCTTGTGCTCAGAGGTAAACGTGCGAATGGTCTCGCAAACGTAGTATCCACATAGATGCGTCCCCCATGGCTGCTGGTCGCACTTTACGAGAATAGAATATATATAATCAAAATAATAATCTAGCATCACAAATGTATTGAAAATGGAAGTATATCATACTACTACTTACCTGAGCCGCTCTAAAGGTCAGCTTCTCATGCTGGATACCGTCAGTCACGCACTTGAACCGCTTCCAAACCCTGCCCGACAAGGAAAATGATTTGCTAAGTTTTTCATTAATTGATATATCAGAAAATCATCGAAAGAGACCGATAGAGCGCAAGAATGATTGAAATTACCCTTGGAGCATGTCCTGCAGGCTTTGGAACTGTTCCAAGGGTCTCGATAATGGGTCGAAGGCATCAACTCTTCCCTTATCAATTTGAATATCCAACAGAATCCAGTGGTAGCTGCACATGTATATATATATATATATATATATATATGTGTGTGTGTGTGTGTGTGTGTGTGTGTCAGTAACTTATCAATTACACTTATAAGTGAATGGACACAACAGAGTAAGACCCTCACCTGAAGTTGTATGGAAACAGTATGTGGTCACAGAAATTTCGATCTGTTAGAAACCTTAGAAGGTTTTCCTCCGTCTCCTTGGGGTTATCAGTTAGCGTCGTTATATGTATTTTATCTGGGTCAATAAACCCAATATTTAGGATGTTCCTACTTTTACATTCCAGAATCTTCATTCTGCATAATAGAGTACAAGTCAGAACGGAACAAGTTATATGTAGACAATGAATTGAAATAACTGAACAAGTTATATGTAGACAACGAATTGAAAAACTTACAGACAATAGCAACTCATAAGCGATTTGTCGAGGGCGTCGGCATTGTACATCTGGAAGAGTTCATAAAGTCGATATGGATGTCTTCGGGACGGCCGTAGTACTCCCGTGGGACACGCGCCACGATCATCGTTCTCCCATTCTTTGATTCACTTAAGTACCATGTATGCAAGTAACGCATATTTGTTGGGAGATCATCAAACTTATCTTTGCTGACCAAAGGCGCTCCCATGACAAACTGTGGCTTAGGGGCTACCACAGCCTTGGGTAACCTGTCGTCTTGGGAAGCCAGAACGTCTTCAACCGGGATACCCCATTCATCTGCCCACTTCTTTGCTAATTCCAAATCTTGCCCCTGCACCAGAGAGGGAACATTCTCGGGTAACACCCTGAGGGGTGGGATCGACTATTTGGCCTGTTGTCCAAGCTGAGGAACGTCTGATCTTTTTTTGCTTGTAGTTGAACTTGATTTGCTCCCACTTGCACTTGCACGTGATCTGCTCTTTTTCCCTTCCTTCTGCAATGTGCGTGTATAGTCGTCAGGCTTATGGTGTAAGTCATACTGTGATGGAAGGGTCGTGAAGTATTTTGCATATGCTATTTGCTTCTCGGTGTATTCCGGGCGGGGCTCGGGTGCCTTATTTTTCATCTGCGCATCATAATGTTCATTTGCTATCCTGGCGTTTTCCTCGTCGGTACGATCATAAGGTCTGATAGGAAGATTAGCATGAGGTACCTTTGGGAGGGGCGACAGTTTGCGCTTTGGGGAGCTCCGTCGCTTAGAACTCATCGACGGAGCGTTCTTGCTGGCACGCTTCCGCTTAGTATCCTTAGCGGGCGGCGGCGGAGACGGCCGACCCAAGTCCGGCGGCGGTGATCGAGATGGACTCGTGTTGTGGTGGCCGTCGTCATGTGGAGGGCTTGGAGGTGATGGAGGTGTAGGTGACCTGCGACGACTCGGAGGCGGTGTTGTCCTTGGGGCCGAGCCTGGAAGCTTGATGTAGTTCTTGTCCCATAGGATGACTCCACCCAGTACTTCTCCGAGTGTCCTCTCATCTTCGGGTCCAGCTATGTCGAGCTCCATATCATGAAACTCCGCCACGATTTCATCCACCCCGACTTTAGCAAAGCCAGCTGGAATCTCACGGCCATGCCAGCGTACATCAGGGCCAGAAGGTAAAGCTTGTCCGATGGCCACCTTCATGGATATGTTCTTGAATCTCTGATGGAGTTCACATGATGTTGACTCCTTGATTCCATCCACGGGGTAGCCGGGACCGCCCTCTATCATTCTTCGTGCATCGTCGGGCGGGGCCTCAGATTCAGCCACGCTGCTTTTCCGCTTAGATGGGGCGCCGGTAATATCGAGTGCAGGATCTTCCTGGCGCGCTACTCCTCTAAGCTCGTCAATCTGCTTCTGTTGCTCGTTAAGCCTGGCAAGCAACTGGTTGAACTTGTCATTCTCCTCATCCTGCTGTCGCTTCTTTGCTCTCGCTCGGCTTCTGTAAGTGTCATGGTCTCTGGCAAACCCAAGCCACCATGGGTAAGAAGGACCGAAGCCTCGCGTTCGTCCTCCATGTTCGTCATTGCCGAGGACCAGTGTGAGCAAATCTTTCTCTCTATCTGCAGTGAACTGTCTTTTTCCCTCTTTAATTTCTTTCACTATCTTTTTCCAATTCTCCCTGGGTATCCTAAGACCGTCACTGCAGATGAGGTCCCCTGTTTCTTCGTCGTACGAACCACCATGCGCAAGGAACCAATTTCTTGCTCTCAATTCCCACTCATCACGAATGGGTTCAGGTATGATGCCTTTAGCTAGCAGATCTTGCTCTTTCTTATCCCACTTTGGGATGGCAGTCTCATAGCCCCCTGGCCCCAGCGTGTGGTGATATTTCTTCTTATCGGCATTTTTATTGTTCTTTTCTGATAATGCCTTGGCATCTTCTGACTGCTTGTACTCCTGAAATGCCTTCCAGTGATTCGCCTGCTTGGCTAGATACCCCTCGAATACTGGCACTTTCTTTGTCTTCAGATAGTTTTTCCATAGCTTCTTCTTCCAGCTACGGAATAGTTCGGCCATCTTCTTTAGAGTCCACTGCTTGACTTTGGCCCTCAGTTTTTTTGCGGCGTCTTCATTCTCACATTCTGGCAGGTTGAAATGTGACATGAGATCATTCCAAAGATTATCTTTGTACCTTTCGGCGACATAGTCACTATCGGCTGCCCCTTTGCGCTTGTTCCACTCCCGAACGCTGATCGGGACGTGATCCCTAACGAGAACTCCACATTGCTTCTTGAATGTGTCAGCAGCATTCTTAGGAAGCTTTGGTTCGCCCGTAGGCAATATCACCTCAAAGGTGTAATGCGTCCGTGCATCCAACTTTTTAGTCGGGCCTCGTTTCGTAGCTTTGCTCGATTTGGAGGCCTAAGAGGGAGAAACATTCGTCAAATTAATGTATATGTATACAATATAGAGCTATCTCCAATATTTTTCACATATTACAAGTGATTTCCGAACTTCATATGAATACCTCGCCAGACTTTGTTATTTCTCCACCGGCTTCTCCACCGGCTTCTCCATCAGTGGAGCTATCCCCTTCTCCGTCATTGGAGCTATCTCCTGCCCCGTCGGCTTCATCTTCGTGTCGGTCGACCTCCATTCCATCTCCGGAGGGGTTCAGAAACGACGACGAAGATTCAGCTGGTTCAACGTCGGGGGCGTCTTTGATTATATCTTCGAGAAGTTCTTCCTCTTCGAGGTTCCTGCTATGTGGATCCATAGTTTCTGCAAAAAACCGACATTTATATTTCAATTATGAACGCTATATGGAATAATAACTAACAAAATAATCTTACTTATTATCTAACTACTAACCCTAACTAATAACAAAACAAATTAACTACTAACCCTAACAATTTTCTAACTACTAACCCTAACAATTTTCTATTCTATCTAACAATTTTCTATTGTATCTAACAATTTTCTATTTCTATTTTTTCTAACAATTTTCTATTCTATCTAACAATTTCTATTTCTATTATATCTAACAATTATTTTGCTAACAATTATTTGCTAATAATTATTACTACTTAACAAATATTTGCTAATAATTATTGCTACTTAACAAATATTTTGCTAACCTATTTACTAACAATCTATATAGCATTTCTATTACTAATAATATTTTGCTAACAATTATTTGCTAACAATTATTTTGCTAACCTATTTACTAACAATTATTTTGCTAACCTATTTACTAACAATTATTTTGCTAACAATTATTTTGCTATTTCTATTTCACAATTCTATGTAACAAATAAGATTCCTAACAATTTTATCTAACAAATAATAAATTCTATCTAACAAATAACAAATAACAATTATATCTAACAAATAATAATTATATATAACAAATTACACTAATTACAAATAACAAAATTCTATGTAACAAATAATAATTATATATAACAAATTACACTAATTACAAATATCAAAATTCTATCTAACAAATAACAAAATTTAAAAAAAAACTAAACCTAACAAATTTTAACCTAACCTAACCTAACAAATAATAAATTTAAAAAAAAGGGGTGGCTGCGGGCGGCCTCGGTCTCTCACCGAGAGGAAGCACGGCCGGTGGCGGCGCGGTGGCGGGAGGCCGGCGGGGCTCGGTGATGGCGGTGGCCGGCGGGGCTCGGTGACGGCGGTGGCCGGCGCGGCGGGGTTCATGGCGGCGCTCGGTGGCGGCGCTCGGCGGCGGGGTTCGGTGGCGGCGCGGCGGCGGGAGGCCCGAGTTTCGGCTGGCCGCAACGATCGGCCTCGGCAACCTCCTCGCACGCGTCGCAAATGGCTAAGTGTGGAAGAAGAAGAAGAGCAGGGGGGCGGGGCGGGCTTATATACCACCCCCCCCCCTTTAGTCCCGGCTGGGGGCTTAAACCGGGACTAAAGGGGGTCTTTAGTCCCGGTTTGAACCCCCAGCCGGGACTAAAGGGTGGTGGGGGCGGTAACCGCCCGAGCCCCCCGAGCCCCCCCCCCCCCTTTAGTCCCGGTTGGTGGATCCAACCGGGACTAAAGGTGCATTAAATGCGCGGCAATACTGAAATTTTTTCTGTTTTTCATTTCAAATATGAATTTGTAATTTTGAATTGAATAACTTCTGTATATTTTAGAATCTGATAAAACTTTCAAAATGAAAAGTGTTTGAAATTGATTAACTAATTTAAACCAATTTCTATTTTCAAAATTAATTATTTTAACTATCCAAACTATTAACTATTTTGCTATTTTCAATTAAAACTATATTGATTAATATTCTTTTTGTATATTTTAGAATTTGACAAAACTATTAATATGAAAAGTGTTTGAAATTTAATAACTAATTCAAAACCACGTTCTATTTTCAAAATTAATTATTTTAACTATCCAAACTATTAACTATTTTGCTATTTTCAATTAAAACTATATTGATTAATATTCTTTTTGTATATTTTAGAATTTGACAAAACTATTAATATGAAAAGTGTTTGAAATTTAATAACTAATTCAAAACCATTTTCTATTTTCAAAATTAATTATTTTAACTATCCAAACTATTAACTATTTTACCATTTTCAATTAAAACTATATTGATTAATATTCTTTTTGTATATTTTAGAATTTGACAAAACTATTAATATGAAAAGTGTTTGAAATTGAATAACTAATTCAAAACCATTTTCTATTTTCAAAATTAATTTTTTTAACTATCCAAACTATTAACTATTTTACCATTTTCAATTAAAACTATATTGATTAATATTCTTTTTGTATATTTTAGAATTTGACAAAACTATTAATATGAAAAGTGTTTGAAATTTAATAACTAATTCAAAACTATTTCCTATTTTCAAAATTAATTATTTTAACTATCCAAACTATTAACTATTTTACCATTTTCAATTAAAACTATATTGATTAATATTCTTTTTGTATATTTTAGAATTTGACAAAACTATTAATATGAAAAGTGTTTGAAATTTAATAACTAATTCAAAACCATTTTCTATTTTCAAAATTAATTATTTTAACTATCCAAACTATTAACTATTTTACCATTTTCAATTAAAACTATATTGATTAATATTCTTTTTGTATATTTTAGAATTTGACAAAACTATTAATATGAAAAGTGTTTGAAATTTAATAACTAATTCAAAACTATTTTCTATTTTCAAAATTAATTATTTTAACTATCCTATAGCGGCGGCAGGGTTACGGGAGAGGTAGTAGCCCGCCGGGAGGAGTGCCATTGCTTTCGTTTTGGCATTGAGGGGAGGCGCTTTAGGAAGACGCAGCACGGTGTGTATAAAGAGCAGGACGGGAAAAGAACTAGTGAGCCATGGAGAATCTTCATCATGCATTACATAAAAGGTTTAATACATTATTACATTATTGCACCAACATTCCTATCTATTATTTCTGTTTTCTTCTGGGTCGTAGCCATGGAGAATCTTCATCATTCAGTAGGATGCTTGGGTCAGTTTTCACTTTGAAGGGCGGAATTTCATTAAACTTATTATAATCTACTGACATGTCTGTCTTGTCATCTACTCCCACGATGTTTCTTTTCCCTGAAAGAACTATGTGGCGCTTTGGCTCATCGGACGATGTCTTCTTTTGCTGATTTCTTTTTCTCGTTTTTGTAGACATGTCCTTCACATAGAAAACCTGAGCGACATCGTTGGCTAGGACGAATGGTTTGTCCATGTACGCAAGATTGTTGAGATCCACTGTTGTCATGCCTTACTTTTGGTCTACAACTACCCCGCCTCCTGTCAGCTTCACCCATTTGCACCGAAACAAAGGGATCTTAAAAGTAGGTCCATAGTCAAGTTCCCATATCTCATCTATGTACCCGTAATATGTTTCCAAACAGTGCCCATTCTCGTCTGTTGCATCAAAGCGGACACCACTGTTTTGGTTGGTGCCCTTTTTATCTTGGGCAACCGTGTAAAATGTATTCCCATTTATCTCGTACCCTTGGAAAATACATATAGTCGAAGATGGTGGCCTGGCCAAACAGTACAGCTGATCTCCAACGGTGTCGTCATTCATGCGATGTGTCTGCAACCAACTGCCGAAAGTCTTCTCGTGTTCCCCTTTAATCCAAGAGTCAGTCTTCCCCGGGTTTTCAGAGCGTAGAATATTCTTGTGTCTCACGATATACGGAGCCACCACGGTGGAATTGTGTAGAACTGTGTAGTGTGCTTGAGAGAAAGAATACCCGTCCATACATACTTTTGCTTTCCTTCCTAGTGTGCCTTTTCCTGTCAGCCTACCCTCATACCGAGATTCAGGAACACCAATCGGCTTAAGGTCAGGAAGAAAGTCCACACAAAACTCAATGACCTCCTCTATTCCATAGCCCTTGGAGATGCTTCCTTCTGGCCTAGCACGGTTACGAACATATTTCTTTAAGACTCCCATGAACCTCTCGAAGGGGAACATATTATGTAGAAACACAGGACCGAGAATTCTAATCTCTTCGACTAGGTGAACTAGGAGGTGTGTCATTATATTGAAAAAGGATGGCGGGAACAACAACTCGAAGCTGACCAGACATTGGACCACATCAATCTGTAACCCTGATAGACTTTCTCGATCGATTACCTTCTGAGAAATTGCATTGAGGAATGCACATACCTTCACAATTGCCAGGCGAACATTTTCCGGTAGAATTCCCCTCAATGCAACCGGAAGCAATTGCGTCATAAGCACGTGGCAGTCATGAGACTTTAGGTTTTGGAATTTTTTGTCTTTCATATTTACGATTCCCATTATATTCGACGAGAAGCCAGTCGGGACCTTGATACTAAAAAGGACTTCAAAGAAGATTTCCTTCTCTTCCTTGGTAAGAGCATAGCTGGCACGCCCTTGAAACTGCCCTGGATGCATGCCATCTCTTCCTTTATGACGTTCCTGGTCCTCCCGTGCTTCCGGTGTATCTTTTGACTTCCCATACAAGCCCAGGAAGCCTAGAATATTCACGCAGAGATTCTTCGTCAGGTGCATCACGTCGAGTGCGGAGCGGACCTCATGGACTTCCCAATAGGGTAGCTCCCAAAATATAGATTTCTTCTTCCACATGGGTACACGCTTATCAGGGCCGTTAGGAACAGGTTGGCTGCCAGGACCCTTTCCAAAGATTACTTTTAAATCTTTGACCATATCAAATACTTCAGCACCAGTACGGATGACAGGCTTCCCCCGGGGTTCTGCCTTGCCATTGAAATGCTTGCCTTTTTTCTTTAAGGGATGCTTGGGCGGAAGAAAACGACGATTGTATGGGTACACATTCTTCCTACATTTGTCCAGATATATACTTTCTGTCTGATCCAAACAGTGCGAGCATGCATTGTATCCCTTGTTTGACTGTCCTGAAATGTTACTAAGAGCAGGCCAATCATTGATGGTTACGAAAAGCAACGCTCGAAGGTCAAATTCCTCTTGTTTGTGCTCGTCCCACACACGTACACCTGGTTCGGCCCACAGCTGTAAAAGTTCATCAACTAATGGCCTTAGGTACACATCAATGTCGTTGCCGGGTTGCTTTGGACCTTGGATAAGCACTGGCATCATAATGAACTTCCGCTTCATGCACAACCAAGGAGGAAGGTTGTAGATACATAGAGTAACGGGCTAGGTGCTGTGACTGCAACTCTGCTCCCCAAAAGGATTCATGCCATCTGTACTCAGACCAAACCATAAGTTCCTTGCGTCATCTGCAAATCTCGGGAACTCTCTCTCGATTTTTCTCCACTGCCGACCATCAGCGGGGTGCCTCAACTTATCGTCTTTCATACGATCTTCCATGTGCCATCGCAACAACTTCGCATGATCTTTATTTCTGAACAGATGTTTCAACCGTGGTATTATAGGAGCATACCACATCACCTTGGCAGGAACCCTCTTCCTGGGTGGCTCGCCCTCAATATCACCAGGGTCATCTTTTCTGATCTTATACCGCAATGCAGTGCATACCGGACATTTATCCATATTCTCGTACTTCTCACCGCGGTAGAGGATGCAGTCATTAGGGCATGCATGTATCTTCTGCACGTCTAATCCTAGAGGGCAGACAAGCTTCTTTGCTTCGTACGTGCTGGCGGGCAATTCGTTCTTTCTTGGAAGCATCTTCTTCATCAGTACCAGCAACTTTTCGAATGACGAGTCAGTCACACCGGTCTCTGCCTTCCACTTCAGCAATTCCAGTGTGCTACCCAGCTTCTTCTGGCCATCTTCACAAGTTGGGTACAACAATTTGTTGTGGTCCTGTAACATCTGCTCGAACTGCAACCTCTCCTTTTCTGTGTCGCAGCCTCGCCGTGCATCAGAAATGACCCGGCCAAGATCATCAGCGGGCTCATCTGGTTCCCGTTCTTCACCCTGATCTTCTTCTTCATTGTCTTCCATTGCGGTATCAGCATACTCAGGGAACATAGATCGGTAGTTGTCATCATCGTTCTCTTCTTCTTCATCGTCGTCTTCCATCATAACCCCTCTTTCTCCGTGCTTGGTCCAAACATTATAGCCCGACATAAAACCGGACCGAAGCAGGTGGCTCTGAATGACTCTTGAGGAAGTGTAATCCTTCTCATTCCGACATTCAACACATGGACAAAACATATAGCCACCACCAAGCTTGTTCGCATCGGCCGCATCTCGAAAAGAATGCACGCCTTCTCTGTAAGCGGCTGTGCGTCGATCACCATACATCCATGGATGGCTCATCTGCGTTATACGACAGTATATCAAACACAATCACGATCCTAAAAATTAGCACCGCACGGTCTAAACGAGGAAATATAGTTGCTAACCTTTTAGAATAAGTGGAAATAAAGAGGAAGAGATTTAAGCGTGGCTCGGGCATCTCATATCGTAGTTGTGTTCGGTGAACTGAAGCGGCATCGCTCTAACACACATTTCAACAAACACCTCTAGTGCATCCAAGAAAAATAGAGAGCTAGCACACACCCACACTCTTCCATCCAAGAAAAATGCAAGGAAGAGGGGAGAGGGGGGCTGTGGCCAATATATATAGGCAGAGGACTTTAGTCCCGGTTTGAGACACAAAACGGGACTAAAGGAGGCGCACATGCGGGCTGCACACCGCATAGCCCTTTAGTCCCGGTTTGTGTCTCAAACCGGGACTAAAGGCTCGTTACGGGCCGGGACCAAAGCCTCGTGGGCGGCATTGCGATTTTGGGGCGACGTGGCCGGGCCTTTAGTCCCAGCCCAGATGGAGGCTGGGACTAAAGGGTCCAGGCCAAAGGCCCGTTTTCTACTAGTGGCGTATAATTTTCAAAAATATTAAAAACCAAAAGAATTGGAGCTCAGGTGCACCAAATCTGCTCCGGAAAGAAAAAGCACATATATCATTAAAACATTATTTTGGGGTCCAGACGATATGGTAATTAAGTTGCCAGGAAATTGAAATGCTTGGTGGTCCTTTCACCGAAGAAGAGAAGAAGAGAAGAAATCTGCAGTTTTTGGTTCCTATATATAGTGAAGGCGCCAAATGGCTTGACCTTTTTATTTGACCAAAATATTCTAGCTATGATGTTATAAGAAACAGATTTGATCAATCTCTTTAGAGATTTTGAAAACAACAATTTTGATAAGTTCAGATTGAACTTTATCTTGATTACACTCATAATATACCAAAAGAAGCCAATGGTAAAAGTCTAAAAAGATAAATCAGCCCATTGATCAAACTAAATGTTGTTATTCAAATATATTCATTCTGATCGGAAATAAGTATCGCTGACTTAGTTTCAATTTTATACCAAGTTAGTATAAAATCACCGAAAATTATTTCCGATACATTTCTGTGGTTGTGATTTAGCATTGTTCACTTGAGTGCATGAATAAGCCGGTAGCTAGCGGAGGGAAGCAAATCATTCATAGCGACCGCTCGCTCCCCCCTGTGCTCTTCGCCTTGAGGGTCGGCCGCCGTTGACCGGGCCTCCCCGGCCTCCTCCTCGCCGGATTAGCCGGGCGAAGGGGTGCTGAGGATGGTGCCGGAGTAGATCTAGGGTAGGGTAGGTTCTGGCGAGTTTCTCGCCGCTTTCTTTGGTGTCTTGCAGGGTTGCTGTCGTCCGCCGACCGAGGTCGGCAGCAGGTCGGCTGCATCTTCTCCTACCTTGTGCTCCGGAGGTCGGAGGTGCTGGTCGTGAGCAGATCTGGTGCCGGCGTCCCAGATAAAGGGCCTAGGAGCCAGCTCTTTTGCCGGTTTTGGAGACCGGCGTGCTTTCTTGGCCGGCCGAGGTGGCGGGGGAGGAATCTTGTCGGTGGTGTTCGCGTCTCTGCTCCTGGTTCCCGGCCTACTGTGGTGGCGAGGGGGTACCAAAGCTCCGTGGCGCCTTCTTCTTCGGGTGGCTTGAGCTGGTGCTGTTCTGTTCTGGCGCGTTGTGGTTTCTGGCTCTGGCTCGCGCTGGCATCATGGTGGTGGCAGTGCTTGCTGGTGGTGGAGCAACTTCGGCGTCTGTTCCATCTCAGTGGAGCTTCTCTCCGGTGGTTTTTTGGCGACATGTCCGCCGTCGCACCGGGCTCTTAGGCTGATGGGCAGTCGCTCCAAAGCTGCACTGGAGTTCTTCGTCGGCACCTTCTGCGTCTCGTCTCCAAGTGGTGCGTCCCCGGCGACGCGACGGCAGGCCGGCGTCGGATTCCTCCGTCGATCTGGAGGAAGGAGGTGGAGGACCGGATCGCGTTTCTCTTTCTGGTCAAGGGGCCTCCTTGTATGTTTCCCGGCCTTGTTTTATTTTGCTATCTTTGTAAGGGCATGTTTGTAAGATTCCAGGGACGGTAATGAATGCAGCAAAATTTGTCGGGTGATTGCACCCGTCCTTGTACAAAAAAAAAGAAAAAAAAAGCGGAGGGAAGCCGTTGGCGATAGGCGGCGGCAGTGTCGGGGGGGTGACCCCCGGTAGGGTCAAGAGGCTAGAAAGTTACAAGGAGTAAGGTTGACTTTATGCCGGTTGACCAAGGAAGGGCCTGGCCGGAATATAAGATCATCGGTCAGGCCGGCATATATGTTTATCCCGGATAGTGTTCGGATATGCCGGTGTAACCGGGATACTTATTGAGGAGTGCCGGCATATGCATAGATATGCCGGTCTACTTGGCTGATATGTTGTGCAGGGGCAGGGGAGGCCGGATTACCCGACCTTCTTAGGTCGTTGGTCCGGCATATAGGTCCAGGATATGGCCAACGGTCATATCCGGGGTACAGAAGTCAACTAAGGTGTCATGTCCCTACAATCAAGGAGAGGTTCTGCCAAGTATGGAGAAGGATCATGTTGACAGGGTGCACAGTGGTGGTCTACCTACCCTCACTGTGCACAAGTACAGCCCTTACCTCATAGTGGTAAGGTCACAGTCCTGGAAGTACAAGGTACAGCAAGGGTGAGTCCCATCGAGAGCAATCAGGGAGAAAGTCAAGGGCGTATGCCTTCGTCAGCTTGCCCTATTTGGAGTGTAGCTGGTGTCCCCTGGTCTCAGGTGACCGTTGTAACCCTGGCTGCCACTATATAAGGTGGCACAAGGAGCCCTAGTAAAGGGTTGGTCACTCAGTGTTCCTACACTTAGCAGTTCATCTTCCTCCTCTAGCAGAGAGCTTGGAAGCACCATTGTTGTATACTCCATCGATCCAAATATACATCCAGTAGAGCAGGAGTAGGGGTGTTATCTCCTTACGAGAGCCCCGAACCTGGGTAGATCTGTGTTCCTTTCTGTCGTGCTTTTCAGCTCGTTCCCCTCTCCCGAATCCTCCAGCATCTAGTTCGGCCCCATTTAAGCCATCCCATGGCATATGTTGTTTCACCACGACGACATTTGGCGCCCACCGTGGGGCAGATCGATATGCTGGGTGGAGTGTTTATTCGGACGGGGTCCATGATAGCAGCTTCGGGAGTGCGCGTGGTCTCTGGCCTCGTCCAGAGGCTAGGCTCGCTCAGTTTCATCAGTGACAACGCCGGATGTCTCGGCGGCCGGCCGTTCCCCAAGGATGGCCAGATCATGTCTTTCGGTTCCCACGAGGTGTACGTGGGGACTGAGAGAGTTGGCAGGGAAGAGGTGCTGATGGCGGCGGATCCGCCGTCACATCGGCTCGCTCACGCGGGGCGTAGCGCTAGCTCAGTAGAGTCGGCCGAGGTGATGATGGTCGGCACATCTATGCCGCCGGCGGAGGATGCCGGCAAAGCAACAGCAGCAGCAGCAGGAAATACTCCCCCGGAGCCGTCGAAGGCCAAGAGGTCGGCGCGTCCTCCGTTGGAGCGCGTTGAGAACCTGGCCGGCACTTCCGGCGTGCCGGCTAGAGGCCAGGTGCTTCTCCCCATCATTGATCGGCTTCTCGAGCCGGTGCGATCCGGCGATGATCCGGAGCAAACAAGGGAGGTCCTGGAAGGATCTCGTCAGGCCCTCGTCGACGAGGCCCTGGCCATGCATCAGGAGCGCGAACGGTTTAACCGGCAACTTCGTGAGTATGAGGCAGCCCATGGTTTTACTCCTGTGGTAACCCGGCCTAGACGGATAGATGAGGTTAGAACTAGAGGTAGAGATCTTAACACTGAGCTAGGTAAAGATGCTAGAGCTAAGAGTCATACTGCAACTAGCACTGTGCCTAACGTAGTCTATAGTTCGCCAGTGAAGAACCTTAGAGCAGCAGCAGAGGTAGCTAAGGACTTATCTAATTTGTCCGGCGAAGCACTGCATGAGCAGCAAGCCCGGCTTAACCATCTTTTGTCTGAAGCTACCAAGCAGCAGAAGGCCTTTAAGAAGGCAAACCCAGGTGCCGGGGCATCCCAGTACGTTGCGTCGGTAGGAGGTGCCAGCGCAAGGTCAAGGGGGGAAGCTTCGTCCCCGCATCCAAGCGCCCGGCGTGCCGGAAGTGTGACCTCTAGCCGCCGGGACAAGCAGATCCAGGTGTATGATCCGGCAATCGCCGGAAAGCAAGCAATAGTTCAAAAGAGTGCCGGCCGACCTGACAAGTATGTCGGCAGCAAGAAGGCTGGCCAGAATATGCCGGCCGGGCAAGGAGCAGTGTCGGCCGGTGGTGGCCGGAGTAATAGTGCTGCTCGGCGTCAGCAGCAAGGCGCCGGGGATGCAGCACAGCAGCAAGGTGCAGGTCAGCCGAGACATCGGGAGGATGATGGGAACTCCGCCCTTGCCAGGGCGGGATATCAGCAGCAGCACCAGCAAGACCAGCAGTATCGGCAAGGCCACCTAAATGAGCAGTGTCAGCCGGAGCAGCAGCAGCAAAAGATGATCGCGGGCCCAATTGCATCCCGGCTAGGACCTCGGTCCTTGGCAGCAAGTGATGCGCGCTTCAAGCTGGACAGGATTCACCAATCAGAGTTGGTAGAGAGGCAAGGAGCTCCGGGCCCTATGTGCTTTGGACCCCGGATTATGGGTGAGCCGGTACCTTACTACTTCCAGCTCGCGCGTGGCGCGAGGACATACAACGGCAGTACAAAGCCGGAAGATTGGTTGGAGGATTACTCCACCGCAGTGAACATTGCCGGAGGAAACCTCAGATGGGCGGTACGATATGTACCACAAATGCTAGAAGGACCAGCCAGGATATGGCTGAATAATCTGCCGGCCGGAAGTATCAACGGCTGGGTTGATTTCGAAGAGCAGTTTGTGTCAAACTTCACCAGTACATACAAGAGGCCTAACCGTCCGCATCAGCTGGCCAACTGCCGGCAAGGAGTAAATGAGACCGACCGTGACTACCTGACCAGGTGGTGCACATTGCGTAATCCCTGCGAAGGAGTTGTGGAGCAGCAGGCCATCATGTGGTTCGCTCATGGGAGCCGGCATGGCACCATGTTGTGGCAAAAGCTTCAGAGGGAAATGCCGGCCACGTTGGCCGAGACAATCAAGATTGCCGATAGTTATGCTCTGGGAGATCCCATGCAGCCCACCCTTGATTCACAAGGACAGGGGCAGGCCCAGGGGAACAACAACAGCACCGGGAGACCAGGGCAATACTATCGCTCTGATAACCGGAACAAGAGAAGAGATGAAAGGCCGGATTACCGGTATGGAACGGCACAAGTAGCAGCTATGGAGGAAGAGCAAGGGGGCGCCGGCAGTAGCCAGCGTCCGAGATATGAGGGCAATCAGCAGCCTCAGCAGCAACAGCCACAACAGCAAGCGCAGCCCTTCCAGAAGAAGAATGTCTAGATCAACAAGAATGCCGGCGGCGGCACCGGCCAGAAGAAGCAATGGCCGAAGTATACGGTGGGTCTGGCCATGGACAAGCCTTGTGTGTTTCACACGTTCCAGCCGGGTAAGCCGGCAAATCATTTGACGAGAAACTGTTCATGGCTGGACAACATATTAGCAGGTCGTGCAGGTCCCTAGGGACCGGCTAGACCATCTATCCCAGCAGCTCCATCGCCGTTAACAGGTGCAAATACAGTTGCAGTCCCGCCCAGGCCGGTTAATCCCGGGAATCAGAGCAATGCCGGAAATGCCGGCGTAAATCAAGTAGATCAGAACTATAACCCGGAGTACTATGCCGGAGGCCCAGCAGCGGGCCGGAATGAGTACAAGGAACATGATCAGAGCTACATGGTCTTTGAGACCGAAAGAACAGACAAGCAGAGCTTGTACCGGCGGTGTTTGGAGGTGAATGCCGTTATGTCGGCAGTTCCGAAGCTAATGTACTGGTCTGACCAGGCCATTGGCTGGGACAGGGCAGATCATCCCAGGATCATGCCAAACCCCGGCGGGTATGCTCTGGTGATGGATCCGACATTCATCGGGCCGGCTAGTAACGTGAGATTCAGCAAGGTCCTCATTGACAATGGAAGCAGCATCAACATCATGTACCAGGATACGATGCAGAAGCTGGGCATCAAGGAAAATATGCTGGAGCCAAGCAAGACCACCTTCCATGGCATTGTGCCGGGACTTTCGTGTGCGCCGATGGGCAAGATCCGGATGGATGTCATGTTCGGTAACCGGGATAACTGCAGGGTGGAGAACCTCATGTTTGAGGTGGTGGATCTGGAAAGCCCCTACCATGCTTTGCTGGGTAGGCCGGCACTGGCAAAATTCATGGCCTCTACGCATGTTGCGTATCTGAAGATGAAGATACCGGGGCCCAAGGGAGTGATCACCATCATTGGTGATTACAAGCGCTCGATGGCATGTGCAACAGCCGGATCTAATATGGCCAAGACTCTGATCATTGCAGAGGAAAAGAAGAGGCTCAAGCGAGCAGTGGAGATTGCTGAAACAGTCGTGACCGGCACGCCTTTGCCGGGCATGACAAACCCAAGTGGCGGCACTTCTTTTCAAGTGGCCAAGGAAGTCAAGAAAGTGCCTCTGGATGAGGCTTTCCCGGAGCGCTATGCCCTCATCGGGGCAGGGTTGGATCCCAAATAGGAAAGCGAGCTCATCAGCTTCCTCCGGGAGAATCGGGATATCTTTGCATGGTCTACTTCAGACCTGCAAGGTGTGCCGAGGGAGCTGGCTGAGCACGCATTGCATGTGAGACCAGATGCTAAGCCGGTGAAGCAACCGCTCCGGCGGAATGCAGGCGATAGAAGGAAAGCCATTTGGGACGAAGTGGCCAGGCTCCTAGCCTCCGGCTTTATCAAAGAAGTGCTTCATCCGGATTAGGTGTCTAATCCGGTTTTGGTGGAAAAGAAGAAGGATGAGCCCGCCATAGTGAAAGTATGGCGGATGTGTGTCGATTACACCAACTTGAACAAGGCATGTCCTAAGGATCCATTCCTGCTACCTCGGATCGATCAAGTGATTGATTCCACGGCCGGATGTGAACTGTTATCATTCGTAGACGCTTATTCTGGTTTCCACCAGATCCCCTTGTATGAGCCGGATCAAATAAAGACATCCTTTATTACCCCGTACGGGGCTTATTGCTATCTCACCATGCCGTTCGGTTTAAGAAATGCCGGCGCAACTTACCAGAGGTGCATGCAAAAGTGTTTGCATGACCAAATAGATAAAATTGTGTAGGTATATGTCGACGATGTCGTCATAAAAACCAAAGAGAGCAAGACTCTCGTAGATGACCTCCGGGAAACCTTTGCAAACTTGAGGAGATTCCGGATGAAGTTGAATCCGGCTAAATGTACCTTCGGTGTGCCGGCAGGCAAATTGCTCGGTTTCCTGGTTTCCAGCCGGGGAATTGAGGTGAATCCCGGCAAGATTCGTGCCATAGAGAGAATGAAGCCGCCGACAGATTTGAAGGAAGTACAGAAGTTCACTGGGTGCCTCGCATCCCTGAGTCGTTTCATAAGCCGGCTGGGAGAGAAAGCTTTGCCGTTATATCAATTAATGAAGAAGTCCGACACATTTGTCTGGACAACGCAAGCAGATGCAGCTTTCAAGGAATTGAAACATATGTTGTCAACAGCGCCGGTGTTGGCATCTCCGATGCCCAGGGAACCAATGCTGCTCTATATAGCGGCGACCAACAGAGTTGTCAGTGCAGTGGTGGTAGTAGAGCGAGAGGAAGGAGGCAAAACTGTGCAGCGGCCGGTATATTATTTGAGTGAAGTCCTCTCCACCTCGAAGCAAAACTACCCCCATTATCAGAAGATGACGTATGGTGTTTATATGGCGGCCAAAAAGCTCAAGCATTACTTCCAGGAGCACCCAATCCGGGTAGTGGCCGAGGCCCCTATCTCGGAAATCATAGGCAACAAAGATGCCAGTGGCAGGATAGCCAAGTGGGCAATAGAGTTGTCACCATATACACGTCAGTATGATAAGAGGGATACAATCAAGTCCCAGGTGTTGGCTGATTTCTTCATTGATTGGGCCGAGATACAATATGAGCCACCATTGCCAGATGCAAATTATTGGAGGATGCATTTCGACGGTTCCAAGACAATACATGGCCTGGGTGCCAGCATAGTGCTCAGTTCACCCAAGAATGACCAATTGAGATATGTCCTGCAGATTCATTTCGCAGCATCAAATAATGTGGCGGAGTATGAGGCACTTGTGCACGGCCTGAAGGTGTCTAGGCACATAGGAATTCGCCGGATTATGTGTTTCGGTGATTCTGACTTAGTGATTCAGCAGTGTTCCGGCATATGGGATGCACATGATGCAAACATGGGATCCTACCGTTTCCTGGTACAGCAGTTGAGCGGTTACTTCGAAGGTTGTGAGTTCCGGCATGTTCTCCGGGCTCAGAACGATGCAGCCGATACATTGTCCAAGCTGGGATCTTCCAGAGATTCGATCCCGCCCGGCATTTCGTTGGAGCATCTGAGAAAGCCGTCAATCAAGCCTTCGCCGGATTCATCGTCCATTTATGTCCCGCCAAGCCCGGAGGATGCAGTTCCGATGGAGATAGATGCCGGAGCCAGGTCAGATAACCCGGGGACTGATCTCTCAGTCCCGGGGACTGCGCCGACATATGCAGTGAGTGCAGTATTCCGGAGCAGAAATAAAGGCAAGGGAAAGATGTACCAAGAGGTTGTACCGGTATACCCGGGGACTGATCCCTCAGTCCCGGGGACTTCGCAGCCCATGGAGATCGATTATCTGTCGGTCGAAATGATGGAAATAGATCAGGCAGTGTTCACTGTCAGGGAAGTGCCCTCATGGGCACGTCCTATCATGGATTTGTTGGTAGATGGTCGGGTGCCGGCGGATGAAACAGAGGCACGCCGGGTTACACGGAGATCCAAAGGATATACCATCATAAACAAGGAAATATACAAAAGGAGTGCCACCAGAGTATTGCAGAGATCCGTTGAATCTGCGGAAGGCCTGGAGATGCTCCGGGAAATTCATCAGGGGGAGTGCGGTCATCACGCTTCCTCCAGAGCATTGGTGGCAAAGGTATTCCGGTATGGGTTTTACTGGCCGACGGCATTGCAAGATGCAGAAGACTTGGTCCGGAAGTGCAGTGGATGTCAGAGATTTGCTCACCAGATTCATCAGCCGGCGTCAGCATTGAAGACTATCCCGATAACCTGGCCCTTTGCTGTTTGGGGCTTGGATATGGTCGGAGCCTTTAAGCCGGCGAGGGGAAAGATGACCCATATCCTGGTCATGGTGGACAAGTTCACCAAATGGATTGAAGTAAAGCCCATAAGTAAGTGTGATGGTCACACAGCAGTGAAATTCTTAAAAGATATAATCTTGAGATATGGTGTTCCCCATGGTATCATCACTGACAATGGGTCGAACTTTGCCCAAGGGCCATTTGCTAGATTTTGTGAGGAGGTGGGAATCCGGCTGGACATTGCGTCGGTCGCTCACCCTTGTGCCAATGGCCAAGTAGAGAGGTCAAATGGACTAGTGTTATCCGGCATAAAACCCCGGCTGATAGAGCCACTGGAGAAAACTCCGGGATGCTGGCTAGATGAATTGCCAACCGTGCTTTGGAGTTTGAGGACAACTCCGAATAGGTCAACAGGCTATACACCATTTTTCCTTGTGTATGGAGCAGAAGCTGTGCTTCCAACAGATGTAATGCATGATGCACCAAGAGTGGTGCTATATACTGAGGAAGAGGCTAAAGAAGCCAGGGAAAATGATGTTGATCTGCTGGAAGAAGCAAGAGAAATAACACTGTCGAGAACAGCGGTATATCAGCAGAACCTCAGACGCTATCATGCGCAGAAGGTAAATCCAAGGAGATTCCAAGAGGGAGATCTAGTACTCCGGTTAAGGCAAGGCACTGAAGGCCGGCATAAGTTAACTCCTCCATGGGAGGGGCCATTCATTGTGAGCAGAGCTCTGCACAATGATGCCTATTATCTTATAGATGCGCAGGCCCCCAAGAAGGACAAGGCGGACAGGTCTGGAGAAGAAACCAAGCGACCATGGAACATAGCCCTACTCCGCCCCTTTTACTCCTGAGAAGCACAATGTATGTATTTCCATATTTTACATTGTGTGCCGGCCCTTTGTGCCGGCACAAGGCTAGTGAATAAAAAATCGGCATCCCGGAGAGATCGGGCACTGCCTCCGAGATATATCGTTGTTTATTTTCAGTTTTTTGTTTATATGCCGGCTGGCTTGATTTGAGTGCTTCCTATGACGGCCTAGTAGTGTGTCGGCACCAAAGGCCACTCTTCGACTCAGCTGCTGTCCAAAACCCGGCTTCATGGCTAGCAAGAGTAGATGCCGGAGATTGTCTACACATGGAAAACGGCTAAGGAAATATAGAGCAAGCGAACCGGCATTTATGTAATTGCTGAAGTTAAAACCTGAAATGTCGGATGACTTGAAGTCTAAATTTCAAAGTTTAAGTACTGTATGTTTAATGAAGCAACCTTGAGACTCATATGTCGAAAGCCAAATAAGGTAGACAAGTAGCCAAGGTTGTGAAGTTGAGGAAACAGGAAAACAAACTCGGTGACTTAGCCAAAAGATGATCCGGCATTCATAAACAAGCAAACCAAGTTAAAACTTGTTCAGGTAGCAAACTAAAGGGAAATAGAGTATATATTACATCTGCACCCGGCATACCGGGGATCTGATAAAGCTTAAAGTTTTTTGGTGCGGCAAAGTTAAGAAGCAGGGGCAGAAGCAGAGGCGTCGGCTGGTGGAGTTGTAGCAGTGGAGATGTCGGCTTCAGGAGTACCGGACCCAGCAGATGGAATGGAGCCATCACCTCCGGCCGGGACAGATCCCTGTTCTGGAACGTCGGTGTCGGCTTCTTCAGTTTCTTCTTCATCTTGGCTGGAGTCGGAGCCCTCAGCGTCAGCAGCATCCTTGGCGACGTCCTCCTTCTCTGGCTCGCGAATGTCCCGGACAAAGGCTTCGGTGTCGGCATAATCCACATAACTGTGGGCTAATTCTTGCCGATGCCGGATATGTTCCGGATCCGTGGTCCAGATGGATCCCTCGCGCATAGTGCGCAAAGTTTCCAAGTCAGCTTTTTCGTACCAGGAGAGGAAGTAGCTGAGAGCTTCATCAGCTCCCACCCGGGCGCCGGAGTCCCGCCATTCCCTGAGGCGAACCTTGGCAAGCTGCAGATCATTGCCGAGGTCGACAGGATCGGTGGGCGTCCTTTGTCCCGGCCAGAGGGCAGAGTATGCCTCCTGGGCACCAAGAAAGAGTTCTTCCGTGTAGAAGGTCATGGCATTCTTCCGGGATTGCAGGGCCAACAGCTGTTCTGACATGTCCCAGTTGGCCGAGTCAACCGGAACACCCCGGTCCGCTCGATCCAACTGCAGAGCCCTCTCAACGTCTTCGACGGAAGCAGGAAACATTTCTGAAAAATAGAGAGTATGTTAGCAAAAGAAGAATATGTGGGCGTAAAAGTTGTGCCGGGAAAGGACATGGTATGTCGGGCAGGATAAGGGAAAAGGATTTGAAGCTTACTGGCGAGGTCGGCATTGAGCTGGGCAACGGTAACTTCCCACTTGGTGGCCTGCTCCTTCAAGCCAGACAGTTCGGCGTGAGCATTGGAGGCATCAGTCTCGGAGGTGACAAGCAGTTCCTGGGCTTTCTTAAGCTGGCCCTCCCTCTGTTCCTTCTCCTCCAGAAGCTCGGCAATCCGGCCCTTCAATTGCTCAACCTCAGCTTTGTGGGCAGCATCCCGGTCATCCAACTGCTTGGCCACATCCACAGAGGGCGTACAGTCCTGGTGGCGGGACTCCAGTGCAGCCTTCTCATCTGCGAGGATTTGAAGTTCAGAGAATAGGAAGATAAGAAGCAGTGACAAGAGTTAAAGGATTTGAAGTACAAGTTGAGTAGTAAAGAATGAGCAGAATCCGACATACCGGTCAACTCCTTCACCCTCTGGAGGAGCGCGGTGACTTGCTCTTCAGTGGAAGCTGAAAGTATGTCGGTAAAAGGGTTATGTGTCGGCAAGAGAAATATTCCGGAGTAAAAGAAGGCAGACATCCGGCACATGTGGATGTGTCGGCTGAGTTTACCTTTCTGGCGCAGTTCCAGCCGGAGTTTGCTATGCGCATCTGACAACTTCCGGTGCTCGCACACCAAGTCATGGTACATGTCAGCACGTGCATTGTTCATGCGCTGCAAAGAAGATAGGATTTGAAAGGTTATGAGAAAAGTCTAGCATACCAGTACAATTGAAGATTATATGAAGTATTCAGATTGGTAAAGACCCGGCACAGGTGCTGCGCACCTATCCCGGCTCTCGGTGACTAGGATTTGAAGCTCGAATCGAGCTTATATCTCGGTCAAGAGGATTTGAAAAATAACTAAGATATGAGATTGATGAAGACCCGGCACAGGTGCTGCGCACCTATCTCGGCTCTCGGTGACTAGGATTCGAAGCTCGGATCGAGCTCATATGTTGGACAGTTAATTTAAGAACAGCTAACTAAGAAAGGTGTTGGAAAATCCCGGATGTCCGTATCCCGGACAGCCGACATTTTCGGGGACTGGGGATATATATGCAGAAAAGACTTACGTTGGTGGCATCGGCCAGGAGGTGAAGTCTTTGTTGGAGGCTGAGGAGCTCGCAGGCAATAGGAACGGGCTTCGCGGCCAGGATGTCAGCTGGATCGCCTGTGGCCGAGGCTTCGGCCAACTTCTTGCTCCTGGACTCTGCAGTATCCATGGTGTCGGCGTCATTCCACCGGATGCAGTGCTCCTTGAGAGATCCAAGGCTCTTGTCGCTTTTCGACAGCAGGGAGACGCGGCCCTCAAGTTCCGGCGTATCAAAGAAGCTGGGCCGGTAGCCGGGCCGGGATGCTGCCTTACCAGAGTGAAGGGCCAGGGCAGAGCTGGGCCGAGGTGCTGCTTTGGCAGAGGCAGTGGCAGCGGACTGTGTCCCGGGCTTGATGATTTGCTTGATCTTAAGGGTGCCGGTCTTGGCCGGGATAGCGGTCTCGGCCGGAGCTGGAGTCTTCTCAGCAGAGGGAGTCTTGGGTGCGGGTTGTTCCGGCGTGGCCGGTGCGGCTTGTCCAGCGGAGGCAGGTTCCGGAATAGTCCGGACTTCCGGCACTGCAGGGCCCTTTCCTTTGTTATCTGTGCCGGCGCTCTTGTTGCTTGCGCCGGCATCTTCAGTAGTCCCGGCGCCGCTGGTGGGCGCGCCGGAGTCTGGGGCATCTTGTTGGGCTCCTGTGTCCATATGGACATCAGAAGCCGAAGGTTCCTGTTGAGCCCCCGAGCCCATGTGGACGTCGGGGGCAGAGTTGTCTTGCTCCGGCGGAGGATCGTCCTTCGCCGGGGAGATGGTTCTATCAGGCGCAGGCGAAGATGCCGGCGCCGGGGAGGTCGTGTGGCTTGCAGATGGTATGTCGGAGGTGGCAGTGGCCGCCGGCTTGGTAACCTTCGGGCCGCCACTCGAGCCAGAAGCTTGTTCCGGCGCAAGAGGAGCCCTGAAAAGAGAAAACACCAAGTTAGTAATCAAAGCAAGAGGTATGTCGGAGGCAATACAAAGAAAAGAAGCTTACCCCGGGGCAACAGGTCGAGGTTTCTTCGGGCGAGGCGCCGAAACCTTCTGCCTCTTCTGTGCCGGCTCTTGTTGGGGTTTGACCCCGCGCTTCTTGCCAGCGCGTACGCCGGCAGGAGGAGGTCCCTGGCTTAATGGCGCAGCGTCGATTACTTCGTCGTCCGGGATAGCTGAGGACGGCATAGGATAAGCAAAGGGTGTGGGAGGAAAGGCATATGCAAGTGGCATTGGGTCATAATACATCAGGATCTCCTCGTCAGAATTGCCCTCACTCCGGTCTTGAGTAGATTGCCGGGGTGAGGAGGCCTTACCCGTGGCAGCTGCAGCACGGGTGCTCCGGGGAAGTTTGTCCCAATGGTCCGGGTCTTCAGGATCTGCGGCAGTATGGTCTGCGGCTATGACAATGCGGGAGTTCTCCATGGCCTGGAAGCTGAATTTCTGCATATGAGCAAGGTCAATTGATCAAACAAAGGAATATGTCGGCAAAAAGCAGTATCTCGGTACAAGCATGATATGTGTCGGCTTAAGTATCTATATGCCAGACAATAGATTATGTATCGGCCAGGAGGATTTACCGTTGGGGCGGGGCGATCCCGGCTGTACGGTTCAAGTCCCCAGGCAAAAGTGGCCTGGGAACACTTGCAGATGTCCTTGATCCGCCGCAGAATGTCGGCCGGAGTTAGCTCGTGTGTAGAATGCCGAGTGGGGTCCATGGGCCCGCTCATCTGGCAGATTTTATGTGACCGGCGCTGCAGAGGGGAGATGCGCCGGCTGATAAAGCATGCCACTAAATCTTGAGGGGTAAGGCCGACATCCCGGAGCTCGCCCTTAACCCGGTGGAGAGCATTCACCGGCATCACGGAGTTCTTCGGGTTGTAAGTCCAATTCTTCATCGCCAAGGGTGGCTCGTCCACGAATGACGGCAGGTTGAGCAGGTCGACGTCGGTGGTATTCTTGACGTAGAAGAAGCTCTTCTGCCACTTCTTGCAAGACTCAAACATCTCCACCTTGGGGAAGTCTGAGCCCTTCCAGGACATGATGGTGGCCGTGCCACATAGGGTCATGGGGCGGTCCTTCTTCTCCTGAGCCGTTTCCGGCGGGTCATCCTTGCTCCGGGGCGGTTCTTGGACGACTTGCTTCCTCAGTTGGAAGTACTTCGCCCAAGCTTGGGTGAAGGGCTCTATGCCGGCGAAGCCTTCGCAAAAAGCAGCGAAGGCGGAGAGGATCATCACGGCATTGGCCGGGATATGGTGAGGTTGCAGGTCGTAGGTGTCGAGGAAGTCCCGGAAGAAGTCCGATGCCGGCAGACCAAAGGCCCGCTCGAAGTGGGCGATGAACACGACTCGTTCGCCGGGTTCAGGTGCCGGCACAGTCTCCCCCGCCAGTAGCCGGCATGCAACACCCTCCGGGACTCTCTTGGTGGATGTGATCCAGGATATGTCGGCCGGGGTAACCTCCGACCCCTCCCAGCCGGAGCGTCCTTGAAGCTGGGCCGAGTTATCCTCCTCCGAGGCCGAGGTGGCCGTCATACTTGATGATGCCATCTTGGTGGCCGGGACAGGGCGTGAGAGCCGGAGTCTCGTGATGTTATTCCTATCAAAGCCAGAGAAAAGAGGGAGGTTAGTCTCTCCGACATACCACTCACGCAGAAGTTAGCAGGAAAAGAGGATCTACCATCACAGTTAAAATCGGAAACAAACGTGGGTAAAACTTCTACGGAAGAACGCCTGCGAACCGCTAAGGAACATTGCTAGCAATGCTAATCGAATCAAAGAGATGTCAAGCAGAGGAACTGCCGCAGATCTATGCGAGTAGGGTTACCATTGTGAAGCTACAGAAGAGCATGAGAGAGGAAGAACAGAGAAGGAGGAACTCACCGAAGCTTGGCCGGCGGCGATGGAACGGCGGCGAGCGTGCAGAGGAAGGTCCAATATCCCAGCTATGTCGCGGAGAAAAGAGGCAGCGGCGGCGGCGTCGACGAAAATGTCGGGCGTCGTAGAGCGTCGGCGCCGGTGTGGAGCAGGACGGCGGCGGTGTTCCTTCGCTGTTCTTCGGTCCGGCGATGAAGCGCAAGAGGCAGAGGAGCGGAGGAAGAGGAAGGCACTGTGGGGGTAAAAAGAGCAAGTTTACCCCCACCCCCGTATTTATACCAAAGGACCAGGGTCGTGGGGATCGTGGCGAGTGTTCCACTACCCCGACCGTTTCGGCGGGAGGTCGCCACGTGGCGGCACAGAGTGGGGCGGCGGTTACAGTAACCGAGCCACTAGGCAATGATGGCCTGGAGTAAAGGCGCAGTGAACCGTCACGTCGTATGACCGTTCATGATGGCAGGGCAGTTGCAAGTTTCGATGCAAACTGTCGGGCTTGGCTTCTTAGGGAAGTCTCACCATGCCGGAATAACTGCCCGGGGAATAGGTTCCGTCCGGAATACCCCGGGACCGGCCGGATTAACTTGTGGAAAGGGAAGAAGAGCCGGCATACATTGTGATAGCCGGTGTAAAATCATACGCCGGGATATAGCAAAAGAGGTATCATGTTAAACCTGCCAAGGCCCCTCAGTCAAGACTGGGGGACCTCGACAGCTTCGGGGACTAATGTCGGGGGGATGACCCCCGGTAGGGTCAAGAGGCTAGAAAGTTACAAGGAGTAAGGTTGACTTTATGCCGGTTGACCAAGGAAGGGCCTGGCCGGAATATAAGATCATCGGTCAGGCCGGCATATATGTGTATCCCGGATAGTGTTCGGATATGCCGGTGTAACCGGGATACTTATTGAGGAGTGCCGGCATATGCATAGATATGCCGGTCTACTTGGCTGATATGTTGTGCAGGGGCAGGGGAGGTCGGATTACCCGACCTTCTTAAGTCGTTGGTCCGGCATATAGGTCCAGGATATGGCCAACGGTCATATCCGGGGTACAGAAGTCAACTAAGGTGTCATGTCCCTACAATCAAGGAGAGGTTCTGCCAAGTATGGAGAAGGATCATGTTGACAGGGTGCACAGTGGTGGTCTACCTACCCTCACTGTGCACAAGTACAGCCCTTACCTCACAGTGGTAAGGTCACAGTCCTGGAAGTACAAGGTACAGCAAGGGTGAGTCCCATCGAGAGCAATCAGGGAGAAAGTCAAGGGCGTATGCCTTCGTCAGCTTGCCCTATTTGGAGTGTAGCTGGTGTCCCCTGGTCTCAGGTGACCGTTGTAACCCTGGCTGCCACTATATAAGGTGGCACAGGGAGCCCTAGTAAAGGGTTGGTCACTCAGTGTTCCTACACGTAGCAGTTCATCTTCCTCCTCTAGCAGAGAGCTTGGAAGCACCATTGTTGTATACTCCATCGATCCAAATATACATCCAGTAGAGCAGGAGTAGGGGTGTTATCTCCTTACGAGAGCCCCGAACCTGGGTAGATCTGTGTTCCTTTCTGTCGTGCTTTTCAGCTCGTTCCCCTCTCCCGAATCCTCCAGCATCTAGTTTGGCCCCATTTAAGCCATCCCATGGCATATGTTGTTTCACCACGACGACAGGCAGTGCGGCGCAGCTTGACATCTTCCTGCTCTCCGACGGGGAAGACGCATTGGGCTGGGAGCTGGTCTGCGACATGCCAAATTCATCACGCATGCATTGGAAGCGAGTAGTACTACGTCATCAGGCATGCGTATGCCTAGCTAGGCGCGAAAGCGACGGATCTCTCGGCCACGTGCTCGCACGTGAGGCTTTCCAATGCCCTCGCACCACCGGTAATTACGCGCTTGTCTTATAGTACATGGACTAGGCCGCCGGTTTGGAGATGGCATCGACTTGTGCGCTCGGTACGGTTCATCTAGTGGCCGGGGGCACAGCGGCGACCGTCGTCGTCGGCATCAGCGTGTGCGGTGATGATTGGTTGTTTCAAACTTCAGCCACGTTCGTGTGCACGAGTGCATCCTTCCTACTCCGTTTGTACACGGCTAGAAACTGTGCTCATGGCTATTCATCGAGGCCGTCGGCATAAGATCAGATCCTGTCAGGTCACAAGAAGAGCCGTCGGCATAGGTTAGTCGTCTTAGGGTCTACTTAGGAACATTAGATATGGTTTCCCCCTTCCCTCTCTCCTTACTCATGTCGGGCTAGGGGCCAAAACCCTAATCGCTGCTAGGCCCCTTTTCCCACCTCCCCAACTACCGCTGATGTTGGCTCTGGCCGTCGTGGCGGTATGCCATACTTCCTAAGGGACAGGGGTCCTCCAACGGTCATGCGCAGGCTGTGATTTGCGGATCTCGGGCGGCAGTCGTTGTGGCCGTGTCGAACAACACGGCGGCTAGAGTTGGAAGTGCTGCGACCAGCAGCGTTTTGGCTCCTCCAGTATGCAGGGTGTATGGTTCTCGCGCGACAAGGCCGTTTGGCGTGAGCTCATGGAAGGTGCTCGATCTAGAGCGGTGGTGGTGCTCACGCTACTTCTGTGTTGTTGTTGTGCTGTTGGTGCGTGGTTTCTCCTGCCGGCACCGTGCATGGAGAAGCTAGTCCTCGATCTGGTGTTGTCTCCATGAGGTGCGGCTATTGCTCCGATATCGAGTCTAGATGGGTTCACTTGTCACCAATTCTAGTTTGCTAGAGTGTGGGCTCAGGTGCCAAACTTGGCTGGCAGGTTCGAGGTGCAGGATGCCGAATGAAGGTGTCAGAAGTGGGGATCCAAGTGAAACCTTGCTCTTGGTGTTTATCGGAGGCGGCGGTGACAGCACCTTGAGTACCTTATTGAAGGCATTGCCAAGGTGAAGCTCCAACCTCCTCTAGCTACTTTCAGGAGAAACTCTAGATCCCTGGATCATATGGTATTGGCGAACCTGCATCGTTCGACATCATCCTTGGAGTTGTTCGTTGGTGGGATGGGCCAGTGGTTGACTTTGGTGGTATGTGTTGTGTTCCCCATGGTGGCTTGCGCAGCAACGACGACGGTGATGAGTGAAGGTTTGGTGGCAGCAATATTTTGTTAGTGGCCTTCCTGGTCCAGCATCCGACTCATCTTCCTGTTGACCTCACACTGTTTTCTGGATGGAGCTGCTACCTCGAGTGGTGAGTGGTGGCAATGATGTGCGTCGCGGTGGTCTGATCTCAAAGACCTTCATCAGCATGTGTCCTTCCCATCATCTCTTCCGAGCTCGTCTTTAGAATCAGAAGGGCCATTTGTTTTTCATGGGCCAACATGAACTTCACGAGGCCTCTATGACCTGTCTTCCTTGTTGGCGGTTGTTAGTTCGGTGAAAGCAGAATTGCTGGCTCATGGATGAGTGATGACGATGACGCCGATGAGCAAACTTGGCAACAACCACTAGTAGAAAACGGGCCTTTGGCCAGGACCCTTTAGTCCCGGCCTCCATCTGGGCCGGGACTAAAGGCCCGGCCACGTCGCCCGAAATTCGCCAGCCGCCCGGGAGGCTTTAGTCCCGGCCCGTAACGACGCTTTAGTCCCGGTTTGAGACACAAACCGGGACTAAAGGGCCATGCGCTGGGCGGCCCACATGTGCGCACCCTTTAGTCCCGGTTTGTGTCTCAAACCGGGACTAAAGTCCTCTGCCTATATATATGGCAGCCCCTGCAGCCCCTCTCTCCCCTCTTGCATTTTTTTGGATGAAAGGTGTGAGTGTGTGCTAGCTCTCCTTTTTGCTTGGATGCACTAGAGGTGTTTGTTGAAATGTTTGTTAGAGCGATGCCGCTTCAGTTCACCGAACACAACTACGATATGAGGTGCCCGAGCCACGCTTAAGCCTCTTCCTCTTTATTTCCACTTATTCTAAAAGGTTAGCAACTATATTTCCTTGTTTAGACCGTGCGGTACTAATTTTTAGGATCGTGATTGTGTTTGATATACTGTTGCATAACGCAGATGAGCCATCCATGGATGTACGGTGATCGACGCACCGCCGCTTACAGAGAAGGCGTGCATTCTTTTCGAGATGCGGCCGATGCGAACAAGCATGGTGGTGGCTATATGTTTTGTCCATGTGTTGAATGTCAGAATGAGAAGGACTACACTTCCTCAAGAGTCATTCAGAGCCACCTGCTTCGGTCCGGTTTTATGTCGGGCTATAATGTTTGGACCAAGCACGGAGAAAGAGGGGTTATGATGGAAGACGACGATGAAGAAGAAGATAACGATGATGACAACTACCGATCTATGTTCCCTGAGTATGCTGATACCACAATGGAAGACAATGAAGAAGAAGATCAGGGTGCAGAACGGGAACCAGATGAGCCCGCTGATGATCTTGGCCGGGTCATTTCTGAAGCACGGCGAGGCTGCGACACAGAAAAGGAGAGGTTGCAGTTCGAGCAGATGTTACAGGACCACAACAAATTGTTGTACCCAACTTGTGAAGATGGCCAGAAGAAGCTGGGTAGCACACTGGAATTGCTGAAGTGGAAGGCAGAGACCGGTGTGACTGACTCGTCATTCGAAAAGTTGCTGGTACTGATGAAGAAGATGCTTCCAAGAAAGAACGAATTGCCCGCCAGCACGTACGAAGCAAAGAAGCTTGTCTGCCCTCTAGGATTAGACGTGCAGAAGATACATGCATGCCCTAATGACTGCATCCTCTACCGCGGTGAGAAGTATGAGAATATGGATAAATGCCCGGTATGCACTGCATTGCGGTATAAGATCAGAAAAGATGACCCTGGTGAGATTGAGGGCGAGCCACCCAGGAAGAGGGTTCCTGCCAAGGTGATGTGGTATGCTCCTATAATACCACGGTTGAAACGTCTGTTCAGAAATAAAGATCATGCGAAGTTGTTGCGATGGCACATGGAAGATCGTATGAAAGACGATAAGTTGAGGCACCCCGCCGATGGTCGGCAGTGGAGAAAAATCGAGAGAGAGTTCCCGAGATTTGCAGGTGATGCAAGGAACTTATGGTTTGGTCTGAGTACAGATGGCATGAATCCTTTTGGGGAGCAGAGTTGCGGTCACAGCACCTGGCTCGTTACTCTATGTATCTATAACCTTCCTCCTTGGTTGTGCATGAAGCGGAAGTTTATTATGATGCCAGTGCTTATCCAAGGTCCAAAGCAACCCGGCAACGACATTGATGTGTACCTAAGGCCATTAGTTCATGAACTTTTACAGCTGTGGGCCGAACCAGGTGTACGTGTGTGGGACGAGCACAAACAAGAGGAATTTGACCTTCGAGCGTTGCTTTTCGTAACCATCAATGATTGGCCTGCTCTTAGTAACATTTCAGGACAGTCAAACAAGGGATACAATGCATGCACGCACTGTTTAGATCAGACAGAAAGTATATATCTGGACAAGTGTAGGAAGAATGTGTACCCGTACAATCGTCGTTTTCTTCCGCCCAAGCATCCCTTAAAGAAAAAAGGCAAGCATTTCAATGGCAAGGCAGAACCCCGGGGGAAGCCTGTCATCCGTACTGGTGCTGAAGTATTTGATATGGTCAAAGATTTAAAAGTAATCTTTGGAAAGGGTCCTGGCAGCCAACCTGTTCCTAACGGCCCTGATAAGCGCGTACCCATGTGGAAGAAGAAATCTATATTTTGGGAGCTACCCTATTGGGAAGTCCATGAGGTCCGCTCCGCAATCGACGTGATGCACCTGACGAAGAATCTCTGCTTGAATATTCTAGGCTTCCTGGGCTTGTATGGGAAGTCAAAAGATACACCGGAAGCACGGGAGGACCAGGAACGTCATAAAGGAAGAGATGGCATGCATCCAGGGCAGTTTCAAGGGCGTGCCAGCTACGCTCTTACTAAGGAAGAGAAGGAAATCTTCTTTGAAGTCCTTTTCAGTATCAAGGTCCCGACTGGCTTCTCGTCGAATATAAAGGGAATCGTAAATATGAAAGACAAAAAATTCCAAAACCTAAAGTCTCATGACTGCCACGTGCTTATGACGCAATTGCTTCCGGTTGCATTGAGGGGAATTCTACCGGAAAATGTTCGCCTGGCAATTGTGAAGGTATGTGCATTCCTCAATGCAATTTCTCAGAAGGTAATCGATCGAGAAAGTCTATCAGGGTTACAGATTGATGTGGTCCAATGTCTGGTCAGCTTTGAGTTGTTGTTCCCGCCATCCTTCTTCAATATAATGACACACCTCCTAGTTCACCTAGTCGAAGAGATTAGAATTCTCGGTCCTGTGTTTCTACACAATATGTTCCCCTTCGAGAGGTTCATGGGAGTCTTAAAGAAATATGTTCGTAACCGTGCTAGGCCAGAAGGAAGCATCTCCAAGGGCTATGGAACAGAGGAGGTCATTGAGTTTTGTGTGGACTTTCTTCCTGACCTTAAGCCGATTGGTGTTCCTGAATCTCGGTATGAGGGTAGGCTGACAGGAAAAGGCACACTAGGAAGGAAAGCAAAAGTATGTATGGACGGGCATTCTTTCTCTCAAGCACACTACACAGTTCTACACAATTCCACTGTGGTGGCTCCGTATATCGTGAGACACAAGAATATTCTACGCTCCGAAAACCCGGGGAAGGCTGACTCTTGGATTAAAGGGGAACACGAGAAGACTTTTGGTAGTTGGTTGCAGACACATCTCATGAATGACGACACCGTTGGAGATCAGCTGTACTGTTTGGCCAGACCACCATCTTCGACTATATGTACTTTCCAAGGGTACGAGATAAATGGGAACACATTTTACACGGTTGCCCAAGATAAAAAGAGCACCAACCAAAATAGTGGTGTCCGCTTTGATGCAACAGACGAGAATGGGCACTGTTTGGAAACATATTATGGGTACATAGAGGAGATATGGGAACTTGACTATGGACCTACTTTTAAGATCCCTTTGTTTCGGTGCAAATGGGTGAAGCTGACAGGTGGCGGGGTAGTTGTAGACCAAAAGTACGGCATGACAACAGTGGATCTCAATAATCTTGCGTACATGGATGAACCATTCGTCCTAGCCAACGATGTCGCTCAGGTTTTCTATGTGAAGGACATGTCTACAAAAACGAGAAAAAGAAATCAGCAAAAGAAGACATCGTCCGATGAGCCAAAGCGCCACATAGTTCTTTCAGGGAAAAGAAACATCGTGGGAGTAGATGACAAGACAGACATGTCAATAGATTATAATAAGTTTCATGAAATTTCGCCCTTCAAAGTGAAGACTGACCCAAGCATCCTACTGAATGATGAAGATTCTCCATGGCTACGACCCAGAAGAAACAGAAATAATAGATAGGATTGTTGGTGCAATAATGTAATAATGTATTAAAGCAAGAACAATTGTACCACTTCTTGATGCACACTGTGCACTATCTCGCTGCATGATACAAGAACAAAAAAGCGTACCTATGTTCTTTGTTGCAATCCATTCTCTCTAGAACTAGATTGTGGGTAGGGAAATACTGCGATCAGAACTGATGACGGACTAGAAGTGGATACCCAAATATATATGGAGCGGATGAAAGGCAAAGCCTGCTCTTAAATGCTGGTATCATTTGGTGTGCATGGAAACGGCTCAATGAAAATCATGAGAGGAATTAATCCAAAGAGTGGCTAATGGATCGGGAGTTATAAAAAGGAGAGTAATAGTGTGATTGGCTGCGTGGTAATAATTAGCTTTGGTAAATGGCATAAAATGCCTTGGGTTTCGTGCATTTAAGAGTATGGATAATGGCTAATCAAAACTTTTCGCCTAGAGTCTGCATGGTTTGTTTTCCAGAGATACTACTCTTTATACTTCTTGGAAATACCAGCACTGATACATGAACATTACTGTACAGACTTTCGTCATCCATCCATGCCATCCTTTTGCCAACGCACATTTCCTTTAAATGACCTTTGCTACCGAACTGATATACTTGAAACTTGTTTTTTGCTTCTGTTCAGCCTTGAACTACTCCAGTTATCCACCTTAATTAGTCACAAAATCGAAAGGTACGCTCAATATGTACTACAGTAGTATGCTAGTGTAATATAAGCTCAATATCTATTCAATTTCAAACACTTTTCATTTTTATAGTTTTGTCAAATTCTCAAATATGCAAAAATAATATTAATAAACATAGTTTTTAATTGAAAATTTCAAAATAATTAATACTTACGATAGTTAAAATAATTAATTTGTAAAATAGAAAATAGTTTTGAATTATCTATTTAATTTCAAACACTTTTCATTTTTATAGTTTTGTCAAATTCTCAAATATGCAAAAAGAATATTAATAAACATAGTTTTTAATTGAAAATGGCAAAATAGTTAATACTTAGGATAGTTAAAATAATTAATTTGTAAAATAGAAAATAGTTTTGAATTATCTATTTAATTTCAAACACTTTTCATTTTTATAGTTTTGTCAAATTCTCAAATATGCAAAAAGAATATTAATAAACATAGTTTTTAATTGAAAATTTCAAAATAATTAATACTTAGGATAGTTAAAATAATTAATCTTTAAAATATAAAAGAGTCAGTGCTTATCCAAATAATTGAAAACATAGTTTTTAATTGAAAATGCAAACAGATAACTATTTATAAACCAAATAAAAGAAAAAACAGAAAATAGGCCTTTAGTCCCGGTCCGTGCCACAGGCCGGGACTAAAGGCCCTGGCTACTGAAATCCCCACCCGAGGCCTTTAGTCCCGGGCGGTGGCACGAACCGGGACTAAAGGCCCCCCTTTAGTCCCGGTCCGTGCCACCGCCCGGGACTAAAGGTCCCGGGGTATAAAATTTCATCTTCTTCCCCGCCGCAAAACACTTTGCAGTTTCGCGCGCGAGGAGAACAGACAGACGCCGCCAGGCTGCCGCCGACGACCGCGCGCACCAGCCGCCGCAGCGCCGCCACAGTCCGCCGCCCCTGCACACCCGCCGCGCCGCCGCGCCTGCGCACCCGCAGCGCCGCCACAGTCCGCCGCCCCTGCCGCACCGCGCCGCCGCGCCTGCACACCCGCCGCGCCGCCGGTCGCCTCCAAACGCCGCCGCGCCTCCAAACGCCGCCGCGCCTGCAGCACCCGGCCGCCGCGCCTCCGACGTCTGCAAGGTTTTTTTGCAAAAAAAATTAATTTGTTTATTAGTTAGTGTGTTAGGGTTAGGGTTAGATATAGAATATTAGTTAGCTAATTAGAATAGAATTAGTTAGATAATTAGAATAGAATTAGTAGTTAGCTATTGTTAATTAGATATATATAGTTTGCTATTGTTAATTAGAATAGTTAGATAATTAGATAGTTAGATAATTAGATAGTTAGATAATTAGATACATATATATAGTTTGCAAAAAAATTAATTTGTTAAGTAGTTAGCTATTGTTAATTAGATACATATAGTTTGCAAAAAAATTAATTTGTTAATTAGTTAGCTATTGTTAATTAGATACATATAGTTAGCTATTGTTAATTAGAATAGAATTTTTAGTTAGCTATTGTTAATTAGATACATATAGTTAGCTATTGTTAATTAGAATAGAATTTTTAGATAGATATAGTTAGAATAGAATTTTTAGATAGATATAGTTAGAATAGAATTATTTAGATAGATATAGTTAGAATAGAATTATTTAGATACATATAGTTAGAATAGAATTATTTAGATACATATAGTTAGAATAGAATTATTTAGATACATATAGTTAGAATAGAATTATTTAGATACATATAGTTAGAATAGAATTACTTAGTTAGAATTTATTTGCATCATATATAGTTTGTTAGTTTATTAGTTAATCAAATGTTTATTTTTTGCAGAACTATGGATCCACATAGCAGGAACCTCGAAGAGGAAGAACTTATCGAAGATATAATCAAAGACGCCCCCGACGTTGAACCTGCTGAATCTCCGTCGTCATATCAAAACCCCTCCGGAGATGGAATGGAGGTTGATCGACACGAAGCCGATGGGGCCGGAGATAGCTCCAATGATGGAGAAGGTGATAGCTCCACTGATGGAGAAGCCGGTGGAGAAGCCGGTGGCGAAATAATAAAGTCCGGCGAGGTATACATATGAAGTTCGACAATCACTTGTAATATGAGAAAAATATTGGAGATAGCTCTATATTGTATACATATACATTCATTTGACGAATGTTTCTCCCTCTTAGGCCTCCACATCGAGCAAAGCTACGAAACGAGGCCCGACTAAAAAGTTGGACGCACGGACGCATTACACCTTTGAGGTGATATTGCCTACGGGCGAACCAAAGCTTCCTAAGAATGCTGCTGACACATTCAAGAAGCAATGCGGAGTTCTCGTTAGGGATCACGTCCCGATCAGCGTTCGGGAGTGGAACAAGCGCAAAGGGGCAGCCGATAGTGACTATGTCGCCGAAAGGTACAAAGATAATCTTTGGAATGATATCATGTCACATTTCAGCCTGCCAGAATGTGAGAATGAAGACGCCGCAAAAAAACTGAGGGCCAAAGTCAAGCAGTGGACTCTAAAGAAGATGGCCGAACTGTTCCGTAGCTGGAAGAAGAAGCTATGGAAAGACTATCTGAAGACAAAGAAAGTGCCAGTATTCGAGGGGTATCTAGCCAAGCAGGCGAATCACTGGAAGGCATTTCAGGAGTACAAGCAGTCAGAAGATGCCAAGGCATTATCAGAAAAGAACAAGAAAAATGCCGACAAGAAGAAATATCACCACAACCTGGGGCCAGGGGGCTATGAGACTGCCATCCCAAAGTGGGATAAGAAAGAGCAAGATCTGCTAGCTAAAGGCATCATACCTGAACCCATCCGTGATGAGTGGGAACTAAGAGCAAGGAATTGGTTCCTTGCGCATGGTGGTTCGTACGACGAAGAAACAGGGGACCTCATCTGCAGTGGCGGTCTTAGGATACCCAGGGAGAATTGGAAAAAGATAGTGAAAGAAATTAAAGAGGGAAAAAGACAGTTCACTGCAGATAGAGAGAAAGATTTGCTCACACTGGTCCTCGGCAATGACGAACATGGAGGACGAACACGAGGCTTCGGTCCTTCTTACCCATGGTGGCTTGGGTTTGCCAGAGACCAAGACACTTACAGAAGCCGGGCGAGAGCAAAGAAGCGACAGCAGGATGAGGAGAATGACAAGTTCAACCAGTTGCTTGCCAGGCTTAACGAGCAACAGAAGCAGATTGACGAGCTTAGAGGAGTAGCGCGCCAGGAAGATCCTGGACTCGATATTATCGGCGCCCCATCTAAGCGGAAAAGCAGCGTGGCTGAATCTGAGGCCCCGCCCGATGATGCACGAAGAATGATAGAGGGCGGTCCCGGCTACCCCGTGGATGGAATCAAGGAGTCAACATCATGTGAACTCCATCAGAAATTCAAGAACATATCCATGAAGGTGGCCGTCGGACAAGCTTTACCTTCTGGCCCTGATGCACGCTGGCATGGCCGTGAGATTCCAGCTGGCTTTGCTAAAGTCGGGGTGGATGAAATCATGGCGGGGTTTCATGATATGGAGCTCGACATGGCTGGACCCGAAGATGAGAGGACACTCGGAGAAGTACTAGGTGGAGTCATCCTATGGGACAAGAACTACATCAAGCTTCCAGGCTCGGCCCCAAGGACAACACCGCCTCCGAGTCGTCGCAGGTCACCTACACCTCCATCACCTCCAAGCCCTCCACATGACGACGGCCACCACAACACGAGTCCATCTCGATCACCGCCGCCGGACTTGGGTCGGCCGTCTCCGCCGCCGCCCGCTAAGGATACTAAGCGGAAGCGTGCCAGCAAGAACGCTCCGTCCATGAGTTCTAAGCGACGGAGCTCCCCAAAGCGCAAATTGTCGCCCCTCCCAAAGGTACCTCATGCTAATCTTCCTATCAGACCTTATGATCGTACCGACGAGGAAAACGCCAGGATAGCAAAGGAACATTATGATGCGCAGATGAAAAAGAAGGAACCCGAGCCCCGCCCGGAATACACCGAGAAGCAAATAGCATATGCAAAATACTTCACGACCCTTCCATCACAGTATGAGTTACACCATAAGCCTGACGATTATACACGCACATTGCAGAAGGAAGGGCAAAAGAGCAAGTCACGTGCAAGTGCAAGTGCAAGTGGGAGCAAATCAAGTTCAACTACAAGCAAAATAAGATCAGACGTTCCTCAGCTTGGACAACAGGCCAATCAGTCGATCCCACCCCTCAGGGTGTTACCCGAGAATGTTCCCTCTCTGGTGCAGGGGCAAGATTTGGGATTAGCAAAGAAGTGGGCGGATGAATGGGGTATCCCGGTTGAAGTCATTCTGGCTTCCCAAGACGACGTGGTACCCAAGGCTGTGGTAGCCCCTAAGCCACAGTTTGTCATGGGAGCGCCTTTGGTCAGCAAAGATAAGTTTGATGATCTCCCAACAAATATGCGTTACTTGCATACATGGTACTTAAGTGAATCAAAGAAAGGGAGAACGATGATCGTGGCGCTTGTCCCACGGGAGTACTACGGCCGTCCCGAAGACATCCATATCGACTTTGATGAACTCTTCCAGATGTACAATGCCGACGCCCTCGACAAATCGCTTATGAGTTGCTATTGTCTGTAAGTTTTTCAATTCGTTGTCTACATATAACTTGTTCAATTATTTCAATTCATTGTCTACATATAACTTGTTCAGTTATTTCAATTCATTTTCTACATATAACTTGTTCCGTTCTGACTTGTACTCTATTATGCAGAATGAAGATTCTGGAATGTAAAAGTAGGAACATCCTAAATATTGGGTTTATTGACCCAGATAAAATACATATAAAGACGCTAACTGATAACCCCAAGGAGACGGAGGAAAACCTTCTAAGGTTTCTAACAGATCAAAATTACTGTGACCACATACTGTTTCCATACAACTTCAAGTGAGGGTCTTACTCTGTTGTGTCCATTCACTTATGAGTGTAATTGATAAGTTACTGACACATATATATATACATGTGCAGCTTCCACTGGATTCTGTTGGACATTCAAATTGATAAGGGAAGAGTTGATGCCTTCGACCCATTATCGAGACCCTTCAAACAGTTCCAAAGCCTGCAGGACATGCTCCAAGGGTAATTTCAATCATTCTTGCGCTCTATCGGTCTCTTTCGATGATTTTCTGATATATCAATTAATGAAAAACTTAGCAAATCATTTTCCTTGTCGGGCAGGGTTTGGAAGCGGTTCAAGTGCGTGACTCCCGGTATCCGGCATGAGAAGCTGACCTTTAGAGCGGCTCAGGTAAGTAGTAGTATGATATACTTCTATTTTCAATACTTTTGTAATGCTAGATTATTATTTTGATTATATATATTCTATTCTCGTAAAGTGCGACCAGCAGCCACGGGGGACGCATCTATGTGGATACTATGTTTGCGAGACCATTCGCACGTTTACCTCTGAGCACAAGGATTACAGATACGATGTAAGCAATAAACATTCACACCTCTATTTTTACTCGTCATTCTTTGTTATCATGATTGATATTCATATTCATCTCCTCTTCTTATATAGTACACGGCCATGCGGGAGAAGTACCTACCAGAGCAACGCGCGATTGCTGTTGCAGAGGAGCTGGCGACCTTTCTGAGAATAGAAGCTATAGACGACAAAGGACGATTTAGTGTAGCTAGGGGCCATTACTGATGTTGGTCCATGTAATCGAATAGACGGGCTCTAGTCCCGATAATTCTGGTCTCCATATAATTGTATATATATGCTCGCTTGTAAGATAAGTTAATCTTATATATATGCATAAACTAATTCCCGAACACCAAGGCACCAAGGCACCAAACGAGGCATCATGTTAATCCCCCGAACAAATAAAACCCTAAAACCAGTAAACCCTAAAACCCTAAAGCAAAAAACAAAAATCTGCAGATGCCTTTAGTCCCGGTCTGTGTTACAAACCGGGACTAAAGGTCCTAGCCCTGATTCGCTCCGAGGTGCCCACGTGGACACCCTCCAGTCCCGGCTGGTAAGCGGGCCGGGACTAAAGGTTCAGCCTTTAGTCCCGCGGCTGGGGTCCCGGTTTGCAAACCGGGACTAAAGCCCCTTACGGGCCGGGACTGGAGGCCCCGTCCCCACTAGTGAACCCTCGTTTTTCGCTATTTGTGCGGTGTGCGTTTTGTTGCCAAGGTGGGTGTGTGGTCCTCATGACTGTAGTGTTCGATGGCAGTCGACAAGGGTGTTTGTTCAAGTTTTTGGCTGGTTTCCCGCTAATTAACTCACCAACTCTATTTGTCTTAGTTAATAATGAAAATGAAATTTCTTGGCTTAATTCAAAAATAAAAAATAGGCTGGACCAATATGTTGTCCTATGTTTGTATTTTGAACTTGATCAGATCGACGAAGAGCTCTAGCTAAGCATGCATATTTATCAAAAAAAATCAAGCAAAATATCAGGGTGCATGTATCCGATGGCAGAACACAATCTCAAACAACTTAATTACTTCCTCTGACCACTATTAACTACCTTAATACAAATGTATCTAGACACTAAAATGTTTTCAGATACATCCTTATAAAGCCTGGTAATAGTGATCGAAGAGAGTAACTGGCTTCATCTGTACGTACCGCTATAGATACGCCAGTTCAAAAATAAATCATGCGCTAGATGCTAGGCAAGTTAAGCCTGTGGTAACCTCAACCTGTGCAATTCAAATGACAATGGCTACTGATCGATGGACATAGACCTGCGGATGAACATGCTCGTAAAGGTTAAAGAACCTAATAACTTACTCTCATCAACGCATGCTCGTAAAGGTTTCCTAGTTAATCATCAGAGCAACTGTGTAACGTCCGTCTTAAACTGATCGATGGAGAAGCATATGCATACCTACTAGCACGTACACAGGAGGTCTGCAGTAGGTGATGGACCTCGCTTTGATCCGCCATGGTGGTCGTACGTCGTCGTCGACGCCGGCCGGCGTCCGTGGCGCCGGCCGGCCTTTGGTTTCCGATGGAGCTAGTTTGCTTCTCTCTGCATGGCACTCGGTCGATCTCTCAGCGAGCTCAGCGTGAACTAGCTAGCTAGAGATGGCCGGAATGCTGGTGTGGATATGGCGAAGCTAGCAGCAGGCTGACCTGTCGAGAAAGGTATCGCGGAGTCCACCTGGAAGGCAGCGTATCTGATCGAAATGTGGCTGGAGTCCAACGTGCGTACGTACCAAGGAGATGAGCCAGCTCTTGTGTCCAGCTCGGCGGGGCACATCTGGCGCCCATGCATGCCTGCGATGCAGACGTGTCACCTATATATCCAAGTCCGACACCTCTAGTGTAGCTCTGGATATGCACGGCTACGGCTACGAAGTATGCTACTTCATGGTGCAGGTGGGAGCGGGCTACTCGTGGAGCCCACTACCGAAACCCATATAATATGTTAAGTAGGAATCCATAGACAAGCACCAAAATTAAAAAGGATAAGTGGACTATTGCACTTCCCGCATCATCTCACATATCTCCGTCTAGATCGTGATATGACATGAACGAAAAAGTTGTGCAACACCGCCGGCTATGTCCGTCATAACATTTACTAAAATTATAACAACGTATTTGCGACCATATATTGACATATATGGGATAGTAGGCGACACCGAGCCGCATTTTAGCTCGTGAAAATCTGGCTTGGCTCGGGCTGGCTCAATGGAGCTTCGGTCCAAAGAAATGGGCTCGGCCCGACCTAACCAAAAACTCGGTCCAGCTCGAGATGGCTCGTCATGACTACATGAAGAGTATAGTTCAAATTTGTGCAAAGAAATTGAGCATGTAAACATTCAAAAAAATTCATGAAACTTCACAGCATACCAATTGAACTATGTATGAATCCATTCCAATGAATAGAATCAACAATTAAGAACATAAATTTTTCACCATTTTCACTTAGAGTAACCTGATGTAATGACACACATGTCCTGACAGTAGCGTGGACGACGGAGACGACAGCCTCATGGAATTTTTCCTTTAAGTATGAGAAGTGGCAGCATCCAGAGCTAAACTATCCAGTGTAAAATTTAAAGAGCCTAAATAGAGGTTCATTCCGGTATTCATTCCGGTACTCATCTCCTGATCGCGGCCTGGACTGGTTTGGGGCCTCGTCGACCTGGTCCTAGTGCGACCCACAGCATTCCGTGTCCCTTTAGATCGATTACTGGCTAACAGGCTCGAGCGAAGCAACCCAGCTGACGAGAGGGGATAGGGTTTCCCTCTTCGGCGGCATGGCCGTGCTGGCTGGCATGTGGGAGAGGCCTGCGGCCTGGCCTTTCATGGTGGTGATGTTGCCAATCTACCTGCCGTGTCTTCTCTCAGCGATCTTGGACTTAAAGGTTGCGTCTTGATGGGCGGTCAGTGGTGCGGTCGAAGACGATGTCGCAGGTTTCGATTGATGAGGTGATCCTGTTGCTTGCTCTGGGCGTTCTGTCCTGTGTGCCTTTCGTGCTCTATGGAGCTACTCTGCCTCGCGATGGTGCGACGCCCTTCGAACCTGGGCGACAAGGTAGGGGCCTTCTTCGGAGGTGGAGGCGGATGGCTACAGCGACGGCGTGCGACGAACGCCAGATCGGTCTTTGATGGCGTACCTGCTTGACAATTCTTCTCCAATTTTCTGACCGAGCGGATGGACGAGGGCTTCAACCTATAAGCTGTGTTTCTTTGTAATCTTTTTCTTGTTGTGTGCGTTGCCTGTAAGCTGTTCTTTCAGCACCTTGTACTTGCCGATTCGGCGTTATTAATTTAACGCAGGGCTAAGGCCTCCTATTTAAAAAAAAAGCAACCCAACTGATCGAAGAAAAAAAATATCGCGAGCTGACGGGCTGGACCGAGCTGAGTTGGCCGAGTTTTTGGCCCGCAACGGTTCAGGATTTTGGGCTCGACTCGGTCCATTATCATCTCGGGCCGAGCCCAGCACGAAGCGAGCTGGGAAAAGCTCGGGCTGAGCCCAAAAGTCGGCCCAAATATCCAGCCTTACCCACATAAGTTTAGCGGGCTCCCGTGAAACACCCACTTAACATGTGCGGGACTATGCGGGTATAAGCGGGCCTGCGGCGAGCAGTCCCACCTGCATCCTTAATGCTACTACGGGTCCCTTAGGCAGGACCTTGAACATAGCATGCTACTACGAGGTTATTTTGGTTCTATCATTCTGCAATATATCATGGCATGCTAGACAGAACCATAGGCTCATGTCCTACTGACTTGGCACACTTTTTATCATTTATTTTTATCATGATATCTATATGACTCGCAATTTTTTTTTACATCGCTTCCAAAAAGGAGCACATAGCTCCCCATAGCATAAAATTGATCAACCACCGTTTAATCATTGGACCATGTTCCTTTATGTGGAGGTGTGTTGGCAGCGCCAACATCGGCCTAACAAGTCTAACACCTGATAACCATTGATCGAGCTTCAAATTAAATGGTTTACCTATCTCCTTAAGAGGTGAGAAGAAGAAAAATGTAGCCATCCTTTATGATTTTGTGTGAGTGACCAAGACTAAATATAGAACGCGGCTGCTAGGATGCCATTATAAGAGGGTGAGAGAACACATAAAAACATCACAACATAGTGAGAAGAGAGGAAGGAGAGATGATTTTTGTCCAGATTGTTGATCCGGACCGGTTCTCTTCAGACTAATGATATATAGGAGGCTCAAAACGTGTTTGAATTTCCTCCAAACTTTATAAGTCAAGACTCAAGACCTGTGTAGCTCAGCGGAATATAGTGATAGATGTTTTAAGTTTGATGGCTATTTAGTTTTACTTTTTTTAATGCATGTGCTTGCTCTTTTATAACACTGATTCGCTGATTATGTGCACGTCGTTGCTTGTGCAAAAATTACTAAATTATGTCTACAATATAGATGTTCTCCATCGAACTGCTCTCCATAGTGACCAACATGAACTAGACCGAGATGGAAGATGAGATATTTGTACCTACAGCGGATGAAGCGATGAAGAATGAGAGGCCCAAATTATATTCAAGAATCCTAGGATGAAAACAAAGAAACCTAGGTGTCTTCGAATTAGAGGGTTGGGAATCAACCCACTCGATCCAGCTCCGATAAAGGTCGGAACAAGGATTTCTACTAGAAATGCTGACACCTCTTGATCCTCGTCTTGGACAACCACAAACCGCAAGACATCCTCTTTTGCAGACCCCAAACGGGACTAACTCTGCCATCGATTCCCTTTGATGAGCCCCACGTGCGACCCTCAAACTCGTAGTCCCAAAGCTATTGGATCCTGGATGCAACATTCATCCTCACAGTATGGCAGCAACCTGACACCATTCATCTTCATGCCAAACATGTTCGAGGAGCAAGGAGCCACACCAGAGCCCTCCTCTGGTGGTATCGTATGTCGCAGCCAATGAGTGGCAGGAGAGTGAGAAGGGAATCAATCTATTATATACAAAAATAGTACACAAAGGCTGGTCAGCTTTACTGGGATGGCAACTCACTCCCACCCCTACCTAACCTAGACGCTAGTGATCTCACATCTTCGGCCGTCAACCCCCAAATCTAATCCAGCCAGTCTTCTCCTCTCCATGCAAAACCCTTGACCCCCACCATATCTCCACCTTCATAGTTGGAAGGTTACTTATTACTGCACGAATCAGGATCTAGACCAAGGACGTGTGAAGGCCTCTGATGGAACCCTCAATGTATGGTTCAACCCCAGCTAGCTAAAATCAATGGGGATATTGGGTGACTCTGATGAATGCCACAAAGCACTGGTCGTTAAGAAATACTCTTTTGATGATGATGTGATCCAGCCTGGATCTAAGGTAACCTTCCCAGCTCATCATGCTTTGGTTGGTGCATGTCTGGCATCACCTCTTGGTTCTGTGGAACATATGAATCATGGGTCTTTGTCTAGATCAAGTTTTGATCTGTCTCTAGTCCCTGGATCTGATTCGGATCAAGGACGCATCAAAAGTTTCTTATCTAAGCATGTGGGTATTCATGAAGATTTCTCTTCGGAAGTTCATGCATCTCTATCTCTGGGATTGGATTTCTCTCCTGGGATTAATATTGCCAAAGATATTACAAGAAAGTATTTATACACAATGCACTCATCTCCTGAATCTGGACATTTCATTATGGCTGTTTCTTTTGGACATGCTAGTTTTCTTTTAAATGATGATTCTGCTGGCATAGCTCTAGAAGCAGCAATTGGAGAATACTATGGAGATCTTAAGGTTTCCATGCTCAGAGATACTATGGAACTACAAACCCAACCATCAGCTATCTTTCACCATTAATTGATAGAATGGAAAGCTGTTATCAGCTACCTCTTCTTTTCTCTCATATGGTGACGGATTGGTCTTGGTGAACTATGTCGTATCTTCCCTCCCCCACTTACTTCATGTTATCTTTAATGATTCATGTGGGCATGATTGAGGTTTTTGATAGAGCAAGAAGGAATTGTCTCTAGAGGAACAAAGATAAATAAAGGTAAAATCTCTAGCTGCATGGAATATGGTGTGCAAGCCAAAAAAAATAAAGGAGAACTGGGCATTACAAACTTAGAAGTTCACAATATGCCCTTGTTACTAAAGCACCTTCATAAGTTCTACAATAATGATCCTACTCCATGGTTGCAGTTAGTAAAGGACTCATATTATTATAATTCAGTCCCTCGTGTTATGGTGTCCTCTGGATCTCTTTGGTGGAGGATTATTTTTATTATGTCAGATGCACATAGAGCAATAACAAAGTGTGAAGTTGGCAATGGTACAACAGTTCGGTTTGGTCAGATTCTTGGCAATATAAAAAACTAGAAATATCTTTTCCAAGGCTGTTCTCTTTTGCAAAGGGCAAGCTTCAATTAGTGAAAGAATTCATGAGTGTGGATAATGCTTTAGAGAATTTTCATCTGCCTTTGTCTTATGAGACTTTTGAATAATATGTTTAGCTAAATATCATTCTATAAAAAGTGTCTTTTTGCAGTAGGATAAAAATGATGCTTTGATCTGTAACCTGGCGAAGGGGTTTTTTAAACTCCGACTAGTATATCAGTTAAATTTCAAGGACATAGAAAATCACCCTCCTTCCTGCTGGATCTAGAAAAGTAAGTGTATGTCAAAAAATAAATATTTGTTTGGCTTATCCTACATGACAGAATTAATATAAAGGATATGATATGATATTGAAGGATCTTAATATAAAGGATATGATATTTTGCTTCCTTGACGCAATTACAGCATGGCTACAGTTGTTCCATAGTCAGTACTATGCCAGATATATAACCGCTCCAGGAGGTTTGAGTCAAGCATTAGTTAACTGGATGACATAATCCGGACCATTGTCTGTCTTTTCCAGCTTTAAATGAAAGTAGAAGAAAAGAGTTTACCACAACTCCTCAAGAATATGTGTCAATTTGCTAAAAGTATGAACTTGGATTGTCCTTTTTAGCCATCGGTGGAAGTATAAAATTTGGCCAGAGTCGCCTGAATACTTAGCCTTTAGTTCCTTCATCGGATTGTAACTCATGTCAGTTATGGCTCCAATGTTTGTGGGAGGAAGGTTTTGCATGCATCCCATGTTGATGCTGGCAGTCCCATCCTATATTGAAATGACAATCGCCATGAAAAAAATAGATGATTCTCGATTTTTGCATGTGTTAAGTAAGAAATTACCCCTAAAGTCACAATTATGTTACTGCTATAATCTTTGGCTATGCCTCGTTACCAATAAATTTTGCACGAGTGCTGGGAGATAGGACATATGCACTCTTGACTCTTTGCTATTTCCTTTTAATTTATGTTGAATATAAATTGTATAATAATATTATTATTGAGCCTCTATTAAAATCCAATATCGCATACATATATTGATTTATGTAGATTTCCGCAGCAACACGCGGGATATCCTTATAGTAAATAATAAAAAGAAACCACAAAGAAAAAATAGAGAAAAAAAATAAAAATAAACAAAAAAATACAAAATCCTATTGCCTAACAGGGCTAGCCCACACCATGCGTAAGAAGTGCGGCGCGATGCAAGCGCCGACCCGGTCGACGCATAGGATTTGCCCGCCCTGCCCGGTCCTGGTCTTGGGGGCACCTATACACCACCCTGGGTGGTGCAGCCTAGCCGCCGCACACCCAGGCGTGGTGTATGGGCTGGCCCAATTTGCTTTTTTTCTTTTTTTTCACTTTTTTTTTCATTTTTCATTTTTATTTTTGTGGTTTTTCTGTTTCTTTTCTTTTTTAAAATTTGAGCACTATTAAATCTGAATGAAATTTTAAATGTTCAGCAAATTTTATATTTTAAGAAACAAAATCGAAATTGGAATGAATTTTAATTTTTGAAAGGATTTTAAAATTTGAATTAATTTTAAATTGTGAACTAAAATCAAAATTTGAATGAATTTAATTTTTGAACGGATTTTGAAATTTGAACGAATTTTGAAATGTGAACATATTTTGAACGAAAAAAATTTGAACGAATTTTGAAAAATAAACGGATTTTGAAATTTGAACAAAAAAATCAAATTCGAGTGAAAATCAAAATTTCAAATTTTAAAAATTATACGGATTTCAAAATTTTAACAAAAATTTCAAATCTAAACATTTTAAAAAATTATAAAAAGCAAACGAAAAACTAAAGTAAAAATTGAAAAAGGAAAACTAGAAAAAGAAAAAAGTAAAAGAAACGCAAAAAAAGGTCCGATCAGGTCGGCGTTACTGGGCCGGCCCACACCCGCGCGGGGTGTGCGGCGCTCGGTCAGCGCCGACCTGCTCGGCGTATAGGATTCGCCCCGGTCTTCCACGTGTCCATGCCCACCTTCCTTGACGACTCCTGGAGGCAACACATAAGAGACAATGCATTGTGATAGTTATCTCTTAAAATATACCATTACCTAAGATATCGCGCTAAGATTTTACAACATCACAACACCACTACATCAGGCAAGGCAATCTGTTTTTTCTTTTTGCGAATGAGCAGACAACTTAATCGTGCCAGCTGCCTATGCCCATTGATCAGCAACGGGTGGATCTATGTGCTTCCTGGAGTGAGAACACGACATTAAGTTTTCAGCTGGTTGCACGGCATTGATTGATGTCCAAATTAACGGGAGGATTAATTATGACCTGATTTCTGGTGATCTGGACCACTTTCTGGAGGGGCGTCGAAAAGGTTCGCTTTTGACATTATTACCATGTACGTGTCTGTCGCTGTACTGGGCGTCTGGGGCTACAGTACACTCGTAATCAGCATGTATCCTTCGTCTATAAAAGAATGTCTTAGATTTGTCTAAGTTTATATATATCAATACACTAAATTGGTTATTATATATTCAACTTTAGATAAATCTAAGACATCTTTTTATGGACCGAGGGAGTATGAATCTTGTATGGCCGCAGTGTAGAACATACGACGAAATTTGATTTACCATTTGGAACTATCATCCTTTCTTATGAGGTTACATATGGCAGTATAGTGATATTGTCGACCCACGTTTCATTCCAACATATTCTGTCATGTTTCGCTTAAGTCGCTGCCTGACAAGGTTATGAGACTCGCATTCTTTTTTTTTTCCTCCCTCCCGGGTCGTACGCGTGGGCGACCCCGGGGGTGCCAAACCCTAGTCAGGCAAATCTTTCCCTGCACCAAGCTCCCTTGGCCACCGCCAGCGGAGGTGGTAGCGGCACCCGGTCATCAAAAGCGGTCGGGAGAGGGGTGAGCGCACCCCGATTGGCTAAATCCCGCGCGGAGAAGGATGTCTCTAGGGCGGCACACGGCGGAGGAGCAAGCCGTGGCGTACGGTGGGACGGAGGGCTAGAATGGCGGAGCGGCATAAAAGGAGGCGAGTATCCCTGGAGGCGGCACGTGCATGGTCCTAGAGGCATCGGAGGATGCAGAATGACCTGGTGTTGTGGCCTCCTTGGACCGGGAGGTGGCAGGGTGGCGTTGCAGCGGTGCGCTACCGGCTCATGGAGGTGGCGGCGCGACCTGCTGCAGTGGAGTTTTGCAGCAGCGCAGTAGGTGCCGGTGTAGCCCAGATCTGGTCCCATCCAGGGCCGATCTAGGTCTGAAGGTTCGATGCGTCTGCTCAGCTATTCGGAGGACAACAGTGGCACGTCAGTCCTTTGTCCGGGCTGGACTGTTGGAGGAGGAAGAAAGAAGGAGGCTGCAGGGAGATGGATCAGCTGTTCTCGGATGTGCGAGTCGCGGGTGAACCAGGACACTTTGGCCACGACGAGGAGGTGCTGCAGCGGCGGCGGTGTAAGCAACGGATACGGCTTTGGAGCCCCAATTTCGAGAGTGTGAGAGATGTGTGATCGGGCGAAAGTCCTGGCCGGTGTTGTTGGGCCACCGACGACAACACTCGCGGGTGTCGTTCACCTTCTTGGAGGCATCACGGAGGTGTGTAAACATCTCTCTCCCTTGCTTGGAGTTGGTTACTGTCTTTGGGCGAAAGCCTCGATTTGGAGCAGGATTGGCATGGTGGCGGCATCTGATGTCTGTGTTCCTGCACCAACAGTAGTGTTATTGTCGTACTATTAGCTACTCCCTCCGATCGGAAATAACTGTCGGCAATTTTGTACTAGCTTAGTACAAAGTTTGTACTAAGGGCCCAACAGTTATTTCCGATCGGAGGGAGTAAAAAAAAATTATTAAGAAGTTCGTCCCATGAAAGCTTTGCAAATGGCAACAACTTGACCTCGCAGCCATGTTGTCAGTGCGGCCACGTTTGCACCCAAAATGATATTTGGAAATAGCCTACTTTAGAATAACGAATATTGAAAGGAGTTTAAGCAACTAACAACAAGGAATTAAACAAGAATAAAATAAATAACTAAAGAACTAAAGAGCACGCGTGGTGCGTGATGGCTGGCGTGTAGTTGATGATGATGATTATGGCCAGGCAGTTGGGAACCCCAAGCGCAAGGTATGATGAGCACAGCAGCAAGTTTTTCCCTCAGTTAGAAACCAAGGTTTATCGTTCGAAGAAGAAAAAGCCAATACGACTGAAGGTGATGCTTGCAAGCTTCGCGACTGCTCCGGACAATTTATATGGTGCCTCGTCCAAGCTTTGCTTTGCGAGCAGCAACGTGGAACCTGCACACAACACAACCAAGTACGTTGTTCCCAACTTACGATGAGGTTGTCAATCTCACCGGTTTGCTTGAAACAAAGGGTATGAGCGTATCGAGTAGAAAACAATAGAAGTATGCGAGTAAAGTAAATATGTGATAGTAATATGATGGAAATAGGACCGGGGTCCACAGTTCACTAGTGGTGTCTCTCCATAAGATAAATTACACATGCTGGGTAAACAAATTACAGTTGGGCAATTGATAGAATAAAGATAACGTGATATGTCAAGAAGATCACTATGCGATTTACTCTGGGCATTACAACAAAATACATAGACCGCCATCCAACTGCATCTATGACTAATAATCCACCCATGGGGATATCATCCGAACACCCCATGAGTATTAAGTTGCGAACAACAGATAATTGCATTAAGCAAAGTGTGTAATGTAAACAAAGTATATGCCCTCGAGCATATGAATGTTGTTTTCTCCCTAGTGGCAACAGCACATCTACAACCTTAGAGGTTTCTGTCACTCCCCCAGATTAAATAGAGGCATGAACCCAACTATCGAGCATAAATACCCCCTCTTGGAGTCACTAGCAACTACTCGGCCAAGATAGCTACTAACAACGGACAGCATGCAAGATCATAAACAACATAGAGATAACATAAGATATATTTCAGTATAGCAACTCAATCATAACACCAATATTCATCGGATCCCAACAAACCAAACATGTAGAATTATATAACGGTGATCTCAATCATGTAGGGCAGCTCATGAGATCTAAACATGAAGCACATGGTGGAGAGGACAACCATCTAGCTACTGCTATGGACCCATAGTCCAAGGTAGACTACTCACTCATCGCTCCGGAGGCAAGCATGGCGATGAAGAAGACCTCCGGTGGCGATTCCCCTCTCTGGCAGGGTGTCGGGAAGAGCTTCTGGACCCTCCCGATCTCGGGTCGACGACGGCGGCGGATCGCGATGTGTTTCTAGAAAATTGATCGGGTACTTAGGTTTTTCCCATTGGGGGGTCTTTATAGGCGAAGGGGCATCGTCAGGAGTGGACCGAGGCGACTTCACACATAGGGGGCGCGGCCAGGGGCTGGGCCGCGCCGCACTGGTGTGAGGGCCTCTCGTGGCCCCACTCCGTCTCCTCTTCGGTTCTCTGGAAGCTCCGTGAAATATCTGGACGACTGGCTTTGGTTTCGTCCAATTCCGAGAATATTTCTTGTGTAACTTTTCTGAAACACAAAAATATCAGAAAATAGGGAACTGGCACTGTGGCGACTTGTTAATAGGTTAGTTTCGGAAAATGCATAAAAGTGCCACGAAGTGTAACGAAACATTAGGAAAATGGTGTAAAAACAAGCATGGAGCATCAAAAATTATGGATACGTTGGAGACATATCAGCATCCCCAAGCTTAACTCCTGCTCGTCCTCGAGTAGGTAAGTGATAACAAAAGAAATAATTTTTGAGGTGACATGCACCTACACTATCTTGATCATCTATGTAAGCGTTGTGAGCTGGGATCAAAAGAACTTAAAACATGGGCATGAAAGATATAATCTTGACAATATAAACTTAGCAACCATGTTATAAACATGAAAATGAACACAAACAAAAGATCATGAAAATAAAACAATGAAAGTCAAACGTGTGTTCAAATCATATGGAAAAACATACAAATGGTTTTCAGCTTGTCCTTCGTAGAGAGCAAAACATAAATGCATAGGACACCTTCAAGTTTAAGAGGGCGACTAGATACAAATAATTTGAGAACAAGTGAAACCAATAATATGAATCAATCAATGAAAACTTTGGGACAATGCACATTATACTAAGAATGACAACTATGCTCTCTTAATGGTGTATAAAGATAGAAGGTGGTGACTCAACATAAAAGTAAAAGAAAGGCCTTTCGCGGAGGAAAGCAGTGATTGCAAGTTTTATAACCTTCAAAAATTATGGTACTTACCCGCTTTGAGCTCTCATTGCCCCCCATCATAAGCATCTTGAATGGTTAAAGTTAATGCGGGAACAATTATGATGTATATGCTTGGCAAATCATAAGTTGAAAACCTCGTGTCCCGTGAATACGAGTACCCAAACCTCATGCTACTTTACTTAGAGTCCCAAGCAAGGCTCTCGTCATTGTAAGTATATATGTATCATCGAGAACCGCCAACGGGGTACCTCCGTGCCCGATGACATGGAACAAGCCCACATCAAAATGACAGGACAAGCAGACAATGAACATCTCGACATCTCTTTTATTTACCATTTGTTTAGCTTTTTATTTTGAGATGCGTCGTCGAATGTCCACTATGGGTATGCTGCAAATTTCCACCATGAATTATGCATGACTTAGATTGGCGGCCCAGGCGTTTTCCTAACACATATACAAACTCCATGATCCCCGCAAGATTCCCAATTCATTTCACACCGCGGGCATCCATAAACAAAAGATCACGATATCAACTCAAATAAGAAGTGCAATGTTCAAAGCTTGCCCATGACGGCATGGCTGGGCTAGTCTCCAACTTACAACTTGCAAGCATAACAACTCAACATAAGAGACCACAATATCAAATTTTTAAGAGCGAGAAAAAGTAAAGTGTGCCTTCCAGTTCGTGAGAGCTTTACTGACCAATTTTCGCATAACACTGGTAAGAGTTTAATTTGAAGAGTAAATAAAAGCAAGTCAAATTTACTTAGAATAGCAAATTGCTAGTAGGTATGTATGGTGGACACTTTGGCAAACTTGGTTTTTAGGAGTTGGATGCACGAGTAAAGCTCATACTCAGTACAAGGCGAGGGCTAGCAAAAGACTGGGAGCGACCAACTAAGAGAGCAATAATGGCCATAATCATGCAAAGCGACAAAGTGACATTAAAAGAAGCATAAGATGGCATCAAAAGTCAAAAACTAAATGATCATGGAGGCTATTGGCGACTTTGTATGAGTCTAACATGTATGAGCATGCGCCAAGTCAACCCAAATAAAGCATGAAGGAGAAAACCAAAATAATGCTTCCAAACAATAAAAACAACGCATGATTTTTTCAAAGGCTCATTAAGCAATCTCAGTTATTTGAGACAAGTCATGCTACAGCAAAACCACTAAGCATACTATCAAAAAGACATCAAGGACGATATGAAAAAGCGTAGGCCGCAGTCTACACAAGCTCCTTCTTGTACCACTTTTTTGCATAAAGCTTTTTCTCTCTTCCAACACCATTCAAACTTTTTTAATCCAACTCTTTTGAGGAAAACCAACATTGTCCAGAGGCAAAAATACACCTTGATAAGTAAATATAAGAAGATCTGAACGCAAATCAAGGCGAAAACGAAAACCAAAAGCAGTAGCAGAAAAAGAAAAATACTCGGTTTTTGATAAGAGTGAAAACTAGAGCGTTCTTGGCAAATGAAAAGCAAGGCAACTTCTCCAAAAGAAATTTGTTGGGGTCCAACCATTTATTACAGCAAACAAAACTAAACTAATAATGAAAACTAAAACAACTGACGCTCCAAGAAAAACGCATAGTGCATGAAGCAATAAAAATATAGTGTCTTGAAAGGTGACCTGATTTTTGCCGATGAAGAAGGGGTGCCTCGGGGGCATCCCCAAGCTTTGACGCTTGTACTTCTTGGATATTTCTTGGGGTGATGCATGGGCATCCCCAAGCTTGAGCTTTTGTCCATTCTTCAACTCATCTCATCATTCTCCAATCCCTACACTTGAAAACTTACTTCATACAAGACTAAACACAAATCTATTAGCAACATTAGTGTAAGCATAACATATAATCAACCTCTTTTGCTTCAGGTTTCAACCCAAAACCACCACATACAAAGTATATACTACTGTAGCAACTTCCCCAAAAGTTCTGTGATCAAAAGAGCTAAAAAAGAAAGCGATAAAGCGGCAAACACAAATATTGGCAGAAATCTGTCAAAACAGAACAGCTGAAAAAGTCGAATTTTTAAGGGGTTTTCTGTTGCTCAAATCAAAAAGTGTTCAACTAATGAAAGTTTTGATATAACCTGGGGCATATGCACAAGAAATTGAAGGTCCAAAAGATATACAGAGAATTTTCACGAATTTTTACGGTGCAGCACCGAAAACAGTTTCAGGACAGCAACATCCCCAAATCTTTACCTCACTCAAATTAGAGGCTTTTCTTGGCACAACAATGAAATAAAAATGATAAGGAGAGGTCATTACAGTAGTAATGACTTCCAAGACTCAAATAAAAGAAAAAGTACTGAAAAGAAAACATTGGGTTATCTCCCAAGAGTGCTTTTCTTTAACGCCTTTGAGCTAGGCACAGAAAATTGTGAATCAAGTAATATCAAGAGATGAAGTGCTAGGATCAGCGCGTGCCTTACGTATTCCTTTCTTACCTTTGTTCTTTACTCTAGGAAAGACGTGGCTATTGCAAGGTGGAGAGATAAATCTTATATTGCATTTTCCCACATCAATAACGGCGCCCAGGAGCTTCAGTAGAGATCTTCCAAGTGTGATTTATCCTTTTCCTACACATTCAATAACAAGATAATCAGTAGATATCATTCTTCCTAGGACTTTTGTAAAAACTTCTTCAGCTATTCCAATGGGAAATATAGTGGCATTGTTAGTAAGAGAAATTTCTTCTCCCCCCTCAGAGAGCTTCCAAAGACTCAAAGATTCATAAACATCCTTTGGCATAAGACAAAATTCATACATAATATCACATCGAGCATGAAAAGTTTTACCATCACTAGTGATTTTTACCGTAGGATACCAACTCGAAGGTTCAGAATTTGTTGGCACATAATCAAAATGCTGGCGCAAAGTATTGTAGCAAGTATTCAAACTAGCAGTGCGAGTCTCAAGAGTATCAAGTCTATTAAAAATGCATACAAGAGAGGAATCAAAATAGGTTGGCATGCTATAGATTGTAATCAACTTTTTTATAATATTGAAGGCTTGATCTCCATCACAATGAAGGAAATCTCCTTCTGTAGTAGCATCCAAAGCATATCTATAACGAAGAGCAAGTCCAAAGTAAAAGCTACTAAGAAGCAAACTCATGGTCATTTTAGGTTCAGTTTTTCCATGCCAATCATAAATTCTAGACCAAGCTTCTTTAAAACTTTCCTCATCCTTTTGTTTAAAAGTGAAAATCATATCCTCGGGCGGCATAGTAGTAGCAACTGAACTAGACATAATAAACAACTACAAAGGATTCTAATTTTTTTGGGTTTTTGATATAAAACAATGCAAGTAAAAATAAAGTAAAGCAAAACTTAAAACAAAGTAAAGGATGTGCGTGCGAAAAACTCCCCTTGTAGAGGTCTTCTTTTTCCTCCCCGGCAACGGCGCCAGAAAAGACTTGATGGCTGGCATATAGTTGATGATGATGATTATGGCCAGGCAGTTGGGAACCCCAAGCGCAAGGTATGATGAGCACAGCAGCAAGTTTTCCCTCAGTTAGAAACCAAGGTTTATCGTTCGAAGAAGAAAAAGCCAATACGACTGAAGGTGATGCTTGCAAGCTTCGCGATAGCTCCGGACAATTTATATGGCACCTCGTCCAAGCTTTGCTTTGTGAGCAGCAACGTGGAACCTGCACACAACACAACCAAGTACTTTGTTCCCAACTTACGATGAGGTTGTCAATCTCACCGGTTTGCTTGAAACAAAGGGTATGAGCGTATCGAGTAGAAAACAATAGAAGTATGCGAGTAAAGTAAACAGTGCAAGTAAAGTAAACATGTGATAGTAATATGATGGAAATAGGACCGAGGTCCACAGTTCACTAGTGGTGTCTCTCCATAAGATAAATAACACATGCTGGGTAAACAAATTACAGTTGGGCAATTGATAGAATAAATATAACGTGATATGTCAAGAAGATCACTATGCGATTTACTCTGGGCATTACAACAAAATACATAGACCGCCATCCAACTGCATCTATGACTAACAATCCACCCACGGGGATATCATCCGAACACCCCATGAGTATTAAGTTGCGAACAACAGATAATTGCATTAAGCAAAGTGTGTAATGTAAACAAAGCATATGCCCTTGAGCATATGAATGTTGTTTTCTCCCTAGTGGCAACAGCACATCTACAACCTTAGAGGTTTCTGTCACTCCCCCAGATTAAATAGAGGCATGAACCCAACTATCGAGCATAAATACCCCCTCTTGGAGTCACTAGCAACTACTCGGCCAAGATAGCTACTAACAACGGAGAGCATGCAAGATCATAAACAACATAGAGATAACATAAGATATATTTCAGTATAGCAACTCAATCATAACACCAATATTCATCGGATCCCAACAAACCAAACATGTAGAATTACATAACGGTGATCTCAATCATGTAGGGCAGCTCATGAGATCTAAACATGAAGCACATGGTGGACAGGACAACCATCTAGCTACTGCTATGGACCCATAGTCCAAGGTAGACTACTCACTCATCACTCCGGAGGCAAGCATGGCGATGAAGAAGACCTTCGGTGGCGATTCCCCTCTCCGGCAGGGTACCGAGAAGAGCTTCTGGAACCTCCCGATCTCGGGTCGACGACGGCGGCGGATCGCGATGTGTTTCTGGAAAATTGATCGGGTACTTAGGTTTTTCCCGTCGGGGGGTCTTTATAGGCGAATGGGCATTGTCAGGAGTGGACCGAGGCGGCCTCACACATAGGGTGCGCGGCCAGGGGCTGGGCCGCACCGCCCTGGTGTGAGGGCCCCTCATGGCCCCTACTCCGTCTCCTCTTCGGTTCTCTGGAAGCTCCATGAAATATCTAGACGACTGGCTTTGGTTTCGTCCAATTCTGAGAATATTTCCTGTGTAACTTTTCTGAAACACAAAAACAGCAGAAAACAGGGAACTGGCACTGTGGCGACTTGTTAATAGGTTAGTTCCGGAAAATGCATAAAAGTTCCATGAAGTGTAACGAAACATTAGGCAAATGGTGTAAAAACAAGCATGGAGCATCAAAAATTATGGATACGTTGGAGACGTATCAGTGCGGAGAGTGGCGATGTATAAAGGAGTTCTCAGGGGATGTTGAATCCACCGCTAGTATTTAGACTAGGTGTTTAACAAGATGATTATTATATCCCCTTTATTATGAGTGCATATGGGAGGAACTCCTAGATGAGCTGATTGCTGACGAATTATCATCATCAACCATCCCTCACAACCACAACACACGTACCTGGTAAATCACCGCAATACACCACAATAAGGGGTTCCCATGGTTATGGACAAGTTTTGTGAGTCTCCTTTTATCCCCCCCCCCCAATGATTACATGATATTGCATTGGTGCGAGGGTGTCACAGTGATGCCTCATCACTACCACATAGTCCATTGGTAGTTCCCTCTCTCATCCCTAAGGCAAATATTATGTGTACGTCTTCACACAATATATCGAGAGAGAAAACTATTACACAAAACATAAGCAAAGTAATATCATCTTATTTCACATCATAGCTAATACTAGGGTTTCTCTAATTCCCAAAAAACAAAGAAACTACTCACACATGGAGGACAACAACATCATCATAATGGAATTAATGAAAAGTAGAGGTACAATTGAATACAAGATCAAATCCTCAATAGGGCTTGGATTGCAACCAAGTAGACCACTACTAGAAAAATAGCTACCCGTAGCACATGTGCCTGCGCTGCGGCTACCACGCAGCTTGTAATTGATTACCCGTAGCGCACCAGCACATGCGCTACGGATATACCCGTAGCGCATGTGTTGGTGCGCTACGGCTAACAAGAGCATGCGCTACGGGTATATGTATAGCCGTAGCGCACCAGCCAGCTACGAGTAACAAGGGGGTCGGTGATGGATATGCGGCGGTTTGATGATGAAGATGGTGCCCAAGCCTTCAAGGATCCAAGACCCGTATCCTCTTGTGTGGTGATGATCGCGAAGTTCTTCGCAACGGCGGCAAAGGAGGTGGCGAAGCGGCAGGTGACGAGGGTTAACTCGACAAATGTCCTAGATGAAGGACTTTAGATCGGGGGAAGAGCAACGACTAGAGATTCCGGGATCGAGATTGGCACACGATGTACCCAGGTTCACGTCCCCGCGGTGGAGGATCGCTACATCCTGCTAGCAATCTAGTATATGATCACAATGGTGTTTACATGGTGCCGCCGTAGGCGGAGTTGTGTCTATCTCATCTATTGTCTAGTCTAAAATCTATTGTCTGTAAGATATTGTGTTCTGCCTCTAGGGGCGCCCCTGCCTGGCTTTATATATGCAACCAGGCTAGAGTTTACAAGAGTCCTAGTCGAATATGAATTAGAACCTTCCTTCTTCGTCTCCAAGTCATCTTCGAGTCCTTGTGCTAGTCCACCTCCATAATAGGCCGGACTCGGTATACTAATCTGTGGGTACCCGAAGAGCATATCCATGTCAGTAGTCCCCGAGACTCTACTTGAATCGCAGACTCGGGTTGAGTCTCGAAACTTCGATCTTCGAATTCTTTCATCTTTGAGTTCTTCAATCTTTGACTTCTTCAAACTTCAAACTTCGACTTCTTGAAATCTTCGATTTCTTCAATCTTTGACTTCTTTAATCTCCGACTTCTTCAAACTTCAAACTTTGACTTCTTGAAATCTTCGATTTCTTCAATCCTTGACTTCTTTAATCTTCGACTTCAGATCTTCGACTTCAAATGCAATGCCCAAAATCGTCGGGTTCTTGAATCCGCACTCCCGATGGGAGTAAATGTTGAGTTTATTTTCTGGTGCTTACCACCGATAATGGACTCGAAATTTTCTTTGTCGTTCTTTTCAAAGTAATTCTTCATCGGGTGCGCGACCAGCGCTCCCGATGGGAGTAGCCCCCGAGGCTATGGTCGGATACTTGTAGTCGATCATAGGCTCCAATTTTCTTCCCTTTCTTCTTTTATCGAAATTGACTTTCTATCGGGTGCGCGGCCAGTGCTCCCGATGGGAGTAGCCCCCGAGTCTATGTTCGGGTACTTGTAGCCGGGTATAGACTCAAGTTATACTACTCAAAGATGTTTGGCTCTTTGATGACTTTGATGAATTTGTCGACTCCTGCAGAAAATATGAAGAATTGTGAAATACTTTGTCTCTCGAAGAAATATTGCGTTTGCATATTGTAATGATGATGTAGTATGTAAAATAAAAACTCGACGTTTTTTGTGCAATTTTGTTGCTCGTACGTAAGACCCTTTCATTAGCCTGATGCACTTCACGGCTCGATCAGCTACTCAGGTTAGACGTAATGTGATGCGTTTGCCGCATTTGATTTTCAAGATACTTGCTAAGCCTTTTCGTTAGCCTGATGCCTAAGATTTGTGCCTTGCCAACCGTTAGTCGAGCTTCTGCGACTGTAAAATAAATTGTCAAGTATTCGACAAGGAACGCCAGCTACTAGGGCTTTCACAATTTTTCGAAGTCAATGATATGCAAGATGATTTTTCATGGCGGAGCCCCCGAGTGTCGGATGCGGCAAAAGTAAATAATAATCGACTCTTGGAAGAGGAGAACTTAGCTTTTGTTGGGTGTGGCGTGATCGGCGTGGCGTAGTCGACGATGTCGTAGTCGAGTTGTTATCGTAGAATCACAATCACGATCGGAGGCGAAGTTGTTGTCGAGCCCCCGAGCGCTGTTGGGATCGTCGCGTTGGTGATGTCGACAAAATCGTAGATCCTGAGGGTGATTTTCCGCACTCCGGGGCGAGTTGATGTCGAGCCCCCGAGCGTTGCCGATAGTTTGCGCGAGTGCTCAGCAGCAAGCCCCCGAGCGTAACAAGCCGCAGTTGGCGCCGCAGTCGATGATGTTGAAGATGAAGTAGTCGAAGTATTTTCTTCGAATTGTCCGCGCAGCCAAATTAGCAATCAGCTAGATGGCAGTCTTTTTACGTTGCTCTTTTCTTTTCTCATCTATGTTGATTTGCGCCTGAGATCTGAGATCTGGTATCTTAACACCACGTGATCTTCTTCTACCGACTCAAAATTAACCGAGTCCAACTAGCACTTGGTCGCTACTCTTTAAAACTTGATCCGTTTACATCTTGCCGTGATGGAGCTTGAAACCTGTTTCGCGATCGGGAGGATATGGCCTTCACGTAACTTGCTTTGACTTGTTTTACCTGCAGTAGCCGATCGCCCTTTTTTCTTTATCATGGACTGCAACGTTCGCTGCTTGTGCTGTAATTAGCCTCCTCAGATTGATTCTGTATACGCTGATCATTGAGTGTGATCTCTGTAGCTTGCAGGCACAAAACACGACAGTGCCCGATTTGACTTTGAAGAACGGATCCGGAACGTCTGGTACACCGATGATGAAGCTGAACTTAGATCGGATCTCCTGAAGTGATCTGGCTGCTGTTGTTGGCAGCCGAAAATTTGCTGATCTTGTCGACAAAAAAAGTTGAAGGATCCCGCTTAGATAACGAAATCTAGTCGTCGCGATCCTCACGGTCGGCGCCAATTGATGAGGGTTAACTCGACAAATGTCCTAGATGAAGGACTTTAGATCGGGGGAAGAGCAACGACTAGAGATTCCGGGATCGAGATTAGCACACGATGTACCCAGGTTCACGTCCCCGCGGTGGAGGATCGCTACATCCTGCTAGCAATCTAGTATATGATCACAATGGTGTTTACATGGTGCGCCATAGGCGGAGTTGTGTCTGTCTAATCTATTGTCTAGTCTAAAATCTATTGTCTGTAAGATATTGTGTTCTGCCTCTAGGGGCGCCCCTGCCTGGCTTTATATATGCAACCAGGCTAGAGTTTACAAGAGTCATAGTCGAATACGAATTAGAACCTTCTTTCATCGTCTCCAAGTCATCTTCGAGTCCTTGTGCTAGTCCACCTCCATAATAGGCCGGACCCGGTATACTAATCCGTGGGTACCCGAAGGGCATATCCATGTCAACAGGGCTCTGTCGAGGCGGCGACTATGGAGTGGTTGCCTCTCCATTATTGGCTCCTCCCATCTTTGAATAGGCTCCTAGCGGTCGGTTTTATTTTTTCTGGGAGCACCGCACTGAGTATGCCCCTCGGGCCTTCACAAATAAGGTTCGTTTTGACGAAACGAAACCCTGTGGAGGGTAGTCCTCGGCCGTACCAATGGTCGCCAAAGTTTGTGATGTTTGCCTAATTTTGGGCGCCATTTCCTCATACGAACTCTGAATTGGGTGTTCTTTGGCTCGTTGGACTCGTATAGAAGAGGGCTACAACACCATGGTCTTGGATCTTCAATTTTAGTTGATGGAAAAAATCACTTTTTCCTACTCCTGAAATGGTTAAGTCTAGTGTCCGGAGCTCCTCCATATTGTATCCTCTTTGCTCCTCTTGCCTTTGTTTGTCTATAATCATCCATAACACCTACACACATGTCAAAGACAAGAAAAGTGATAAAATTCTACCTGAACTACTCATTGTGTAAAATTCATATGAAAATAATTGAAAACTGTTAATCAAGTATAATAGGCATGGTTGTAGCTAGATTAAGCACGTGATGAGTGATTTACATGCATAAAGTATGTTGTAAATATGCTTTAAAATGCACTCATCAACGTCCTCGACATCGTATCTCTGTTGGGAGCACTGTGCTTAAAGACACGACCTGAAGGTCCTTTGTTGCATTCCTCTGGTGGTCGTCAACTGTCCAAGGGTGATCTACAGGGCGCTATCCACGCCATGGCTGGCGAGTGCAAGATGATAACTTCTCGCGATCTACCAAGTTCCGCCATCTTTCACTTCACGTGGTGCGGCGACAAGGAGAGTTCTTTTGGAGTTGTTGTTCTTCGGAGGCATTCAGTGTCACTCGAGACACGGCTTTGTAGCTAGCTAAGGAAAGCTTCTCTCTTGTTGTGTTTTATTTAATCTGTAGTGGTTGTCTTCAGGCTAGTTGGTGTAGAATTCATGCTGCGCTCGATGCTCGGAGCGAGTGATAGTTTTTTTTTCATAAACCTCTACCTTCTATAAAATTATGATACGCCCGTCGACATACTCCTTGAAAAAAAAAAAAGACAAGGTTGTGAGAGCACGGTCGCCGATCGTCGCAAATATTCAGAGTTGCAGGCCGGCAATGCATGCTGCGGAGACCTACTATTGCAGGAGGGCGGCCGCTGCTGTCCGGTCGGCTAGTTCCGCGGCAAGACGAGACTTCAGATGCACGCACATGTACTAGAGTAGCAGTGGTGCATGCCGACTAATTAAACATGGCCCCAGATCAGGAACTTATAGCCAGCTGAGATGTCCTCTACGACGACGCGCGATGCGAGTGGTGTAGACGGTAGACCTGCTTGATCACCTTGCCGGATTCACATGCTCTCATCGAACGACCTGCCACTGGCCACTTAACAAACGCAAAGCATTTCTGGTATTATTTTTTCAAAAACAATGCAAGAGATTTGCCATTTTGTTAATCAAGGAGGAGTTTTATAGTTCTTACAAACCTAAATTACATGGCATCAAAAGACCAAATGAAAGCCTCGCTCGCGGCATAAGAATACTCAAAGGTCAAAGCTTTTGCCCTAGCGGTGCTCCATGACGCAACTTCGCCTTTGATTTTGGAGACAATCGTATTAGGGGTACATGTGTTGTTCCGAAAGATTCTGCGCATTTCTTCTTGCATCTACCACGACACCATGGCTTTTCTTGATTGTCCTTACTTATGGATCATCTCTCCCCGCCAAGCTTTGAAGTTGTGCATTGGGCGCCAACTATTTGGCTAGCTCCACATCATATGCCCAAGCCACTCCTTCACTTTGACCATATACGAATAGTGGAACAACATTTGCATAGTAGGTGATTTTTTTGTGTGCGATTACAAAGATTGCATTGTTCATAATTTGGTCATCCTCTTCTCTCAAGCCTATATCGTTCAAGCTCTATTTTAAATGATTAGCCAAGCGAACGCCTTACACTTTGGAGGTGTCCATGGTTGTGAAACAAAGCTTGACATTGGGGAGTTAGTTTGTCCCAAGAATTGCATTTTGTAAGCGGACTTAGACGAGTAGCAACCATCATTAGTGAGCTTTCAAGTAATAGTATCCGGTTTGTTGGCATCAATGTGCACCAATTGTAACATCTCCGGAAGGTTGTAAAATATCACAATATGTATTTCTGGTATATGATCATGAGATGCAAACAATACCCGGAGAACAATTTCACGTGGCCGGTTAGCCACCATAGCGGAGGTTGGAGATGCAGATGCCAGATGGGGGAATGGGGCTAGCCAGGATGAGGAGAAGTTAGCCTACGACATGTGTCAAAGATCAGTATACGTCACGGCTGAATGAGAAAATATTAATTCGAGGGGGGGGGGGGGATATGACGTGACACCGACTTCCTATGGAAAGGTAGGAAATATGTGAAAAGGGGGAAATGCAAACCCTGGCAGTATATTCCCCATTGGTTTGTTGGAGATTCGTGCAAGTAGTTCTATAGAAAGATCCTTTCACCTCAGTTTGGAGTCTTATGTCCATTCGGTTTTTGTGTAACACCCCTTACAATATAGACATTATGAATACATTGAGAGATATCATCACCACACTATTGCCTCGATCTAGAACTAACTTAATTCTCGATCAGCCTCCAGAACTAAACTTAGTTCTCGCTAGGGTAAGAAATCAGGCATGAATATATGATATTATGTCTTCCTCTAAATCTGCTGCTTGTCCTTGTGTTCTTTTCCGGATGTTATTACGTGGGACTAGGGATGGATGCATGCACGCATGGTGCATGACCCAACGAACTAACCGCCGGTGCGCGAGCGATGGCGATGGCGATGGCTGCTGCATCCATGGAAGGGAAGGGACCGACCAAATTCCGAGCAGGCGGGCCGACGATCGGGCATGGCACGCACATGGCGCTGTACCTGAATCTGCATGGCGGAAGTAGTGGGATCCCACCGCTGCCCTCTCCGCTCTCGATCCGGCACAATAAACGCCGCGACGGCGACCTCACCGGCAGCGCAACTTTGGGGTCGGCTTATCTATCTCATCATGCGCATATAGCGCTCCACCACAAACCTGGACGTGGGCATCGTCGGCCATGGGCCCCGGAAGAGCCCGACGTACTGCCGGCCCGGCCGGCCGGCCGGACGTATGCATGCACGCATGCAGTCTCTTCTACTACGAGCTGCCTCTGCAAGCAGTCTCTTCCCGTTAGATCGATTGGAAATACAATGGCCAAACAAAAGAGCTTCACTGTACACTTTATGCATGGAGATTGCTGAATCGGATGAAATTCGGTTGTGCATACCTATATTTTTTATCTGTCTGTTTGATTTCATGGAGAGCGTTGAGAAGCTTTGCCGACTGTTACCATCATATGGCACGATTTCTCGCTCTATGGTGAAGTCAGTTAGTGAAGAATGTCATGAAAGCCGAGATATGAGGACTGACAATTGTAGTTCGAATCTTTGTTGCGGGATGAAATTGGCTTGATGATTCGTGACTCGAAGCAACGGCATCGAAAGTGGGTGCATCGTTACAGGAGAAGTTCCGAAGTACTACCTTACATGATAAAAATCCAAGATCTAACCTTAATTGATTTTGTCTAGCAATGACCTTGTTAAAGACATTTTTTTTGAGCATGGACTTTCTCTAGGATAAATACCTAAGATTTATGATCGGGCCATGATGGCACTTGTGCACTATTTCCTTCTTGGAGGCGTCGCTATTGGAGAAGCTGGGCTGTCTTGGTGGTATTAGTGCTGCTGCTACAAGCTAGAAATTAATCACTAAAGCGGGACTTCTCTTTTTTGTAATCCTTCTTCTTCTTCTTTTGGCTGTGTATATCCGTATTGTCATTAAGACACTGCGTTATTGCAGAGGCTGGGTGTAATTGATATCTTTTCAATATTAATATATACTCCTTGTTTAAAAAATGGCGATGAAAACAAGTAGACGAACCGTACCATACGTGCCATGAGCCCATGATAGGGCTTAATTACTCTACTTCATCTCTTCACCATGTGTAGCTATAGCCCGTGTAACTTTTTCATGTATGGATGGTCTGCAAAATTTTTGTCGTTGATAAAAAAGCCCCAAACGTAATATTTTATTCTCTATAGAATTTTAAAAAGTGTGACATCGTCATTTTCTAATAATCTGTATAAAAAACTCGCTACCAATTTTAAATAGTTTGACATGTGTACCTCCTACCAGTCTACTCGCTGAGTTTGTCTTCTCCTGGGCCCGGTGGCGTGTGACGAGCTCTACACACGACATCCATGCCAAGGGGCTAGGAGCTCGACGTGTCAACGGTGCTTACGTACGTATAGCTAGTGGCGGAGCTAGAGACTAAAGATCAGGAGTGCACCGTGCACGGTGGTACCTTACTTGTTTTAAAATTATTTTAGAGGTGACACGTATGGTGAAAAATTGTGAATTTATAAATGATTTTACTTTTACCCGGTGTCCTGTGCAACCCCAAGCCACCAAGAGACCCCAAGCAAACAAGGCAAATGAACCCAATGACTAGACACTCTAGCTTCGCCACTGAGTATGCAACATAGTTTTGGTAAGATAGTGATAGAGGAGGAGAGAAAGCTGCGATCGACACATGTCCCGCGGGCCGGGCGCATTTATCCGGAACAGTTTACAGTTATGCGTCCCCCGACCAATCAGGCCGGGGCCTGCCGTTACCTAGCTACTACAATCCTCGATGCCAGTAGCAAGCTATGAGTCTCTTGGTCGCCACACGCTACTGGACCCTGGAGAAGACAAAGGATCTAGGACAGAGACGCGAGCAGATTACATGGAGTTAAGGCGCTGCATATGCCAGTGTCCGGCCGAGCGCGATGTGACCCCCGCCGGGCGCCTCGTCGTCCGTCCGTTCGTTACTCGTACGTGCCGGTTCCGTGTAGACCTCCACCCGCGAGCGAGCGACGCCGACGACGACGCGTGCGCCCGGCTCCGTCGCCGTCGCCGATCGAAACCCACCCGGTGGTTTCCTACAATGGCACGGCGCGCGGAGCCAAAACGAGGCGAACCACGCGCGGCGAGCAGACGTACGTGGGGTTGCCGGCCGGCCGTGCGCGACAGGCGCTGTGCGCCGAGACGTGACCGGCAGCCGGCCGGCGCCGGGTGGCGCTCGCTTTGAGGCGTTTTCCTAGCTAGTTCCCACTTGCCGCATCTGCACGACGGGGCAGGCAGCCATGCATGGGCACATGCACGTACCAGCCCACTCTCACACCACATGAAAAGTCGCCAGCCAAGTTACGATCCCACGCGCCGTCACGTGTGGACGTACGTACGTCGTCTTCGTCCGGGCCCCGGCCCGACACACAAAAAGCCTATGCATGTACCTAAGAGCATCTCCACTCGTCCTCCCAAACGGCGACCGGCGCAAGCGATTTTGAGGACTTTTTTGGAGGGGGGAGGGGGAGGTCTTGTTTCCTTTGAGCATCCACAAATGCTCCACCAAATCATCTTGCAGCTGGCTATGGGTATTTGCATCTCGGATTTTTTGAGGCATGGCAAGAAAGGCAGCAAATGCGGCGGGCACCTGGTGATCAACATTCGCAAGAGGACCTTGTCGGTGATACGGTTCAGGGTCATACACTGGATGCTCCCGCTCACTTTCAATAATCATGTTATGCATGATGACACATGCATTCATCGTCTCCCACATCTGAGTCTTTGACCACCACTAGTGGGGACGGGGCCTCCAGTCCCGGCCCGTAAGGGGCTTTAGTCCCGGTTTGCAAACCGGGACCCCAGACGCGGGACTAAAGGCTGAACCTTTAGTCCCGGCCCGCTTACCAGCCGGGACTGGAGGGTGTCCACGTGGGCACCTCGGAGCGAATCAGGGCCAGGACCTTTAGTCCCGGTTTGTAACACAGACCGGGACTAAAGGTCATCTGCAGATTTTTGTTTTTTGCTGTAGGGTTTTAGGGTTTAGGGGTTTTAGGTGGGGGATTAACGTGATGCCTCGTTTGGTGCCTTGGTGTTCGGGAATTAGTTTATGCATATATATAAGATTAACTTATCTTACAAGCGAGCATATATATACAATTATATGGAGATCAGAATTATCGGGACTAGAGCCCGTCTATTCGATTACATGGACCAACATCAGTAATGGCCCCTAGCTACACTAAATCGTCCTTTGTCGTCTATAGCTTCTATTCTCAGAAAGGTCGCCAGCTCCTCTGCAACAGCAATCGCACGTTGCTCTGGTAGGTACTTCTCCCGCATGGCCGTGTACTATATAAGAAGAGGAGATGAATATGAATATCAATCATGATAACAAAGAATGACGAGTAAAAATAGAGGTGTGAATGTTTATTGCTTACATCGTATCTGTAATCCTTGTGCTCAGAGGTAAACGTGCGAATGGTCTCGCAAACATAGTATCCACATAGATGCGTCCCCCGTGGCTGCTGGTCGCACTTTACGAGAATAGAATATATATAATCAAAATAATAATCTAGCATTACAAAAGTATTGAAAATAGAAGTATATCATACTACTACTTACCTGAGCCGCTCTAAAGGTCAGCTTCTCATGCCGGATACCGGGAGTCACGCACTTGAACCGCTTCCAAACCCTGCCCGACAAGGAAAATGATTTGCTAAGTTTTTCATTAATTGATATATCAGAAAATCATCGAAAGAGACCGATAGAGCGCAAGAATGATTGAAATTACCCTTGGAGCATGTCCTGCAGGCTTTGGAACTGTTCCAAGGGTCTCGATAATGGGTCGAAGGCATCAACTCTTCCCTTATCAATTTGAATGTCCAACAGAATCCAGTGGTAGCTGCACATGTATATATATATATGTGTCAGTAACTTATCAATTACACTCATAAGTGAATGGACACAACAGAGTAAGACCCTCACTTGAAGTTGTATGGAAACAGTATGTGGTCACAGAAATTTTGATCTGTTAGAAACCTTAGAAGGTTTTCCTCCGTCTCCTTGGGGTTATCAGTTAGCGTCTTTATATGTATTTTATCTGGGTCAATAAACCCAATATTTAGGATGTTCCTACTTTTACATTCCAGAATCTTCATTCTGCATAGAGTACAAGTCAGAACGGAACAAGTTATATGTAGAAAATGAATTGAAATAACTGAACAAGTTATATGTAGACAATGAATTGAAATAATTGAACAAGTTATATGTAGACAACGAATTGAAAAACTTACAGACAATAGCAACTCATAAGCGATTTGTCGAGGGCGTCGGCATTGTACATCTGGAAGAGTTCATCAAAGTCGATATGGATGTCTTCGGGACGGCCGTAGTACTCCCGTGGGACAAGCGCCACGATCATCGTTCTCCCTTTCTTTGATTCACTTAAGTACCATGTATGCAAGTAACGCATATTTGTTGGGAGATCATCAAACTTATCTTTGCTGACCAAAGGCGCTCCCATGACAAACTGTGGCTTAGGGGCTACCACAGCCTTGGGTACCACGTCGTCTTGGGAAGCCAGAATGACTTCAACCGGGATACCCCATTCATCCGCCCACTTCTTTGCTAATCCCAAATCTTGCCCCTGCACCAGAGAGGGAACATTCTCGGGTAACACCCTGAGGGGTGGGATCGACTGTTTGGCCTGTTGTCCAAGCTGAGGAACGTCTGATCTTATTTTGCTTGTAGTTGAACTTGATTTGCTCCCACTTGCACTTGCACTTGCACGTGACTTGCTCTTTTGCCCTTCCTTCTGCAATGTGCGTGTATAGTCGTCAGGCTTATGGTGTAAGTCATACTGTGATGGAAGGGTCATGAAGTATTTTGCATATGCTATTTGCTTCTCGGTGTATTCCGGGCGGGGCTCGGGTTCCTTCTTTTTCATCTGCGCCTCATAATGTTCCTTTGCTATCCTTGCGTTGTCCTCGTCGGTACGATCATAAGGTCTGATAGGAAGATTAGCATGAGGTACCTTTGGGAGGGGCGACAGTTTGCGCTTTGGGGAGCTCCGTCGCTTAGAACTCATGGACGGAGCGTTCTTGCTGGCACGCTTCCGCTTAGTATCCTTAGCGGGGGGCGGCGGAGACGGCCGACCCAAGTCCGGCGGCGGTGATCGAGATGGACTCGTGTTGTGGTGGCCGTCGTCATGTGGAGGGCTTGGAGGTGATGGAGGTGTAGGTGACCTGCGACGACTCGGAGGCGGTGTTGTCCTTGGGGCCGAGCCTGGAAGCTTGATGTAGTTCTTGTCCCATAGGATGACTCCACCCAGTACTTCTCCGAGTGTCCTCTCATCTTCGGGTCCAGCCATGTCGAGCTCCATATCATGAAACCCCGCCATGATTTAATCCACCCCGACTTTAGCAAAGCCAGCTGGAATCTCACGGCCATGCCAGCGTGCATCAGGGCCAGAAGGTAAAGCTTGTCCGACGGCCACCTTCATGGATATGTTCTTGAATTTCTGATGGAGTTCACATGATGTTGACTCCTTGATTCCATCCACGGGGTAGCCGGGACCGCCCTCTATCATTCTTCGTGCATCATCGGGCGGGGCCTCAGATTCAGCCACGCTGCTTTTCCGCTTAGATGGGGCGCCGATAATATCGAGTCCAGGATCTTCCTGGCGCGCTACTCCTCTAAGCTCGTCAATCTGCTTCTGTTGCTCGTTAAGCCTGGCAAGCAACTGGTTGAACTTGTCATTCTCCTCATCCTGCTGTCGCTTCTTTGCTCTCGCCCGGCTTCTGTAAGTGTCTTGGTCTCTGGCAAACCCAAGCCACCACGGGTAAGAAGGACCGAAGCCTCGCGTTCGTCCTCCATGTTCGTCATTGCCGAGGACCAGTGTGAGCAAATCTTTCTCTCTATCTGCAGTGAACTGTCTTTTTCCCTCTTTAATTTCTTTCACTATCTTTTTCCAATTCTCCCTGGGTATCCTAAGACCGCCACTGCAGATGAGGTCCCCTGTTTCTTCGTCGTACGAACCACCATGCGCAAGGAACCAATTCCTTGCTCTCATTTCCCACTCATCACGGATGGGTTCAGGTACGATGCCTTTAGCTAGCAGATCTTGCTCTTTCTTATCCCACTTTGGGATGGCAGTCTCATAGCCCCCTGGCCCCAGCGTGTGGTGATATTTCTTCTTGTCGGCATTTTTCTTGTTCTTTTCTGATAATGCCTTGGCATCTTCTGACTGCTTGTACTCCTGAAATGCCTTCCAGTGATTCGCCTGCTTGGCTAGATACCCCTCGAATACTGGCACTTTCTTTGTCTTCAGATACTCTTTCCATAGCTTCTTCTTCCAGCTACGGAACAGTTCGGCCATCTTCTTTAGAGTCCACTGCTTGACTTTGGCCCTCAGTTTTTTTGCGGCGTCTTCATTCTCACATTCTGGCAGGTTGAAATGTGACATGATATCATTCCAAAGATTATCTTTGTACCTTTCGGCGACATAGTCACTATCGGCTGCCCCTTTGCGCTTGTTCCACTCCCGAACGCTGATCGGGACGTGATCCCTAACGAGAACTCCGCATTGCTTCTTGAATGTGTCAGCATCATTCTTAGGAAGCTTTGGTTCGCCCGTAGGCAATATCACCTCAAAGGTGTAATGCGTCCGTGCGTCCAACTTTTTAGTCGGGCCTCGTTTCGTAGCTTTGCTCGATGTGGAGGCCTAAGAGGGAGAAACATTCGTCAAATGAATGTATATGTATACAATATAGAGCTATCTCCAATATTTTTCACATATTACAAGTGATTGTCGAACTTCATATGTATACCTCGCCGGACTTTATTATTTCTCCACCGGCTTCTCCACCGGCTTCTCCATCAGTGGAGCTATCACCTTCTCCGTCATTGGAGCTATCTCCGGCCCCATCGGCTTCATCTTCGTGTCGATCAACCTCCATTCCATCTCCGGAGGGGTTTAGATATGACGACGGAGATTCAGCAGGTTCAACGTCGGGGGCGGTCTTTGATTATATATTCTGATAAGTGCTTCCTCTTGAGGTTTCCTGTATTGGATCCCTAGTTTGCAAAAAACGAACAGGGGGGAACGAAGAAACGAACAAACGGAGAGGAGGCAAAGAAGGCGGGGGCGAGGGGCAAAGAAGGCAGGCGAGGGGCAAAGAAAGGCGAACAAAGAAGGCGAGGGCGAGGGCAAACAAAGGCGAACGAAAGAAGACGAGAGCGAAAAGAAGGACGAGCGCGAAAAATGAGGAACGAGAGGGAGCGAAGAAGGCGAGGCGAACTTAGAACGAGCGAAAGACGAGGCGAGGCTCACAAGAAGGGAGGCGAACGAGAGCGAGCGAAAGAAGGCGAGGCGAACGAGAGGGAGCGAAAGAAGGCGAGGCGAACGAGAGCGAGCGAAAGAATGCGAGGCTACGCGAGGGAGCGAAAAGAAGGCGAGGCGAAGAGCTAGCTAAGAAGGCGAGGGCGAACGAGATGGAGCGAAAGAAGGCGAGCGAAGAAGCGAGCGAATAAGGCGAGGCGAACTGAGATGGATCGACTAAGTCTCGGCTAACTATATCGATCGAAGAATTCGAGCGAACGATATGGAAGCGAAAGAAGTCTGAACGATATCGATCGAAATAATGCTCGCGAACTAGATCTAGCGAAAATAATTCATTCTAACTATACTATCTAAATAATTCTATTCTAACTATCTATCTAAATAATTCTATTCTAACTATATCTATCTAAATAATTCTATTCTAACTATATGTATCTAAATAATTCTATTCTAACTATACCTCTATTTGCTATTTCTATTTAACTCTATTTCTATTTGTATTTCTATTTAACTCTATTTCTATTTAACTCTATTTCTATTTGCTATTTCTATTCTATTTAACTCTATTTCTATTTAACTCTATTTCTATTTGCTATTTCTATTCTATTTAACTCTATTTCTATTTAACTCTATTTCTATTTGCTATTTCTATTTAATTCTATTTCTAATTAACTCTATTTATATTTAACTCTATTTCTATTTGCTATTTCTATTCTATTTGGCCGGCGGGCTCACCGAGAGGTGGTCGGGGTGGCGCGGGGCTCACCGAGAGGTGGTCGGGGTGGCGCGGGGCTCGCGGCGGCTCGGTGGCGCGTCGGGCGGCGCGCGCGGGAGGGCGGCGGGCGGCGCGCGCGTGAGGGCAGGCGGGTGGCGCGTCGGGCGGCGCGGCGGGAGGGCGGCGGGCGGCGCGCGTGGGAGGGCGGCGGGCGGCGGGGCTTGGTGGCGGGCGGCGCGGCGGGGCTCGGTGGCGCCGGCGAGTTTTCGCGCAGCCGCAACGATCGGCGGCAGAGCTTCCTCGCGCGCGTCGTCGACTCCTGCAAATGGCTAAGTCCGGGAGAGAGAGAGAGAGGAGGAGGGGCGGGCTTATATACCCCAGCCCTTTAGTCCCGGCTGGGGGCTTAAACCGGGACTAAAGGGGGGCCTTTAGTCCCGGTTTAAGCCCCCAGCCGGGACTAAAGGGTTTTGGGGGCGGTTCCAGTTCGCGCCCGAGCCCCCCCCTTTAGTCCCGGCTGGTTACTCCAGCCGGGACTAAAGGTGAAATAAATGCGCGCCAGTTATGATTTTTTTCAGATTTCATTTCAAAACTATTTTATTTGAAATTTGAATTGAATAACTTCTGTATAGTTTAGAATTTGAAAAAACTATGAAAATGAAAAGTGTTTGAAATTGAATAAATAATTCAAAACTATTTTCTATTTTAAAAATTAATTATTTTAACTATCCAAACTATTAACTATTTTGCCATTTTCAATTAAAAATTATGTTTATTAATATTCTTTTTGTATATTTGAGAATTTGACAAAACTATGAAAATGAAAAGTGTTTGAAATTGAATAAATAATTCAAAACTATTTTCTATTTTAAAAATTAATTATTTTAACTATCCAAACTATTAACTATTTTGCCATTTTCAATTAAAAACTATGTTTATTAATATTCTTTTTGTATATTTGAGAATTTGACCGATCCATACAAGGGATTTGTTGTTGCGCAGGACGAGATCCATCGGTGGCGGCCTGAGTTAAATCTAGAAGTCTAGTTTAGTTTAGTTTGAACTATGCGTGAGTTTTATGCGGTGGCGGCCTGAGTTAAATCTAGAAGTCTAGGATCCAGTGTTGTGGCGTTCGGTATGAAATGTTCTATTCGTGGTGCTTGTGATAGCTCTGTTTGTTTCTTTGGCAATTTACCCACTGGTCAAGATGAACCAAAATTCAATCTTTGCTGTTTCATCTAATTTTATGATGAAACACTCAGGAGGTTTTTTTCTTCTACAAAATTTGTTTACGAAGGCTTTTTTTCTAAAGAGCGGTGTAACCGTGTCTGTCGTAGCCATGGAGGAATCTTCATCATGCATTACATAAAAGGTTTAATACATTATTACATTATTGCACCAACATTCCTATCTATTATTTTCTGTTTTCTTCTGGGTCGTAGCCATGGAGAATCTTCATCATTCAGTAGGATGCTTGGGTCAGTTTTCACTTTTGAGGGCGGAATTTCATGAAACTTATTATAATCTACTGACATGTTGTCTTGTCATCTACTCCCACGATGTTTCTTTTCCCTGAAAGAACTATGTGGCGCTTGGCTCATCGGACGATGTCTTCTTTTGCTGATTCTTTTTCTCGTTTTTGTAGAACATGTCCTTCACATAGAAAACCTGAGCGACATCGTTGGCTAGGACGAATGGTTCATCCATGTACGCAAGATTGTTGAGATCCACTGTTGTCATACCGTACTTTTGGTCTACAACTACCCCGCCTCCTGTCAGCTTCACCCATTTGCACCGAAACAAAGGGATCCTAAAAGTAGGTCCATAGTCAAGTTCCCATATCTCCTCTATGTACCCGTAATATGTTTCCAAACAGTGCCCATTCTCGTCTGTTGCATCAAGCGGACACCACTGTTTTGGTTGGTGCTCTTTTTATCTTGGGCAAACCGGTAAAATGTATTCCCATTTATCTCGTACCCTTGGAAAGTACATCGTAGAAGATGGTGGCCTGGCCAAACAGTACAGCTGATCTCCAACGGTGTCATCATTCATGAGATGTGTCTGAACCAACTGCCGAAAGTCCTTCTCGTGTTCCCCTTTAATCCAAGAGTCAGTCTTCCCCGGGTTTTCGGAGCGTAGATATTCTTGTGTCTCACGATATACGGAGCCACCCGGTGATGGATGGAATTGTGTAGAACTGTGTAGCTGTGTAGTGTGCTTGAGCGAAAGAATGCCCGTCCTACATACTTTTGCTTTCCTTCCTAGTGTGCCTTTCCTGTCAGCCTACCCTCATACCGAGATTCAGGAACACCAATCGGCTTAAGGTCAGGAAGAAAGTCCACACAAAACTCAATGACCTCCTCTGTTCCATAGCCCTTGGAGATGCTTCCTTCTGGCCTAGCACGGTTACGAACATATTTCTTTAAGACTCCCATGAACCTCTCGAAGGGGAACATATTGTGTAGAAATACAGGACCGAGAATTCTAATCTCTTCGACTAGGTGAACTAGGAGGTGTGTCATTATATTGAAGAAGGATGGCGGGAACAACAACTCAAAGCTGACCAGACATTGGACCACATCAATCTGTAACCCTGATAGACTTTCTCGATCGATTACCTTCTGAGAAATTGCATTGAGGAATGCACATACCTTCACAATTGCCAGGCGAACATTTTCCGGTAGAATTCCCCTCAATGCAACCGGAAGCAATTGCGTCATAAGCACGTGGCAGTCATGAGACTTTAGGTTTTGGAATTTTTTGTCTTTCATATTTACGATTCCCTTTATATTCGACGAGAAGCCAGTCGGGACCTTGATACTGAAAAGGACTTCAAAGAAGATTTCCTTCTCTTCCTTAGTAAGAGCGTAGCTGGCACGCCCTTGAAACTGCCCTGGATGCATGCCATCTCTTCCTTTATGACGTTCCTGGTCCTCCCGTGCTTCCGGTGTATCTTTTGACTTCCCATACAAGCCCAAGAAGCCTAGAATATTCACGCAGAGATTCTTCGTCAGGTGCATCACGTCGATTGCGGAGCGGACCTCATGGACTTCCCAATAGGGTAGCTCCCAAAATATAGATTTCTTCTTCCACATGGGTACGCGCTTATCAGGGCCGTTAGGAACAGGTTGGCTGCCAGGACCCTTTCCAAAGATTACTTTTAAATCTTTGACCATATCAAATACTTCAGCACCAGTACGGATGACAGGCTTCCCCCGGGGTTCTGCCTTGCCATTGAAATGCTTGCCTTTTTTCTTTAAGGGATGCTTGGGCGGAAGAAAACGACGATTGTACGGGTACACATTCTTCCTACACTTGTCCAGATATATACTTTCTGTCTGATCTAAACAGTGCGTGCATGCATTGTATCCCTTGTTTGACTGTCCTGAAATGTTACTAAGAGCAGGCCAATCATTGATGGTTACGAAAAGCAACGCTCGAAGGTCAAATTCCTCTTGTTTGTGCTCGTCCCACACATGTACACCTGGTTCGGCCCACAGCTGTAAAAGTTCATCAACTAATGGCCTTAGGTACACATCAATGTCGTTGCCGGGTTGCTTTGGACCTTGGATAAGCACTGGCATCATAATGAACTTCCGCTTCATGCACAACCAAGGAGGAAGGTTGTAGATACATAGAGTAACGGGCCAGGTGCTGTGACTGCAACTCTGCTCCCCAAAAGGATTCATGCCATCTGTACTCAGACCAAACCATAAGTTCCTTGCGTCACCTGCAAATCTCGGGAACTCTCTCTCGATTTTTCTCCACTGCCGACCATCGGCGGGGTGCCTCAACTTATCGTCTTTCATACGATCTTCCATGTGCCATCGCAACAACTTCGCATGATCTTTATTTCTGAACAGACGTTTCAACCGTGGTATTATAGGAGCATACCACATCACCTTGGCAGGAACCCTCTTCCTGGGTGGCTCGCCCTCAATCTCACCAGGGTCATCTTTTCTGATCTTATACCGCAATGCAGTGCATACCGGGCATTTATCCATATTCTCATACTTCTCACCGCGGTAGAGGATGCAGTCATTAGGGCATGCATGTATCTTCTGCACGTCTAATCCTAGAGGGCAGACAAGCTTCTTTGCTTCGTACGTGCTGGCGGGCAATTCGTTCTTTCTTGGAAGCATCTTCTTCATCAGTACCAGCAACTTTTCGAATGACGAGTCAGTCACACCGGTCTCTGCCTTCCACTTCAGCAATTCCAGTGTGCTACCCAGCTTCTTCTGGCCATCTTCACAAGTTGGGTACAACAATTTGTTGTGGTCCTGTAACATCTGCTCGAACTGCAACCTCTCCTTTTCTGTGTCGCAGCCTCGCCGTGCTTCAGAAATGACCCGGCCAAGATCATCAGCGGGCTCATCTGGTTCCCGTTCTGCACCCTGATCTTCTTCTTCATTGTCTTCCATTGCGGTATCAGCATACTCAGGGAACATAGATCGGTAGTTGTCATCATCGTTCTCTTCTTCTTCATCGTCGTCTTCCATCATAACCCCTCTTTCTCCGTGCTTGGTCCAAACATTATAGCCCGACATAAAACCGGACCGAAGCAGGTGGCTCTGAATGACTCTTGAGGAAGTGTAGTCCTTCTCATTCCGACATTCAACACATGGACAAAACATATAGCCACCACCATGCTTGTTCGCATCGGCCGCATCTCGAAAAGAATGCACGCCTTCTCTGTAAGCGGCGGTGCGTCGATCACCGTACATCCATGGATGGCTCATCTGCGTCATGCAACAGTATATCAAACACAATCACGATCCTAAAAATTAGTACCGCACGGTCTAAACGAGGAAATATAGTTGCTAACCTTTTAGAATAAGTGGAAATAAAGAGGAAGAGGCTTAAGCGTGGCTCGGGCACCTCATATCGTAGTTGTGTTCGGTGAACTGAAGCGGCATCGCTCTAACAAACATTTCAACAAACACCTCTAGTGCATCCAAGCAAAAAGGAGAGCTAGCACACACTCACACACTTTCATCCAAAAAAATGCAAGAGGGGAGAGAGGGGCTGCAGGGGCCATATATATAGGCAGAGTACTTTAGTCCCGGTTTGAGACACAAACCGGGACTAAAGGGGGCGCACATGCGGGCCGCCCAGCGCATAGCCCTTTAGTCCCGGTTTGTGTCTCAAACCGGGACTAAAGGCTCGTAACGGGCCGGGACCAAAGCCTCCCGGGCGGCTGGCGAATTTGGGGCGACGTGGCCGGGCCTTTAGTCCCGGCCCAGATGGAGGCCGGGACTAAAGGGTCCAGGCCTAAGGCCCGTTTTCTACTAGTGACTGTCTTGCGCAAATTTCTGGTGTGTTTCATTTCTTGTTATAGAGACCTATATTATGATAAAGAAAACATGTTAGTTATCAGCGTCACCTGGATAATTGAACGGATTGCATGGAGCATGTATGATCGATCGATGAATATTGTTTATGCACGTGTGAAAAACCAAGGGGAATAATGGCCAGGGGGGCAGCTTTTCAGAGCATGACTATTATTTCCAGTGGTTTCACCAGATAGCGTGCTGGACTGCTGGACCATTCTTTCATGATTCATGATTCATGCTCAAACGTGTGTATTATTATTATCCATAGCTTTCACTTCATTCAGTTATTCACTTGTCCTACTAGTTCATAACTTTAGACGGAGTATTCTCTGTTTTCACTTCACCATATCTTGAAAGGATTTCCGTGGGCGTCCGGCGGCCCGATGGCCCTGTTTTGGTCGCGTCGAGTCCAGCGCCTAAGGTATTGGCTGTCGGCGTATAACTTTATTCATGTAGTGTGGAGGATAGATTTTTTCTTTGTGAAACACTGGAGGACAGATTAGCAACATCAAGGAGACTCTTGCAAAGGACCTCGCACGTCTCCTCCTCCGCTTCCTCTTCTTCCTCCCTAGCTCGCTCCATCGGTTCGTCTTGGGATCAGCGAAGGGGCGGCAGAGCCATGGTCGGCGCGGCGGCTAGCTCGCCCCCTACGG